>CM067081.1:115009385-116209385 GCA_034008185.1 Gorsachius magnificus | reverse complement strand
TTATGGGCAAGCTGTTAGCTTGTTTTGGTCCTCTGCAACTGAAGGTTTAGCTATTGAAAAAGGAGAAGATGGGAGGTTTAGAGTTGGCACCTGAAGTGGCAGTGTTCAGGCTGTAAGCAAAAGCTTTGGCCTGTTGGATGCCTGGGAGAAGGCAAGTACAGCTGAGTTCACAGTGTGTCTCTCCTCTCATCTGTCACAGCTAAATCAAGGTAAGATGGTTTATGACTGATATATTTTCTTCAGGTTGTGTGTTGATGAAGGTAGTGCCTGGCTGCCACCTCTGTGGGGGGTTGTCTTGCAGGGTATGGGCTTCAGCCTGGGCTGCTTCAGGGACTTCTTGTGTGAACTGTAGGTGCTCTAGGGTCTTGGCTTTGCTAGTCATCTCTGTGTCACTGTTGTGTGACTCTCAAGGGTGTTTTAAAAAACAAATTGCAGATTTTGATGCACACTGTGAATGTTGTACCTGGTGGTGAGGAATTTCCTAATGTGGAGTACCCAGCTTTGTTGCTAAGATCCTGTTAGTGGGTGGCACAGCCTTTAGTGGAAAAGTCTGTGACTATCACATAGGGGAGATGAGTCCTACTATTCTGCAAAGTTTAAGTTTCATCTGAGCATGTGTTTGAGAATGTAAAATTAAATTTTTGCTGTTAACCTTAAGATAAATGTTTGGAATTAAGGTAGTCAGGTCAGATGCTTTGATTCTCTGAAAAGGCTTATCCCTATTTTAACTCTTAGCATATGCATTTTTCTTCCTCTTTGTTAAGAAGTATGTATATTAGCTGGAATCAAATCTGGGGGTGGGGGGGCAGATATGAATGGGTTGGACTTCTTCAAGATTTTTTTTTTTTTTAATTAATTGGCAAAATACTCTATCAAGGACTTTGGTGAGGCAAGATAGAGTCTGGGCAAGAGTACTTGGTTCCTTTTCTGTGTAATCACTTGTACTTGATGAAAGGTTACAAAAAAGGTTTGGAATACTGCTGAAGGTGCAAAACTAGCACTACCCTATTTCCACACTTATTTTCCTAAGCAAGGCTGTCCTTTTATAACTCTTTCCAACATAAGATTGGAAAAAAACAAAAGGTTCATCAGAATGGCACCTGAGGTATTACTGAGAGATGGTGCCTGAGATACTTTTTTACTCTAAAATAGTCTTTTTGGGATCTGACTCTTCCTGCTCTCCCACTATTTAAAGCTGACTTTCCTTTACACTTTCTTGGAGAACTTGAATATACTGATCTTTAGGATGTGCTGATTATAAAATATTGATGATGACCCAACATATATTCAAGTAAAGAAGAATGTCTATTTGTGCTGAATATTAAGCTGAAATGCCGCAAGTTCTGCAGAGAAAAACACAAGAAATGTTGTACATTAATTATTTGATATAAAGCTTATCAAGTAGAAAGCTGTTGGAACTTCTTCCTCTCCAAAGATGTATACCTGTGGACTCTGGACAAGGAAAGTTGTTATTTGCTGAGAGTATATGTAGGGATATGCAAAATATCTTCAGTATTCGTTCTTTTGACTTGGCAAGTTTGTACGGCAAATATTGAGTACCTATTTTACCCTAATAATTTTATCCAAAAATCCTTGTGGTGTGGATGAAGATATCAAACTATAATTAGAAATACAACTTAGTTGGGATAAAAGCCTGCAATTGTTTTAAGCAAAGGTCATAAGAGAATGTCCAGAGATGACTGTAAATATGCTTGTTTACAAGCTTATTACCATCATGCTACTGTTTACTAAACCCCTTTGCTTGAAAGGTGGGAAGCAAAGAAGGGTGGTGAGAATCTGTTTTGACTAGATTTAAGTGAGTCAGCTGCTTAATGCCTTTACAGCAATAATATAACTGCCTGATAATTGTTTGTAACTTTTTTTTCCTTGACTCACTCAGGATGAAAACTGTGCTTTGCAGGAATAAAACATGCTACACTGGTGGCTGAAATACTAATGTTCAGGAGTAGTTTAATTTCAAAAGAGCTACAGGTAAATGGAATGTTGCATGGAATTAATGTACGCGTAATTCAATCTCCATCTCTGATGCACTAGAGAATGTTTTTTTTTCACAGCTTTCTCTGAAGTCTAGAAATAGAAAAATGACTTTTCAGTACAATGTAAGGCTGAAAATACTAACTGTACCTCTATAAAACTTTGGCGATTACTTGTTTTTATAACCCAATAAAATAGAATGCATTTTTTCCAATTTGTTCTGCTTGCACTGCTGCAAATGACTCCCACTTTTTTCCACCTTAAAAGAGTGAAAAACAATTCCTTGTAAATGCTTTTCACTGAACAAATGGTTAGATATAAGTTACAACACTTGCTTTAAGCACTTGTCCAAGAATATGCACTGCTAATAGCCTTTTTCTAACAAAAGCTTAATCAATAAACATTAACTGGGGAATTGGGGAATGCAAGTTATTTGTTTTGTTGTGTATCACTAAATAACATTTTCAAGTTTGATGAACAGCCTACCTTCTAAATTTCAAATTCTCTGCAGCTTGATTTATTATTTTTTTTTCATTCCTCAAAATAGCTCATGTCAACATCAGGGTGTCTGTCTTTTTTTTTTTTTTTGCTACTATACTGATATAGCAGATAATAAATTTTATCTGAACTTACAGTACATAGTCAATGCATACAAATGCATTATTTATATATAGCAGAATCCGCATGCTCACTTTTCTTTTGTGACTGTCAAAAGCAAAGGATGCTGTTAGGCTTCTGCTCAAGACTGCAACACTACCAAAGAATCTTTAGAGAGTAAGAAATTTGCCAAGCTTGTTCTAAATATTTAGAAGTGGTCTTACACTTTTTGCTGGTATCTGTAAATCTTGATGTTGCACGTCTGCATCCATCTCCCTGCGTGCCACATTGTGTGCTGTTACAATATGCCTTCATACCTACATCTTGCTGTATGTAAAATGGTCAATGATGCTTTTTCTGTTACAAGTAAGAGTCAACATGTTTTTCCTCTAAATCCAGCACTATCATTCCTCCACGCTCAGGCCAAGCTGGAAGTTAGGAGCTGCACAGGGAGTGGTTTGGAGTTCACGTGTTATCAGAACCTGAAGTGTTGAGGCTGTCTCACAGTGGCAGTGCACAGGGCTTCTCTGGGGAAAGAGGCTCTCTGGGAGGCTGCAGTGCCTGACCCTGCACAGGTCCTCTCTGCACAACATTGCTGCCTGTGTTCAAGACCTCAGCACGACCTAGCGACTTCCTGAAGTGTTTCTTTTGCTAGTCTCTGAAATATTTATCATTCCTGTCAGCAGCCACCTTGCTTTTTTTTCTCTCTGCAAAATACACCCCAGTTGGGACCCTCATCCTGCACAATTAGCAGGGATCTGTATTAATCTTGGTGCCTGGTGAGATGAGTGACTGCCTACCCTGTAGAAAAGCATCCCAGTTCTTCAGAGTGGCTTTTACCTCTTCTGGGAGGATTGCTGTAATAGTTGGAGACCACTCACTGACTCTTAATGCTTACATGAAAATTAACTACCCTGATTTCTCTTGTCCTGTGGAAAAAAATTTGATTTCTGGGGAGATGCCCCACCACTCTGAAGTAGCTGTTCAGGTGGAGGAATTTATTGTGTGATGTGACCTAGAGTAAATGTGAAATGATCAGCTGAAATTGCGTGATTTGGAGAGGAAAGGATTTTTGCTTCAGAAAGCCTTCTAGATCTGGAGGTGCTGACAGTTTGGGTAGGGATGGGAGTAATGATTTATATAGTTGATCTTCACCTTAATGTTCTCCTGCTGTTCTTGTCCAGAGTAATAACCAGTAATTAAATGCAGTTTGCTTTTTCTTTTTTCCTCCAGGGTATGTATAATTTTACTTCCAGTTTAGTAACCTTGTTACCTCTGAAGTTACTTAGACAGCTTTAAGGAAAATTAAACAACACATTAGGTGTAGCACAGCTTTTGGACATGAGTTCTGATAATTTTGAAGCACTATGGAAGCCTTTTGATGCTGCAAATTCTTTTTTACTTACAGCAGAAACACAATTTTACTGTATAGTTTTTATCTTATTAACTATTTGAATTGCTTAGTAGTTAATTCTGTGTAAATCAAAGCTAGTAACTGGCCTGAAAAAATAAATTCTTGGGCAACTGTAACCAAAATGAAGCAACTTACACAAAATGTGGGACTTACGCCCACAGGCTGGAGACATCTCATCCTTTTAGAAAACTCTTGTCCCTTGTGTTACCTATTGCTGTTAGCTTCCATCCCATTGACCTGTACGACACTGTACATACCTTAAAATGATTCAAGTTATCTTTAAGAAACATGCAACTATGGCTTGGTCATAACTTGATAGTAAATAGCAATAACTGCAAGATACAGGTTTTGTTTCCCTTTTCAATATCTGAGATAATATTTTGGGAATTAATTCTCATCTTCTGATTTTTGGACTTGAAAGTTTTCAAGAAACAACAAAAACTCTTTAAACCATGTCAACAGCTGCTATGTGTAATATTTCCATTTTCTAATACAGTAGTATAAATGGAAATTATTGGTTATTTTTCCTTTTCCAGTGAAAGACATTCATAAACAAGGAATGTTCTCCTGGTTTTGCAGATAGCATATGTAATGCAGCCATAAAACAGAGAAATAGGGGGAACCATCAACCCAGATCACAAGTATCCTTTCCACGTGAGTTTAAAACAAATCATCTTCTAAAAAATGACTGGTTAGAGAAATTTTCTTTAGAAAAATACATACTGGGTAAAATTCCTGGTTAATTCCTGAGTAACCTGCAGTTTGTTTGAGATGCCTGATAATTCTAGCCTCTAAATACTTTGCTCAGTGAAGGGCCAAGCTGTACATAGAAAACAGTTTTTCTGGAGTCTGCGGTGCCGAGCCCTGTCTAGGAGATGGATAGGAACAGGGAAAATGGATTATCAACCTGATGCTGCGTTTTTCTGCTTAGTTAAATAAATACTTGGACCATGAGGAATTCTTCACCTGCTTTTTTTCCTTTCTCTTTTTTTCATTAGATTGGGAAATTTGGCTTAGGCAGCAATATTCTTTGCATGGTGTGTGTGTTGTATGAAGGAGAAGAGGGGATTGAAGTGCATGATTCAGTTGTATGACACTGGGTACAAAAGGTTTGGCGCTGTGATGCAGGAACAGTTAAACTAATCATTGTTAAGAGATGGTATTACTTTTATTTTAGTGGTTGTGTGGTTTAGAAGCTTGCAGATAAAGCAAAAGGCAGTTAGCAAGTAGCGTACCCTTCTCCTTTGGATGATAATTGTGCTGCGTTTCCTAGGACAAAAGCCTCAGTGAATCTCAAGCTGTGGTCTAGCACATCGTCTGCTGCTGTAGCAGAGTCCTGAGGAGAGGGATTAAAGGATGCTTCAGATAGGGCAGGGCAAGGGCGATGCCTTGGGGAAGAGCTTTGGCAGAAGAGATTCCTTTGCTTTAGTTGTTCTCCTGGCAAAATAATAGTGGTGTTCTTGGCTGTCTTGTAACTTTTGTTGGAGGGGTATTTTATTCTTCTTTTTGTGTGTGTGTGTTTGTGTGGGTATGAGGCTTCACAGTATTTGAGTAACAAAATGCTTGTTTAGTCCTTGCTCCTTCGCTATGTATGGTTCTTCTAGAGCTGTGCAAAGTCCTGTAATATCAAGGATGGTATTGGCAGAAATTGCACATTGCTAAAAGGCAGTCAACCTCTCCTGTGACCAAAATCCTTGCTTACAAATGCACGCCATCCCTTTAACTTGTGAAGTCTCCTACTTGCTGAATAAGCACTTCTGCTTTGTCCCTAGTCTCTCTGTGAATTACAGTTGGCTGCAATTTGGCAGTCACCTGGGGAAAGGGAGTACATATTGAGATGTTTTTTCTTCTTTCATGTAATAATCACAAAATATGGCTTGCAGTACACTACATATTTGACTGCTTTGGAAGGAGGGAAAGCTTCATCCTTCAGTGAGACAGATGCCATTTAGTATACAGATGTTTGTGATAAAGCAAAGAAATACTGCACTCCAGGGGAATTTGACTTTTTTTCTATTTTAGACTATGCATAATTTCTAGCAAAAACAACTCTGTCTACTACATGGGAAGGGAAAGGATGGCAAGATTTTAACTGCTTCCTTCTCTTGACTTTAATTTAAGGAGTTTCATGAGTAAGAAGAGGCAAAATGCTAGGGGGGGAAAAGTGAAATAGATGCTTGTAGAATGGAGACATGGAGCCTTAAAAGGAAAGAATTTGGACTATAAACTCTGGTAACAGCAGTGTTGCTGTGCAAGTACCATAGAGGTTCGTATCAAGAAAGCAGATATTCTGCCATGGCTGGAACAGTTTGTAGACTTTTTCTACTTGTATATCCAAATTTAACTCATTACAATGAAATGCATCTTAGCTTCCAGCTGGTATCTGCAGCATCCATTTACAACAAATAGTTGTCAGTCCTGTTCTTTGTCCAGCATCATTCCTCTTTCAGTGAAATAATCTCTGTACTTGGTTTCACAGCACCATAGGTAAGGCTATCACAGAGGTGTCTCAGCATCGTGCGCATTCAATCTAACTATTTTGTTATTAAAAAGATATTTTATTTAGGTTAGCAGTGGAAAGAAAACGACAATTGACTATGTACCAAAGAGCGTGAGGAGATTGAGAAGCTCATAGTAGTTGAAGACAGATTTATCACACTAATGATTTTTTTATGGTGTGCTCCTGAATATGCATCAACAGGTTGTAAATCCAAAGGGAGGATTTGCACAAGCTCTGAAATGCTTTCAGTCTCCCAGCCCAATTTCAAGCTGTGACAAATAAGCATAAATACTGCAGGCAGCATTTTGCTCATCTCTCTAGCATTCAATCACTTGTAAAATAGACTTAAAAGGAACAATGCTGTAAAATCTGGCTTAAATGACCACTGGGGAGAGTGGCAAAAAGGCGGGCATGTTATTTTAATAGATGTTTTAAAATTATCTGGAATGCTTTATGGAGAATACTTTCTTTTTACAAAAGTGACTTCTTAATTCTTAGTATGTGGAAAATATCAGTGATGGAAATGATGGCCAAGTTTTCCACCCACTGCAAAAACTTAGTAAGCAGTAGTAATCTCATGGCAACCCCTTTCTTCTACTGAGGTCTGTCTATGTGAGGATGTTTCAAAATAGCAGTAACTGAGAACTTGCAGTAGAAATCTCTTGGGTACCAGTTCAGACAGGACTTAATTAGGAAAAAAGCCCTTCTGGGTTCCAGATGAAATTTCCAGTCATAATCAGGAAGGGAGAGCCCCCTGTAATAGGAAATAGTTGGTCCCTGTTGTGGTGAGGCTTTGTTAGGGGTCAGTTAAGCCTCCTCTTAAAGCGTATCGGCAAACTCTGCACAGGCTCTGGATGCACAGAGAGTGGTGTGGTTGTGTAGAGTCCTTCCTTCAACTCAGACCTGCATTTACTCCTGTTCAGTGTGTCAGGTCCAAATATTCTAACTTTGTCAAATAACATGGGGACTGACCCTGGTTTCTTTGTAACACGTGGAAAATCTCTGACTACTGGTCACTCTGGACAAGTATTTGATTTAATGGACTTTTCTGCAGGGAGTGGTCTTAGTATGGGATTTCCTGAAGTAGCACTTCTACATCCCTTTGAAAGACTGAGCTGAGGTCTTTATTGGTGGAAGAGGTGGAGGGTTCTCTGGTGGTCAGTGCTGTGACTTAGGAAGTTGGAAGCTGGAACCTTGCATATATTATTTTCAGATTCATGATCCAAATGAAAAGTCTTTATTAAAGTTCATTGATACTTTTAGATACATAATGCAAACATACTAGTGCACATACGATGCCTGAATACTTTACATTGGGGTGTTGAAAGCTGCAACTCCAGAATGACACAGTAGATTGATGGTGAGCATCCTTCTTGCTGTTGACTGTATTGAGTGGTTTGATCAGCTTTGTGCATGCTGTTTCTGGAGACACCAGGTTTTTCCTATGCTACGGAGCAGAGGGGGCACTGCCCGCTGGGTGGTGTGAGTGCTTATGCCTGTTTTCAAGGGAGTGAGGTGAAGAATGAACGATAGCCACCTTCCTCGGTGCTCTGTAAGGAAACTAAGAATGGGGAGAGAGGGGATCAGTGCAGTGGCCAAGGTAATAAATGGAGTTTTAGAGAAGCCCATAATGTATGGCAGCAGACAGAATGCTTTTTTGTAACTTTTGAATGTGCTTGACAGCCATGAAAAACATAATCTCCCAAACCTTTTTCAGCAGCAAACGGCTGAACTCACCATGTCCGTTTTCCTGCTGAACCTCATCACTAGACATAAGAACCAGCTAATTCTTCTGTGTGCTCTTCATTTACATGCTCCTGGCTACATCTAGTGTGCTGCCCTGGTTCTGAAGTGTCTGTGGTGCCTTGAAGGGACCAGAGGAGGCTTTTGCTTTGTGTTTCCCATGGAGTGGGCTCTGCACACAGGAACTTGCTTTCTGATGTGCTAATGTGAATGGATAGATAATAAAATGGCGTTACGCCAAGTTAAAATCAGGTTGATGTTTGAACCAAATGGTTCGTTTCTCTCCTATCTGGTATGGTGACACACTGCTGCTATGAATCTAAACCTAAGGGTTTTTCAGTGAAGGGTTTTTCAATGGAAACCATTTACCTTTTCAAATTTCCTAAATTCCTTGCAACATGTGTGCATGTATATGCTTGCATAAACACGCTCTCAGCTCTAGATTTAATAAGAAGCTGTTGGTTTAGCTATGAACAACCTGATCTGTCCAATACCTTGGATGTCTAGATGTGAAACCTATAGTGAAGGGACATATCTGCTTCTAAACCAGGAATTAAATCACACTGCCGTCATAAAATCACAGTGCAGAGAAGTTTGAGAAAGCGCAAACCATTTTTTAAATCAAGGCAAGGTCACTAGGCTACAGTCACAGTGGCTGAAAGAGCAGCTGCTGCTGCTTCATGTATCAGCTGTGAAATGGGCTGGCATCATTAATTCTGTAACCAAATAAATGCAGATGTTTGCAAGAGCTTTTGGGTTTTCCTCCTTAGAGTATCCAAAGGTCACACAACTTCTTGAGGGTTGACTGCTAGCAGTGTTGCTCATTTGTTTAAGGACGAAGGGTTTCATTGTTTGCAGGCACTGCCCATGCTGTGGGGAAAATCTGTGGCATGAAATCGTTCATTCTTGTGTTATGAAATGCTGTTGTTTGTGCTGGGTGATTCAAGAAGCGCTGCTATGCCTTGCTGTCTTATACTGCCCATTTCAACCATTGCATGCTGCTTTCCCTTTGGGCACAAACAGGTTTTTAGGAGGACAAATGGAGATAGATGCTTTTCTAAATTTGCCTTGAACTCTGCATTTTCAGTGAAATATGAATTTATAAGCTCACGGAAATACAGGTAGGAGGATAAGCAGCTGTGCAAAATGGAGGAAGATGGGACTTCACTGTGCTTGGAGGTGTTGATTTAAAAATGAAAACAAGCTTCTGGAAGCCAAAGCAGTTCCAGGTCAACAAACAACTCTACTCTTTTTTTTTTTTTTTTTTTTTTTTTTAACTGAAGAATTGTTTTTTACTGACCTGACAACTTGAGCTCTCAGCTTCCTCAAAGTTCAGATTGTGACATTAGCTATTGAATAGTATGGTTCATATTAATAATATTTATTTCTTGTGCTGATATAAAATCAGGTTATTTCTCACTTTTTGTGAGAAAGATTGAACAGCAATTTTACAAGCTTTAGTTAATGCTAGTTTAGATCAATATTTTGAGACTGTCATTTACAGCGGGAGGCTGCTGTGAAATCACAGGGTAGCCCCAAATTTGTTTGTTGGAGTTCCAATTAAGTTAAAGGAATTAGAGTTAGCTAAGGAAGTACATTGCTTTATAGTACCCTTTTATGCCCCACCAAGCTTTCCTGTAAAAATCAAACAGCTGTTTTCGTACGTATGGGTGGTTAGGTTTGCTCAAAATTTTGCTGTTCATCAATTTCTGTGCATGATACAGTAGCTTTAATGGATCTTAGCCTGAATTATAATAGCCAAGGTATTTTTGGTGGAGATTAAAAAAGATGCATATAGATTCATTCTGTTGCAGGGCTATAGCACCTGCTGAAATATCACTTATACGAGTAAAATGAAGCCAGACCTTTTAAAACTCTGGTTTTCTTCTTGATGCTGCAAGATTCTAAACATGGGAAATTTAATGCCTTGGCTGCTTTGGAGATAATTTCCTGAAACTATTTAGACTTTCAATTGCAATATAAATATGCTAATTTTTAGTTGTCTCCTGCCTTTCTATTTGATAGGTCCTTTTTGAATGTTTCTGTAAGCATTTATCTCTCCATTGGCCCCAAGTATGTGTGAAATGATGACACTGGCAAGTCCTTGCTGTCGAGAACCTAGTAACTATTATTTGATGTTGGTAGAAATGGTTTTCTGATGCTTGGTGACTGCAGCCTAAAGTGTATGAATAAAAATGTTGTTTTCAGCCGTGTGTACAAGTGCAGTGAGCTACAGTCTTGGCCCTGAGCAAAAAACCATCGAGTCACTGTGGAGATCTGGATGCCTATTTTGTCTTCACTGTAATGGAATTTAGATATTAAAGTCTCTCAAGTGGTTCTGAGGCTCTTGCCGTGTATGGATGGGCACATCAACGCACAAATTCATTTACACTGTATATTTCCTTCTTTTTTAGAAAACTTAGTCATCTGCTTCTGGTACTCATTGATGTAGGTTCACTGATCAAGTTAATTTTATGTAACTGTGAAATATTTTGTTCCTCTTCTGCTAATGATAACCTATTCTACTGCTGAAGTCTAATGGAAATTGAAAGAAGCTTTTCTCCCTTTTATTCTTCTCATCTGTTCTATTATTAATATAATTATATAATTTATATTATGGGGAAGGTCTTGTTAGCACTGGTATTTTTTCACTGCAAGTGACACTTCCATTTGGATCTTATCAAGGGCATTATGAAGTCGTATCAAATATTGTTGTTATCAGATGTGTTAAGGAACTTTTCCCATGGTTCTTGATGCAATGAATTCATTGTCAACAAACCTATTGTTGAATTCTCCATTCACGTACCTAGAAGGACAAAGTATTGGGAGAGCTTTGGAGGGCTTACAGCATTATGTTGATGGCTTTATCACAAAAGACAAGGTTAGTAAAGGTAGAATTTAAGTCTGGTGCATACCTTGAACTGGTTGTTCAGGTTTGAAGCACTCCTCTACTTAGAAAAGTGTTTCTTCAGGAGAAGAAATGAGCCGGGCACAATAATTACAGAAGATTTTGGTTTAGCTCTACAGTGAGCAGCAACTTGCATATGCTGCTTTGGATGCCGTGTTGAACTACTATCAATGACCAATGATTAATTAAAAGTTCTTTTTAAACTATCACATGTATTTATAGCTCTTGAGCCATTGCTCAGATGCTAGTCAGATCCCACTGATTGATCAGAGAAGTAGCAAGTTGGATAGAAAGGAAAAAGACTTAACTTTCTAAAATCCAAGCTGAGACCATAGGTTAAGCATTTTAGTAAGTGCTGCTCCTGACCAAAGTTTGGATGAATGATTCCTGTGTGTTTGCATATCTAGAGTTTGGTTTATATATTAATTTTTATTATGAGTTTCCTGGGATACTGGCGAAAGATGTAACTGTCTTGTCTCTAACTTTTTCCACATATGGAATTTTCTTGCTTCTTAAAATCTTTCTGGAATAATGAACAAAAACTTCTAATGTTGAGGACAAGGTAACTCTCATCCAAAGATATGAAATATTGAATACTCTTGTTTAGCTTGCTTTCTTATACCAGCTCCTTTCCCCTTGTCCCCCACATTCCCTCACTTATTTAGGTTTCCCTTTTGATTGTTTCTTCCCTTTTACCCTCTGGTGCTCAGATGAGAATCCACAGCCCTTTATTAAAAGACTGGTGAGAGAGAGAGAAAAATTGCATTTAAGGTAATGAAAAGACCATGCAATTTATTATGAATGATGGCATAATTACTGGGAAATTTGATTTTATTACAGAGAATTAGCTAGTTTCCAAGCATGTTGGCATAAGCTGTCTCCTGTTCACAAGAAGGACCAAAAGGTAAAATTGTGGCAAGGTAGTCATGGTTATCCATTTCAACTTGGCAACTGCAACAAAATGGTTTGGTTTCTATCTAAGCCAGCTCTGGAACTAACACGAAAAAAGTTCAAGTGATGATGAAGAAGGAGTGTTAGCAATGCTATAAAACAAGAGCAAGTTATGCCAGAGTCTTCATCTTGATAAATATAAACCTCCATAAAGGGTTTTAAAAGCACTGCATTCACACCTCTTCAATTTTTCATGTTTGGCACTGAGCAATATGGCAATAATATCGGTACAAAACACTTCTGCCTCACTAAGAAACATAAGATATTCTTCTACTTCAGTTTATTACTACACCACTCCGGTTATAAATTATCTGACTTGTGCACTTTGGGGGGATTTGATCCCTTTTGTATGGAGAGGAAGAATTTTTCTTCTGGTGAGATATCTTGCCAAGAACCTACGCTCTTTCAGTAGTCTCCAAACGTTTTAAGTCTCACCTTGGTATATCGACTACAACTTTGAGATGGTCAAAAGTCTTTAAAGCTCAGCCTGTGAGTAATTGGTGAGCCCATTATTACCTTGCTGTTTCCCATCTGTTGACTGAGCTCCAAGAGTCCCTTTCTCCTTTGTGAGCTTTCACAACATTCACTGGCTCTGACATGTTTAATTTGCTTTGTGAATTATGTATGATAAGGAACATCTTGCTCGCTGCACAGGGAACAGCCTGTGTTGTGAACTGTGGTGCTTGTCTGCTGCATGTGGTGTTAATCTCAGCCACAGATACTCCTAGAAATCGACGTAGGATTAAAAAAGAGAAAAAGATTAACTGGGGGGAAAAAAAATACCTGAATAGTGAAACGGGATTGAAGAAGTTTTCACAAGACAGGAAGCACGAGGAGATGTTATTTTGTTTTGGCATATTGAGTTGTTAGGTTTTACATCCAAGAGCCCCTGGCCAACACCTTTGCTGACTGTGAGGCACCAATAATTTATGAGCAGAGCTCCCCATTGATTCTGAATGCAGTGAAGAAACATGTGGAGCGTTGCCATGAGATGAATGTATGCCTCCAACATCGCAGATCATCAATGTGACTTCAGATGTCTTTGGTGGGCTTTTTCAGAACAAGGCCAGGTATGCTTTTTCTGCCTCTAGAATAGGCAAGAGCCCTAGTTTTCCTGCCCCTACTTGTTCTGGGGATTTCAAACTGTGTGTGGGAAACCTTGGTTTTGGTCATGCTAATGTAAATGAATAGATAATAAAATGGTGTTTTGTCCAGTTAAAATCGGGTTGATGTTTCAACCGAATGGTTTCTCTTCTATATGGTATCATGACACACTGCTGCCATGCATCTGAACCTAAGGGTTTTTCAACGGAAAACCTTTATCTCTTCAGATTATGTTGATTGTATTCTAGTTCACTTCAGCATCACTGCCTGGGTATGTATGTTTAGCCTTCCCTCACTGCAAATAGTGGTAAACAAAACTGTCATACTTGAGTGTGGACCTAAAGGATCTAAAGCCTCACTAATATGAATCCACTCATCTTCTTTTCCAAATAACTACATATCGTTTTTCTTGTAAAAGGATATGCAAGTGTCTGTTCAACATTTTCAGTGTAATAAGATAAATGTTGATTAAAAAAGCCTTTCCAAGGGGATTAAAAAGACTTGGGGTTGTTTTAATATATTAACTTCACATTTTTATTAATAATGGTAAGAAATAATAACATTCCAAGAACAGAAAGAATAGCTCGTTTTACTTCTTGAAGTATGTTATTTATGAAGGTTGAAACCTAACATGAATTATAAAATTGAAGATCAATTTATACCTCCATGTTGTATTATTTGATTTATAATTAGGTTACTGGAAGATCTGAAAGAATTATGGGATAACGTGGAGGGAGGATGGAGTTGATGAGTGGGATAAACCTATATGAAATTTTCCGAGATGGAGAACCAGAACCTTCTCTCCGTTTGAAGTAGGTTTTAAGTATTTTCTCTTAAACAAGGTCAGCTGTATCATTGAAATGAAGTAGGTGTGTTTGCAATGTTTGGATCCTACTTGTAAAAATAATTTGGACTTGGTCGGGTTTTTTTCCCCACAAATGTGTTTTAGTGTTTTTCTTTTTGAGAAGGAATGATGTTTTTTAGGGAGACAATTCAATTGGCATTTTTACATCTCAAGCTTTTAAGGACAATTGATACTGCTGTATGACAAGTATTATACATGCTGCACTATGCATTGCTAAAAGGCTTGGAAAGATGATGCGCAAGTTTGGACTTTAAGTGACAGAGAAAATTTGAGCAAATTAGTAATAAAAGAATAAGCTAATCGTTTACTTCAGTGAATTTTAATTCAAGCCAACAGGGATGCCTGGTTTGGAGGACTTTGGAGAATTTTGGTGATTTTCCAAGATAAGTTACTACATGTCTAGAACCAGAAATGCTTTACTTACTGTCAGTTTACTGTGCCACTTTTGAACTTTAGCTTTTTCCTAATTTGTAAAAGTCTCCTAGTACAGTGTTCACTGGTTGCTCATATGCAGATGAACTTAGTTCCATTTCAGTGAAGAAAGTGAAAAAAATATTCTTTCCAATGAACCATTTGGAAATTTTTCTAATTATTGCTTTTCAAAATAATAAAAAATATGGTACATCCAATTAAACTGCCTTTTTTAACATTGCATTCTGTATGCAATATTTTGCTTGAAACTGTCATGTTTTTCTACATTTGTCAACAGCACATGCCTCCATCTGTACTTTTCAGTCTCAAGTTGTCAAATTCATTAGCTTGATTACACTGTATGTCATCAGACTAATAATGCTCGTCCTTGTCTATATCCAGATTCCACTCAAGTGTGTGGGAGTTCAGCTATCAAT
Organism: Gorsachius magnificus; assembly: GCA_034008185.1. Lineage (NCBI taxonomy): Eukaryota > Metazoa > Chordata > Aves > Pelecaniformes > Ardeidae > Gorsachius > Gorsachius magnificus. The sequence continues at coordinate 116,194,460 of CM067081.1, read as the reverse complement.
TTCAGTGGAAATAGTTTCATATTTTACAACAGAAAAAATATTTTACTTGTAGCACTTACACTAATGATTGGAAAAATCTGAAGGGTTTAAATGCTGGGTAAAGAATCCAAAAGTTGAGATTTTTATCCTGACATCTGCAATCTGGAAAACTATCTGAAAATCTCATTTGTAGAATTTGTAGAAGTCCCAATTTAGGAGCAATAAGAAGCTTTTCCACTTACAGATTTTTGACACTGTTTTCTCAATTCACTTGCCATGTGAAAGAGCAGCATAGTTGTGAAGTTGTAAAAGAAGAAAAAAAAAAAGGCAACTGAGGCTTGAACTGCCAAAATACAAATTCTGTTTCTGTTCATCAAGCCTATTTTTATTTATATTAAATCTTGCCTGAATGATGATTTTTAGTCAAGAGATGTTAATACTTCAGTTTGTACACTTGAGTTTATTGATCCAGGTTATGATCAATAATCAAGAATAATATATGCTGGAATGCAAGACTAATGGTAAATGCTTTGTTTTGCAAAGTTCAGCTATCTGTTGAAAAAATACATATATACTTGTCTTGCAAAGTACTTTGATATTTGTTGTATTTAAAATATAAAGGATGCAGCTAGAGTGTAGAGCAGAATCACTCTTTTAGTAGAACATGCTGTCTGGTACTAAGCCTTTTTTGTGATATAGCACGGGCCCATCGCTGGGGGGATTATACACTGGGAAGTGGGAAAAAAAGAGAAACTGTTAACAACCTAGGGAAAGAGACAACTGGAGTCTGTTGGTGAAGTCTCTCTAGTACCAGACTCTTCTGCTGAAGATAGCGTGAGGATGTGAGGTTTCTGAGGGTATGCTCGTTTCCAAATGCTCCTGACAAGGGTGAGAACTACTGTCTCCAGGCTCTGGGTGTGAATGGATGCCCTCTATGGCATGGGATGGCAACCCTTGGTAGAGTATATGTTGTGTGCTGTCATACTGAACCCCATATTTCTGCAGAGAAAACAATGGTGTCAAAAAAGCAGATTCTGCTTTAGTCCTTGCTATTAGTACCTGACCAGGCACACTTATCCATGATGGGGAAAGAGGTTTGCTATCCTAATCCCATCTCTTACCCTCAGTATGTGGGAGACTTCCACAAAGTGCTCATCTCTTCTGTGTGGATCTTCTGAGATGTCCTGCTAGGGCTTGCAGTTAGGCTGGAAAGAGGAAAAGCTCTTGAGCAAATGAAAATTGCAAGTCTATGTAGTGAAAGGAAAAATGCTGAAATGAAGTGATAGAAGACGGGTCCTGAAAGGCCGTATTTGTCACAGCAACTTTCTGAGCTTGACTGACTGGTGATGCACTTATTCTGGGCTCCAGGTCTGTGCAGGTGCCCTTTTTCTTAAAGAGGTCTGTACAACTTTACCGCAGTCATTGAGCAAGATCTTCCTGGAGAATCCCCCTGGTGACTGGGCTTTTGGAAGTAAACATGGAAGAGTGTTTCACCTTGTCCCATTGCTGGCGTCACAGGCTGGGAGAGTACAACCGTGTCTGAAGGCATTCGACAGAGCTGTTTGCTTAGTACTCTTATCGTATTGATGGTGGTGTTTGCTAACACATGTAACTATTACTTGTTCAGTTTCACTTGTACAGCTCACAAACACAGGGAATATGGACTTATTACAAAGGGAGTGGCTATAAACATGGAAAACATCCCCTGTATTTCAATATTTGAAGTGATATTTGAAGGATGAGAAGTGGTAGATATGGCTTATCCACAGCAAGAAGGCAAACCAAATGTCTATTTTAATTCAAGTGAACAAGTATCCATATGTGAACAGCTGTTACATACTTGTTAACTATCAATTTATTAGGAAAGATGTGGAATGGAACAGACTTTTCCATGCCCCCTTGCTCCTATTCCTAATGATGTGCTCTCTGCATGGACTTGTCATGCTTTCAGGGAAGGAAGAAAAAAAAAAACCAGCCCCAAAATGGTACTGGCCAGAAACTGTGATCACGGAAATGTGGTGTTAGCTGTTGCAAGCTGTTGCTCTGACGCAAATGGTGTTAGAGGAGATGGTATCATCTTCCCTTTTGCTTAAGCAACACAGGAACTGTTTTGCAGAAGAAAAGATTGAATTTCTTATGTTTTAATTGCTTTCAAATCACCCACCAACAAGGCTCTTCAAAGCATGAGTGATTAGAATGGATTTTCATGAAAATTATTAACTTGTCTTTCACTTGCTATCTAAGAAACTATCTGCTTGTTTAAGGACCTATGTTTGCTGGTTAAAGTGGTGACATAACAGGCCTCTGAGGTTAACTTGGCTCTAATTGGAGGGGTACTTTGGTTCCTGCTAGTTTGCTGTGCCAAATGCAGTTGACCCTTCTGGGGACAAATCAGAGGAGCTAGTGTGTGTGGTTCCTCCCCACATCCCTCAAAAAACCCCTTAGCATTAGTATTTCTGGTTACATATCTGGGATACCTTTGTGTTAAAAGACCAAGCAAAGTGAGATGCAATGTGTGTGAATGTTCTCAGAGTATTGTGGGAATCCTGCCAGACTTACTGGTGCCCTTCTCATGCAGGTCCATGCTTCTCTTCCACATGCATGACTGAAGCTGGGATTTTGCCAATACTGTAGATCTACTGTGCACCAGTCTGACACAATGCAGGAGAAGTGTGGTGTCTTGTTCACCTTAACAGTTGAAGTTGTGAAAGCTTTTGTGGTGGAGGGGTAAACTACTGCAATTTTGCAGCAGTTGTCCTGACCTGGTTAATATCAGCCCCTAAAGATGCACTATGGAACAATGCATGATCTCTTTAATGGGACAACATATTAGTCATACATATTGCATCTGTGAGGCATGCCTACACACGGTATAAATGGGCACATTTCCTGTAAACTGGTTCTGGTAGCTGAAGCCATGTCTTTGGCCAATTCAGCCATGCCCGTGGAGGAGAATGTGGTTTCCTGGGACAGGCTCCACCCTGATGTGCAATCCTCTGATGTGTGATAGCATATTTCTGGGCATAATATACGTGACCTTGACCTGATGCTGCTCCTAGGTACATCTGACAGCATGGACAGTGTAGTCTAGAAGTGGTAATTCTGCCAGTCTGTGCTCTGGTTGCCCACCAGCTGCTGGAAGGGTTGGTTGGAGACCTCTCTGGGAAGCACGGCTGAGCGTAATGCTGAGTCAGCAGCTGTTTCTTTTCTGCTCTATTGTCACTACTGGTGCAGCCAAAAGCATGGCCAGGGCTCTGTCTCCAGTAGTTTCTTCCTGAGACTGCCAAGCCATGTTCTCCATGAAAACAAATGTGTCTCCCTCTCTAGCGCAGCCAGTCTGGTGTGCAGAGAAAAAGACTCTGTTTAGTCTTTTTTCCCTCCACTCAAAGGGGAAAGAAGATGTTCCTGAGATTTGTGTGCTCTGCCAGCAAGCCTGTCTGGCACAGCATCCAGAGCTGGTTAGCTCTAGGCTGTCCCAGAATTACTACCACTATGGTTCACCCAACTTCCTAAAAATTACGGTTTGCCTCTGTATTAGCCTAAACTTTTCTTAGTGCAGCTTAACAAACAGATGACTGGCCATCTTCTGCATGATTATTCACACTGTCCTAAGAAGTGAGATGGGAAATGCCTGAGGGAGAAAGACCTGTCTTCCCCTGTTGAAGTGGGGGGGGACACCTTCTGGCCAGGTCCTGTCCTATAAAACTGGCTTAGGGATTGCCTTGGGACTCTGCCTGGCTCCTGTCTTTCCTGATGGTTAGTTTACATGGGATTTCTGGGTTGAGTTAATGGTACTTAGGTTGTGTTCGCATCTATCAAGCTTACACAACACAGCTCAGGCTCCTCTTCTCCTCTTTGGCAGAGGGCATACTGGCTATTGTGTGTAAAATATCCAGTATGTGGGAGGGGGTTTATTACCAAATTTGCAGACTTTACAACATTACAAAGTACACCTGGTTAATAGTTAGATTTATAGGAGAAAAGTGGGTTAACAGTATTTCAGTTGAGGAAAGAGGAGATGCTAGTTTTCATATCTTAACGCCACCCCTCCATCCCCCAGCAACTCAGGGATTTACTAATCCTGTAAATAAATCTATGATTAATATATCTAAGCTGTAAATCAAGCTTTCCATCTTGTGCCAAAAGTCAAAACCAGCCCTTTGCTGCAGGGACAACTTTGCAGCAAGCTGATGTGCTCTGGAAAATAAGTTGCTGAGGGAAACAAAGTTTTAACAAGGCTTGGGGAGAATCAACGCCTAGAGAGCAAGGGTAGAAACATTTTATTGATCCAGACTGTAACAACAGAACACAGGATGGTAAGCATGCTGTCTTAGGAAGAAAAGCCTGAAATTGCCGACAGGAGAACATGCTGTATACCAGTATGTATATGCAGTAGCAGGAGTTCAGCATATTGTCAATGTGGCTGTTGGAGGCGGTGGTTTTTTTTTCTCCTACAGTGAATCTACATCTTAGACTGGTTGTGTAAATCTTGCCTGTAACCACGAGTGAGCTCCTGTGTCACTCTCCTAAGATCTGGGTTATGTTTTTTTGACTAAATGTTTTGATATAGTCAGCTCTTCACTCGAAAACAAAGTTCCAAACACTTTTGCTTAAGACCACCAGGCAGCATTTTGACTAAAACCCAACACGTTGATACCTCAGGGGACTTGTTTATACTCTGTGTTCTCATGCTTCTCTAAAGACTGGACTGTGGTGTAATTGCATCTCCTGCAATGCACAACTTGGGAGCTACTGTGGGGCTCTAGTAACCTCGGGGCTACAAGGTGGCAGCCAAGATAGGTTGTACAAAGAGCCTATGCAAGGAGGAGGATGAAAGAATCTGCCCTCAGGTCTAGTTCTGAGGGCGCTATGGTCAGTGATTCCTATGGAAGGAGATACTTTTGGCTCTGGCTAGAAATACTTTTGACTTGCTCTTTTCTGAATTACGTTTCCTGTTGGTGGCCCATGCTTTTTTCCAGATATCTTTTTATTTTTATTTTATTTTTGCTTGCTCCTGGTTCCCAAAATTCTTGATGTTACGAAGTTCTTGAGGAAATAGTACAGTCAGAAAGCTTTGAGTTAGAGTAACTTCTGAAACACAGCAATATTGATCTACAATAGCTTTATGAACCCCAAGTATTGTACTTTTTAAGAAAATAGAAAGCTGTGTTCTTTGAAGATAAAACATGACTTCCACATTTTAGTCTATCTGTATAAGGAAAACCTTACCCATGAGTTCATCTTCTGTTTTTAGCATTCATCAGTTTTAGTAACTCTTGTTCTTGTATATGTTGCCATGGACAGATACTGTACTGTTGCTTATGTGATCTTTTTTGAGTTATTTATTGTACTGCTGTATTGCTAGGTCTGAGTATAATCTTATGTTATATCTGTCATTATAGAAAGACACAACTACAAATAAAGCTTTCTGACTTTTTCTTTTTTTTTCCCTTGCCCTTATGACTGGTGACAAGGCCATTATGTAAAGATTTCTCCTGAAATGAACCTCTGTAGTCATCAGAGGTACTGCAAACTGCCTGGAAGACATGCTTTTAAACTGTGGATTTGAAAAGATTGTAAGGATTAATATAGCTGAACTTGAAAATAATGACATATCAGTGATGTTGGGATAAGATATTTTAAAAGTCTGAATTTGTCATTGTAAGGTCTACTGGTTCATTTAATTTTTCATTAGTATAACAGACTAAAAATCTTTCCTTTATCACTGTGTTTTGTAGTGCTTTGTCAGACAGTTAATTTAAAACCAGTCTTCTTTTGATCCCTATTTGATGGATGCATAAGGGACTGGAGAATTGCAGGTAGTTTGATTTGTGCTTTTGCAGCACTTTCAGTAGCTTGAAATGTTACTATTTCTTGAATTTCCTAAAGATGTATGTTTGTGAAATTTAGATAATTTTTGGCTCATTGTCCAGAGCAGGGATATTATAAAAGTACTTAATCCTAACTACACTCTGTTTTTTTTTTAATTCATTTTACTGTGATAGCATTGTGTCAAGTTCATTTTTAGCATCTTTGTGTCTACAAATTATTCTGCTCAGAAGGTTGGTTGGACTGTCTTCTCTTTAAGAAAGGGATAAGATAGCTTCCTCTGTGCTCTCCCCCTTCTTATCTCCCCCACCCCTAACAATAATTAAAATTTAAAAAGTGAAAAGGGATCCTGGCTGTAATAGCTAATGCACTGTATTAAAAAGAAAGAAAATATGTGCAAAGCCATCTTGTTGGGAGGAGAACAGTCCAGCTAAGAGACACATTTTGGACATAATATTGGCCTAAATAGATTAAATGTAGGTGAGGAAATGGAAGAAAACTGCCTTCTAGAAACTTGTGACTATCTTTTTAGAATTATGAATAAATGCTGGTGGGTTAGGTTTTTTTACGTTTAAGATGATTTGAGTAGAGTATGAGTTTATCAGGAAAATAGCAAGGCATTCCTTAGCCAAAATCACAGCATTTTATAACCTGTGGCCTTAAGACACATTAACTGTCTGAGCTCACCAGCGCTCTGCACTGCAATCCAAGGGTGATAGCATGGGCCCCATCTCACCTGCACATTGAAGGTGGTGGCAAGCTTTTGTAGAGAGGATCAAGAAAATGCCTTCCAGCAACTGCACAATATGCTGAAAGCCTTGGACATGAAGAAATTGAATACATACTTCAACCTCAGGTGTTATGGGAGCAACATATAACACACGCTTCATTGGCCTTCCTAGAGTAGGTCCCTTACTGTCTTTTGGCCTGAATTTCTGGACCAGCCTCTGGAGAGAATTTAAGTAAACTTCTTGTTGATTTTTTTTTGAAAATTCTGCTGTATCATTACTGTGTTCATGTTTGTTACACTGAAACTAATGGTCTAAAATATTTTCCTCTTCAAATTTTAAATGTTTTCTTTATTATTTTTTTTTTAAAAAAGCATGGAAAAACGTAAGAATGCCCACCTGTTAACAGGTATGACTTTGGTCACCTTCCTATGTGGTGTTGGCAGCTACATTACATGAAGTTAAGCAAGAAGGGCAAGAGTAGGATTGGCCCATGTGAGGGGACTTGGGAGGAAGAAAGACTTTTTTTTTTTTTTTCCCCTCCTTTTTTTTCTTGCACCATAAAAAGCCCCAGAGGTCTGATCTGAGTGATGCTGGTCAGATAAATGATCTTTCAAGATAAAAATGAATAAATTAAAATCTGCTTGAAATATTAGGACTGAGTCATGCAATATGTATCTAAATCTTTTCAGGTTGAAGGTTTTAGATGAAGATAAACATTTAAGCTTGCTCTGCTTTTGAACTGAAAATAGCAAAATAGTGATATGGCAGTGTAATGATAAGATGGGTGTAATATAAAAAAGGCATGAAAGGGAGGGTGAGCATGAAGCAGTGAAAGTTCTAGTTGTTTCTTAAGGTGAAAAGCTGTTACTGCTGAAATGGTGATTCTTCAGCTACCGTAGTGCACATGCTGCAATTTTTACTCTGCTACAGTAGATATTGTTATGGAGCAAAATGTCTGAATCGTCATGCTATTGGGGAGGCTAATGATTTGGGCTATAACAGGACTTGTTTCCAGAAACAAGATCTGGAATCCTTCAATGGTGTTTGCAGTATTTCCAACTCTAAATACATCCAGAACACACTGTAGTTGATACACTACTTATGAGTTAAAGCTGCCTGTTCTTGAAAAACTCCTGCTAGAAAACAAGGCTTTACTTTGATAAAAGGGAGCTGAGGGGAACAGGTAACATGCTCCAGGGTGACATGGATAACCATATTGCCAGCTGAAGTACCAAGATGAACAGTTCAATGCTTCCAGTATATCTCGCTGTACCTTCCTGACATCTAAGATGCAGATTTCTGAAAGCCATACAGGTGGATGTGGAGTCACTGTGCTTATGACCCTGCAGTGTCTCTGTCCCTGAAACGGTAACCTGAAAGGCCTCTCCAGAAGTGAGTGACTGCAGAATGAGCACAACATCTGTCATTTACCTATGCAACTCTCCACTGATGTGGGGTTTTTTTTTAATATATTGAAGCTGACATTACAAATTCTGCCTTAAATTACTCCAGTCTTCAGAAGAAAACTCAAGGTGTATGTAGTTTGCAGTCAGTCAGTGGTCATGCAGCAGGTCTGTTAATTGCTGCTGCATCTTGGAAAATGACCCTGCTTGTAGTAATTAGCACAGAATTATCTTTGAAAGGAAAGTGAAGAAAATGCTTTGCCTGCTTTCCTTAGTGTCCAGGCCATGTCAAACATGAGGCGTCTTTCTGATGCTCCAATATAATTTTTTTTCTTCCTACTCCTGGTGCGAGAGAGATTTGAACTTGGCCATGATTCTTCTTGCCATTATGTCACAGCGGCATTTCTATGATAGGATCAAGAGGCATGATAAGGCTGGGGAAGATGGGTCTGCAGTAGGTTTGGGTTTCTATACCACCATGGAAGAGACTACAGTGAGGAGATGCAATGGAACATCCTGTGCTGTACCTGGAGTTGACGATGCCTCTGTAGTCACTAAGATGTGATCACTCTCCGATAACTGTGTCATCTAGGAGTTGGGTGTCCAGCCTGTCCAATGTCAAGGCTCTTTTTAGAGTCATCAGAGACAGACTGATACCTTTTGGAGGCTTGGATATTAATCTTAGAGGATGAACTGCCTCTTAAAGAGACATGTACTTCTCTCCTTTGCTGACTACAGAGAGCCCAGCCTGGCTGTCTAGGGTTTGTACATCCAGTGTGAAGTTTAGATAAGAATCTTGCAGCTTACCATTAATGGGGCCATTAGAAACACTGATACAAAGCAGGACAGTAATGTAAATGCTAGATGAATGTTAGGTAATAACCTTTAAAATGTCTATGCCTTGAGTTCTTGCTGGCTGAGAGGCATCTTACTGAGTCTTTTGGAGACAATAAATTTTCTGCTGCTAACCTGAAATGATGGAATAAGTTCAGGCTCTTGGCTGTGATGTTTAAATGCAGACAAGGCAACCACTGCCTACTATTGCTTTACCTTTTGCTACAAAAATGTGGATCTTCTTTCAGGATCTTGACTTCCAGCTGTTGTGCATAAATAAGTGTTATCTGTGAGAATGGTCATCAGGTACAAAACCCAAATCATTGCACAAATGTGGAATGCCATCAGGGAGAGTGTTGGAGTGTTGGTTTTTTGCAGAAGTTTAGAGAAAGCCAACAAACAATGTGGCTAAAAGTTGATTTTACTTTCTCATAATGGCTATTAGTAACTGATTATGGTTGAAATTAATTTCTTCCAAACAAACATGCTATTAATTCTGTTCTTAATAATTTGCTTTTTGGATTTTTACCCATTTTTGACTGTAGTATTTTTCTGCCTTGACTGGGGAAGAAAGGTGTGCTATTGTAGGGAGTTTAAAAAAAAAAAAGGCCTAATAAGATGTGACATGCTAGACAAATTAATTTTGAATACCAGCAACTTATGAAGGGCATGGAGCTGTGTTTTTTTTTTTTTTTTAAGGGGAAATAAGTAGATTTAGCACTGTTCTTACCTGTTTTCTTTGTAGACTTGTACAAGTGATTTGGTCTAAGGAAACTTTCAACCACATGAGTGGGGGCCATATTAAAGGGGTTGTCTGAAGAATAGCCATCCTGTTCTACAGGTCCTTCCCTGTCCATCAGTGCACCTGTAGAATGTTCTCTGTGAGCATTTCTTCTCTGACTCTTATCTCTGCTTTGTGATTGAGTATATAATGTCTTACACATCTGTGTTCTGTTTTGGTTTGTTTTTTTTTGGAAAAGATGCTGTTGAGTTAGAGTGCTCATGTTTGAAGCAGTCTTGGATCTAGTCTTAGAAGATGTTAGTTGTCTTAGTTGTCAGCAATTCTTGAGCAATACAAGCCAGAGTCGAACGTTGTAATGTGGTTCACTTTATTGTTTTCTCTAATTCTAGTTTGACACCACTTCTAGAATAATTCAGTCAGGAAGTGAGCTAATAAATGATTTCCAAGTTTTTTTTTTTATGGATCAAGCATAAAAGAAACATAAATGCTGATGTTAATGCATTGCACTGTTTGTTATCTTGTGTGGTTGAACTGTGGTTTAGCTTCTGCATGCCACAGCAGGAAGATACTAGACTGAAATCTTTGCTTACAGTTCGATAAATCGGGTCTTTTCAAGCTAGAGAGTTCACTCAATTTATTTCAATAGACGTGCCTGTTCTGCTATGTTTTTCATGCTTTCCTAACACCATTCAGAAATCTCATTCTGATATGTACTCTTGGTGCATTTTAGCTGAAAAGTAGGCAGTGAGGTCTATTATTTTAACATGGCAAAAGCTGAGCTGATTAGTCATGCAGGCTTTGGAAAACTGAACACTTCTATTCTAATGTGTCTGTTACATTCTGGAGTAATTGCTGGATATTTGTAACTTACCCTGATAAATTTCTATAGCTTAGATGATAGTACTGGGACCCACTTGTGTTCTGGGGGGTGTGTGGGTTTGGATTTTCTTATTCCCATTAAATTCCCAGGTAAACATCACTTACATGGAAATTTTCTGCTCTTTATTCCAATTGTTATAGACCTGAATGGGTATAGCTGTGATAAGAAAACAAGCTGGTTTCAGGACATCCAAACCCCTTTCTCTGCATCTGGATGTAAGGAAGGTCTAGTGATATCTTTTGTCTTAACATGGGATCCCAGCATGGGGAAAACCAAAGATTCTATGAACTACTGTAAGTTTGATGCTTTTATACATTATCTATCACAGTTGCAGTGATTGATCACCTCCCACTTGCTCTCTTTTTCACCTGAGAACAACTCTCACTTTTTTTCTATATAATTCTGTGGTGGGTTGACCCTGGCTGGGTGCCAGGTGCCCACCAAAGCTGCTCTATCACTCACCCTCCTCAACCGGACAGGGGAGAGAAAATATAATGAAAGGCTTGTGGGTTGAGATAAGGACAGGGAGTCACAGACAAAACAGACTTGACTCAGGGAAATTAATTTATTACCAATCAAATCAGAGTAGGATAATAAGAAATAAAGCCTGAACCTTAAAACACCTCCCCCCTCACACCTCCCTTCTTCCTGGGTTTAACTTTACTCCCAATTTTCTCTACCTCCTCCCCCTGAGTGGCACAGGGGGATGGGGAATGGGGGCTCTGGTCAGTTCATCACATGCCTCTGCTGCTCCTTCCTCTGCAGAGGGAGGACTCCTCACACTGTTTCCCTCCTCCAGTGTGGGGTACCTCCCACGGCAGACAGTCCTCCATGAACTTCTCCAGCATGGGTCCTTCCCACAGGCTGCAGTTCTTCACAAACTGCTCCAGCATGGGTCCACCCTTTCCACAGCGCCGTTGGGGACAAGTCCCGGTAAACCCTCTCTCCACAGGTCTGCAGGTCCTGCCAGGATCCTGCTCCAGCACAGGCTTCCCATGGTGTCATGGCCTCCTTTGGGCACCCACCTGCTCAGGCATGGGGTTCTCCCTCGGCTGCAGGTGGGGATCTACCCCACCATGGACCTCCATGGGCTACAGGGGGACAGCCTGCCTCACTATGATCTTCACCACCGGCTGCAGGGGAATCTCTGCCCTGGTGCCTGGAGCACCTCCTCCCCCTCCTTCTTCACTGACATTAGTATCTGCAGAATTGCTCCTCTCACATATTCTCACTCCTCTCAACTAAGCACTCCCCGCCCTCCAAATATGTTATCCCAGAGGCACTACCACAATTGCTGATGGCCTTGACCAGCTGTGGGGCCGTCTTGGAGCTAGCTGGCATTGGCTCCATTGAACATGGGGGAAGCTTCTGGCAGCTTCTCATACAAGTCACCCCTGTAGCCCCCCTGCTACCAAAAACTGGCCATGCAAACCCAAAACAATTTCAATGTCTGCCAGTTGGTTTTACTTGACACAGAACAGCTCAACACTACTGCTCTGCAAGTGGTCTTTGACAAAGTGCCTTTTTTTTCATTCTTTACTATGAAGTTGTCTTTTAGACATTCTTTTTACAGAAACAAAATAAGAGTCGCTACTTGGATTCTCTGTGTAATATTGTTATCCTCCTTTGTGGCTTCTGGCCCTTGATATTTTGGGAGAACCATTGATTTCTCTTGGCATAGTGAAGAGTTTTGATCTGTTCTTCACGTTCTGCCCATGTGCCTGTAATTTCTTCCCTGGTAAATGTCCCTCCTGTTAACCACCTTCACTTAAACTGGTTTTCTGTTGGATGGGTGAACTATTGAACGAACCTACTTAGCATGTTTGTTCTTGCTCTCTGGCAGCTTGGCAGAGCCCAGCAGTAACAGCCCTGGGTTAACTTGGTTTTATTATTTTCAGAATTTGGCTTTGGCCTTTCTTTCCAATGGAAACCTACCTCAAGAAGAAAACAAGCAATTAACATCTGCTGGTTTTGTTCAAATTTGAGTAGGTGATGTAATTGTGCTTCCCTCCCAAATGCCCTTTTCATGTCATATGGCATAAACTTCTGCTCTAAACCTTGTTTTTTTTCTTTATCCTAATCATAGTTTTAGATGCCAGCCATCCTTTTTTTAGGAGCTGATGGAAAAAACAAGGTATATTTGGAATAGCTTGCCATCAAGGAGAATAAAGAGAGCAATTGATTTATTGATTTAGTATTTTAGATTGCAAGCATTTAGATGTCAGACTGGATGCTTTGGGTTTCTGCACAGAGAGTGGCAATAGTTTCATTTATGGTATCTGGAATCTGTTGTAAGCTTGGAAAGACAAGGAGTAGAAGACCTCAGTCTGCTTATGCACTGGAGGGTGTAAATTGAAAAGATTATTATGTGAAGATGGCTGAAGAATAGCAGTCACCAAAGAACTATTTCACTATTTCTGTATAATCAGGTGGGCTGTTACCTTGTGTGGTTTTTGGCTGTGATTTTTCTACCACCTCTAAAGAAAAAAATAATGCTAGTATCTAAATATCAAAGTTGTTTACCCAGGTATTTCCCAAGCTGTTCTGTCAAACCCCCACATAGACATAGGGACTTAGCTACAAAGTTGGGATTTCTCAAGAGCCTGCAGTGTCATCATTGTAGACATAAGCAAATAGTAATGTCTTGGACTTTGAAATACCACTACATTTTCTGTATTATTTCAGAAAGTCTTGTTGATTGTAGCTGTAGAGCTTAATACAGTGTCAGCTAAAACACCAGAATAGGCCTGTGCTTCTGTAGGCAGGTGCTGGCAGCTCTGACATAGAAATCCATTTGAGAAGCTAGTTCCCAATATTTTATCAGTTAATGCATGTTGAGTGCTTCTGAGATGAGGAAATCTTTTCTGACATCTCCAAGCAGGTTTAATTTTGTTTGTTTGCTTCCCAGAAGCTTGGCTTGCTGTACTTCCCTCACTTTCTGCTGGAGTTACTAAACTACTTGTTGCTTTTGAACAAAGGAAATAATAGCACGGGCAAACACTGCAAATGAATAGCCTTGGTGCACCATGCTGCCAGGTGTTGTGCAGTAGGCATCTCTGTTCTGTCTGTCCTACTTCATAGAAATAAATATACCCTGGGCCAATTCCCTTACAGATTTGTCTGGAGTGCTCACGAATATCCCTGCTGGTTTGAGCACTAATTTTTTAAGAGCAAGAGTGTACGCTGGCTAAAGCGTTCAAGGCTCCAGTTTTATCAGCTGGGGTTCACACACACAGTCTCTCTATATCTGTTTCTCAGCTTCTCCCCTAGAATGAGAGTAGCTGTAGGAAAAACAACTGAATCTATCCTGTCTCCTTGCTTTTACCAAGCAATTGAATTTCAATGAAGCCCCAGGGAAAGATTCCATAGCTATAGAATAGCTACTCTGTGGGTTCATAAACTGGGATTTCTTCTTCCTTAGGCATTTGATCGGTCAGTTTATCCTTAGGTGTCTGCTCGTTGCTTGTGCTTTAGGGGAAAAAAGAGGACTTGATCCTTCCTTGAACTGAGAGAAAAGGTCCTTCAGTCGCAAACAGCAATTTGAGATATTGTGGATGCAGAAAACTAAGAGGAAATGTCAGTACAGATGCTAAACTGGATTAAGCGATGGCTGAAAACATATGAAATTCTGCTCTTGATCTGAGTGATAGTTGTTGCCATGGGGGAACATTACTTTACAAACCCACTTCTCTATGTAGTCCAAAGAAGTGAAGTAACCGCAAACTGTGTGTGTAGAATTTATTTCTATTTTTTGGGGGGGGGGGGGGGGAGGAGAGAAATCACTTTTCTAGAAGCAGCTATCTACAACACAGATGAACCCTAGATTGTATTATCTGAAATACAAACACTAGTGATGCTTTTATAAGAAGTCTAGAAAACTATTGGAAAAGAGAATCAATGATGTATTTGCACTTACCAGAAGTCTTCATGCTATAGTAGTAGCCTGGTGTTGTTTACAATGGTGTGAGGTGAAACATTGAAGATGGTGCTGTTCATATACAGTCTTTCTCACAGAGCTGCCTAAGGATTTGTTGAATGTAATTGCAATAGGCAGATTGATGGCAATCTTATTGCAAGGGAACTCTATCCTTGCGTCCTCAGTGCTTTTAAAAGCCCAGCTGCAGAAGTCAACTCTCTCTGCTGCACATGTGGTGTTCAAGTAAGCCTTTGCTTTGGTAGGGTCTTACAGTTACAATGCTTTCCTGTGCTTCCTGTAACTTCTAGTCCTAAATGACTTGTACATCTCTGAATCCCAGACTTCCCCATCTCATGTTAGTCATGTTCAAAGGATATATTGTCATGTTTTTTGATGTTAAGGTGTTGAAAAGGCTTTTAAAATGTTTTTGTTTGTTTTTGGTTGTGTGGTTTTTTTTTTTATTTCTGAGGCATTTTAAACCTCAACTGTTTTAAGCAATTGCCCAGGATGTTTTAATTGTCTTTGGAGCTGAGCTGCACCCCTCCCCCTTACCCCAGTGTTTTCAAATGACCTTCAGTAGAGTTGGAAATATATTTGGCTTCTGCAATCTGCTAGTTGTGCAACAGAGGCATACACAAAATTCCTCTAAAATGAAACTCTTTTCTAACTCCGTCTGTTTCCTACTGGCTGCTATGTCTGGTTGTTTCTTTTTTGATAACTACAATATTTTACATCTCCCCCATCTTTGCCTTTTTGTGTTCCTTTTCAAGCATTTTCATGCAAAAGTTTAAATTCCTCGGTCATCTTGTGGAAGTACTTTCTTGCCTCAGTTCCCATTTGCTTTCTTGCAACACCCTCACTGTGCTGCTCTTTCACAGAAATTCATGCAGTATGTGCTCTCACACCATTATTGCTACATAGGTGGAACATGCTAATCTGAGAAATGAATCTTCTTGGAGAGATCTAGCCTGGATTTGGCCAGGCAAACTTCTTACTGCTGTTTCTGATCACACTGCCAGGTGGTAAAGCATTGAGATTACTATGAAGAGCAGCCAGTGTCGAATTGTGGGCCACCTTGACTCACATGGAATAGGAATTTATTTTGCAGAGAGCTTCATTGGTTTCAGCGGTGTAGCCATCTACTGGCTACCTATTTTTATGATTGGATGCCATTTGGAGATAAGCTAATGGGTGCATTGAAAATTATCCATCAAGGATTGCTCCTGAAAGGGAGCTATATCCAGAGACTGAGTTTGCAGTGGTATCAGGAGAGGGACTTTGAGCTTTGTGAAAGAGCTTTGTGTATAGATATCCTTGGATCTGCATAAATGACACCTTCTGCCTCCAAGCTGAGCCGAGGAACTTCAAAATGCATCAGGCTAAAGGGTGTGTCCATGTGTTCCTGGAGGGGCTGCAGGCACAAATGTGGTGTTGTTAGGAACTTGAGTCCTGTTGTTCAATTTTGCTTCGTGTCTGCCTTCTGGCCCCCATCTTCTGAGAGGTGTCAAAGAAATATGCCAGTGAAACTGGTAGAGGACCGGTCATGAAGGAGCGTAGTAAGCTATGAGAGAAAGATGACTATTTTGGGCACATCAAAGAAAATACTGGGTCCAGTTTCAGATAGTGCATGTTTAAGTTAGATTTCTTGAACCCTATGGCGTTCTGTTTGCTTCTTAATACAGACAGGTAGGAGCTTTTCAGGCACCTGGCAAAATAAGGCAACCATGTAACATGTGGTAGGTCAAACTGATTGTTGGTGTATGAAACAGAAGGAATAACATGTGCTATTTACATTCCACTTTGCTAGCTTCAGAATTAACTGCAGTCCACAAATAAAAAAAAAAAGGCTTGGTATCATTAAGCAACAAAATTATAAGAACAGGGGAAATAATGTCATTCACCCTGACTATGGTGTGCAGCCACCTGGAAAGCAGTGTGGGCTCTCAGCCTGCTTCTGACAGGAGTGGAGATGGAGGTGGAAGAAGCAAAAATAATCAGTGGTATGGAAAAATCCTGCTAAGAGGAGGCGTGCAAAGACTGGGAGCATTCTCCTGGAGACAAAATGAATAGAAAGAACCACTGCAGAAAGCTTCAAAATGGATTAAGTTGTACATGAGTTGAATTGCTGGGCAAAGGAAGTATTAATCACAGAATCACAGGATGGCAAGGGTTGGAAGGGAATGCTCTTCTCTGCTTTCTCATGACTGCAGAATAACCTTTTCAGTTACATGGACAGCCATCATATGTTTATTCAAGAAGTCTGACAGGCAGACATGAGAATCGTGGGCAACTGATGAGGACAGTTGGAGGGGGTGTATACTCAGAGTGCAATGTGGAATTTGAACCTGCAGCGTAAGAATATATCTGGCTATGTTAATGCAGGCTGCAGCTGAGAAGCAGCAGTGTTGGGGGACTGTGGGTTGGCACAATTCTAGTGACTCCAAAATGTCCGAGAGGTGTACCCGGTGCCTGTAGTTTCATTGTTTAAACCCTACAGCAGCTATGCTCTGCAATTTCTCTGTAAGTACCTCCAGGTGCCAACTGGCTGAATGCCGCCTCCTGCTGCTATGTGGGTCTCCTGGCCTGGTGGGGACTTAGCGAGCTGCTTAAACCTGGCTGAAAGCTGCAGGCATTTTGTAACTTGCTTTTTCCCTGTTTAACACGTAAATCAAAAGTTCCTTCTTTGGCTAATAACACTATATACAGCTGAGACTTTTTCCACAGAAAAATTTGAGCTTCTAAATTTCTTTTTAATAAAGCAATTTTCAATTTAGAGATGTAAGGGTAAGTGGCATCAAAACTGGTAGCTGTGGGAGTTGCTGCTGGGCATGGTCAATGTCATTACAAGATGATGAAGAATATTTCTACATATATGTGAGAAGTTATGGGAAAGGTTAGCTCCAAGGTACTTAAACAATTGCTAACTTTTAGCTTGGTTTAAAGCCAGAGAAGACTTAGGCATCTTATTTTTTTTAATGATTTTGTGATAATTTTTGAATGATATGAGTGATTTTAGGCAGGTCAAAAAAGTCAGTATTTTATACCAGAGAACAAAAAGCCCCTTAAACCTCTGAATATTGCAACTGCAATTACAGGATTTTTTGTTTTACTTTTGTTTTCTAGGTATGTAAGAATGATGTTAGCTTGCACAATTCTGTTGCATAACAGAAACATTTTCCTTGTTTCCAATACTGATTAACAAGATCCTAGCAGCATTTGTCTTTTGGTTTCTATCAGCCTTGTTTCCAGCATACCAAAGAGTTAATCAACCAGATTACTCAATAGTGCATGAACATTTCTGTGGCATAACAACAGCCAAATGAAATATCTAATTCTATTAAAGCTTCTCTTCATGTCCACACAAAAGAAATCAATTTTAATTCTTTATTTCATGATTCATAACTGCTTAGGAATTGGTATTCTTGGCAATGTAGTGTCTTTAATCACACAGCTGTCTGCTGTTCTGATGTGTGCGTAATATGTGCATGATATTGCGGAGGTTGCTCCAGACTACTGAGAAAATGACATAAGGGTACGTTGTTTAGTGATAAAGTTAACTACCTCTACATTAATAGCAATAAAATTGTCAGGGCTGCTTTATTAATCCATTTGACCTACTTTTACCTATAAAACCACAATAACAATCTGTAATACTACTACATAAACATACTGGCTTCTCATGATGAACTGTTGCTAACAAAACGCACTGAAGACATTTTTTGAGCATAAGCTGTCTTTATACACTGCAGCTGAAAGCTGCTTAAGATCAAACATCCGTTTACAATCAATTATGCTTTATTATTGCTTGATGCGCAGCATTGTGGAAGATACCTCAGCGTGTGTCTGGCTTGGACCATCTCATAAGGTTTGTTTTTGGAGGATGTAAGTATAGTGTAACCCTCTGACAGCAAGAGCTGGCCAACGGGGACTGGCTTCTATTGCAGGGCTAAATTTGCTTATCAGTTCTCTTGCTTTGTTCCAAGAGAGGCTGGTTGACCATGAAATGGTAGTTTTTGAGTGGCAGTGGTGCCCTCCTTACACATCCTGGTGCTGGCTCCGATGCAGCACGTGTGCTGGGGAGGTCACTGGCCCTGTCACCTGTGGAGATGGGCCGGGACTCTGGGCTGAGTTACCCCTTGGGAAGGGGCAGGGGTTGTTGAGAGCCATCCCTTGTGCCAGGAAGTCTCCAGCCACAGTTGGGGAGCAATGGTGGGTGGGCACGGATGGAATGAGTGCTCTGGGACACTGGTATTTGCCCTTCCCAGGAAGGGTGATTGTCCCAATATGGCAGAAATCAGTGCTGGGGGATGAGCCAGCTGGTCTGGGGTGAGCACTCTTCTCCAGTTTTTTGTGCAGCTCCTGCTGGCAAGAGGGGTGTTTCTAACTTGTACCCACCTCCAGTGGGAGCAGGATCACTATAAAATGTGGGGCAGTATGTGTTTTTACATCTCAAAATATAAACTATGAAGCAGTTGGATATGGGAAAAATTTTAACCTGTTAGCAGGCTTTCACTAGAGTTCTGTTGCTAGATTTTCTAAACCATAGTAGAGCTGTCTCAGGAGCACAAAAAGTATTTAGTTATGTAACTTATTCCATAAAATGGGTAATGTGTAATACAATTCTTAAAGCTGATGAGCACACTATGCATGTTGTGGCTCTACTGAGCTGAAATAGTCTACCTGCATTGCCTGTAGTAGATAGTTCACAGACTTTGTTAGTACATGGACATGTTCTGCTTTGCCTGTAAAATGCCCAGTTGCTTGACTAAGATGCCAACATTCCTCATCTTATGCAAACACCACCAAACACTTGTTTGCTCATTTTAGCACCCCCCACCTCTCTCTCAATAACCACAAAAACTTCATTTTTTTTAAGCCTAAAGCATAAGAGTTTTCACTAGTGATTACTTAACATCTCAGGAAGAAAACAGCAACGCACAAAGCCAAGAAAATCACATCTCATGTGATGTTTCCTCTGGATCTACTGGAGAAGAGTGCTAGAGAGTTCTTTTACCCTGGCATTGTTTAGTGGTGAGCATTGCTGTAGTGTATGATGTGATTCTTGCATGTGTAATGGCATTATTTGCTGTCCTGCATAGACCTTGACTTGCCTGACATGATAAGATTTGGGATGAGGTTTTTGGGGAGTCCAGATCAACTTTGGAAGTCAAAAAGGAAGTACGTGGAAGTTTGTGCTTTGAACATTTTTGCAAGGCCTGGAGTCACTGTAGCAGCAGAGTGCATGTGCCTTTAAGAACTGGAAAAATATTTTTGTTAATGCATAAATTCATAGTGGTAATATCTGCAAAACACAACTTTAGAAAGAGCCTTTCATCTGAAGGGATAATCTGACTTTTGAGAAGTGTTGAAAACCCTCAAGTCCTTCTCATGTTAATGCAGGCAGAGGAGGTACTTGAGTGGCACAGTGGCTGGCTGCCCACTAAGCTGTGTGCCTCCTTGCCACAGGAAACTATAGAAAATAAAAGCTTGAAGGAATTCATGGTGGTGAGGGAGAGGGACTGTAAGGATTATATGATGCAAAGGACCACCGTGACTTGCTCAGAAGGTCTTTGCAACCAGTCACCAGTGGTACTTGTTCAGCAGAAGCATGGGCACAGGCATGCCCTGGCTTGGTACTCTCCCCTAAGCAATTGCTAATTGCCACTAATGGCGACAGGCCCTTTACGCTTGATCCGATTTTGTGCATATGTATCTCCTCCATGTAAGTAAAAACAAGCTAAAAGACCATGTTTCACAGTATCTTCTTTAGCTGATAAGCTGATAGCAGTTAGTTCTACAGATCTTTGAGTGACTGTTTCATGATAAAAAAATTGATTTTGAGATCCCATCATTGCTCTGGCCTACTGAGAGATAAGGCCTGTTAGCTATTTAATCTCTACCAAATGACTAGATTGCTGGCTCTTCCAACTCTGCATTACACGAATTGAGTTTCATGAACTGTGAGTACTAAGTTTGTGAGTAACTCCAGTTGCTTCTTCTGTCACTTGACATGCATTGGCAGAACTGCACGTTCACAAGGCTCTAAGTCAGTTTTGCCTGACTCCAGTGGCTGTGGTGCTGGTTAGTTTTGGTTTTTCTTTTTTTTTTTTTTTTTTTTTTTTTTTTTTTACAGCAGCAATAAAAGGGTCTCTTAATTTAACAAAACGAAAACATTTAACAAACACATCAGTATTTTTGGTAATCTGCTTTGTGGCCCATTAAGGGACACTGAACATTTTCCTCCAAGCTCTCTATAAGAATTTGAAAAGTTGCAGGCCTGACTGACAAATGAGTTTGCATGAGGACAGCTGTTTGGAGGTTATGAATGCTGTGAAACGTGTCAATGCATATGATCAGGGTTATCTCCAGTAGCTGTGCTGCATATTGAAATGGTTCAGCGCTAGGTCTACAAGAGTTTGTCCCTATTGTTCCAAGCCATTTCCCAGTGTGGGGTGTTGTTTTTCTTTTCCTCTTCTCGTCTCTCCCTTTCCAGGATAGACTGCTATACTGCTCGATTTCCACATCACTGAGCTTGAATATCTTCTCTTCAAACATTAGGGATGTTTTTCATCTTTATTGTGACAACCAAAACTGAGCACGGCTCAGTAAGGGAGGCCAGACTGGACAAGTATAAACTGATAGATTTTTGTGAGCTCAAGAAAGAGTAGCAGTAGAAAAAGAAGGGAAGGGAGGGAAGTATGAAAAATGGGAGACAGCAGGGAAGAAGCATGTTGATGTATTTGGCCAGAGCAGCAGTAGATTTCATGTGCCTGTAAATGTTCATTTGAACAAAATTTACCTGTCTTGTGGACAAGCAGATGACCTGAGGTCTGCACTGTCCCTGGGTGCCATGGCCAGTGTCTGTGGTGCAGCAGACCATCTGACATGGGTGACAGTTTTAACATAAGACAAAGTATTCTGCTGGTGGCACCCCTGCAGTGTCCCCTGCAACTGCTCAGTGCTTCTCGCAGGGTCACAGGGGCAGCAGCGGCTCGCAGCTCCCCAGCAGTGCCTGTGTGCTCCTGTTTCCCCCAGGGGTCCCTCTGTGCCCTTCTTCCTTCTCCTCCTCCCCCAAACTCCAGGGTCCTTCCTGGAGGATGAGGGCATGTCCCACTCTTACCCTTCATGTATGGGACCCTGAGCATCCTGCCTAACTCTCACCCTATGGCAGTACCTTCTTCCTCCCCTGTTTTCACTTCCAACTTCAGCACATCCTGTTTCTGATCCATACTGTCCCCTGTTTCCTGCTAAACCAGGATCCTTCAGTCTTTGCCTGAGCTTTGATCCTGTTTCCTCACTGTCCCATCCCCAGACGTTCATTGTGCCACTGCATTGCTTTCTCCTGCAAAGATCTTCCCCATCCTTCTCCCTCCATTTTATTCCAGCTGGTTTTTTTTTTTTTTTTCCCCCTCTCCAAATGGTTTTGTCCCATTGTCTTCCTCCTTGCCACTGTTTGCCTGTTGGAGATAGGACTCCCTTTCTACCTGGTTCTAAACAAAGAGATGCTTGTGTGTTGAGATGCACTGGGAGCTTGAGGATACTGGGAGAATGGTCATGTAGCTACTTTAGAAACATTAGTTTCAGTGTCTGACCTAGAAACTACATCAGCCTTTCAGAGCAGGATGGAACAGCAAGTTGAATTTTATCTGCTTGTTGAAAGCTGGCTAAAGAATGAGGTGCTGTTTTTTCTGATGCTTAAATAAGCTTTGGTTTTCTTTTTGTGCTATAGCATTTGGCAAGAGGCTGCTCCCTGTAACTCTCTTTAGCATCCTGTCGTCTTCATTTACCTGAAACCTTGTACGTTTCTTTGTCTTTGTGCACCTACACTGGAATCTAATTGCTTCAACCTGCGGTCTCCTGGTGTACTACTGTAGGTTTTTAGAAGTAAGACTTCTTTACTAGGTAGCACAAGAGACAGGGCAATTCAGGACAGGGGAACAACTGTCAAAATTCATCACGCGATCCTATCACTATTACCTTTTGAGGTAACTATCCGCTGGTGGTCTCATCCTGGCTCCTAAACAGGCCTTCTTCAGGACCTTTTGGCTCAATTTCAACAGCAGGTGGGTCCCCATGTCTCCCTTAGAAGACACCCTTTCACCCTGGAATATAGAGGCATCAAAGGAGGAAACTTGCCTCCTGAGAACTGTGGTCACCATCTCACTTCTGCTGACTTCACAGGTTTTTACCCCAAGTGGAGGCAAACCAAACCAGATTGATATCTTCTTGTGAGGAAGATAGGCTCCCAGGAAGTAGCAACCAAGTTTTGGAGCTCTGTGCTCCTGCTGGCTCCCTGCAGGATGCTGCACTACCTTGTTTGCCTGTTGCTGGCAGGCTGCCATACTACACAGGGAATTCTCAGTTTTTTAAAAGAGAAAATCATTGTTTGCTACTGTTCAGATAAATATAGCGCATGGGGCTAGCTTACCTGCATAGTCTCTCAGCTGAAAGCCCAAATAACAATTGTGTTTATGGCCCTTTTCTTTTTAGAAGGCCTTTACAGGTCATCATCAGTTTTATAAAAGGATGTTGGGAGCTGAGGGGGGGAACCCTCAAGCTTTCATGTTGGGTTTTTGTTTTTTTTTTTTTTTAATTTCTAGGGGAACTTAATTCCCTTTTGCAGAAAATGTCTTCTATAGAGTTCCATGCTGTTGGGTTTTTCTTTTCCTTACAAAATCTACAGCCTTATTTCATGGAGGACTGACTTTTGCACTATTCTAGATCCCTTAAGTAAAGTTAAAACTCTAATGCATTAGTGGAAACAGTTGTACCTTCAATGTATTGAATATTCTGCAAAATCACATTTTAATATTGTTCTGTGGCATGGAGGGAATCTATAATAAGACTTCATACAGTGCACAAAATATACAAGTAGGAGGGTTTCTACATAGTGGAAGTGCATTTTTCTGGTGAACAGTTTTGTTACTGCAATATCCTTATGACAGGAGAAGGCGGGGGGAACCAACAATAAGTGCTTTTTTTAAAGTTAATTTTCCATCTGCTTTGAAACATGCCTAGCATGGTCACAAGAAATTCTGGTTATTGATAGGTCTTCCACCAGCAGAAAAAAGGCTGCCCCAGGAGAAGGGGACCCAACTGAAAAAGGTCCTGGAACACAGGGAAATTGAAAAAGCTCTGTGTGCCTGACTCCCCTGTAACTTACGGGGCATTGACAGAGGATGCATCACTCTGCGCCATCAAGCTCAGCGAGACCTCAGCCCAAAATGTCTCTACAGGACACCATGACCCACACAAGTAGCTGGTGGATCTTTAACCTCTCTTCCTAGCCTCCTTGTATGTGCTCCCTACCTACGGTGGACCATAGCCCTTGCAGTGGTATCCCACGCTGTGACTATTCATGGCATTGGTGAGCAAATATTGACCCTGCAGGGGCTTCTGTGTTTGTCATTCAGTTCAAGCAATGGAGGGGTTTGGAAATTCAATGGTTAAAGTCTGAATTTGACCAGGATATCTAGGGTAACTGAGTTTCTAAGATATCATGATAAAGGGATCTGTAATCACTGTTTATTTTTGGTAGGAAAAAAAGTGAGGAAGAAAGAGACTAATTCTTTTTAGGTGAAAGCAATGTCCTGTGATGTTTGAATGTAATCTATTGAAATTCAAGACAAGAAGGAAAAATATCTTCAATAAGTAACCCCACAGAGACATGGACTTAACTTTTTGTAAGAATATGCAGTACTTCTAGTTGCAATTGCAAAGCTGAGGGAAATGTATGTAAACTGAAGAAATACAGATTATATTTAACCATAATGTGAATGTCAATGTCACTTTAATATCCCTAATAACCTTCAAGGACAGCACTTAGAGTTGATGTGAAGATTAAGTTGAATAGTCTTACTAAGATTCTAATGCAAATGCCCTGGATCATTTTACTCAGGATACGATCAAACTCTCATCTTACTCCTCAAAATAATTTCAGAACAGCTGAAATGTTACTCAAAACACTCTTCTAAATTAACTCTAATATTTCTCTAGTTCTTAAAATGAGCTTTCAATTTGAGTAGTAAATCAGAATTCAAATTCCCCTTCGCACTTGATCTTTAGTGCAGTACCCAAACTTTGTTCATAAATGTCGTGGTTTAACCCGGCTGGCAACTAAGCACCACGCAGCCGCTCGCTCACTCCCCCCCCTCCCTCAGTGGGATGGGGGAGAGAATAGGGAAGGGGAAAAAGGTTAGAGCCCAGGGCTGAGATAAAGACAGTTTAATAAGAGAAAATAATAATAATAATAGTAATAATGAGAATGATAACAAAATATACAGAATATACAAAACGAATGATGCACAATGCAATTGCTCACCACCCGCCGACCGATGCCCAGCCCGTCCCGAGCAGCGATCAGTACCCGAGCCGCGATCACTCACCCCGCGACCTGACCGACCCCAACCCCCCCCGGCATGACGTTATATGGTATGGAATAGCTCTTTGGACAGTTTGGTCCTAGCTAAAAAAACTAACTCTCCAAAGCACAGCACTATGCTACCTTCTGTAAGAAAATTAACTCTATCCCAGCTGAAACCAGGACAATAAACATGAATCTATCTTAATGTATCCTTTACATTAAGTACATCCCTCCCAGAAGATATATTTAGCATTCTTTTGTGTAAATTATGAAGTTAAAAATCTGATGATAAAGTTAACTTTAAATTTTTATCATTAGTGATTTCTACTTGTGATGGTCACCAAGTAAATTTATTAACATAACATCATTATTTTTTTATAGTTTTTATAAGGTATCAAATATAAAAGAAAATTTCAAGAATCTTTTTTTTTTAGCAACAGGAAAATTAAGATTTAACATACTGATGATTTCAACTGTACAAGACTAATCTTTCAGTTTTGTTTTGTTATCCCCTTAAAAACAGATACAAGATTTCTGGTTAAAGGAAATTCCTGGATTGGACATGTGTTAAAGTTTTTATTTAAAAAAAACTTTAATTACCTAAAATTCTTGTAGGCATTAGTCTGGACAGTGTATAGAGAGCAGGTTTTTGTGTTGAGGATTACTCTGGTTTTATGTAAACCATGGTTTTTTTTCCTCTATAAAGAATAGTGAGTTCCTTCGAAGTATTTTTATAGGTTATGAAGTACCCCATACATCCGCACCAATACTGTGTCGTACACAATGAGAAAATCTTCTGAATTTGATAAAGAATGATTTCTTTTCTTAACTAGCCTGTAGGGCTTGGATTTTATTCTTGATGACTTTCTAATAAAAGTTCTACTGCTTTATTTTAGGATGGAAATATTACAATCAGGGTAAAAATCTCTATAATTTTTTTGATCTCTATAACTAAAGTTTTGTTTTTACCTGACATCCTGAACTTCATAACTACTAAATCTGGACCTGGAGTGCTGGGGTGGAAAGAATGAACTGGATGCTTGACTTGCATTCTGTGGCATCAAAAATCAGCTGAACTCTGTCACATTCCAGCTTGAGAGAATTTGTGGGTATGAAAGGATTTACCAGGACAAGTTTTGTCCTTGAGCATAAAATTATCTTTCACTCCTGTAAATTTCCTTTTTTTCATTATACCACAGCTCCCTGCCTCTCTATTGAGCCTTTATATAACAGATGCATGTTTTTATCAGCAAATGTGATAAAAATGTATACATGCTGGGTTCAGCCGATGACTGGGATTTGACTCTGAAAAAATACCCTTAACGTAATGTTGCTCAGAAAATGCATCTGTCCAGGCTGCTGTATTAGCTGTGGTGTCAGAAGCTGAAGGAGGGCCTCCAGAGCCTACTGAATGAGAGCAGATACATATTCTGACCTTAAATTGCCCTAGCTGTTGTATTTTCTAGGAATACAGGGTATGGGTTCAGTAAGGGAAGACAGGAAGGTCTTCATTAATCTAGTAACTGGAATTAAAAAAAAAAGTCGTTGTACACAGATTCATTTCCAGTGTGAACATTGCATGCTGAGTCTACCTAACTATCCTTACTTGAGTATGTTTTATTTCACTAGCTCAAGTTAGAATCCAAGACATTTAGCCATTATGAAAACATATAGTTGATATTTCAAAAAACATCAGATTAGGTTGATACATTGGGGGGAGAGGGAAATATCACACTCTTGTTAAAACACTATTTTCTTTTCAGATGCCATTTCACACTTCTAATGCAAGGGAAATGCTCCTTTGATTCATGGAAAATAGAAGTATTGGAAGTCAGTTCTGTTTCATCGTATGTCAGAGAATGACACAAAGCAATGTTTTTCAGTACCATTTCTGTTCCTTTAGAGGGAGATCTCTGGATTATTATTTTTTTTTCCAGAACAGATTAAAGATGTGTATCAAGACTCTTTCAGCTCCATCAAAAAGATATGTTCAGGGCAACCAGCAGCTTTCTGAGCTTCAATGACGATCTGCTGGCTGATATGAGAGGACTGGAGGGAAATGCTTTGGTTCTATGAAGCCAGTTACTCCATTTGCATGGAGATCTGTGCACTGCGCCTCCAATTTTGCAAGGTTTTTCATACAGCAATTTCATCATCTTCTGTTCTTCCTGGGCTATGTTGGCTGCTGCGTGCATGGTATTACTGCATCGCACAGAAGAGGCATGCACCTGCTGAGGATGTCACTCCTCAGCTTCTTTTGTGACTGTATCAGGGACAGAAAGATATTTGGTAGAGCAATTACTCTCTTCTAGATTTAAATTGCCAGCTGACTACTGCTGTGAAGGTTGCTCTGAAATATTTGAGCTTAAGATTCATATGGGACTGCTCTAAGGATGAGGTTGTCCCATCTGATGTCCATATGAGAGTCTCATTGCAAATAAAATCTTCTGCAAGACATATATGGATCATCTTCAAATAAAGCACTTAAGAAATTTTTTTTTAAGAGAATATTCTTGAATTATGGTGAGGGCAAAAAGCAAAGGAAAAAAGTATTTCAGAAGGACCTTTCCCTTTTATCCTCACAAGAATATGTTTGAAGATGGTATCCTTTGTTCAGAGAAAAAGCCTATGGAGAGATTCCTTCAGCAAAGTAAAAACTGTCGAAGATGGAATATCTGTGTTTAAGGGGTTCACGTTGTGTTTGTGTTTCTTGATTCACTATCATTTAAAGGGCACACTGGTTGCCTCTGATTCAAAATTTCCTTAAGTCAATATGTCACTGAAAATGTGAACATTAAAGCAAGAAAGCTGAATTGAACTCGGTGGGAGGTGTTAACCATAGATACGTCTAAATTAAACATGTTCTGAAAACTCCTCTTCCTACTTCCTTGCTCTTCATTGTAATTCTTATTTATTGAAATTATCCCAAACTGCAACATCGCATGTGCATTTCATTGCCAAGGTGTCCTGGGACTGTGAACCAGGAGCAGAAGAAGATTTTTTTTACCTGAGAGGCTGGCTATAAATTACAGAGAAGGCAGGATGTCTTGCTGTGTGAATTTTTAAAAGCCTGAACCAAGCTCACTCCTGTTCTGAACCATGGTCAACAGAGGAACCTGGACCTGATACAGTACTTGGTTGTGTCCCTTTGCTTTAGTTGCGGGTGTTGGTTGGGTTGGAAACCCCTGGACTTGCAAGCTTTGCTGCAGCGGGTGTGGGGGGAAGAAAGGGCATTGCAGATCTTCCTTCCCTGGACTCAAAGATTTTACTTGTTCTGATTTTATTTCTCTTGTCGTACAGTGTCACGAAGGAGGGAATCTTCCCTACAATAACAAAACTGGACAATGACAACTTCTAGTATCACATCTGAGACAAAAATTTAACTCTAAGATATTTGCAGTCCCAAATGGCTATTTATTTTATTGTTGCTTGTTCTTAGACTGAGGCATATCTGCAGATTTAGTTAAAATCTATCTCAAGTTCGCTGTCTTTGTTCCCGCAATACTGAACGAGGGGGTTAATAGATGTCTCTGTCCATGTGGTGCTGCTTTCTCCTTCCCACCACGCTCAGTCATTCCTGTGAATGAATGTGACCCTATCTTCAGGATACATGCCAAAAAGAACTGAATTTGCAGCTTGCAAGTGTTACTGGACTAGGAGGAAACTCATATGGTTCTTGACACCTGTGGGGAATGCTAGTTTTCTCAGGAGAAATAACCTCATAGCTCTGTACTTTTCTGCAATATTTCCAATGGGTGTTAGGATAAAAAAAATGCATGCTCAGGCCTGTAGCTTGTGGTGGATGAGACAGCCTGTTGCTTGTGCTTCTAAGGCCACATCCCTTTTCAGAATGACTTGTTAATGAGGTTTCAGCATAATACTAAGAAAACAGTATATTCCCCCCTGCCCCGCTCCTAAAAACCCCCACCCCAACATTTGTAATAATAGCTTCAGCAATGAGGTTATATTTGCATTTTGTGTTGAACTGTCAATGGCATTTCATAATGTTTCAGGACCTGATGCACTCTTGATCTTCCCAGGCTGTGTATGGGGCAGAGCTTTTTCCAGCAGGCATTTGTCTTGGCAGTAGAAATTCAGGGAGAATGGGTAACTTCCTGCAACTGCTTAATGGTTTCTAGTTAAGATCCTAGCTGCTGGTGCCAAAACATAGACCCTGTAGGGAGCAGATGGAGATACATACCTCAAGGCTCTGGCTTGCACCGGGTCTTATCATAAACACCCTGGTATGTGTCCTGGCATTTTATGTAAGAGTAAATGTGTTGGTGAAAAGCCTGCACAATGAAGAGGAGATTTGGTGTGAAAAAGCGATTTATATGAGAAGGAAATTCTGTGAATGAAATTAAGTTGGGAGACTGCTTTCTGGAAGGTAAGTCGTTTAAATATAAATAGAGTAATTATCCATGGAAATGTTGATTACTTTCACGGAGAGTTAAACTTATGGCTTAATAAGCAAATACAATCTAGCAAGACTGTGTTGTCCTAAGTGCAGGCCAGCCATCAGTACTCAAACAGCTGTCAGTAATAAACTGTTTCTCACTGCTTTTTTCTTTCTGAGGAGAGAAAGAGGGAGGAAAGTGATGCCCTGCATTCTGTCAACCCTGATTGCAGCGGCTGAAAGCAGCAAACACTATTTCTGTTTTAGATTACTCGGAACCTGGATCTTCAGTGACCTGAATCCTGGGGACAGGACTCCATGGGGAGGGGTAGTAGAAAATCACTTCATGCTATTTTCGAATTGTTGATCTGGTAAAGTAGTACACGGTAGAATTGAACGCAGTTGGAATGGTTTTAATAATGTATTTCTTAATGGTTGGAACCTGATTTTACTGTTGAGGGGCTTTGTGCTGAGGACAATTAGATTTTGAGTCTTTGTTTAGCTGAATATGGTAAAGCACTGCATATGCTTTAGGCTCAGTGTTACCCTCCCTGGAGGAGGAGGGATTTTGGAGCTTTTGGGGGGGAGAATTAGGTCCTTGCTCAATCAATATTTTCTGTGAGACGAGAGTTTATTCCTTTGTGCTGACAGATCTGTTTCTTCCTACTGACCTCCTGAAGGATTCATCTTTATGTGGAAAAGGTATCAATGGACTTTGAATGTCAGCTCACTTTTAAAATACATTTTCTTCAAGAGAAATTGTAATTACTTTTTAAAGCAGAAGCCCTTTTTTTCATTTGTAACCTTTTGAGTAACTAGATATTTTCTTTTTATTTGCTTAAACAAACCATAATCCTCTTCCCTGGGTCCCTTCAAAATCTATCCATCATGCTAAGAATTGCATCTCAAATCCAGCAAGCTTAAGATCCTTATTTTATTGAAGCATAGAGCCTGCTAAAACTTTGACTTTTGCTTTCAGCTTTAAAAATTCAGTTTTTAAACAACAATAGGTTTATGAAGTATAGAGAGACAGCTTTGTAATCTATTAGAAAATAATTTTCCTGGTTCAGCTTAGTAAAGCAAAGATCACTCATCCTATATAAGCAGCACAACATCAATAAAGGCTGAGCTACTGCAGATTTTTTGCAAGCTTCCTCACAGTTAATTGAAATGTAGACTTGTTAGGGAAACTTGGTGGTGAGAGATACTTTCACCACAGATAAGAAGAAGAGGGAAGGGAGGTACAGATATGCATTTTGCTGATAAAGTTGCTTCAAATTTCAAGGTGCAGACTCTTATGTATACAATTGAAGCAACTCCTGGACTTGGGCCTTAAAAACATGGAAGCTTCTATCGTTATGGTCATATCAGACATGCTTAATTCAGTACAGCTAACCCATTTAACAAAACTTAGTTAATTAACCTCTGTTAATCCCACTGATGCAGCTCTGCAACTTGCGGTGCCTGTTCTAGCACAGATAGTGCTGCAGTCAAGTATATAATCTGTGGAATGACAGCTGAAGAAAATGTGTGCTTTATTCTTTTTAAGGGTTATAACATAACTTTTTAAGGGTTCTGAAGTTATTCATTGTGTGTGGATTTGTCTTGGTTTAGCTTTGCAGTTTAGAGTATTGCTGATCTTGTATATACCTAAAATTCCTGCTGGCTTTGAAATCTGAGGGTTGTTTACAATCCCTGGTACCTGCACACCTGATTTACCACTTGTTCTGCCAAGGACGATGAATTTTTGGGAGGTGGTTTTTCTTCTCACCCACCCTTGATGTGTTAATGCAAATCACTGCACTGATTTCCTGTACCTCTAAGGGAAAAAACAGTGGGGTTTTTGTTTCATGTATTCAATTCAATTTAGAGCAAGCTTGTGCAGGATGGAGATTATTCCAAAATGCTGGGTGGCGGTATCTCTCCCTGTGAGTCTTGGGGACTGCTCGTGCGTGAGGCAGATGCTACATCAAGCCACTTTTGCTCAACATCATGTACTTGTGGACTTAAAATCTGCCAGGTGTCTTTTCTCCAGAAACAACATGCTTCAGTGGGCTGGGCGGGGAGCCAGCAGCACTGAAGCTGTATTCCCACCTGTATCTGGTTTAATAATGCTTTGTCCTTATGTAACACTTTATTTTGCTGTTGTCTTTCACTTTTCTCTATCCTTTCCTCCCCCACAACTAGGCTGTTACTGAATCTTACCAGCAGTACCTAATAGGAGCATATTAATGCT
Organism: Gorsachius magnificus; assembly: GCA_034008185.1. NCBI lineage: Eukaryota > Metazoa > Chordata > Aves > Pelecaniformes > Ardeidae > Gorsachius > Gorsachius magnificus. Next base: position 116,163,151 of record CM067081.1, on the reverse strand, counting down.
CTGTTGACTTCTTATGATGGGTTCAGACCCACAGCTTTGTCAGTGTTACCATGCTGCTAAAAAGAGCCACCTTCTAATTATTTCTTTTTTCTCTCCTTTTTTCCTCATGATTGGACGTTGTAAGCCTTGTGGTCTGTTCCTAATGCTAGTACTTTATATAGCAATTGCTGGGCAAAGTCAGGTGGTTTCTTCTCAGTTATTTTTTTTTTTATATATAAAATACAAGTTGGATTTTACCAGAGAGCTTGTAGTGAAGTAGCAAAAAGGTAGATATTAAGGGACTCATCTGGAATTTTTGCAAAGAGCTTAGTGAGGGGGGAAAAAAAAGCAGGTAATTAAGAAAATATATCTAGCAGCTCACAACCAAACATGCCAGCTGCTTTTGATAGTCTGATTCTGGAAACCCAGTAGATGTGGACACATGCTCTGAGTGGCATTGATTTGATAGTGATTTTCATTAGAACTCAAAAGACTTGGTTCTGAGTCATCTGGGGTTATAGATGATTATAGAATGTTCCTGTGGGGTAAAATGTGCATGTTCCTTTAGCAGGATATGAGGTAATTTGGGACAGCCTAGTCCTTGGTGAAAGAGGGCTATACTTCCAGTGGGACCTTAGAAGTGGGGATCCAGGCATTACCTGAGATGTTGCTGTGCTCTAAAATTCTAGCTTTCTTCCATGATAATCTGGTGGTGGTGGTGTACTTATTAAAGAAAAAAGAAGTAGTTGTACCCTTTGACAGAAATGTTTTGGGGGAAGCTTCAGCAGTGTCCTCTTTGGCTGCCATACCTTGAGAGAGTAGTCTTTGGGATAAGTGTTTGAAAAAGACTGAAATGAATCTCTTCTTTGGAGAACAGAAATAATATTTCTGCATAGAGATGCTTTGGCGAGCCGTCCCAAGAATAGGAGGTAACGTGATCTGGAGAAGGCTGTTTTTTTTTTCTTTTTAATTAAAGGTGAATATCGAGGATAGAAACACCTGGCTTTTTGTTTCATGCCAAAGTCTTCAGAGCTTTTTACTTTTTTTTTTATTAAGTGTAGATATCTAAAACATGATTGCTTTCCTTCCTTTAATAAGCTGTAGGGACTTGTCAGGTGATTCTTGCAATAGGCTCACCTTCTATAGGATGTCTCATGTTGGATTAAAATTGTTACAGAGTGAAAGCTATGTCCCTAAACCAGACGTCTTGCTAATTAATTCACTTTTTAAAGTAAGCACCTTTGTTGTAATTTAAACTTGTTGCCTTTTGTTTTTAGCCTTTGGAAAGTAGATTAAAAAGCCCTTTGCCAGAATCCTTTCCCTCAGGTAGGCAGACAATGCAATCAAATCTACTGCCTTCATCCACCCTTGGTTAGACTACATAGATTGAACTTTAGTCTGTACCTATTGTCATCTTGCTAATTCAGTGTATGGTGGAATGACACATCTCCTTTCTATTTTGAAAAAAAAAAAAAGCATAGGCTTAAGAGTTTAGTTTTCTGTTTAATTATAGGGGATTTCTGTTCATTTTCTTTTGCATTTTCTGGTGCATGTTTCAATGAGGATAAAACACCAGGATGAAATGCTACAACTTCTGTGAGAATTCAAAAAGTATAATATAATCCAAATTCTGTTGTTCATTTTTTTTCTCTCTGTTCAGTGATATCAAGATATACCTTGATGCCTGGAAGAAGTAAATGTTAGTGTCATGGAAGTTGATAGGTAAGGTATAACCAAGGCCTCAGGTAGAAGTTGCTGTTCCCATTAGTTATGTCAATAAAGCCAAATAAGTCTGGTATTCAGGGAGTACAGCCTGTGCAAAAACTTTCCCAAGTATAAAGATATAACTCAGATAGTCTTAGACCTTCAACATCTCCCTTTCCACAAGCTTGGAAAATGCAAAGGAGATGTACTGCTTGAGTATGGGAAGAGGTGTGTGGCAAAAGCATTTAACTAGAAGATGGGAGATAAGGATTTTCTGAGCTTAACGGCATGATGTCCTCATGCTCATGGAATGGAAGGCAGCCTTGCAGTAAGCAAATGAATGGCTTACTGACCTCAATTAACATTCATTCTGTTTGTGCCAGGACTGAATTTTGTTCTTCAAGCCTGCTAGGTGCATACTAGGTGAATAGCAGACAAATGTAAATGACCTCGTTTTATCACTCAGATGGCATGAATACCTCAGAGTCCACCTTTAACTAAATTAGAAACCTGCAATGAAGAGCTATAGCTCTCTGTGTGGTCCATGGAGAGAGCTATACTCCTGGGATGTCCTCAGTTGCCCTCTGTGTGCTTCACTGATCACATAAGAACATTGATTTGTAGCTCAGCCCAATATTAATGTGAATTTGCTCTTTAAGATCAGATGCATGCAGATATAATATACCCAACCCTGAATTTGCCCCACTCTCTTTAATATTTTTTTTTTTAAAATTTCTGGTGTTCTCTCACGGGAGGGGGATTTGGCTTCCTGTGAGACAGTACAAGAGATTACAGAAATCACAAACTGGATGTCACCTTGTGTCTGTAATTCACAGGAAATGCTGTACCTATAAATCACAGAAATCTAACAGCTGCAACTGCAGCCAGGTAAAACACTGACACAAGGGCAGCTGAGAAGCAGTGGAAGACAGATGAGACTGACTTTTTGTAAACTGGCTTCACCCTCATGGAGAATATCTGGTGTCAAGCTGTCAGTCTACTTGACTTCAGAATGAACAGAGTGAGCTGATAAAACAGTGTGAGCCTAACACCTCTCCTTTCTCAGGAAAGTTTAGAGACTGACATAATTCATGAGACTTTCTGCCTTTTTGCTCCTCTTCTACTTTTTTTTCTTTTTCTCTCCCCTGTATTGTGTCAGTTTGTAGCCTAAAACTAGAATCTCTGATGGTCCAGAAATCTGGTTAAATACTATGCCTATATACCATTATATGAATAGACTGGCTCTGTCACTAAAAAATAATTATTACAAATGCAAAGAAAGGTCTTGAATCAACTCTCAGTCTGCTTCTGTCTTGGTAATGCCTCTAACTGAAACATCAAGGGTATCAAAGTAATGCTGAAGAGTAGGCCACCTCTGAAGATTATCAGGTTGTAATTTAGCTTTCTCTGATCTAGCTTCCATAGATGTGGAAGAGATACTTTTTTCTTTATGTATAAACATTTAATTCTAGTTGCAAAATATTTAAATATGACAAGGAAACAATATACAGATAGATCTATTGTTCCCCTATGGGAATCCTGTGGCTGCACAAAAACCTCTGCTATCATACTTAATTTCTGAAATATTTTCAACCATCATAGTTATACATGCTTTATTCTGTTTATGTAATATGCCATTGAATAGGTGAAGTCATTACAACAAGGTTTCCTTCAACATCAACCTCATCAAATATCAGAAGCCTTAGCTGAAGGGACCCATGCTGGTATATGAAATCACCGATAGTCATGGACTTAGAAGTTCATGAACTTCCATTATTTTATTACTATACAGATAATGAAGAGGAAGACAGGAGTCAGTAATGAGGATGTTTACAGATCTTGATTTGTCTTCCAAAACACTTCCTTGCTTCCTGTGCCACTTAAGCTCATGGTATTAAAAGTGCTATGATTTCTGGCTTCTAATACCCTTTCAAGCACCCTTTTCTTTTACCCAAGGGTTACATTTATTATTATCTGCATTATGGTCAACTTAATTTCACATAAAGTTAATTTGGTCCATCCAGATTTAGTTTCATTGTGGACAATGGGAAAGGGCAAGAGATGCTTTCTGGGTCCCAATTTGCAGAAGTCCCGATTTTGTATCCATATTTCTATGGGACATGCAGAATATGTATGCATATATAGAAGCTTTGTGGGAGGGATGAGGAAAGTGGACAGAGAAGGGAGGGATCATTAATCTCTGAAGTACCTACACCAGGCTACTACTGTTACCTGCTCCCAAACTGCTTCACACAAATAGGTTCACTGTGGATGAAGTTCTAGTTCCTTTTTCAGTTTAGGGGATTTCCATCTGATGAACTGAAGTTTGGTAAAAGTGTGATAGCTCTTTGAGAGGGTTTCAGTAGCTTTATTAGGAAACTTCACCATTAAGCTTTGAAGAGAGATTTTGCTGTGAACTAGGATATTCAAAGCCTAAGGTTGAACATCTTATGTTGTGTTTTATCAGGCTCAGGGTAGGAACTGGTAAACTTATTTTAAAAGAAATAGAGGTTTTGTTTGTTTTTTTCTTTTTTTTTTGTTTGGGTTGTTGGGTTTGTTTTCTTTATTTGTGGTGTTTTACTAAAAATCTAGTCTGAATTCATACCTCAGGGAAAGTTTTGACTTTTTTTTGAAGTAAAAAAAAAAAAAATTTACTGGGCTTTCAAAGGAACTGTATGCAAAGTAAAAAGAAAGCACAGGCCCCTTAACCCAAGGTCTAGATTAGGTGCTTCAGATGTGGAGGGCCTCAGCTCCAGGCTGGCTCTGTGCCCTGGTTACCCACCTCCTAGAAGGATGCCCTGGGTACCAAGTGTGTTGTAGTGTGGGTGTCTTCATCTTTGCACAGTGCTGCTGTCTCGTTGCATGTGTTGGTGTCTGTTATCTCTACAGTGTTTTGCAGAGATTAAATTGATGAACACTAAAACTAGTTCAGATTTGATCGTTGGAAAAAATGTGACCATAAGCTAAAACCCAGTAATACTTATAATATTGATAGTAGTACAAAGCGTATATGAAGAGTTCTAAAAGATAATGCAAGAGAACCATGTGTTTGAGGAATATTGTCTGGTATGCAAGCCAATAGAGAATGTCAGTTGCTTTTTTGTTTTTTTTAACATATGTACAAAACGGATAAACGTTAAACAAAGATACAAGATTGTTTATCTCCCTCTATGGAAGACTGCTTTCAGAATACCTATAATGACCTTGGCATTCTGCTTAATGAATAAATGGCGTATTCAGCCGTATCTGATAATGAAAATGAGGCATGCTTAATTGACTTAGCACCCAACTAATCAGCAGTTAATGCAGTCCTGAAAATTGCTAAGTTATTTCATCCTGGAGGGTCAGAGCACGTGTGTAGAGAAGGGACAATCTAGGCTTTATACCTTAAGCATGAAGCAAGTATAAATGGCAAACAGTAATCGATGTGGCCCGGAGGTTTTGGTCAGTAGCGTGGCCTTGATCCGCCCTCTCCTCAGCCATCTGCAAAATGTTTATAATTCTAGAATGAAACTTTGTTAGCTGACATCCTGTAGGCAATTGCACTGGAGGATCTGTTAGACTGTGAGCAAAACAGCTCTGCCATTGGTGGACCAGCAAGTTCGATTGGGTTTATTTAAAAAAAAAATGTGGTTTTTAGTTGCCACTGTGTGAATGTCCTAGAATAGGCTGCTGGGATTTTATTCAAAGTACCTATTGAGTTACAGTGCCTGACTCGACACCTGCAAATATCTCTGTCCCAATTTTACTTGTCTACAGACAGCGATTCAGAACAAAATGAGATAATTTCTTCCAAAATCTTTCCCTCTCAGCAGGGATTTTTCTATTGCTCACAGGAATGACTTAGTATTCAGAGCTAAAACAGTGATGTTTGAGGAAGACCCATCAATTTAGTTCCCTGTGCAAGGCATAATCAATGGAAACTTTGCTTTTACCACTTGTGTTCAGAAATCCCAGGTTAACAAAGGACTTAGTACAGCAGGAATCCTCCTGTTCCATATCTTAATTTTCTGTGAACTGTTTTTTTAGAAATCATTTTCTTAATTTTAAAATATTAAATGCTTTTCACACATCTTGATCTGCAAGTAGCAACTACGAGGGTTTTTTTAGGGGTTTTGCATTTATTTAGAAGAGCAGAGGGTTGAACGTGCCAAATGAAAAAACAGCTTCGTGCCCTGAATCAACAGGAATGGCAGCGGTGTCTGGATGTTGGTTCCAGAGCCTCTGAGTCGCTGTCTTGCCCCTGATTTTAGCAGCAGGTGTCTTTAGAGAGCAGGAGATTTACCATACTTCTCTCTATTGGAAAGCAGCCCTGGGGCATTGTGGGTCTCACAGTGAAATGGATGGGGAAAAGGACACCTTAGCCTCCGTGTTGGGCCTGTGACCCTTTGCAGACCTATCTGTCGCATAAATCTCTGCAGAGGCACCTGCTGCCTTCCTGTTAAAAATTTGGACAATCCTACAAATGATCTTGGTAAATGAGGAGTAAGTGTTAAAATGCAGAGGAAGTCTGTGTTCAACTTTTTCTCCTTTGTCTCTGTTCACCTGCTTGCTGATGCTGTCTGTCTTTGAAAATTATCATAGATATGGAATGGAAATGGAAAAGTGATCTTAGTTTTTATTATGATTGTGCTAGAATACTCCTTTCAGCTTTTGATTCATTTCAGTGCCAGGCTTCAGATACTTCATGTTTTGAGAGTTGGGGCTTTGCAGACCTACCCTGAATATATTCTGAATATATTGCTCAAAATCCAAATCCTTGCTCTGGTATCAGCAAATTTCATTTAAATTGGTTTCAAACCTGATCTTTGTACCTCATCTGATGCATCAGCTGGAGGTCAGTGTATCAATTGTGAATCTTCACAAACTTCAGGAGCTTTGGAATTTTCTTGTGGAACAAAACGGGAGCCTTGCCAAACCCCCACTGCAAAGCATCGTGTAGCCTTTCAAATGACAGATTTTTCTTGGTAGTGTTGGATTTCAGGGCAGTCAAGAACGTACCATGAAAGTACTGACAGCATATCTTGTCCTCTAAGACGAATATTTATTATAGTGATGCCTGAGGAGACTTCAGCCTTTTTTCAGTCAGACCAATACTGCAAAGTGTACAAAGGCACTAACTGAACCATTAGGAAGGTTTGCAAAGAATACTAATAGGGTTATTATAGCAGTGGTGATCTCAGAATAAAAGTGAGCTAAAGGTAATGTGCAGAATCTATTCTTAGATTTGATGATAACTAGCTATCTCCTGTAAAGTTTCTAGAGTAAGACATTTCTGTTAAAAATATTTGAGACCCAGACTAGACATTTTCCTGTAAACATCTGTAAATATGAAAATAGCCTTTGGAAGGAATTCCAGATGTGACCTTTGTTTCGGTCCCTATTCTGCACCTGCTCTGTTTTGCCAACCATTGTTTTAACTGAGTCCTTTTGCCTGTGGGAATTAAGTGCTGGGCACTTCATTCTCTACATGATGTTGCACTGGGTTAAATAAACTGTTTTGTGGAGAGAAGCACAGAGGCAAACACCGAATGGCAGGTTTTTCTTAGATATTTCCAAGTGTTCAGTTTCTCTTAGTGTTCTGTAGTGAACGCTGAGTATTTGTACAGCCTGCTGGAGATGATGGTGGCCTCTTATCCAGCTGTGCTGCTGGTGCTTGCTGTCCTCGCTGCTGACATTGTTTCACCAGTTTCTCTCTTATGATCCACCCTCAGTGGGTATTAATGTTGATACTTATGATTGAAACAGATTATGAAGGAGGCACACTTCACCTCATGTGTTGCCTTTTGGTTATTTATCACTGTGCACAATCTGGAAATAATGTTAATTTGGTATGATATTTGATGGTCAGAATTTAGGGTTGATGGAAACAGAAGTGCTACCAAGACTGTTACTGGAAAGAAGCAGAAAAGAGGACTGTGTCTCCCTCTCCACTGCTGCTAACATCCAGCTTGGACACAACTCAGCAGCATCCCTTGGACACCCTTGGGAAGTTACCCAGACTTAGCCTACATTGTGCTTCAGTTTCCTTGCCTCCCTGTGTGATTTTAGTTGAAACTCCGTGTTGGAGGAGAGAAAAGGAGCAGGTCAAGGGAGCTCTGCCTCCCACAGGGGACAAGAATACAGAAATCAAAATCTTTTGCACGCCTTCAGCATGCTGTGGTCTCTTGCCAAATCTTGTTGATTTGAGATCAGAAGTCAGCTCTTCCACAGATGGACTGATAGTGATGTGAGAATGGTTGTTCTTGTATCTAGAAGGGCTTCCTTTCTCTGCAGGTGGGGAAAAAACCCAAATACGCAGCAGCTGCAAAACAGGAAGGAGGGAGTGTGGTTCTCTTTGCATGAGCATGCCAGCAAACCTCAGGTGAGCACCTACTCCCAAAGTGAGTTACCTCAATTGCCATAGTGGTCTAATAAGGATTGATTTATACTATAACCCTGGGTGTCCTATGTTGGATTTGAGAGCTTTTAGTATCTGTGTCCCATATGCTTTGCTCCCAGTGTGTGGTCTGCTTTCCATGTTTGCTTTGCATGGTTAAATGAGCAAAAGTCTGAGTCTTCCAATGCAAACAACCCACCTGAACTCTTCAGAGGCAGCACAATTACAGAGAACAGTTATTCTCTGTAGAACAGAGATGAAATCTCATTTAGAAAACTCTCCTACACCTGGTATCATTGATTTAGAAACATATGTAAGTACGTGTGTGTGTGTGTATGGTAGCAGTTTGCATAACATGGCTCCTGAACACTCATGTTCTTGTAACCCTGTTTCCTTAATAAAGAGGTGTTTCTTATGGGTCTGCACCTTTCTGGATTAATTCAAACTGAACATCAGTGACTAAAGGTATAATGTTAAAGACGAGATCTTATGAGTGCTTAATACCATATTAGCAGTCCTTCTGATTGCCTGATATATTTCTGAGACGTGCCTTTCCTAGGTCTTGTCACAGCCATGCCATGATTGCACCCCTGTTCTGATCCTATTCAGTGACTTTCAGCTGATGAGCTCCCAAATTGCAACCTGGAGACTTGCTGTTAGTTTGTAAATGTTGCAATTATAACTGTGTGGGGTGTAAGTGGTATTTAGCTGATTGGAGGGGTGAGGGGGGGAAGGAAGCTCTTTTCTGTTTAATATTTCTCATTAGCTTGTTGCCGCAAAGATAAGTTTTTAGCATAACATGCAGGAATTTGCCTACACAATATGTCCTATTAAATGTAGAGGAACTAAATATGGAAAAGACTCCCACTTCCATTGTCTCTTTTATTCTGTTCCTTGAATGCCCCAGTTGGACTTCTAATGAAGTATTTCCTCCAGCTGTCAAGAAAGTTTACACTATGATCCTAACTTTCTGTTTCCTAGCAACCCTGCATCCTTCTGCTCATAAAGGAGGGTGGCTTATACTTTTGATGAACATAATTCTAAGCCATGGCCAATGAAAAGCAAATACTGTGGAAGAATAAATGTCATCCATGCTTTAAACAGCAAGTTAAAAGTTCACATCATAATTGGTTATCTGCTTTAGCAACACATGTAATCCTGATGACTATTTCTTTATATGCCCTTGCATTTAAAATTTAAATTTTTAGTTGTGGTTGTCAATACGGATATGAGCACCCTCAACCATTTGGCCTTGGGACTAGGGATCACTGCTTGTGGAAGTTTTGTTTGGCAACTTCTTGTGTTTGAATATCACACTTGGAGGGTATCAGGCTTCCTATTTATTTTATTTTTTTATTATTTTGACTGCCCTGCTTTGAACCTGAGTTTTCTTACCTGCATGTTGGGTCAGCAGTCTGCTGAACTGGATTATGGTGAGATGGATTACAGGTCCTACGTTAAAAGACTTCAGAGGGACTGCATCCCTGCTCTGTAATACTTGTGTAAAGACAGTCACTGAAATATCTTCAGCAGTCCCTTTACTGTGATGCTTTCTTAGCATTTCTAGTGTATAAAATACTATGAGTTGAAGCATGTTTTCCCCATTCTCTCTTGCTTCACAGTGTCATTTGTGTGTTGTGAAAGTGGAAGCTGATGGGGAAACCTTTGAAATCAAAGCTCCTGATAGCCATATTACAGGCAGAACATGGATGGCAGCTGTGTGGGAATTCTGCTTCCTCTAGAAATTTAGGAAGAGTTAAACATGTGATTGGTATCTGAGATTCCCTAAGTGATAAATGAGATGGTATAGAAACAAACTGAAAGCTCATTAGGGATTTACTTTTCAGTGATACCTTTTCCACATTTAGAAATATCAGTGTTTCTTTGAAAGGAATTAAAGATCTTTCTGGTGTTTCAGCAAATTATCTTTTCTGTTAAAAAGGTCAAAATTTTTACATGTTTGCTTTCTCACCTCTGAAGGGGCCATATGGCTTCCATTGCTTGTTGGAAAATAGATACTCTGAAAGAGCAAACTTCAGTGAAAACACACTGCCAAAAAAAGCTATTAACTAAAGAACATAGAAACTGTTATGCTGGTTTACAGTAATAATATATTTAGCCTGGGATCTTGTCTTCAATAGAAACTTAAAGATGTGAACTAAAGGGAAAGGTTTGGGTTTTTTTTCTGGATTTCAACACTATAGAAAAAATACTTCTAGAGAATACTTGTCTCTGTCTTCTGCTATTGTAGTAACATCTTCATTCTTATTTATTTTGGGCAAGTCTTCCCAAAGTTTTTCTCAGCCTCTTAATGCAACAAATTTGTGCTTCATCTTGCTGTTTAAACACCACCTTCCTCATGTACAATGCCATTCTTCTTAATCAAGAAGTCACATATTATTTCTCCTAGGGATACTCACCTCATGCAGAGTTGCAAGATGGATGGCATTAAAAGTAAGTTGATATTAGTTTAAGATTTTATGCTTTAAACTGGTCCTGTGTGTTATCCACATAGTATCATCCAAATGCCGATCAGACTACAATTTGTTGTAACTGGTTTTCTGTAGTGCTTTTTGCTGTGGTATCTTACAAGCTTTGTCATCATTAATGCATCTATTTTCAAGGTGCTCTGTGAGGAAAATGTATGTCTTCCCATTTTACTCAAGGGGAATGGAGAGGCAGAAATCTCAGGGTCAAAAAAATACTCACTTGAAATGCCTAAATGAAGGCACTAAAGACTTGATCTTTTTGTGCCTACAACACAGAGCACCGCATAAATTTAAAGCACACATCAAGTTCAAAGCTTAGTTCCCTTTAGCCGCAGCTGCTGCAGAGCTCCTACGCAAAAGACTTCTTTTGTTATATGACTCTGCTTCATCCCTGAGCAGCCCCATCCATCAAAAAAATGCAAAAGATTATCAGAAGCTCTGCTGATCCTGGTGTCAAGTCATCTTCAGTGTGAATGAATAAAACCTAACTGCTAGCAACTAAAGGCTTTCATTGGTGAGCAGATCCTCCGTTAATTAGGGAGGACATGCACTGTGCCAGTGAGGTTCACCAGTATTTGCTGGTAAGAGAGGAATGGTACAATGTAGAAACAGCAGGCTGCAGTTAATGCTGTGCGAAGAAGCACAGGCTTGCTACAGCACAGCTGCTTTCTTGGTGGTATAATCTGAACCACTCCTGGTTAATGCATCCACTCAACACCCAGATAAAACAAAACAAATGTAAGCTGTACAGGTAGAGATGTGAGACAGAGAAATGAGAAGTTGTTTACAGCTGTGTAAGAAATATGTGGTGTGACAGGTCAGTGGCATGAGCTCCAGAATAATTTCTTAATGGTGATTACTACAGTGTCCCTCTTGTTTCTGATAGCAGTGGGTTTTCCTCTCCTTTTCTTGAAGCCTCATTATTCTTGCTTCTGTCCTGGTACCTCAGTCTCTCTGCCCTGTGTGCTGGCTCCCGGTGCACTCTGCCCCTCTGCCTTCCTGCTCCCAATTGCACTGCACTCAACTTTATCCAGGTGCTGTAATTCCCTGCCTTTAACTCTTTACCGTGGTGTACACTGTGTAGTTCCAGCAGTTTGCTTTCTTCAGTATGTTTCTGATGTATAGTAGCACTCTCACTAACCATTAAAATGTTTTTACCTCTATACTTTGTTTACTGAAGAGACAGTACTATTGCAAAGGGAGCTTGGTCTCATGCCTATTATCATTCTGCCCTTGTATTACTGCAATTTTATAGGCAGGACAGGGCTGTAGAGGGAAGCTGTCTTTCTGCGGTGACTTACATGCAGCGCTTACTCACCAGCACAGCCAAGACTTGTACTTGTTGAAACTATAAGTGGTACTCTAATTTTTAAGTCAAGGGGATTAAAATTTGTCTCCTATGTATGAAAGTCTTAGTGCCTCTGACTATTTTGCTTCAATATCTCTTTTTTTCCCCTCTCCTTTGGCATGTGCCGAGTGAAGTTTTGAAACATGACTGCTCATTGGAATGTATAACAAGGTAATATTGTAGGGAAATGAAGAGGGGATGATACCTCTGCGACTGCTGTGCTTAACATGATGAAAGACAAGCTTTTAAAAACTCTTTAAATAGGTATTCGGTAGGCATTTCTCCTGTCATTTTCATTCTGTTGAGTGGAAAGTGTTAGATATTGATTCCCCCCCCCTTTTTTAACTTTATGTAGTTGGTGTAATGCATCGGTAAAGACACTGAAACATCCCACAGCTTCTGTAGCTTTCTTACAGTGGGAAATTTATAGGGTAACGTCAGCCTTACTAATATCTCAGTGCTTGAGACTTCCCATTCACAGTGTCTTCCACAGACGCAAAAAGAAAATAATCTGTCCCAGCCAGAATTTCTGCATGTTTTTAGTCACTTTCTGTTCTTGAATGGCTTGCAAAACTTCTGCGCTAACCAGAAGTAAGGTGTCATGATCCAAAAAGAGCTTTGAAAGCTCCTTCAAAAGCTTTCTCAAAAGCTGGAAGGCAGACAACATTGAATCAAAGGCAAAATGTTCTGCCCAAATGCTCCATGCCCACCATCATCTCATCTCAATCTGAGCTGCTGACCTAGAAGTAGGCAGACAGATGGATACGTGCCCTTCTGCTTTTTTTTTCAGTGACAGAGCATCCAAAGTACTTTTGTTACATCTGTGCTGTATTTGCTCAGCTTTGTAGCCAGAGCTTTCAAATTACTACCAATTTTCTGGTGCCTCTGTTTTTGTGACTGCTAAATCAAATGTACAATTTTGGGGGTGCTGCTTTTGCCAAAACCACTGATCCCCTGTCTATTGCATCTCCACAACCAAGCTGCAGTTTTGGATTCTCAGAAGCTGTGCAACTTTATGGATGATTTCTGGTATAAGAACCAAACACTTCTCACTATGGGAATACCAGCAACGTGCTGCACTTATACTCCTGCCTGTGAGCTATTAACAAAGTAATTGGTGTGATCATCCTGTTAGTCCACTCTGGAATACTTTAAAGACAGGTATTTGATCCCTTAGGCTGGCCCAGTGTTCTACCATTGCAAGAGCTGAACCACAAACAGGACTAATTAGCTTTCAACTGTGTAATGCCTGAAATTACAGTTTCTTTGATTTCTTGATTTAAGCTACATCTCAGGATGAGGAAATACTCTTCTTTCCTGAAACTAGTCAGAAGGAATTGATGGAGGGAAGGGAAAACTTGCATAGCTTTGATTTCAGCATGACTTACTGTGCAGAGCAGTGAGGAGTACCATTGTACTTGCAGTGAGGTTATATACTTGATTAGCAGGCAAAAGACATTTTCCTTCAGAATTTCAAAACTTACGGTCTTGTACAAACAAGTAGCATTTGACTTTTTGGATCTCAGGGACATGGACGATGAGACTGCAGCACCCAGTGCTGACATTCATGCTTCAGAAACAACTTTGCAAGAGCTCTGTGGTTTTCCTGTCCTTGGTTTTTTTTTTAAGATGCATTTGGCTTTTGTGGAAGAGTATAAATAGGTTATCTTTAAGCAAGAAAGCTGTAATACTGAACACTCGGATGAAGTCCTGACTTCTGTGCATGATTTTGGAATCAGTCTGGCAGTGAAGTCCAACATTTCAAGAGAAATAGCTGCTTTCCTGCAGCTCCAGCTGGAGGTGGTCCACCTGTGATATGTGCCTATATATGCACCATACAGGGAAGAAAGTGTGGGATTAAAATGCTCAATTTCAACAGGCAACATTCTTTAGAGCTGCTGTAGGTACTACTGAATTACACAGTCATGAGTGGAAAGTTCCCTTTTTTACAACCTAAGTCATTAATATTAAAAAAAAGGAAATCACTGAACCTTCTACCCCCTCCCCTAGATCCTCCCTCCAGAAAAGGTTTATGAAATGTGTAAACCATTTCAGTAATCAGATGATGAAAATGCACCCAGGTTTCTCTTCCTCCCCCATCCCCCTCAGCCCCGTAATGTTTGGAATATGATCTCATTCCTCATCTTCTTTCCTCTATTCCATCCATTTATACACATGTGCTTCTGAAGAGTAGTCTAGGATCTAATATGGGATTTACCCACTCTTCCAGTACATTAAGTCTTTTCCAAGTAGGTGGCTAACATTTGTTGTAACAATCTAAATATAATTTGTCTTTTTCAGCTTCTCAGTCTGGCTGCCAAACAGACATATCCATTATTCACACAGTGTTAATCATCTGGACTGAGATATCTGGACTAAAAGATAAACAGTGCAGGAGGAGTTTTGCGTAAAGGACCGGGGGTAATAGTCATCCCTTATTCCTGTGCTCCAGTCACAAAGGGCAGGATTCATATCATCAACCATTGTATTCCCACGGCACTGATGTCTTTATTTGAGCTCTAGCCAGTGGAGACACTTAATGGTCAGGGAAAAGGCATAGGTGCTTTTAGGTCATGATTTGTCTGACCTGGTTTAGGTGTAGTAGATGCTAGCGTAAGATGACTCCCACCCTGCGAGTGGCCATTTTTCTCTGCTGACTGGAAAGGGAACCTAAGGTGACTCTTTCAGATGGAGACAGAAGTTCTGATCCTTCCCAATGCATTTAGGATAGTCATTGTGAATTTAGCAGCATTTTTCTTCAAAAAATGAAACGTATATCAGGGAATGTTATGAGACACAATGTTTTGCATCTTTGTAAAAGCACAAAGTCAATATTTATGGTGTTCATAGTAAACATGTGAAAAGGAAGAATAAAACATTGTGATGAAATAAGCAAAAATGGAACAATTTTCAGCTCTTCATTTCCTGCTTCACCTGAGATGACATTGTTCCAGATGCTCGTACCAGAAATGGGACTGCTTTGTATTTTTTTACTCCACGTGATAGAATGTGTTTGCTTTAGCCAAAAGTAATTTGAAAAAATCAGTAAGTTCTTTCGCACCTCTCTCTTAGCAATTGAATTCAGCAGATCAAGTAAAATGGTACTTGTGGGAGGGAGGAGGAAAACTATTGGTTATTGCAGAAATATATCTTTTATCCTGTCTCATTTTCTTGTTTGTTTACTGGGTACTGAGGAAAATACTTTAAACTTAGTGAGAAATCTGTTTCTGTAGGTGGTATGTGTTGAATGTGTGGCTGAATATGGGATTTTTTCCTCCTCCTAGGAATGGTAGGGTGATATCGGAGGAAAGAGAGTTTTTAACGATGCCCAAGTAAAATGGGTATGTGAAGAGGATTAATGAAGGTAAAGGGGTTTATTCTTAATGGATTTAAGCCAAGAGATGGTGCTTTGCTGTAACAAAAATTGTTGATGAAGCTGAAAGGAAAAGAAATTCTGGGTGGGAATAATTTATTGCGGCAAAGTTTGATGCCAGCAAAGTAACAAATGTTTCATACGAAAAATCCTGACCTGCTGCTCAGCTACTCTAATAACATTAGTTATTAATCTCCCATCAGTAGGACAGCTGTTTCCCTTTCTTTCACTTTAAGCATCAATTTTAACACAGGTTTTAAAGTTAATTGCTTAATGTAGCTTCAGCTGTGGTTTCTAGGTGTTCCACTGAGGCTTCTCTCTACAGAGAAATAGGAAATTTCTGTTCCTCGAACTTTGTGCTGAAAACGATGATTCCTCTTTGTACATGCGAGACTTAAGGTCCCTTGCCAAGTTTGGTGATAAGTTCTGCCAGAATTTCTGTAATGTGGGGTAGAAATCCAGAGGGTGATATTGGGTTGGGTCCCACTGACAGTAGGAAGAGAGTACTCAATGGTTTTTCAGGTTTATCATACCACTCTGAAAAGTTTGACTAGTGTTTCCTCTTGAGATGTTCTTTTGTCTGTGTGTAATTATGTAACTATAAATATATATACAAATGTAAATGTTACTAATAGCACTGGTATACTGTAGTGTGATGCAGAGAGAAGAGAGTGCCAGAACCATACTAGTAAAATCTCAGGAACAGCAAAAGGGGAAAAATAAAAGTGATGATTTCCTTGGTACTAAGCTCTTGTCTCACTTATATTTTACTATTTACTCTTGTTTGCTAGTTCAGTGCAGGCATACCAGATTTGTGGAAATGGGTATGTTCTTAAATGTATCACACAACATGAAGAGTGAAAATTATGGAGTCTGAACATCTGTATACTGAAAATGATTCATTGATTACAGATCATGAATAAGATGTTAATGTCTGTAATGGTTGCCTTGATTAATTTCCTGCAAGATGTGGCGGGGATCTGATTGAAATGGTGCTGTCATTTCTGGTAAGATTGCCCCTGCCTCTAGGAATGCCCTGGCTGCTGTGGGTGCTTGTCTGTGCTCCCCAAGAGGCATGGAAGCCTTTTGCAGGCAGTTACTCTCTGCTTTTATTTTGGCCAGACAACTGGACATGGGTGGTGGGCTTGATCTTGTTCTCAGTTTTAGTCTTTGTTCTTTTAGGTGGAATGGCTTGGGGGTCAGGTAGATGGCTGGGGGTGAGAGCATGCTTTCTGTGGCAAGCGTAAGCAGGGACAACCCTTCTCAGATGGTGGGGTGGGCAGGATTGCAGTCAGGGAGGGAAATGGGGTGGCCCCCCAAGATCCCGTACAGCTGCAGCAAGGATGCATGCTGGGCCAAGTGGGGTGGTTGGAAGTCCCCTGTGAGGGCAAGGGACTAGATTGGTGTTGGGGCTGCTCATATAGGTAAAGGTGTGCATGGGAACAGGGACTTGCTTGCATGCATACACTGGGAAAAGAGGAAGTTCTTAGTTCTGTGTGACCCCCATCATAATGCTGGTTTTGTTGAGAACATGTAAAGGGTTTAGTTCAAGGTTTTCACCGGCTTGATTAACTGGAGTGGTATTTGCAACAGAGTTTTATTCACGTCCAGACTTTCTGTAATCTTTTATCCTATTACAAATGTGTATTTGATTAGCTTCTTACTTCATAAGGCTGCTTGTTAAACTGTTTCACAGGCTGACTTTTGAGGAAAAAAATCTGGCAGATAACATGATGGCAGTTGCATGAAATTACCTAAAGATCCTGCTGGACTGAGCCCATCTCTTTCCTCTTAGGTAGAAGATGAGTTTTGAGACAAATCTCTTTTCTTCTGATAAGCCATGCAGACAGTTAAACCTTGTCGCATACATCTGTGTGTGGGAACATTGAGATGGGAAAAGATGGTGTGTGGGCCACGCAGCTAAGGGAGCACCCAGGCAGGGGTTTGGTGAGAGCACTTCTGTGCCTTTGTTAAAAGGCTATGCAGCCAGCTTTGTGCAAAAGGCTGGATACCACTAGTCCAGTTTATTCTAACCTTGTCTTTAAAGATTGTGGTTCATGTTTAAGAGTGAGTGTAACACCTAGGTTAGAAATGTTTGGAAGGTTTGAGGCTAATCTCAGTTTTGAACTTGAAAAAACCTGCAACTAGAGCAGTTGGTTTCTGTTCAAAGTTTTTTTTTTTTTTTTCTGGTGGAAAAATGAGCTCTTTTCTAATATACACCTTAAAAATGTTGTGACAATGTGAATCCGCATACTTCTGAATCCAAATCCTTTTAAACCAATACTTTGTATTGTCTTTGAAGACCATGTATTCTCTTAGAATCTTAATAATTACAGGCTATACATATTTGCATTGGCATTGCTGCTATTGTGCTTTCTGCTTATTTAAATGAGAATTTAGCAGGAAAAAAGTAGGAATTTCATGGGCTTCAAAGCCAGAAGATACCCATCTACTCAGAGTGGAACTCAAAAGTAGCTATTTCTATTTTTGCACTAAATTAGTGTGGTGGGTTGGCCCCAGCTGGTAGCTGAGCCCCCACCCAGTAGCTCACTCACTTGCCACAGTAGGCTAGGGAAGAGAATTGGAAGAGCAGAAGTGAGAAAAACTTGTGGGTCAAGATAAAGACAGTTTAATAAGTGAAGCAAAGCTGCACACGCAAGCAAATCAAAGCAAAGAATTTGTTCATGGCTTCCCATCAGCAGGCAGATATGTCCACGTGCTTCTTGGCATGCAGAGCCTTAGTGCATGTAATGGTTGCTTGGGAAGACAAATGCCATAACTATGAATGTCCCCCCTTTCTTCCTCCTTTCCCTGAGCTTTTATTGCTGAGCACAATGTCATGTGGTACAGAGTATCCCTTTGGTTATTCAGGTCAGGTCTCGTAATTGTGTTCCCTTCCAACTTCTTGTGTACCCCCAGCCTACTCACTGAGGGACAGAGTGGAGGGGAAAAGAATCTAACTAAAACATTCCCACAAAAACCTCCCACCCCAAAACCCCTTCATGCTGTACAAGCACCACTCAGCAATATCCAAAACACTGGCCTGTTATCAACACTGAGTCATAAATCCAAAGGGCAGCATCATACAGGCAACTATGAAGAAAGTTAGCTCCATCCCAGCCAGACCCAGTACAATTAAGTGGTTTAATCTGTATTTGCTTTACTGTCCGTTCATTAGAGCTGTACCTGGTAATTTGGCTTTTCTGCACTTCCGTGGCGTTAAAAGCTCTAATACTGTTTTGCTTGTCTCCTTGAAAATTAATTGTCTGTTTCCTTGGAGTCTTTCACTTGAATAACCTGGGGTTCTCCATGCCAGTTGCTGCTTGTCTGATCAAGCCTCACCCTCTAAGAAAAGAGAGGAAGTGTCTGGTAATTCCAGACAGATGGAATGGTCTTGCCACAGAGGCTGTGGAGAGTGGCAACTAAACAGATTAGACTTGATGAAGTCATGGACAGACTTGCCCAATTAACATACTGATGCATATCTATCTTGCTTCCATCTGTCAGCATGGCTAATTCAGTTCATTACGGTGAAATATACTTGACTTGACATTCCAGGTTGATTTTGTAGCATAATTCACCTGCCGTGCTACTCGTGCTCCTCTTGAATCAAACCCTTTGAATCAAAGCTATTTTAGTATGCTGTGATCCTTTCATCCTTAGGAGGTCTTAATATTGCAGCAGCAATGAGCTCAGAATTATAGTAGCCAGTGATTTAAACATATTTAAGTCCTGTCAGTATTCATCTTCATAAATGTGAATAATTACCTTCTTAATGGTTTGAAGATCTTTTATATGTTAGTTTTCAAACCATGCAAGTAATAGCATTATGAGGGCTGATCCTGCCTATGGAGCGCTGGCTGGCTGGTTGCCTATTGCAAGGATCCTCTGACCTGAGTATTGTGAACACTGAATTATGAGCTAATCCTGTAGCAACTTGTTTTTCATACACAAGGTAAATTGGAGTCACTGTTGCTCAGAAGACCTCTCTCCTACAAATTCTGAAGGTTATTCCTGTGCTTTGAGAGCAGTGAAATCCAAAAGTGCAGTGATAGAACAACTGCTGGTATGAAGCAACTTATTTTTTATCAAGTGAAAAATTATTTCCAGATACTAGCTGTGATGGTTTGGGGAATGGAAATGTTTAGGGCTTACCAGTCCTCACTCCTGTTCTGAAGTTATTGACTAATAAAATGTGAACATGTGTGGAATCAGCTGTGGACTTGCCAGCACTGTGATTTCTTTTGCCTGTATCATGTACCAAATTGATTGGCTGAAACTGTTCTGTTGATAGTGTCTTTATATGAGGTCCACTGCAAAAGAAACAAGTTTTATTTGCAAGAGGCAATCTGACGTTCTCCAAAGGTGAGTGAGAGAATCTGAGGTGTTGATGTCAGCCTTCAGATATCACAGAGGTTGTATAGGTCACGAGACTTACAGAACAATATACATGGCACATGGCTGGATCCAAAAGACTTTGGAAAGGCAGAACAGATGCTGCTGCCAACCCTAATGTCACTATGGATGAGTTAAGTTTCACTTATTCATATTTACACAAAGACCCTTAATTGCTATGTTCCCTTTAATTGATGCATTGTTGATTAATAAAATACATTGATTAATAAAAGATGTTGATCAAGAAATGCTGACTTGTTAGGGAAACACTTCATCATTGCTGCTTGGTAACTCCTCAGGGGGAGCAGTGCAACCAGCTGTGATGTCTCAGCAGGAGTTTGCTTTCACCTGAGTTAACTGAACACCTGTAGAGAAAAAGGCCAAACCTTTGCGGAAATTATTGTTTCATCTTTGCTGTGTCTTTATCTCTCTTTTGAGCTAAGTTGAGAGAATATCTGTTGTCTTACTTCAGGTAACTTTTTTTTGTTCTTTAATTTTTTCCCCCAGTAATACTAGTTTCATTCAGAGCTCCAATTCCTAGGCACACATGGTGAGAGTGCAGCTTACTGCTGTGCTGCTCATGGTCCTTGTTAGGCTCAGGATCCCATAAAATGGTGAAGAAGCCTTTCCTTTTGCTGCTCCCTTGCAGATGTGCCACACAACTGCATGTTTTAGTGTGCCAAGCTGCAGTGCTGGGACCCCAGGTGTACTGTGTGCCTCTTGCCCCTTTCTCTGTGGCACAGCTGCAAGACTTTTCCTTGTAAAAGACAAAGTTTTAGGCCTGCTGACTTTCATGTCCAGATAGGTGCTAGGAGAAGCCTGGAGCCATAGTATGCTTATAAATTCAGACAAAGGTTTCAGCCACAGACCTGATGCTTTATAGTTAAATGCTTGTACTGGCTGCTGACTTGCCTGGAGCCATTATTCCCACAGATTCAAGTGGCATTAAAATAATTGATCCTGCTCGCTGCAGCACTAACAAGCTGGATTGCCAGAACTCCTTCATGATGGTACCATGTCTATTAACATGCAGTGGGAGCGAGGGGTTAAAGATGGCAAAGGAATGAAAAGCGTGAAGGACAAAATTCTCATACGTATGAAAACACATAGCTGGCATAACTTCTTTTCTTGTGTGTTACTAAATAAATGAGGGTCAGGATGTATTTATGTGTTTCTGTGTAACTGGCAACTAGCTTGTTTCTATGTAGAAATTTCTTCTGTGATTATGAGGAGACCACAAAAGGAAGCTTGTTTTACATCCAGTGAATACTTCTGCCATTTCCCTTTTTTCTTTTTTCATGTTTAAGCTTTTTATTTATTTATTTATTTTTATTTAAACAGGTGAACCTTCTGCAGATTACTTTCATGGTCTTGGTATTGTGTCTAAACAGGGCAAAGTATAAGAAATCGGCTATGGAGCCTTCTACAGCCAGGGGAGAACTGTGCTCTACCATGCCCATGTCTATCCTGAAGTTAGGTCCAGTTTTATGCTAGGTGTTCTTGAAAATTTCACTAAAATATCCCTGAAAATGTATAGCTTCACATGCTGGTGGTTCTGAATGAAAAACTTCTACCTTGAACATATTAGAGCAGATTTGCTTAAAATGTCAAGATGAATAAAAGCTTGTTAGAGTAGTCAGTGTCTTCATGCATCAGAAAGCTACGGATATGGCTCTGCAGTGTCTTACAAGAGCACTTTGAACTGTTTAGTCTTGCTATAATGAAGGTATTACCCTATCGTCAAACAATTCTGCCCCTCCTTTTTTCGCTCCTCACTGCTGCCTTTACTCTTGTATTGTCTCAGAAACATTTTGAAGCAAGGAAGTACATATGTAATTATACATATACATAATTTTATAAAACTTGGACTCACAAGAAAAGCATTGAGGAGAAAAATAATGCCAGTATAAATAATTTGTACATGTTTTCACTTTCTAGGGTCCAGACAGAACATCTAAATAGCTGGCTGTGTTGTTACTCAACATGCCAAGCCCTACAGAAGCTGCGTAAAGCTTGATACAGGAAGGGAAAAAGGACGGAAGGCTTAGCACAGATGGTGGATAAATTTGAGTAGTTATCCCAAGACAACAGTATTATGGCTTCCATAATCTTAATATCTATTACATTTTGTCTTTTGATTCACAATCAGGGAAGGTTCAGGCCAGCCCATGTGTTAGATGCATCTCTAATGAGAAGGAAGAGAAGCATATGGAGGCTATTGAAGCAATTAGCATCTCACTTTTTTCCATCATGTCAAATGATGCTATCTCATTCCCACAGAAACTTTGGCTTTTCGCTTTCTACTATGCAAGATAGTTCTTAGCTGGATGGTGGGACTCAGAAGTTACATTTATAAACGCATTATAAATATTCAGGTAAATTCAGTCTAGGTAAGTCCTTCCAAATCTGCATCACAGTTAGAAAGCTGCTTTTTACTTTAGTTTGCAGGCCCATAAACAGTCTCGCAGATATGCTGAGATGCTGGGTTGAATTCTTTTCTCACCAAGTCTCACGCAGAAAGCCAAATGCTGACCTTCCCCTGCCTAAATACGAAGACAGAGGGTGAGTGGTTGTTAACAAGACCTGATGAAAAAAAAATTGTATGAGAAGATTAGTAGTTAGAACTGCTTCAGTACTTTTTTCAATTCTGCTTCTTAAATTCAAGGAAACAAAAAAATCTTAGATAAAGATAAACATTAAGTTGTCAAGATTTTGGGAGTCCTAATGTTGCTCCATATCATGAGATGAAAAGAATCCCTCCTCTATTAGTAGTTCGTGTCTTTTTGAAATGGATTTTTGGTTTGTTTTGTGGTGGGTTTTTTTAGTATTAATGAGGCTTGGATTAGCTTTCAGATTTTGCTGATACTCTGCCAGAGATTTAGCTTAATCTCAAATCTTTAAGGGTGGACTGCATAAGTAGAAGTAGACAAAGATGGAATTAAAAGTAAAATCAAGCCTCAGTCTCCCCTTCTCTATCCTATTCAAAGGATCTGTTTCAATTTTGGATTGCTTTACCTATCTTGATCCCAGTTGAGACAGTAATGTGCCCATATTTATTAGAGGTGACATGCCCCTGGAGAGGCACAGATCGCAGGAGGGATTCAGGCTAACTAAATATATTCTGTAGCTTTGGAGAAGACTGGGTTGGTAGCTATATTGCAAGCTGCTTTGGTTTTTGTAACTTTGTCAGTGGCTGGTCTTTGTCCACTGTGAGGAGAGAAACTTTGGGCCCAAAGCCCACACTTTCTGCTGCTTAGTCACAAACTCCAGGGGAGGGAGGAAAAGGGAGTATGAATG
Source organism: Gorsachius magnificus (assembly GCA_034008185.1). Classification (NCBI taxonomy): domain Eukaryota; kingdom Metazoa; phylum Chordata; class Aves; order Pelecaniformes; family Ardeidae; genus Gorsachius; species Gorsachius magnificus. The sequence goes on along the minus strand of CM067081.1, from coordinate 116,140,187 downwards.
GAATAAAAAAGTTAGTGATCTGACAGTTTTATTTTCGATCAGTGTAACAGACTTCTCTTGCTCTGCTTCATATGCCTTTAGCTGGATTTACCGTACAGATAGATAACACCAATACTGCTTGAAATCCTATTATGTAGGTGAATCTCCCCTTTCATGTCTAGTGACAAAAGACACAAGAGCAGGCAGGGACAGGTTGGGTGTGCACGGTGCATGCTGGCTCATCTCATTCCTTCTTAACCCAGTTGTACATTCCTTCTGCTAAAGAAAACAGGACATTAAAATGTAAAAGTGCAAGCGGTGTTAGCTCCTGAGAGCTGATTAAGAAATATCAGCAGTTATTCCCATACCTATCTCTGTAAATGTGGTTGTGGATACCGATTTCATTTCAGGAGTTCTCAGTATGTATTCCACTTGGACTTGGGAGATATCTTTTGGGTTGTACTGTTTGCATTACATGCTGGCTGTTTGTGTTGTCAAATAAGCGAATTCTCTTCTGCTATTTTGAGATTAAATACTTGCAGCTGGTAAGCATGCGTGTTCTTTAGCGGAAATGATTCTCTGCTGCATTGGAGGCTATGCTGTTTGGCTGGAAAATAGAGTTCTGAAAATGATTTTGTATCAAATTTACTCCAGTCTGTTCATAGGCATTTAGCATAAATGACTCTAAAATGTTCAAAACATGGCTAAAGCCAAAAGTCAACACACTTGATAACCCTGATGGAAATTAAGTGTATTGATAATCTCTAAAGACCATATTCTGCCCCTTGACTTATACTGATATCAGTGGAAATAATTTTAGATATATATTGCTCAGTGTGATCAAAGATAGCAAAATCTGGGCATAAATCAGAATTGATTAAACCGTGTCTCATTTAGCTTTGCATGTGAATGAGCTTTGAATTGGTTTATCAAATGAAAATAAATTACAGCGTTCAAGAAAGTGAAAACACATAGGAATTTACTGTAGCAGAAAGAAATCTGGTAACAAGAGTGGGCAGGATTATTTTATGTGGGTTTTTTTGCTCTTCATTCATCAATGCCAATGTTACTATCCCCATAGTAGTAGAGAAAAGATGGGTTTAGTGTAAGATGCAGCAGAATGAAGAATAAGCTATGGCTTAGGGCAAATAAATAGGTGTGCTGTTATGCAAAGAATTACCAAGGGTTCTGTTTCTAGTTGACTTATGACATCTGGTCTGTGAACCTTGAAGTGGTACAGGGGCTCATTGAAATTATTCTAGTTTACTTAGCATGAACAATTTCATAGTGACGTTTGGGACAGCTCTTCAAGAATAAACATAATCTTTATACAGTGATGTCTCAGGCATTTATTATAAAGATGTTATTGTAAAGATACTAAGATATAGATGAAAATTTCAAATTCTAACAATTTATTTGTCATCATTTTATACTATTTCAAAGTGTCATATAAATTGCTCAGCAACCTTTTAAAAAACATTTTAAAGAGAATTGCTATGACTCTTATTTTTTTCCCTCCATACGGTATTATATTGTCAGAGCATGTTCCAAGACTGAACCCTTGTTTTAATTCATTTCTCACAATTCACATCTTCATTTGATTTAAAAATTGAAAATGAAAGAGGAGAAAAGGAAATAGTACCTTTTTATAGAAATATCTTTGGAATACATAAAATTTTTTAAAAAATCTATTACTTTTGCCCTATGAAAAACAGTCAGCTATGATCTAGTATTTCAGAATCATAGCTGTCTTTACATTAAAATCTGAATGTAATTTAAAATGAGATTATATTTTTGTAATACAAAGGCATAATATAGCTAACGTGCCAGGTAAAAATCTAGAAATCAGCTTGGCCAATATTACAAAGTAAAACATCTAGAAAATATTTCTAAGTACAAAACTGTATTTTATCTATTAACACTTACTTAAAATGAAGAAAATCTGAATGAGACTGATAGCTTAGAAGCTTTACAGTCTTCAAACTGAAGGATAAACAGATATCATGTGTTGTGTTTTATTAGATTAGTCTCTGAGAAACAGTCATCTTATAGAATGAAGGCAAAATACAGCTTCTAACAGTAGTACCAATTTCATTCATCAAAAGCTTTTTTGTGTCCTAATTTTAATGCTTTTTATGAGGTGAATTACTTCTGCTGTATCATCTGTCTGTTCTGAGCTAAAAGTTAAAAAACATTCTAATTTAGCAATATTGGTATAGCTGTTATCAAAAACTAAAAACATAGGCTCTTGGTAATATTTACCAGAATGTAGGTGAATGAGACATTCATATTTTGAGAGAGGCTTAGGCTAGGGCTCCTACATGCAGTCTATTTTGTGGCATTCTAACAGTCATTTCATTTGCAATGTTTACCAGTTGTTTAAGCAGGACTAGGCATAATAGTTCTATAAATATCATGGATCATGTCTTGAATCCTACAGAGCAGCTGTTCATGGCTGTATGAATAATTTACTGATTAATTACACATAGTCCCTTAAACTACTAATTCATATCACTTTGTTGTAAAGCCTAGAGTCTAATACCACGTGACACTGACTCAAAGATCACAGGACTTTCTAAAATATTGGGATTGTTTTTCTAGCTAGTGTCTTTATTTAGGAAAAAGTGACCCAGGGTTTATTTTTAATCTTTCAGAAGCCATGACACCCAACTATAAGACTTGTTCCTACCTTTTGTCTCCAGCTGTGACCTACTAAAAATATTGTACCCCAAGAAAAATAAGTTGAGACCTAACTTCTGGCAGCTATAGACCAACTTTTTCTTTTTCTTTTTTTTTTTTTGTAATTTATCCAAGTGGAATTATTCTGTCAGTATAAATTTAAGAAATAGAACTGTCTGAATAACAATAACAGAAAAAATCTATTTTAATCACTGTCAGTCTAAGTTCAAAGTAAGTGAATAGCGTACAAGTTGTTTTTCTCATACCCCTAACACATGCACTTACATTTTAATCCTTTGATGGCAGTACTCTAAGACTTTTCCATAGCTAGGTTATTTTCTGAGATTTCTCCCCCTCAAGTGAATAGCTCAGCAAGGCAAAATTCTCTTCTTTGGGAAGGTTCAGTCAAAACCAAGGGTCAGATATATGTTAGTTAGGACTAGGTAGTTATCATATTACTCTGGCACTTTAATATTAAAATCTGGAGGATTTTTAAGAGATGGGAGAAATGGGTTTGTATGGAGATTTGCTGAACTGAAAAGAGATTTGCTCATGTCTATCATTACATCACAATTTGTGCCAAGAAAATAATTGTGAAGGAGCATTACCCATGAAGAATACAAAAGCCTGAGAAATCATCTGTGTACGTAACGACCTTTCTAATGGTCCATTTGCAATCTCAGTGACATCAGTGTGGGGGAAATAGCATTAGTCTATACTCTCATAGAAAATTGCCCAAAATACAAGCAAAATGAGAAAAGACGTCTGTAGTACTTTCAATGCCACAGAATGGTACTGTCCCTTTCTTACTGTGACCTTCACATTCAAAACATGAGGGACATATGTTGAATTAGAAAGTGTAACATGTTCACATTTGTTGTTGATGTCATGGTTTATAATAGGGCTGGTTCACAAAATTTGTTGTTGCTTTCTGGGCTTTGGCTTTCAAAGCACGATTTTGAAATGAGATATAAACCAGCTTCATTTGCTGTTTGAAGTAGGAAATACCAAGGTTATTTCTTTGCTGAAACTTTCCCAGGTGCTCAAATTTTCGGCTCAAAGCCCGTGGGTTTTGTGCCAACAGGTAACTACTCCAGTTAATTAATGTATAACATAATAGCCCCTACAGAAACATGAGGAAACGAGTAGATATATTAAATTAGCAAATAACAAAATAATATTATGGGTCGTGGCAGTTTTGGACTATCTTTGAATCTTACGTGTATCTCCTCCCATTCACTCCTCGCCAATAGTTGTTACAGATCTTGCCTGAAGGCCATTGCAACAGTCTTTAGAGAACTGTTTGACATGCAGGTTTAGTTTTCTATATCAAAGGCAGAAGCTCACTTCATGTTCAGGTTATTTTCCTGCCTTCTGACCCCCTTACATGCTTTTTTTTTTTTCCTGTTTCCACAGGGCAGATATTTTGGAGCTGTTAAGTATCTCAATCCAGGAAAAAAGAAGCAGCATTCACAATGTTTTATAAGCACTGAATCAATTCTGCAATTCAAGTCTTATGTGCATTGTGTCTAGTTAGAGTAAATTAAAATTTAGAGTAATTAAAAGCTCTGGCTTTTTTTTTTTTGGCTGGAAGTTTCAGTATTTCAAATGCTTTTATTCTTAAATAAAAATTAAAATTTTGACCTTTACCACGTGGAAACATCAATTATTTTCTTCTTACAGAAAAGCCGGTAAACTCTGGTTTGCTGAATTCAAATCAAATTTATTTAGGTGTGGCTTCGTTTAACCTGCCTTTGCATACAACTTCCTAGTACCTCATGTGGACTGCAGATACTGCACACTGACTTTTCTGTTGTTTTATTCTCTCATTTTCTCTTTTGTCATATTTCTGTGTCATTAGCTAGACTGAATTTCCACTGGCGTGCTTTGGTTATATATTTATCTACACATACTGATATTCAGTTTAAAGGGATACTATGTAAGAATTACCATTTTGTGGAAAATTGCAATTTTTGTGGAGTTCCTGACTACTCCTGTTGTCTGTCAGTAAGTGCCATTGATTTTACATGACTTAACCAAATGACACAAGCTCTGTCCTGGAGATGTATTCAAGACGTGTCATTCCTATATCAGAGTAGATAGCTGTGGAACAGCTCAACAGTATTCAAAGATGAATACAGCATTTTTGACTCATTAGGAATTTAGAACAAGTTGCGGTCAGGGGGAATTCTAAGCCCCAAAACTGCCTTCTGTGAAGATGCAGCAGAAATGGGAAAAGGTCTGAAAACCTAATTTCTTTATCAGAGTCTAAGTCTTTCTAAATTACTGATTTAGCATAATCTGTACCAAATCATGGAATGCTTGTGTTGCCAAATGTTACTAAAAAAGTTCTTTCATGTGATTTCAGCTGGATTTTAACCCACGTCTTTCTCGCTGGCTCTTTCAGATGAACCCAAACCAACAGTTTCTTCTTGCTAATCTGAAAGTTAAGAATTGAACTTCCCATTTGCCATAGGAGAGGTCAGTGTGTTTATTGATTATACATCAAGCAAAATAAACACAGTAACTCTTGCAAAGCTGTCTTTAAACAAGTGAACAGAACTAGATTATGGGTATGATGTGATAATATATGCAGTAAAATAGAAAAAAGAATGTGCATTCTTTAGGCGGAAGGAATGAACTTTGATGAATTTGAGATACGATGTACTTAAAAAAAGGTTATTGTGCTAAGACCATTTCAAATCTTTTTTCGGATTTTTATCCTTCGAACTTGCTGGCAACTTCTAACACACTATAGTACTCGCTGATTTTGCTACCGATTCTTTTTTGATTTGGTGTGATTAGGAAGTTTTCTGAATATTTGTTGTTGCATGTTTTGCAGCAGACTTTTTAAAGTAGTTGCGATGGTCTTAATGACTTTTCTATAACATACAGTGGAATTTCTTAATGTATTTTGATTATTTGGGCTCAAAAGAAATTGCTTTTGTAAATAAATACCTGTGGAGCTGTTTTTCTAAGGATACTGATGTGATATTCATTAAATCCAACTGAAAAGCATTTGGGAACTGAGCATTTTAGTTCAAGCTCAAGGAATTTAGGTTTACAAGATATTTAGCTAGTTTTAGCCACCATGAAACGGGCTGGAAGTTCTGCACTTTTAATAGCCTCAGATGGTGTCCAGGTAACTCTTCAATACGGAGCTAATTATTTAATAGAGCTGGGGAAACAGCTGTGTGACAGTAATGCGGAAAATACATTAACTTCAAGTATAAAAATATGAAAGTACAAAATGCTGTCCATGAAATGAGACAATTTTAAGAGGCTTGTGTAACTCTAAGACCAGAGGCTGTAAGGAGCTGCATGGGATAAGTATAGCACAGAGGTGAAGGAGCTTATAAAAGTTGCTGACTGTGCTGGCAAATATTTTCAGAAGGGGATATAAGGTAGGTTAGTTTTGTGGGATATGAGTTTTGCTTCCTAAATAACAAGGTTAGTAGCCTTTAGAAAGGAGAAGTGCTGAGCACCTAATGGCTACCACTGTGCAGCTTTGTCACTTTGATCACTTCGGGCAGGAGCCAGCACTTGAAGTAATCCACCATGTTTTCAGGGGGCCACGTTTTCCAGTGTGAAACTCAAGTATCAATAATGGCACTTTTTTCATTTGTCTCCTAATGGGTAGGGAGTAACAAATTCAATTCCTCCTCTACTATGCTGTGGTGAGACCTCACCTGGAGCACTGCATCCAGCTCTGGAGCCCTCAGCACAAGAAGGACATGGAACAGTTGGAGCAGGTCCAGAGGAGGGCTACAAAAATGATCCAAGGGCTGGAGCACCTCTCCTATGAGGACAGGCTGAGAGAGTTGGGCTTCTTCAGCCTGGAGAAGAGAAGGCTGGGGGGAGACCTGATTGCGGCCTTTCAGTACTTAAAGGTGGCCTATAGGAAAGATGGGGAAAATCTTTTTAGCAGGGGCAGTTGTGACAGGACAAGGGGTAATGGTTTTAAACTAAAACAGGGCAGGTTTAGGCTGGTTGTAAGGAAGAAATTCTTTACAATGAGAGTGGTAAAACACTGGAACAGGTTGCCCAGAGAGGTAGTGGAGGCCCCATCCCTGGAAACATTCAAGACAAGGTTGGACGGGGCTCTGAGCAACCTGAGCAGGGACATCTTTAGCTGGATCATTGCAGGGGGGTTGGGCTAGATGGCCTCTAGGAGTCCCTTCCAACCCAAAACATTCTATGATTCTGTGATTCTATGAGGAAGCTACTGTCTTCTCAGCTTTGGAATGATTCTATAGCTTTGCATTTTAAAGGACTTTGTTATGAGTTTAACGTGGTATTTAATTCTTAAATTAAGGGATTAAATATTTCCTAATCTCTCTCAGATAAATTGAGATGTAGATTGTCCACCATGTGTCTACTGGGTAGAAATACCAGACAAATGTTTATGCATGATAAAAATTGATGTCATTGGTCTAAATCTGGAGAAACTTGTCCTGACAGAGAGACTTTGCTTTATGTGGCAAGCTAGGTATGGATTTGCTGAAGTATGGTTCTTGAGCTGTCTTGAAGTCCTCAGATTCCTTGTTTTAATTTTAAAATGACAGAGGATTGTGCCTGAGAAATTTAAGTAGGTACCACATTGTTATCATTATTATTTTTAATTGATGAGTGTTTGCACTTTATAACAAATACAATTGCAAATAGCAAGCTATATCATGATGCAAATTGAACTATCTGAATCACTACAATCATGCACTGTTGAGTTAATTTGTCAGATGAATCTGCAATATATAGCTTAGCAATATGTAAATAAGGCAATTTGGAGTGGAGAGGTGTTAAGAAAAGGTTTTTTGAAGCTCTTTAAAATTTCTTGACATTTGGCAGTTATATCGTTTCAGTCATGGCTTGTCGCAAGGAGGGGAAGGGTTTGTGGTTTAGAATTGGCTTTTCATATTAGAAAGAATGATAATTAGCTTGAATGTTTAATTTTTGCTGTGAAAACACAGCTCATTATAATAACATACATGATCAGAAAGATGATGCTATTGCAATTGTTTAGTAAAGGTTTTAAATTGTGTAGTATGTTGCTATGTAACTATTTTGCAGGTATCCCGAAATCAGTATATGGGCAAACAGGCAACGAGTAGCCTGTCTGCTGGCATCATTTTTAAAGAGGTCTTACAGTACCTGGAGGTGGAAACTTAACCAGCCCAACCCTAAGTGTGTGAGGAGATGCTGGTAGGCAGAAACTTGCAATATAGTGCTTGTCTCTTTCTCACCTCACTTCAATCAGATCCCAAAAGGTCCAATTTAAATGACTTTGGAAATGGATTGTGATGTGTGGAAGGCTGGCTGTGATGCAGGTGGGATATGAATATGCTGGAGATTGAAGGGTGTTGAGACGCATCCAGTGGTGAGTAGTTCCTGTCCCAGTGCCTGTCCTGTGTGTGTCCTGGTTGCTTGTAAGGTATGGCTGTATTTTCCTGGGATGTTTGAGAAGGCTTTGAGGTGTTTCTGATGTATCTGCTAATGGTTAGGCAGCACCTGGCTGAGGTACATACAGGTCCTGCGGGGCTGTGTGCTCTTCTTCCCTGCAAGATGCTAAGATTGCAATTCAAGGTGCAAAGGTGGCTGAGAAAGGAGGAGGTGAATGAAGGGAAGGGGGAGATTGGGCAGAGGAAGGCGAGGCTGAGAGACCGCAAGGTTAAGGATCCAGGCAGCACAGTGACCAGTCAATAAACCCCTGCAATGGAAAAAGGCTCAGAGGAGATGGGCAGGGGTGATGTGCTTGGGGAGGAAAGTAGAGTGACTGACCACAGTATGTTGAAAAAACCCAAAAAAATACCCCACCCAAACCCCATATTCCCCAAAACCCCAAAAAAACAAAACAAAAAACCCCATCACCCTGAACTTATCTCAAAACAAAGGGGACCGGAGGATGGCCTTTGGTTTAGATTAACTGCCTGTATCATTTGAGTGGATCAATTGGTTGTGCACTTTTATGCCTAAGTTAATTGAAAGAGCATGGATGTCCCCCTGAGCCATCCAGACTAGCATGGGGGCAGGCTGTACTTGGCTCAGCTCAGTAATAGTGTATAAAAACTGAGCAATCAAACAGGAAAGCAAGTCCAGTGTCATGATGTAGAGGCTGGTAAAGAGAATCGCATTTGTATTGTGATTGAATTGCTATACTGTGCTTGTATTGTGATTTCAATATGTTGCTGTATCACTCTGCTAAATCAAAACCCCATGAAACCTCAAATATCTGAAAATAAGTACACTTGGTATTAAACATGAAACTCTCCTTATGCAGAATATTTTTTAAAAATGTAGTCAGAGTATTGAACTTGGGCAGGCATGGAGGCTGTTTGATACACAGAGGAAGATAACGGCTGTTCAACTTTTTGGTAATCATGTATTCCTACAAATCACTTTTGTCTTTTTAAGGATTGTTAGCTCATTGATCAGATTCTCTCTATTTGCTCTTATATTACCTTAAGTTATATTGATTTTTACTTATTGCTAATCTAGATCAAATCCAAAACATTTTATATGTTTATGGAGAGCCTTTCTAAAATCTGGTGCTGAGCTTGGTTAAGCTACAGGTTAATTCTCTGAAACACGCTAACCATTAGTGAAAAGTCAATGGAAAAAAATGTTTCAACTTGCCAAGTCTGGTCAATCTTTAGGAATTCCTGAAATCTTTTATAAATAAAGGAACTGTTTCTTTTAAAATCCATTAAATAGAGCAAATAAGTGCTCATTTTATATTGGACTCTTCTTGCTTTTATTCATCATTTAGCTTTCCCTAGAAGCTTCTTGTATTCCTGGTTTTCATTTTGAATGGAAATCATAAACAAGGATTTTTTTTTCCCCAACTGCTGTGCAAGGTCTAATGTAGTCATAAAAGTTTATTCATCACTGCAGTGATGCAGGTCAGCGACATATATTAGCCAACTGAAACTCTGCTCTGGCTTCTTGCTGTGGAAGGGGCTAGTTCTACAGAGAAGGTGGCTACCAAACCTTTTATTCTTCATTTTACCAAGAAAGGAACAGTAGCAGGAAGAGGAAGAATCAGAAATATATCTTCAGTTTGTTTTGATCTTCTAGGTGGGACTTCTTTCCAATAAAAATGGAGAAGCACTATGGAGAGAGAGAAAAAGACTAAAAACTCTAATGGATGGTTATCAGAAATTGTGAGCTCAGATGTTTATATGGCTGACATAATTTGATGGTGTAGCCTAGCTCTGAGTATGAATGATATACAGTTCAAGGTAAATGGTGGAATATTTGTTTCTGATGTGTAATGTGAAAATTCATACCTAATTAAGTGATCTGGCTTTACATGACAGTTAAATCTAAATTAAGTAGTCTCTGCCCAGAGTGAAACAAAGGTTTACACTTCTATTGAAATTAGGATGCTATCTCATCTACTCCTTTTTAGAGAAAGTTGTTTAAAAATACAGGATTGAGGTAGGAATCCAACCTATTTTCGTTTTTTTGCTTTTAGGTTTGTAACAATATCATTGTAACAGTTATTTTAAGACTGTTTATTCAGTTTTTCATTGATTTTGTTATGTAAGCTTAAAAATAATTCAGAATACCTGAAATGTTGGCTCTTTTTAAGGCTGTGTCACACTTCAAACGAACAGTAAATTCCATCAAAGAAGTTTGATTTAACTGCAATGCCATGGCCTCATCTTTGCCTCCATACAAATGTCAATGCTCACTTTGTCTTTGCAATGAAGGCTTCAGGTTCTTGCATAGTTAATGCTATTGAAAGTCCTGAGAATAAATCTTCATCTTTCCAATAGGCTGTGTCACTGCATGGGATGGCTTATATACTTGATTTTACGATAGCTGTGGAAAGGCTGAGGAATAGACTCCCTTCTCTCCCAGGTGTTGCTGGTGAGGGCCCTGTCTAAAAATGGGGCTTCCCTGACCATTGTGGTTGCTGTTTCTTGCTAGTTGGCACCTATCATCCAAGCTCTAATTCTAAGGTGCGTGTGCTTCAGGCCAGGCTTATGATATTGTAAAATTTTTGTTTCAGTGATGCCGGAACAGAGAAGGGATCTTTCCTTTCTTTGTGGTCCAGGAAGCGCTAAATCAATTTTGGCTGATGATAAAATTGTGAAACTAATGTTTATACAAGCTAATCTGTTTTCAGAGAGATGGAAGCTGAAGTGTATTCAATAGTTTCAGATGGTGGGCCCACTCCACAGGAAATAATTGCTGTTTCACTGTAAGATGAAAAAGCAACTGCATTGAAATGCTGGGTAGTTGTTTGAAAAACAGCATATGCTCTGTTATTTATATCTTATTTAAGCAACTGGTTATGCAAGGCGGTTTGCTGTTTGGCTTGTCTCATTTTAATGACAGCAGAGAGCAGTGTATGCTGAGGTTTTGATTAGCTGTGCTCTAAATGTGTTCTCAGAGTAAAGGTTTTTGTGCTGCATACATTTACATGAGCTCAGGAGTTGTTACTTTCTAAAGTTATTTTCACCACAGCTCATACAGAAGAGCAATGTGTGTAAACTGGTGGTAGTTGGCCACCTCAGTTGCTACTGGGCATGAGTTTGATAATTGTTTAGTCATTGTCTCATGTTTGCATGACAAATTTTGCCATGTTGATTCCACTGGAAGTTTTGCTGGAGTCTTGACAAAAGTTTTCTCAAAAAAAACTTAGACACTTGTAGCATGTAAGTAACCACTGACAGTGGTTATTAGTGGTATTAGTTTTCCATAGATAGCCTTGCCCTGTGAATCAGAGCCCTTAGATTACACACAATTTTTTTTTTTTCAGTTGGAGTGAGGTGGGTTTTTTTTCCTCTGTCATCTTGAGCTATATCAGGGGGAAATCTTGACAACATACATGTTGTCACATTCATTCTTGAAGAAAAATCAATGGCAGCATAGGCTAAATTTTAATAGATCAAGTTTCTCATTAGTTAGGCACATGAGTTAGTTATTTTGCATCAGATGTTCTTTTTCTCTTTTTAAGGGACTTAATTTCCTTTTGTGTCATTCCTTGTAGCAGCTAATATGTCAATGAGTTGTCCTTTTTATGTATTTCCTTCACAAGATGAATGGTGGCTATTGCCTGTGAAAAATTTTGAATAGGGTAGTGCTGAACTGTAAAATCTTCTGTTCACCCTGGTACCTTTATTATGACAATTGAATTTTCTAACAGACTCCTGTAACACTAGATGTGTGTCATTAAAGGCCTAAGGGGCTGCTTCTAAAGGGGAAGGGGTAATGGAAGCTCAGGGAGGTGTCTCCGGGCCCAGAGCACTACCCTGTCTCTGCCAGCAGCAGCAGCGTTGATTAATGATGCTCCTAATAATTCACGTGTATGGTGTGCGGATACCAGTCTTGTGGGATCGGCAGAATTCAGGGCTCCTTGTTTGCTGGACTAACATGGAATTTGATTGCTTCTCAGTCAGTTTCAAGTGGCAAATGTGATAAACTCTAGGCTTTATCATATATTGTTTTTAACCTGGAGTGATTGATGGATAATCTTGTTATTCTGAGATTTTTACTAAACTTAATTTTGCCACATTCTCAGGACTCTGGTTTTACTGATTAAACTGTTAAGGGACAAGCTCAGAAAGTGAAAAATTCTTCAAAATATGGTAGAAATAATAATGATGTGCCTGAGAGGGTTTGTTCAAGTGAATGCAAGAATATGACAGAGTGGCAGCTTTTCTTTTTATGATGGTGGTTTTATTAAAAAAAAAAATAATCTTAAGTATTTCTGAATAATTAGGAGTGTGGATATAAACTAAATACATGAAGGATGTCATTTGACTTCTATTGTCTAATGCCTTCTTACTGTGGAACAAGTCATAAAATAAACTTTCATGGGATATATGACGTTCTTTGGATGGTGTAGGATTCTAGCTGCATTACTTTCAATACCCTCTGTGTCCTGCTTCACATGATGATCAGTCAACTGCTTTCAAATTACAGCAGTAAAATATTGCCATATTTTTTCAAAATAATCTAAAAGGGTGTATTATGAAAAGGGATGGACTAAAGAACTGCTTGTCTTAAACATGAGGTCACTTCCTTATTGATAAAATTGCTGAAACTATTATTCCAGCCATTGGGAACTGGCATTATAATATTTGAAATGTGAGCTGAAGTATAGCAGAAGATTTTTTCAAAATCAAGTTGAGCTGTCTTACTGAGGTATTGGAAGGATTTTATAACTTGAGCTGGGAATTGGGTTAAAGCCAGTTCATGCAGGGGTACATTCAACCCGAGAATAGCTTCTCATCCATGACTAATACTGACTTTAGCCTGCCTTTGAAAGTCTTCAAAAGTGCTGTGGCAAATTTCTGTCAGGACTATTTCCTACTGTTTCATGACAAACAGTTAATACTCAATAATTCTAATTTCTTTTGTTTGCTTTCAGCTTTTTGAAGTGACCCTTCATTGATTTTTGAAGTTCTGCATAAAAACATCAGTGTAAATGAGTGCCACAGTAAAGCTGCACTTTCCAAAACTGTACTTAACTCATAGCAGATCTAAGAGCCTTATTCTGAGGGAGTGGAATAATGGTGTGAACAATTAGAAGGTCCTGTATTGTAAAATTAAGAGAGTACATGTTGTGCAGGTGGTTGCTTCTCATCATTAGATGCTCACTTTGATTAGCCTACAGTTATTTCCTATTTTTAAACTAGAATAGTATTCTCCAGATGTTGCTCCAGATGAATAGGAAGGAAAGAAAGATTATGCCTGAATATCAAATGCCACTGAGGTTCATTTAAAAAGAGCCAGGCTGGAAGTAAAAATGTTGATTTTTAACTTTCTTAAGGTGTTATCTCTGTTCTTTTTCTGGCTTGGCCTGCTTTGTCCATTTTGTGTCTAACAGAGCAGCCTGTATCATAATGGCACAAAACAGCAGAGTTTTGTGATGAGCCAAGCTGCATGCATCATAATCCTGTATCTACTCTCTAGAGAACAGCCATATAACTGAAATTTTTGGGACAGGAAGGTAACACATCTAAACTTCTTTTTCTAAACGGCTTAACATAATGAAATGAAGCCTGCTGGATCTTCTCTGAGAGCTTATTTTCACTGGCAGAACTTTTTCACAGAGTTTTTGGAGCAAAGTTATTTTGGGTCTTGATCTTCAAAATCTGAAGCGCAGAGTACTGCCTCGGAATTCAGTGACATTTTACTGCGTAAAGATGTGTTGGAGAGTGTGCTGTTAGATTTCATGAGAAGTTGTAGTTTTGATGCTTAAGCATGATCAGATAATAAGATTAGAGAACATTGGTCTTTTTTATGGTGTTGGACACTTGTGTCTGTGTGTTTAACGTGCTCTGTGAAGAAGCATAAGATAAAGGCCTTTTATTCTCTATTTAAATCTGAAGAGAACATGAAGATAACTAAATCTGAAGATAAATGAACAGTAAGGGACAGATATTGACTACAAAAAAGGAAAGAGAAGACTGGAAACTTTCTGTGGTACTATGTACCCTCCGTCAGTATAACGTGACATTGCAGGGCTGTTACACAGCAAACAAATTGAGATAAGGAAGCAAGAAGAGTCAAGCAACTCAAGTGCTGGGGTGTGGGACGAAGTAGACCTGTGCCCCATTGCCAGTTTGCTCCACAGTCTTCAGGAGCCTGCTTGCCTTGATGATACCTTGATACCTTTCTAACCTCGATGATTACTAATTGTGAAGAAATTGTATGGACCAGTATGTAGACCATAGATCCGTCACTGAATGCAATTACTGAATACAATTTAGGTTGTACTAGTTTGTTCTGGAATTGTGTATGTCAGAAACAGCAGCGTTTTCTGGCCTTGTATACTATAGTCATCTTATGCCATTTTGAGTATGCGGATAGATACAAGGCGAGAAAGAGCCTTGGAGCAGTGGATGTTATCGTGTTTCTGAACTGCCACCAAGATGTCAACGAAGGAGCTATCCTAAAGATACTAATTGGGTTTTGAGACAAGATCAGGAGCTTTAAGCAGCCCAGAATGGTGTCTGAGGAACTTTAGCGTGTGGAAGACAATTTCTGGATCTAATCTAGGGGAAATGCTGGAACCTCTGGCAATCCTAAAGATGTGCGGACCTTGGGAAAGGGAATAGGACTTCTTGAAGGCTGCTGCTTCTACTGACACAGGCTATTCCCTGTCACAGCTTTTCACTGCAGCCATTTCTACCCTATTCCATAGTGTCTGAAGCCCTAGAATATGAAGGTTGTCTAATTCCCCTTTCCTCAACCATAAAAGAGGATATTTAATACCATGTTTGATCATGTCAGCTGACAGCAGCATGTAAGAACTGGCTCTTCTAAATATATGTTCTGTCTGCACTGAGAGCAAAGCCCTGGTTACGTTTAACTGGAGAATAATAATTATGCCATATTTTAAAGCAAACCAAAATGACTGTGCATTCTCAGAAATGTTTTGGGGATATCAGAAGGTGGGACTTTACGCCCAGTATTACTCCCTAGTTTAGCTTCATATGTTGTGTGAAACACTCTGCTACAGTTCCAAATGCAGCAGTAGCATTAATGGATGGGATTGGCTTTGCAGCTAGCAAGTGCTTACTGCAGCCTCTGAAGGCAAAGTTCTGTTTCATCCTTGTTGCTTTGGCTTGCCCAATCTTTCAAAATGTATTAATATAAAATTTCTCTTTATGTATGGATTCCAGCTTGGAGCACAAACATGTGGGCAGGTTCCATGAATGCTGGCAGACTGGAATTGTTTTTTTACCTAAGACCAGTTTGGCTCAGCACAAGCAAAGAGCACGTCGCTGAGGTCCTGGGGAAGCTTCACAGAATGCTGTTGGCAATTCAGCAGACATCTAGTCTGTTCTGGGTCATTTTAGGGTGAATGAAGCATGTCATTTGTCTGTCTTACGCTTACACAGAAGCCATTTTTCAAAGGGGCTCTAAAATGGAGGTATTTAGTACTTGCCATTTATCACAGCTATCTTAACACTGCCAACAGAAGTAAGATTTGTCTTTAATATAACATCTTTGTGGTTTGAACAGCTGCTTTCTGCCTACCTGTGTTTCCTGTTTGGAAACATTTTGCATATTTTTATTTCTTGGGCTAAAAGTCGGTTGTAATAATGTTGATATGTTATGCAACTTGCAATAAGCTCATTATGCCATTAACTATTAGTACTTCACTGCAATCAAAATGCTTCTCAGCATAGAAGTTAATGCCTCTCTTCTCTTTCTTACCCCCACCCTAAATAACAAATAGACCATAAGATAAGCACAAGGAACAAAAACTGTAGTGACAGTAAATAATTTTGAAATAACAGAAGTTAGAGTCTAGGATTAATTTGATATATAGTGTATTTTTGTTTCTAATAGTTGCCATAAATTGAGACTTGTTTCTGTTGCTTTGTCTGATTTTTATATACATTCCAGTAGTGGATTTTTTTCTTGACAGAAAGCCTTGCTCCTTTAAAAAATTAAGAAACTACAATTCTGTGAATTTTTAGGGCATACTCTAACAGAATATGGAATGATTACTATTACTAATAGTGGCATGATTACTCTGAAGCCAATAGAAATAAATGGGGCTTTGTATAAACTCTGGAGTTTTTTGGGTCATGCAAGTGTAAAAAGCGTCATGTACTTAGTGCAGTATCACAGAATGGCAAGGGTTGGAAGGGACCTCAGGAGATCATCTAGTCCAAGCCCCCTGCTAAAGCAGGTTCACCTAGAGTAGTCTGCACAAGACATCGTCCAGGCAGGCTTTGAATATCTCCAGAGAAGGAGACTCCACAACCCCCCTGGGCAGCCTGTTCCAGTGCTCTGGCACCCTCAAAATAAAGAAGTTCTTCCTCAGATTCAACTGAAACCTCTTATGTTTCAGTTTGTACCCATTGCCCCTTGTCCTGTCGCTGGACACCACTGCAAAGAGCCTGGCTCAGTCCTCGTGACTTCCACCCTTAAGATATTTGTATGTGTTGATGAGGTCCCCTCTCAGTCTTCTCTTCTTCAGGCTGAACAAGCCCAACTCTCTCAGCCTTTCCTCGTAAGGGAGATGCTCCAGTCCCTTAATCATCCTAGTTGCTCTCCTCTGGACTCTTTCTAGGAGTTCCTCATCTTTCTTGAACTGGGGAGCCCACAACTGGACACAGTACTCCAGGTGGGGTCTGGAGTAGAGGGGGAGGATAACCTCCCTCGACCTGCTGGCCACAGTCCTCTTAATGCACCCCAGGGTACCATTGGCCGCCTTGGCAACAAGGGCACCCTGCTGGCTCATGGTCAGCTTGTCATCCACCAGGACTCCCAGGTCCCTCTTGTTATAGGTCCCACTGTGAAAAGGTGCAATGGAAGTTCTGTCTCTTAAAAGTGATTTTGGCACTTTGTTTTCCAGTGCATTTTGATAATGTCTTTGGAAACAAATTCTGGTGAAGGCTCAATACCTTTCTGTGTAACCAAACAGATACAAGAGCTCTACAACAATGAACTTTTTAAGGCCAGCAGGAAAGAAATAAGAGGTCACTGAGAAGATAACCTTACACAACAAACCAAAATATTAGTGAGAGAACCTCGAAGTATGAATAGCTGCTGAAGGACTAAGGTTCATTCAGATCTTCCTCTTCTAAAACATTTTTAATTAAACATAATTTCTTAGAAACTCATTTTTAGCTTTTGATTATTTGATTGTCGTTTGAACCTGTGCTCTGAGGGAATAGTCCCAACAAGGTAATATAATTGTGCTCAGGTTTTGGACTACTGCTGCAGAATGGCACAGTCTGTTTTCATAAGTGATTTGATGAAGTTGTCATTTCTCTAGGGAATTCTTAATCTGAAAACAAAACATTGCTTGTGTTCTGTTCTCATTAACTTCGAAGCTACCACCTGCTTTCTATTGAATTAGTAATGTAATTGCAGATAATGTCTTTATAGAAGAAGGGGTTGGAGGATGGCTTGCAGTGTTACTGTTGCAGTAATGAGGGGAACAGAGGTATGTGCTGGGAAATACCAGTTGTTAGCGTTCAGACAGTGTGTCAGTATGCTGTGTTGGAATGCTGTCATCAAGTACAAGTCTGAGCACCAGATTATGAGGAAATAGGTCATTGCAGATTCCAAATTGTAGGCTTGGGGAAGGTATTTCTTTCATAGGGATTTTCTGGTGATTTTTTTTTAATGTACTAGCTCGTATGAGAGCTTTTTCTGTCAGTAGGGGGGCACCTGTATAAGGTCTGCAGATACTATTTGGCGGATCACTCTCACGAAATCTGAATTATGCTTGTGACCTCTGCATTTCTTTTGGGACTAGCAGGGATAAACCTAGCAAGAATAAAAACTGCAGATAAAGGTGAAAAGACATAAATATTTAAAGGCAGTATTGATTGTACATAGCCCTTTTACTGAGGAAAACTGCCTGCTAACAGGGGCTATAATGAGAGACATTCTCAACACTGATTCCTTTGCATTATTGTTGCATTTGTTTCTTTTCCCATCATGCTGCTCTCTTTTCTGCTGGGATGGGGCCGGGATGTGTTTTGGAAATTCAGGTAAATATCCATTGGAATGAGCCATCTCTGCTTCTGCTGTTGCCAGGTGAGTAGCGAGCCAACACAGCAGAACACCAGCAGAACGCGTTCATGCATCTCAGCAGTGCACTTATGTTCCTTTATGCTCTTGCTTCTGGACAGACTGTGCCTAGGTAGCATCCTCTCAAAGGAAAATGGAAATGCAGGGCTAAGCTTGGCTTTGTCTCTGAGGCAACAAGCCAATAAAATCCTTCACTGACTAGTAGGCTGGATTTGCATCGGTGTGGTTATCCATACCAGTCCTAGAGGAAATCTGTGCTGCTGGGCAGGAACTGTATGAGAAATGCTGAAAGGTTCCCACAAGCCACTTAGTGCAAGACAAACAGCACCCCAGGATATATTTCACTCTGATCAATATGAATTAATATCTGATTTTTTTCTTTTGTTCAGATCACACTGTTAACCCTACTGTGAACATTTTTATTGAAGTGCCTCGACGACAATGCCACTTTAAAATTAGTACTTAATTAACGTAAATTATGGTGGAAGCAGTCGTCTTTTTGAAAGTTAAACTGTTTCTTTTCCCCATGCTGTGTATTTTTTAACTTATAATAAAATCTGTAGACAGCTGTTTGTTACTCTGCTAATGTGAAAAATATGAAAGCTGAAACAAGCTTTTGAATGGAAAGCCAACTTGTGATGTTCTTTATTACAAATACTATCAAATTATAAAAATGAAAAGATGATCCTTCCAAAAATACCTTTGCACACTTGCTATTCTTTGCACTTCTCTGGTGTTCTCTATAATTTTTTTCTACTTTGCCACTGTCACCCTGCAGGTAATGATGTTGAGGCTTGACTTACCTCATGGCTCAAACAGCTTGATTTTCCTCATACCAGAAGGAAGTAATTTTGTTACACAGCACTTGTTTTTGAAGACATTAAAAACTGCATGTTGTTCAGAAGGGCTTGCTGGGCAGGGTAATTATCTTCTGCCGCCTATTTAAATCAAAATCGACCATTCAGGACATTCTCCTGGCCCAGACTATAGTCTGCCCAAAGGGAAAAGCAGTTCTAGGGGCCAGGGTGGTAAAGCTGCAATCTCTCATGTACGCTTTTTTAGTTCTGCAAGATAGGCTAATATATAACTATTCCATGCCAGAGCTAGCTGTGTGAAATAACATAATATAACAGGGTCATCTGTGTGACCTGTCTGATCCCATGGGCTCCCGTTGCTATGCCACCTGAATACCTTCTGGGACCTGGAAGCTTTAAAGTGGATTTGTTTCAGCTATTTTCCTCAAGTTTGCCTGTTCCTACAATATATCCCTTATGCCTTTTAACCAGTAGCTCCCTTACATTCTAATATGGTCAATACCTTGACCTGATGTTGTGGAGCTTAAGGGTTTGAACAGGTTTTTTTTTTTTTAAATCTTCAACTATTCATGTCAACTTGTGGAAGAAAAATAAACTAAACCCCACCTTCTTTCTAGGTAAGCATGAATGTCTTGTTTACCTCTGAGCTGCAGATTTAGCATCTGCTGTTTTAAGGCTCTGTTATCTTTCTTTTTTTTAAAATACCATTATAGGTTCTAATTATGCAGGCTTTGTATATTGAAAATGATAAAAGACTGCTAGCAAACAGTCCAGCTGAGAATACAATTTGAACCAAAATTTACAGTAATTAGCAGTAGATCCAAAAATACCCATGGCTAATCGATTCAGCCACCTGAAAGAAGGTAAGAGTTCTGCTCATAGTTAACTTTGGATGGCTTAAAAGAAATACCAACATACACACACTTTATTTTATCTAGATGTTTGTCCTATAGGCTTCACAAAGTCCCTATATAACACCATAGAAATTATGCAACAGTTAATCCAGACTGGTGTTGGAAGCCAGGACTTGCTTTGGAAACTTCATATCGGCCTCCAAAGAGGATCTGTTTAACAATGTTTTCTTGCACCTCCTTTATTCCTTGATTAGTCACTATAGAAAATACCAATCTGGAGAGGTAAATGCCAGAAGTAGTAGATACCCAGAGAAATTAAACACTGTCTGTTGTCTTGGTGTAAGAATTCTTATGCAAACACTTCATAAGCATTATTTAAGTCCAGAAATAAAATAATCCTTTTTGTGAAGAGTATTGGCATTTGTGAATGCATACAGAAGCATTTAATTTTCTGGAGTTATTTACTCTTGGCAAGAGTTAATTTACAGTATCTTTGTGATGTCTTAAAATACCACTAGGGCACATTCATGTCTACCATTTTAATTGCTGAAAACCTGTGGATTTGAGAGCAATGTCATTCTGTTGTAATGTTGTCAACCTGAATTTATCAGATTAAGTTCAAAGACAAGAAAAACTTCAGGCCTTTATTCTATTCCCCATACCATATACATGCATACCTCATGCACATACATCTTTTCTCAAAAGAGATCCCAGACAATTGATGGCAAATGCCTTAAAAGCATTTAAAGCAATGTAGTTTAAGTGACTCTTGAATAACATAGTCTCTGAAAACACCAAATACAGTCTACTAACTTGAATTTGCAGACTTTCTTCTCAGTTAGAAAAAAAATGGTGCTTATGACTGGTGTTATAGGAGCTGGTCTTCACAAAAGGACAAATCAGAAGTGTCACATGAGAGACTGGATTTCAGGTACAAAGGACTGGGTTACTAGACCTTGTTCATTGCTATGAATAGAGGGACAGACCTTTTAAATAGAAAAGTGAAGCTGTTGCCTAGATTCATTACTTAATTTACTTCAGTTCTTGAGTGATTATCCTGATAAAAGCAAGCATAATCTCAATACTTTTACATGGTTTTACAGGTATTTCAAACAAACTGTTAAAACCAGAGGCTCCCCAACATACATAGTTGCCTTGAAAACTTTGACTGCTTAAACATAAGATACATTTCTAAGGATCTTTTTGTCTTTCTACTAGCTTTTCTTTGTATGTATGTGTTGGGTGGTATGTTTGATTTCTGTGACCTGTGGCTAAAAAACTTTATATCAGATCGCCACACTAACTTAACACCTTTAATGATGTGATATCAGTGAAAGATGCTTATTGCAGAAATATAAATTTATTAAAAGCAAATGTGTTCCATACGGGTATTTTTGGCCAAGTTAATAGTAAGTGCTTAAGTTGTCCCGATGCCTTTGTACTACTTAACAGAAGTACATAGATGTGTTTGGAAACTAATTTGTCCTTGATATCCATCTTAACTCTTTCTCTCAATAATTTAATGATGGTGATTTCCATAAACGAACAAGAAAGCACCCCATATCTGTAGGAAAAATGTTTTTCTTTATGGGAGAGTAATTAAAGCTTCTGTACTCTAATGTTACAGCCTTTTTCTGATTTTGTATTGTGAAATATGGCAGAGCTCAAATGACTGCCTTAAATGTAATTCTAATGTTTTCAGTCAGTTATATTGGAGGTGACTTTTTTATGTGGAAGAAGGAGCAAGCTTGTTTGCTAGTAGAAAGAATGCAAGTTTTGTTCAGTTTTTGAGCATTTGAGTGTTGCACATAATCTCCATCTGTAGAAAGTAACAGGATACAAAAAAAATAAAATGCCTTAACTGTGTATACAAACAGGACTTCAACCAAATTGTTTCATGAATGAATGAGTGTAACATACTGGAAAGTAAGTCTAATCATGGCGTTCATTTTGGTGCCTTCAAAAAAATCCCCCACTGCATTTCTTCAAGCTTTCTGAAAAAGCATGTTAAGCAGCATCACTAATTGTTGCTAAATGACATGGTATTTCAGGAAAGCTCTGGAAAATTATTTCTCCGCCCTCCCCTTCAGAAGAGAATAATATCTCTTCTCCTTATTCATGGAACTTTTCATTAATAAGAAGAGATAGCCTTCTTGGATTTCGTAGCTTCCATTGGCATCTTACTAATGTGTGACCTCTGCGATCCTATGTCCTTCCCTTGTTTGTTAGTCTCTGCTCTGCCTTAAAGTTCTGTCCTAATTGGGTGTTTTCTTTCTACCGACATTTCCTTCTGTAAAATCACCTCCAGGTATGTCACGAGGGGAATATAAATACACTGACAGACTGCTTGTTATTTGATAAATGGACACGTTGGAACATATGTCTCCAGTAGTACATTATTGTACTCAGATCATTGAGATGAAAGGCTCGAACACAAGGTTATCCAAATATCCTAATGCTACAGGACATCTATTGCGCTCCCACATAAGACAAAAGAAGCAGTTAAAAATTCAGTACTCATCCACCAGTAGCCTGCAATGCATTTTTATATTTGTGTGTATGTCTGTTTTTAGGTACTGGTATAAAGATTAATTTGTATTGTGTTAGGAACTGTCTGAAATATACATATGTTTTTAAAATACAGTATTGCCTGACCTAACAGTTATGTATTTTTCTTTAAGTTTTTGAAATAATTCTTATAAGAAAAAAAACGGATAAGGAGAAATGGGGATTATAGACTTTAAAATCTATTTATTTTTTTGTTCCAACTTTTATGTTCCTTAATATCAAATAAGACAGACATTTTATTTTCTTAAATTGTATCAAAAGGATTAAAGGTGTAAGAGGGGTGAAGGGGAAGATAAGATGCATCGAACTACAGACACATTTCAAACTAATGCTGTGCCTGCATATGTCCTATTCCTCAGAGATGTATTTGAAGTCAGTAAAGATAAACCAGGGCTGAGCTTAGCTTTCTCTGTCTTCTCCAATTTATACTTGCCATCCTGGCATTTAAAGTTCATTATCTTGTGAATTATGTTTGTATTACGTTACCTGGGTCCCATTCTTAATCACTTACGCAATGTCTGACTGCCTTGTTGAATGTTAGGACTTTGATTTGGTGGAAGTAAAGTGAATACAGCTCATTCTCTTCGAGTCACAGGCTTTTTCTATTAAGGCAACTTAGTTTTATTTTGCTGAGAATACTAACTGAGCATTTGCTTGCTTAAAATAGTATTACTGCATAAAGGATACTATGTGTAAAAAAAAAAAAAATGCCTTTTCTGTTAAATTTACTGGGGTATTAAAATAATTTTATTCCAAATATCTAGTTCTATCAATTTCACAAACACGTTTTACAATAAAATTTGAGCTGTTTTATAGTGCTGGTGGCCATGGAGCTTCTTTTCTGTTTGGAAGTGACAGATGATTAACAGAATGCAGGTTTTAGTTCAGTCTATGCAAGTTCTGTGAATAAAAGGGCAAGTATGTGAGCATGGAGATATAGGAGGGTATGAATAGGGACAGAAGCTGTTTGTGTCATCTATTATCAGTTGTGTATTCCTTGATGTTACAAACTATTCTACTACTAGACAGCTCGGACTATGGCTCAAAAGGATCTCTTCACTTGTGACTAGTTAATATGATAAAATAGGGTGAAATATGTATTTAATAACAAAGATTCCTACCTGTTCTTGAAAACAATCAGTGTGTTATATGCATCTGCAAACAGACGTACTCTGGTTTTTCAGTTTTACCTCTGCTTCTTTCTTACCTGTTCTGCAGCTTCTGGTACTGAAGTGCTAAGCCGGACACTTTTGGTTCCCTGTGGTACAAGTTGCTTACATTGAATGCATGGAAAATTGAAACTTAATAATTTCCAGTTTTTTAGCAAAAAGGAGATTTTCCTGCATTGTTTACATCTCAATTCTTGGTAACCATGCAAGAATTGCTTCAAAAAGCCCTTGAGCTTTCGTTGTAAAAGCTGTGTGTGTATTCTATAAAGATATACACACAAAATATTTTTACGCTTCCCTAGAAAATAACCTCTTTCAAATCCAATCCAAAGATCTGTTCAAGCTCTTCTCTCTACCCAGAGCTCCTACCAGGAGGATTTTCATTTTGAAATTAAGGGGTCTGTAAGCTACTCTAAGCTGGGCCAGAATAAATGGAACATAGAAAGAAAAAATGTGCAGTATGTTCAGAGAGGGAGAACTTCCATCAAGTTGCATTTTTTTATACTTCTGTGGAGAAAAAAAACCACAGATGAAGCTTCAGAGTTAGGTTGTTGCCTGTGGTGCAAATGTTGGTTATTTCGGGATGTAATTTGTGATTACAGAAAAGAGTCTATGCCAAAACAGGCCGTGCAATAGAAAATAGAGGGAAAGATTGCAGATGGGAGAGTGTGATACTTTGAAGCATGGATTGAGTCAGCTTTTGGCTTAGTCCTCTGCTTCAAACTTTCTTTGCAGTGCAGAACTAATCTGTTAGTGTTTGACTTTACAACTAGAACTGCTTCCCCGGAACCTTATGGGGACAGCTGATAAGTGCTGCATTTCTTTCATTTCCTCCTGTTACTAAAACCACAACAAACAAACCCTTCCAACCAACTTTTCAGAGTGGAAGACAGCTTTGTGTGACATATCTTACGAAAAATTCCTTTCAAGTAGTATGTGGGTGCAATCATTACGAGTTTGCTCCCAAAATAGCAATGAACCTTTTCCATTTCCTTCCCTGGGCCAGTGGAACGTGGTGATGGACTGCCTGCCTGAGGCAGGTATGGTCACAGTTGCCAAGCAGATGTATCTGCAGCTGATTGTGGCTTGTTTCTGTAAAAGTAGCTGTCAGCCCAATTAATCCACCCTGCATAATTTGAAGTAGGATCCTTGGCATCATATTAATGGAGCTCTTTGTCAGCCTAATAGGGTTTGTAACATTATCTTACTCAAGGAATCTATGTGGACCAGGAGCAAAAAAAAAACAAAACCCCTCCTGATTCTTCTTTCAGTGTAGTAATAGCAAGTAAACAGGAAGACTGGATTATAATAAAATTATTTTTTTCCTATAAATGCAGTGTCATAGGTTTAATTAATTGAGACCTCACACTTAAAATCCATTTCAGAACATCAAATTCCTGTGAGGACAAGAAGTCTCTGTGCATTATTACAATGTGGAACAGATGACCTTCTAATTTCCATTGTCTATAGCATAGGGTAGGATTTATCTGCTGATCTGCTGCTGAAAGAAATAAATTATTCTGCTGACACTTATCTTGTATTCAGTTATCTCTTGGGAGAAGGGGAGGGGGGGCAGAAATAAAGAACATTTACAAGCACATACAACCAAATCTGAGTGTGTAAACACTTAACAGTGGAGTAAAATTTGTAGATTAAAACCACAGGTAAAATTTACTGTGCTGAGTCAGTGGAAAAGTGTATTTGAAATTTCCCCTTGTTGGGATCTGCCTTCCCTTCCTTCTGTGTTACAGTGATGCAGAGAGAGGCCCGATGTAAGTGCAGCAGGGGGCTGGCAGCATGGCAGGTAAATAGTGGCTGCCTTTATTTCTGAAGTGTGTCATGGCACTCAGCAGCATTTCTACAATGCTTCATCTCCAGTCTTGATGCACGGGTCTAGACCATAAACAGGATGGAAGAGGGAAGGAAATAGTTTACAGGACATCTGCTAGTCCATGACACATTCTGTTTGGAGGTCAAAATAATTTACAGTGCATAGATGCAGCAGCTTTTTATGAGCAGGGGGCTCTGTTCTGTGCCAGGTGTTCACACAGACTCTTCTGAGGCAATGATATGAGAAAAAGCAGCTTGAGCGATCAGAAGCGTTGGAGAAGTGGCATGCCACAGCAGCAGGTATATTGATGCTGGCCAGACCTTCCTACTCTCTAAAAGATCACGCACCAAAACTTTCCTTGAGGGGCCATGCCTTGTTGCATTCTCTTCCTTTTCCCAGAGTAGGATCCCCAGCTCTGGTACCTAACTCCCACCAAGCTTCTGCCTCCCCAAATCCATATGCTTTTTCCTAAACCTGACCTAGTCCCGCATGCTCCTTCAGAAATGAGAGTCCTCCATGTGGCTGAATTTGAGCCAGCTTTCGTGGCTTATACAGCACGGAAGGTGCGGGAGAAAGTTACTCCAGAGAAAGTCACAGGGCTAACCTGCTTCCACCTAGGCAATGTCTGTTGCTCCCACGCCAGGTCTCTTCATTCAGATTACCGCCTCAAAGAAATGTCTTCCCTGTTACAGAGAGCAATACTACAATACATGGAGACTAGCAAACATCCAGCCATTTAGGTGTGCTGTGGTTAAACTGCCCGAGAGCTGCATGCCTCTCAGAGCAAGGGTATTTGCCATAGCTCTGGCAACCGCAAGAGGGTTTGCCTGAGTTATTGCCACCATTTGTTTGCTGAGACAGAAGGAGAGATGGCAACTCTTCAGCCTAGCGCTATGCTCTGGCCTGGAACTTGGGGTTTTCTTGGGCTTTGTCCCTGGTCTAAAACAAGCTGCTGAGGGACTTAGAATAGAATCACCTCGGTTGGAAAAGACCTTTAAGATCATCGAGTCCAACCGTTAACCTAGCACTGCCATCCCACCACTAAACCATGTCCCTGAGCACCTCATCTATCCTTCTTTTAAAGACCTCCAGGGATGGGGACTTGTGGCTGGGTCCCTCCTGCCCCACAGATGAATACCTGGGGTGCTGTGTCCCTGGCTGTTCTTCAGTTACTATCATAAGTGCTTGTTAATAAAATGCATTGATTCTGTTGAAATAGGTTTTTTTTATAGAAAGGAAGAATACACCACCACCACCACCCCCCTCCCCGAAACAACCCTTTGACTAGTTTTCCTAAAAGTGTCTGTGAAGTTGCTGGGGATGAATGGAGGCTAATGTATTTATCAGTGGAGCTGGGATAAGTGTTATCCTGCAAAGTTTTCATCCACTTATATTATTTGGTTTACTAATTCAAAACCAGTGTGTTCATTCCAGTCAGTTACTAATTTTATTTGCAGTACTGAGAAATGACAGTTTAAATAATTTGATTGAACGGAGATGATCTTGGCCAGTAAGTATCATCTGAACCTGATACGAAATGAAAGTGAGAGACTTTAATTTTGTTGAGCATATAAATCTTAAACCAAAAAAAAACCTGAACCCAGACTGCTGTGTGGCTGTGAACACTGGGTCATGGTGCAAGGAGGGCTGGGGGGGGCAGCAGGGCCTCCCTGTGGCAGGGGTGACAGAATCACAGGATGGCAAGGGTTGGAAGGGACCTCAGGAGATCACCTAGTCCAAGCCCCCTGCTAAAGCAGGTTCACCTAGAGCAGGCTGCACAAGACATCATCCAGGCAGGCTTTGAATATCTCCAGAGAAGGAGACTCCACAACCCCCCTGGGCAGCCTGTGCCAGTGCTCTGTCACCCTCAAAGTAAAGAAGTTCTTCCTCATGTTCAACTGAAACCTCTTATGTTTCAGTTTGTACCCATCGCCCCTTGTCCTGTCACTGAGCACCACTGCAAAGAGTCTGGCTCTGTCCTTTTTTTTTTTTTTAAAAAAAAAAAAAAAAACAACAAAAAAAAACAAATCAACAACAAAAAGTTGAGTTTCCTGCATTTGGGGAAATCGCAGGGGTCAGCCCACCTGCAGTGCAGGGGATGAGCCTTCTCCTGGGAAAACCACCTGCCTGACCATGGTGTCTCCCCTGCCAGGTAAGTAAGCCAGGGCCTGTCCCCCTGGCCAGGCTGGGGTTGGGGAGCCCCTGAGTGGGCCCAGGGCTGTGGCATGACAGGATTGTAGCTCAGGCAGGGACCAAGCATGGGAGGGGAGGCTCAGCTGAAAGCAGCTCCCACAGACAGGGGTTGGCCCTGGCTGCATGCTCCCTGCCGTGCAAGTGCTGTTGGGGAACCTGTCCCCGTGGCCCCAGTGGGATGGGGCTGTGCTGGCTCTGAGCCAGCCCCATAGCCCATGAGGGGGAACACGCTCGAGGCCCTTACACCTGAGGAGGAAATGCTGGCATTGACTTCACTGGCACTTCCATAAATGCAGTTTCTGTGACTTTATACCCCATCACATGGTGACACAGCATTACGCAGCAGCACTGTCTTGGGGTTTGACTGAACTAATGGAACAAGCTTTAATGTTAAAGGTCTGCACGATCACTGCATAAATTACTTATACCATTAGCCTCTGCTTGTATCAGGCTATTGCTTTAGACAGACAAAAAAAAATGGGTATAAACATAATCTGGTATTTGATGCCAAGATTTAAAAATCTCACCCTATCAGCTGTAGGCTGCCACTTTACTTGCACAGCTGAGACAGATGTTGTGGTCCTTGTAAACCTTCTCAAACTGATACTGTGTTTTTTTTTCCTTTGGGGGTACTTGTCCTGGTAGTGATTACTTAAACAGCAGAATTTCACACTGTGAAGGATGAAGCTGAGCACATGGGAAGATGTAATAACAATGATACTGACTTTGTTCCTTCTTAAATGCAGTTTAGATTGTAACCCCACATTGAACAACATACATCTTCAGCTCCAGCAGTAGTCTTGCTACTTCATTAACCAGCAGACCCAGGAACATTCCTTCAGCATTGGGGATAACTTCAGTATATTTCACTTGATTTTTCTGTTTGATTTATTGCATTTATAGAAGCACAGAGCTTTTTGAAACCTACAGAATTTTTTGGACAAGTTTTTCCTTATGGGAAACTATAGTCCAGTGGTTTGCACCTGTGAGTTGGCAGCTTGACACTGGGAAGTTCCTGTGCTCCAAAGAGGAGAGGGGCAGAAATATGGAAACTTTTTTGGAGTGGGGAAATGGGCAGAGTGAAGTGGCAGATAATGTGTTTATAATGAAAAGAGGAGAGTGGGAAATGAGTGGATGTATTTGAACTTAGATCAACACCTGAAGTAAAAATTTAAGGGCTAGGAAAAAATAGGGGATAATAAATCTTAGTGAAAAGTTTGATTTTCCAGAGAAAAAGTTGTAAACTTCTTAATGTTCTGTAACTTTAAAGGAGGGACAGCCCCACTCTACACATGGTAGCATGCATGAAGAGCAGAACATGTTACAGCATGAAATGCTGGTTTGATGGTCTCAATGTTAATTTTTAAACAGTTTTTGAGTAGGCTTCTTAGAGGTGAATTGCAGCAAACCTGCTCCTTAATCGATTCAGTTAAAAGATGATAAATATTTCTTAACTGTGTAACCATCTAGGTCATTTGATTGAAACTTCAGGCTAATCAGGTTCATTTTGAAAACAGCATCAATGACAGTAGGGCTGACAGTGACAAGGAATTTTTTTTTTTTGTCCTTTAATTTGTCAGCATTTATTTGTCTCATTCTGCATAGAACTAATAAATACTGACTTTGAATTTTAATTTAGGGGGTTTTGTATGTTACGTATTTAGCACCCCCAGACAAACCCAAGTGAAAAATTCTGAAGTTTCATCAAAGAAGCTTCTTATAATTACTATAATTGGGAAAATAATTATGTTAGTATGGGGAAAGCTGATGTATCTTCTCCAACTCTGATTTCTATGATTTTGTGGGGTTTCTTTATTATTATTTTTTTATATATATATGAAAAAGCTGTGCCTGAAACCTATGAGAAGCTTTGTCAGGGGCTTTCTGTCTTTAGATTGAAGGTCCTACTGGGGCCTAGGGGTGGCCAGGCTGTGGCTGACCCAGGTCACTGACCCTGGCCCACCTCCCCTGCTGGGGACTGGGACTGGGATGGTTGAAGAGGCAGGGTGCTGCATCGCCCTGGTGGCCCTGCAGCCTGGCCCTGAGGTTTGAGGGTCACTGCAGGGGAAAGGCTAAAAGAAAATATGTCCTAGAGAGATGTGTTTAGCTGATGAGTAATGTCATTGGCTGAGGTGGAAAAGTTGGGAGTTAAGAGACCTGGAAAGTGATGGGAAGGTGGAGAGAAGATGATGAAAACACAGGGAAGCAAAGGTCGCCTTTGTGAAAATCCACTGGTTGGAATCAGATATAGTACATCCTCTAGAGGGAAAATATTAAAATAAAGGAAGGAAGAGCAACAGAAAGTGAATTTAAATCCTAACAGTAAACTATGGAAAGCTCTTTCCTGTGGGGAAAGGGAGAAAGGAGATGAATAGCTGTGAAAGTAACACTGAGTGGATAAAACTCAAATCTCTCTCCATACACTGCTAAGCTAGTGTTTATTGTGATTATATCTTTAATTCAAAAATCTCACCATTTAGAACATTGGAAATTTTGCTAGAATTTGCTGATAAGTTCTTTCTTAAAAAAAAAAATAATCTTGGTTATCAGGAGTCCCCCTCAAGAGATTTAATCACGCTTAAGCACCATTTGAAAAAAACCAAAACAAAACCCCGCAGGATGCTCAAAGGGTTTAAAGATGCATGAGGTTCCATGCAGGCACCTCACAGTGCCCCTGACTGAGGCTTCTGAAGTTGTGCAGGCATCTAGACCTACGATCCACAAGCTGAAAACTTGTTGGCATTACATTATTTTTATTTTATATCTCTACCTCTGGAGAATACCTTATGCTTCAACACATAAGCGTGGCCATGGCAGCAACTTGACTTAATAAAACCTAAACTTTTGTTTGTAGATAAGGTTTGGCATTTGTCTCAAGCTGCTTATAACTGAATTGAGAAAATAAAGATAATAGTCAGGATATGGGTAAAGCAGAAAATGGCTAACAGTGACTCATGCTCTCTCATCTAAGGAGGTAAACTATTCTAGGGCAATAAACAATAAAGGTACTGATCAAATGGGATCTGAATGCCATAGTCAATTATAAGCAATTAATAACTGTAAGAAGGAAAACATTAAAAAAACAGCAAGACGAGAATTATCGGATCTCTCTCTGGAAAGCTACAGTGCTGGATAGACTCCAAAAGTCTGGGTGGCTAATTATTTTGTGAGTAATAATTTAGATACTAGATCAAACCTTGGGATTGTAGCTTTTCTCATTAAGGAGATGTCCCATTACTTCAACTTTTACGCTGATTTAGTCAGATGTAGGGGCTATTGTACTCTAAAGTATTCCTCAGACAGAGAACAGCTGGATGAACTATATTACTGAGAATCAAAACCACCACTGCATTTTCAAACTGAAAAATTCCCAGCCCTGAGGCTATGTACTTCTCAGCATCAGACAGAGTGGGTATCTCAAAGCAAATTTCCTTGCTAGGGCTGATTCTAGGAATAAAATTTAATGTCTTTGTTGCTTTGTTTGCTGCTTTAAATTTATTTTTAATTTCTTTTTCTCCCAAGGTTGGTTCTGATCTGCCATGCTAAAATTGTTAAAGAAAATTGTGGACAGAAACAAAGATGTACAGGTAATATTCTTTCTTATTAAAAGTTCATGCTTAGAAATGTGAAGGAGATAATAAAAAAAGATTGTTTATGTGTGTGTTATTTTGCTTGGTAGCATAAGATGACTTTACTACAGTAAATCCAAATTTTCCATATCTGTATTCTGACTTATTTGGGGTATCTTTCAATTATTAAACTAAACAGTTCAACGATTATATTGGCAACTTTGTTAGATTGCAAGTCCCTCATAAATCTGCTATCAAAAAGCCTAATAGTTGTAGTGACTTTATCATGTTTCACAAAAATCTGTGATGTCAAAACAGCCCAACCTTATGATCCACATTCCAGTCACAAGGCTTTGTCTCCTTGCTTAATAAGTGAAAACTCACATTTGTTTGCATCAGAAAGAAATCAAAATGCCAAACCATGAAGTTTCAACCAGATAGGCTTTACCAGAACCCTTCCTGTTTAAATCTTTGTTGGAATTACCTTATAGATAAAACTAACATAACTCTCCATCATTTATCAGCAGTCCTGGATAACAGGGGAGGTCCCAGATGACTGGAGGTTGGCAAATGTGATGCCTGTCTTCAAGAAGGGCTGGAAGGAGAATCCGGGGAACTACAGACCAGTCAGCCTGACCTCGGTACCAGGGAAGATTATAGAGCGGTTCACCTTGAGTGTGCTCACCAGGCACATGGAGGACAATCAGGGGGTCAGGCCCAGTCAGCATGGGTTCACGAAAGGCAGGTCTTGCCTAACCAACCTGATTTCCTTCTATGACCAGGTGACCCGCCTGGTAGATGAGGGAAAGGCTGTGGATGTTGTCTACCTGGACTTCAGCAAAGCCTTCTCCTGGAGAAGCTGGCAGTTCATGGCCTAGATGGGTGTAAAACAGGCTGGATGGCTGAGTCCAGAGAGTCGTGGTGAATGGAGTTAAATCCAGTTGGTGGCCGGTCACAAGTGGCATCCCCCAGGGCTCAGTTCTAGGGCGAGTCTTGTTTAATATCTTTATCAATGACCTGGATGAGGGGATTGAGTGTGTCCTCAGTAAGTTTGCAGATGACACCAAACTGGGTGGGAGTGTTGATCTGCTGGAGGGGAGGAGGGCTCTGAAGAGGGACCTGGACAGGCTGGATTGATGGGCCGTGGCCAATTGTATGGGGTTCAACAAGGCCAAGTGCCAGGTCCTGCACTTTGGTCACAACAACCCCATGCAGCGCTACAGGCTTGGGGAAGAGTGGCTGGAAAGCTGCCTGGTGGAAAAAGACCTGGGGGTACTGGTTGACAGACGGCTGAATATGAGCCAGCGGTATGCCCAGGTGGCCAAGAAGGCCAATGGCATCCTGGCTTGTATCAGGAATAGTGTGACCAGCAGGAGTAGGGAAGTGATCGTGCCCCTGTACTTGGTGCTGGTGAGGCCGCACCTCGAATCCTGTGTTCAGTTTTGGGCCCCTCACTACAAGAAAGATGTTGCCTTGCTGGAACATGTCCAGAGGAGAGCCACAAAGCTGGTGAGGGGTCTGGAACACAAGTCATACGAGGAGCGGCTGAGGGAACTGGGGTTGTTTAGTCTGGAGAAGAGGCGGCTGAGGGGAGACCTTATGGCCCTCTACAACTACCTGAAATGGGGCTGTAGTGAGGTGGGGGTCAGCCTCTTCTCCCTGGTAACAGACAATAGGACAAGGGGAAACGGTCTGGAGTTGCACCAGGGCAGGTTTAGATTGGACATGAGGAAAAACTTCTTCACCGAGAGGGTTGTCAGGCTCTGGAATGGGCTGCCCAGGGGGGTGGTCGAGTCCCCATCCCTGGAGGTATTTAAAAGAAGGATAGATGAGGTGCTTAGGGACATGGTTTAGTGGTGGGATGGCAGTACTAGGTTAACAGTTGGACTCAGTGATCTTAAAGGTCTTTTCCAACCGAGGCGATTCTATGATTCTATTCTATGATTTAAAATAGATACCTCACAATATATGCCTTCAAATCTTTTAAATTTAAAAATAATTTCTAAAATTCTTAATTTTTCTTTAATCTCTGTCTAGCAAGCAATTACTGAAATATTTATCAGATTTTTGGCATCACTTTAACTCTTTGGTTTTCTCCTACCATTTCAAGAGTTTGATTAAATTGATTAAACTATCCACATAGATAGTTGCCTTATGGATATGCTGCTTAGTGTTCAAAGGTATTATTGTCCCCTTATGTTTTTCATTATTTGACAAATGTATTTGAAGAAGAAATGCCATCATCTTAAAAATTGTACTTGTAAGTTTTTTAGGAAAATGCTCCCTTGATAAAATAGTTTTATTGCTGGCCTCTGTTTAGTTTTGATGCTTCTTGCTATTTTTAATGCCCCTGATGGATGCAAGCATTTAAATGGAACTTTACTTAAATAAGGTGTCAACAGAACTTTAGCAGTGCTTTTGTACGGGAACTTAAGAAAAAAAAATCTATCAAAATACCCTGTAGACTATTCTTTTGTACCTTTAATGTTATGTGGTGTTTCCTCTGGTAGGTCTAGTTCAAGGCAGAACTATGTACGTCCCTGTACAATAAGAAGGTATTTTATTTGGGGTCATATTAAGTTTCATGCTGTCTTGGTCTGAAGTGAATGGAGATACCAGGTAAAAATAACACACACTGCAAGAATTACAGATTGCCTAAAGCTTTGACTCTTAAGAGAATTAGATGCTGGAGTCTGGGGTGGGGGGGGAGGGAAGTCACTCTTTCTGTGTTTCCTGTGGTAACCGTGGTGATTGTATTTCCCAGATGTGACAGCTTAAAAAAAAAAAACCACAACCAGAAAAAGGCCCCTGTATGTAGGGCAGGTGCTATCTGTAAGGCTTGTGTAGCTTCTAAATCAAGTTAGTGATTATCCAGACTTATTTGCTTAAAACTTTGAGATCATAAAATAAAATAAGCCTTGAGTTTTTAAAAAGAAATTATGTTACGGTAGAGCCCAAAATGCTTTATTAACAAGTTCAAATGCTCATGTGGGGAAAATAATTATAAAAGTTTATAGGAATTATATTAGTATATCATCTGTCCATACCATTGCCCTTCCTCTCCCTCCCCTGAGAAGAAATACGGGCATCTGTTTTGGTCAAACTTCGGACTATTCCTTCTCATAGAAAAACTGTTGATTTCAGGAAGAAGAATCAGAATGGAGTAGCAGTTGCATAGCACACATGTGGTATTGCGATTTACACACAAACACTTTTTTTAAGATGTTCAACTTTTTCCCTTCTGGGACAAGTGCACACCTCTTCTAATACTAGTAGGAATACAGCAGGATGTCCAGGGCAGGAGAGCTATTCACTAGTTTGTTCAGTGTTGTATCTCTATGGAGGTTATTTACACCCTGAAGCTCTCCCAAGCACTGTATGGATTTTAGTCATTCAGAGGTTAGGAAGCAGATCTGGCCGATCCTTCTACAAGTCACTGATCTGCAGTTTCGAGGAGCATGTTTACAGAGCAAGGTCTAAAAGACTGTTAGTGCATTTCTTCTTTTTTTTTTTCAGTAATATATTAACTAGTAGGAAAGCATAGAGCAAAAGGTCAAAGTGCCTTCAGTGTGTGAAAAATGTTCTGTACTTGACTTCTGGATAGAGGACTTTTAAGCTCTCCAGTCAGACGTACACAGAAAACTCCCATTGAATTTTCTGGGTTTTTATCACAGCCAGTGTAAAAGATGATTTGTTTCTTGGTAACTTAATGCTGAAGTTTCCTTTAGTATTAAATGTCAAAGTTGTGAGATCATAAGACCACAGGATAATTCAGGTTGGAAGAGACCTGTGGAGGTCTCTAGTTCAACCTCCTGCTCAAACCATGGGCAGTCATGAGGATGCTCTGGGCTTTATCAAGAGAGGTGTTGAAAATCTCCACAACCTTTCTGGGCAAACTGCCACACTGTCTGACATCCTTACCCTGAAAAATTTTCTCCTTATATCTAGTCCAAACCTCTCTTGTTTCAGCTTACTCCTGTCATCTCTTGTCTTCCTGCCGTGCACTGCTGTGAAGAGTTTGGTTCCTCCTAGATGCCTGTGGGCACTGGTAAACTACTGTTAGATTCCCCTGAAACCAGTTCTTCTCTAGGCTGAACAAGCCCCGGTCCCTCAGCTTCCTCTTACAGGCAAAGTGCTCCTGTCCCTGACCAACCAACACTGTACTCTGATTAACTTTGTCCATGTTTGCACCACTTTGCTGACGTCTGTCTTTTACTACAGGGCCCAAAACTAAACACAGTGTCCAGTTGTGGTCTATCAAGTGCTGAGTAGAGAAAGGATCATCCTTTCAATCAGTCTGCCAGCTGTACTGTTAATACAGCTGAGGATGCTGTTGAACATTTTTGCTGCCAGAGCACACTGCTGGCTCATAGCCAGGTCCTTTTCTTAGAGCTGCTTGCAGCCTGGCAGTGCCCAGGAAAGGGATCCTTCTTTCCAGGGCTTTGTATTTGTTCTTGATTAATTTCATAAGGTTCATGTTGGCCTATTCTTCCAGCCTGCCTAGGTCTCTCTCTGCATGGTAACCCTGTCCTCAAGTGTATTGAATGGTTCCTTGAGGGGTGTCATCTGCAATTTGATGAGAGTGCACTCTGCTGCATCTTCCAGGTAACTGATAAGGATATTAAACAGGACAGGGTATAGTACAGACTCCTGCAATACTTCACTTGTCAGGGGTATCCAGGTAGAGTATGATCCACTAACCACTACCTTTTGGACCTGGTCATTCAACCAGGTTGTTTAATCTTTCTAGTTGTCCACCCATTCAGACCACATCGTTCTAACTTGCATACAAGGATATTGTAGGAAATGGTGTTGCGAGCCTCCCATAAACCTTAATCCAGAAAATGTGGCTTTCATGTAAAGTTGTCCATTTTGTTCCAGTTCAATATGGCTGAAGATATAAATTCAGGTTTTGATGTTTCTTAGTTAATACTTTATCTGGTTTTGTGAGTATGTCATGGTGCATTTAAAGAGAGCATAAGGAAGATGACCTGTCTCAGAAAACTTTAATAAAGCTAAGTCATGTGAGGATGTGATACAGGAACAAAAAGTGTTCAGATGTTGTCAATGCTGTAGAAGAGCTAACATGTAGCTCCTGCATTAAGCATGTGCTTCTAACTATATGGCCCTCTTTGTTACAGGTTTTGCGGCACAGAAGAAATAATTCTGTAGTCATTGCATTAATACTTCTTGATTTACTTCAGCCTTTTCCAGGATGTATTATTTAAGTTGTATATAATTTCACTGTAATGTCAAGGTCTGGGGGACTTCCTGGTTTTACCCATATTTTCCATTTGGTTATAACTGGTATAATAATATAGCTAAATGTGAAGTGTAATTATTTGGCGTAGCATTCCTCTGACCATATGTGGACCTTCACAGTGTAGGCTCCCTTTATTGCTGGAGGAGGGAGATGGGTACCTCTGGCAAGCAGCTCATTTCTTCCTAAAATAAACAGCAAAACCAGGTAAGGTGAAACATGTCTTGGAAGCACCTGTGTCTCTCCATTGGCTGTAAGAGAGTCTAAAGTGGCCTACTCATACTCAGTCTTTATATTTTAATAGGGGAGGTAAAGCCCTCTTTTCCTCTCTCCTGAGAATTCTTGAGCAATGAAATCTTCCACACTGAATGCAGATATGCTGTGGAGATAGAGCTACGGCTCTTCTAGCTTAAGATGGCCAAGGCAGTTTTCTTTTGAGAACATTGTTTTGATGTTGTTATCTAGCAGGCTGCTTCTATGAAGGGACTTCTGGAATATGTGCAACACAACCTATGAATACGTGAGAAGTACTTACATGAATAATTCCTGTTTGATGATAGTGAAGTATAGTTTCAGGCCATGGCTCAGCTGGCAGGCTGTTTCACTGGACATTGCCCAGACATTTCTACCATTCTTCAGCTATTTAAGGAAAATGGAATGAAGATGTATGGAAGAAACTAAGGCTTTTTTTTTTTTTCCTCCTTTTTCATAAGGTCTGATCCAATTTTTATATGGAAAATATTAGTGTGGGCTTTCCAGGTGGCTCAGTGAGAAGTACAGTCAAGGACAGCTCATGAGACTCTTCTTATGTGGAGCTAGGAATCCTTTAAGGGTAGCCTTGGGTATTGTGGAAGAATGCACAATTGTAGTAATTTGAGTTGGCTGTTGTGTTCTCAGGAAATGGGGCAGAAAGGAAATGTAAGGAAAAAAACATGAACAAACAAATAGGCCTAACTATGACCTGGTATAAGTAAGTATAGGTCCATTGGCTTTCCTTCCTTTGTACCATTCTTCAGTTTGACCTTTGGAGCTATGGTTTATCTAAAGAAGAAACAATCCAAGACTTGAAGTTCTAATTATCTGCAATTCAAATTGTCTTGTTATCTACTTTTAAAAAAGATTGCTTTGGTGGTGAAATAAAACACCAAAATTATGTTGTGCATTGCGATTTCCCCCTGCTTTCAGTGGCTGTCTTTTCTGCTGAGTTATCTAGATAAGATGAATTGCTCTCCTTTCTTTCTGTTTTCTTAATACTCCCCTATTTTTCCAAAGTAATTACAGTAATGCGTGCAAATCTATCCAAGGGACTTGCAACCAAGAGTGAAGTTTGCAGTTTGAGCAGCTGCTTTCCTCCTGCCTTCTCAACTATGGTTAGGGATTGGGTTTGTTCTACAGGAGAGAATGATTGTAGCCAGTATAGTGGTTTGTTTTTTAATGGAGCAAGCATTTGTACGTAGGGCTCTCCCACAGGTCAGACCCCAATGCAGGCAACATCTGTGCATGGTGCAGTAAATGTTTGCCCAGGCGTCTAACTAGTTGCTGGTAAAAGACCAGACTGAACAGAAAAGTGTTTCTTTTGTTGCTAAATTTCACAGTAGTAATTTGAATCTTTCATCTGTTGAGCAAGTGTGGCTGGGCTAGGCTATTTGAAGCTTTTCCTGTGTGGACCTCTAAGTATTCAATTATTTGAACCCAGAAAGCAAGGGAGACTGTCTTAGTGACTTTGTAGGAAGGACGTTCTGCAATGTGACGAGACTTTGAGCTTCCCATCTCTGCTCTCAGTCAGGCATAGATCTAAACCCTGGGCAACTAGACTTTTTGGGGCATCTCTCTAAAATAGCTTAACCAGTTTTTTGTACCTTTCTCTTTTCTTTTTCAGTCCATGTAACAAAATATCTTCATTTAAATTGCTTCTCCTGCAGAACTAGAAACACAGTTTTGACTTCTTTTGTTCCTTGTTCCTCAGATCCCTTGGGGAAAAAAAAAAGAGAGAATCTTGCAAACAACTGTGGCAGTTACCTCCTTTCTTCTACTTCATAAAACAGGTGCAAGAACAAGGGAAGTGGTAATATCAGAAAAATGCTGTGATTAAATATCTGGGAGTAGAAACTGAGCTTTAATTTCTTCAGCCTTGTGCTCAGAATATTTCCATGTTCATTTTCATTCTCTGCAATTCTTGAAGCATATGAGTTTTGTGCTGAAATACATTTTTCTTCCTCAGCCACGCTTGCTCATAAATTCTTCAGTGGACAGAAGAATTTGGATGCACAGAAGAATATTTTGTCTGCATTAAATTTTGTATGCTTTTAATTGTAACTTAAATGTAATGTTTTATGAGCAAATAATAAACCCTGAGCTTACTGGGAGTAAAAACTGCATATTTTTTTTCCTAGATCGTATCTTAGCTCCAATATCATATGAAAGAAAGGAAAATATTAGATCAGCTTTGGTGGTACTAATGCTGCATGCAGCTGCCCTGCTAAACTTCCACTGAGGAAACTGATTTCTGGTAGGTCAAGTTGCTTTGGAATAGTTTACAGGTCCAAGGAACAAACAGCAGCAAATCATACAGGGTACTGTGACATGCTTCTCTGTGCTTAGCAGAAAACTGAGCACAATTAAAAATAAATAAAATCATTGATCTGAAAGGAAATTGGTCAAATTTGGTTCTGGTTTACTACATGGTTGCACCAGTCTAAGTGAGGAGACAATTTATTTGAATGTCATCTAGGGCTTATGCTCTTTTGAAAGGTCTGCAGAGTGAACATTACCACCTAGTGGTTGACAATAGTGAGTAGGAGAAAAGAGTTGCACACTACTGCATATAGACCATGTATTTGATTTTAAAAGTCTGCCTGTCAATGCGCAGAGGCTTAAATATCTGAAAGTAGCGACCTGTTGGGTTTCTGTTCAGTTTAGTCCCGAAGTATTGCGTCGTACCCTGTAAATATCTTC
The DNA here is from genome assembly GCA_034008185.1 of Gorsachius magnificus. Classification (NCBI taxonomy): domain Eukaryota; kingdom Metazoa; phylum Chordata; class Aves; order Pelecaniformes; family Ardeidae; genus Gorsachius; species Gorsachius magnificus. The sequence continues at coordinate 116,100,802 of CM067081.1, read as the reverse complement.
AACAAGAAAACACGTAACAGAGGAGATGTAAACTTGCAGTTATGATCAGAAATCCATTTGTCTCAGATTAACTACAATAGCATAACTGTTACTGTATGGCAGATGTGTAGAGATGCTAAGTAGGTTCTGCACTAAAGGTGAAACATCTGCAACCTGTGTTCTGCCTGGTGAGAACAGACAAGGTCTCTGCTGAGGGGCTGGCTGAGCTTACTTAAGTTAAGAGTTGTACACGAACTGAATTGTTTCATTTGTCCTTTGCCAAAATGTTGGCTAAAAACAGAAGTTGGTTTCTAACTGATTAAATGAAGTGGAACCATTTATTCAAACCTTTAAGCATGCTTTTTATTCCCTAAAAAAAAGTGTCTAAGAAATTTGATTTTTCTCATGCTGACAATCCAGTTTTTTTACTTGATACTATAGAGTATGATGCATCAGCTCATTCAAAAGGCAAGAAATTGGGCAAGCTTTGAGTCTCTGAAATAGCTCACATATTTGTGGTTAAACTTAAGTTCTCCATGTATTCTTAATATGCTGGGAAAGAAAAAAAAAAAGTAGTTTCCATTTCATTTGAAAAAAATCAAATCAGTTATGCAAAGGGATTGGTATTCCTCTTGGTATCCTTGGTATTCCTTATCATCCCTCCAACTTCTGATAAGGGGGGGAAAAAAGCAATGTATGAAGAAAAGAGTTTTAAAGAGGAATTTTTTTTTTTTGTTTTTGTGTATAAGGAAACTTTTCTTTTGCTATTAAATTATCTGAAAATTTAATCAAGAAAATAAGGTGAAAACTGTCAATTCTGGGACAGGATTTTCTCTAAGTTTAAGCTATGGTAGTCACAGCAGATAGTATCACTGTGATAGTTTTTGCAGACTTTCAGGGATCACTAGAAAATAATCTGACTAAGGCTGGCTCGAGTAGGCAGCGGTCTGAAGAGGAGATTCTATGCTTTTTTATGTCTTCGAAGACAAGGGTCACCTACTGTAACTTTGCTCCCTGCCGCTGCCACCAGATTTTGCCTACAGCCCCAGAGAGCCTGCAGTCACTGGGACCTCAGTCAATAAGCTAGTAATGACAGGTAATAAGTGCGGGTAACTCTGGCAAGAGGACCAAGCTAGAAACTGAAGTGGAAAAAGTTTTCTTTTATCATCAAGTATGAACAGTGGATCAGAAACTGGGATAAAAATGTCTGTATCTACTCTTATGTCTGTATGTGTGTGCTTAAACCAGGAAGAATAAGTCTTGAGATTGCAATTGATTTAAGATAGGAAAATGAGTCAAAATATTAATTATGAGTACTGAAAACAATTTTACTTATGAATTTGTGTTTCCATGCTTGTTAGTCTTCAAAATATCTTAGTCTCAGTTTGTGGTTTTTATTTTCTCATGGACCAATTTTAAACCTTTTGCATACTGCAAATGTTCTAAATTGTAAACAAGGCTTTTCTGTTGTATAGTCCAAATACAGGTATTTCCTCCTCAGAAGATCCTAGATCTACACAAACATCTTTGAATATAGGCACTAGGATAATGCAAGGGAAAAATACCTGGAGTTTTGACAATGAGATCTGAAGCAATTGGATTTCTATGCTAAAATGAAGCTTAAAGTGACTACAAATACCCAAGGGCGTTGATAAGTATATAAAAGGGGAGGAGGGAATAGCTTTTGAGCAGTTACAAAGTTGCTTTATCAGACAAGCTGATACCACATCGTGTCTTGTTAGAAAGCTAAACTTCTCAGAACTAACCTCAAATGTGCTTTGCACTGAAAAGGACCATGCAAATGAAATCCAACAGCTTGCAAATGGGGCTATGTAGCAACTGATGCCAAGTTTACCTTTTTAGTTGTTGACAGTTGTTCAAGGTTCCACCTGTGAAGAAAGCATTGGCTTATAAACTCCAGAGATCACTGTCCATTCTGTATGAAACATGGGAGATGAAGTTGTTGCTTGCTGAGGGCAACATCTTAGTGATGGTAAGTGGCTGGGAAGGAAAATGGAACAAAGTTAATAATTATTTTTTTTAACCAAACTATATGGTGTTCAAATACTAATCTTCTTAATCCACCCCCCACTGCCTCGTGTCATCCACACTCCCCCACCCTTGAAGGGAGGAAACCTGCAAGAGTGGTTTGGAAACTCTAGATTTTTTTTCTTCCTGCATTCAGCTGAGCCTCTGTTTAAAGTCAGAAGTCTAGCAACAAGTTGCTGCAAGCTAAGAATCTTTAGAAAACTTGGGTATTTTTCAAAAGCAATCATTTGTAGAGATAAATACCACAAAAAGACATATATGGCAGTATATTGATTACTGCAAAAAGTATGTTCAGGGAGTCCAGAAGCTAATTTTCTATATATAGAATGCAGAAGGCTGAGAAAAACTGCTTTAAAGAGCAAGTGATTTTAGTCTAAGATTAAATGAAACTCTGAAGACCCTATAATTCACTCAGACGTTGACAGCATAGTTCTGGCTAGATGTTTAAGATAAGCCTCTCTTCAAAAATAATTGCCAAAGCTTTATTATTTTAACATTTTTCAGTGGCCAAAGAAAGTAGTTTCTGTAACTGCTGAAGAGACAGCTAGAAGCCTATGAATAACCCTCATTACTGAAGGAAAGGCTTCCTGAGTGTATGAGCCAATAAACCGTTAATCAAAGAGATCACCTGTTTCTTCTGATGGCAGATTCTTTATATGAATGGCTACAGCAAAGGCAAACAGGTAGCAGTGGCTACAGAAAAGTCCAGCATTTAAAGAGTTTAAGGTGATGGATGGTCCAATAGTACAAGGTTTCTCCTATCGAGATTGACAATGTGTATTGAGCATTTTATTGTTATTAGCTGAATAATTAATAACTGATGGAAAATCAGCTTTCTTCAGTGAAGGAATCACTGAAGGAATTTAGGAATTCCTAAAAACTTTATCAATTGGAATGGAAAAAGGTATGTGGGCAGGGAGTGTTTAATAAGATACTGTCTACCTTCTGTAATACCTTTATTGTCTTATACTTCAAAGAGACTATTTAAGTGAATAATTACAGATTTTCCTTGATTTGTTTTCAAAATTCTTATGGACCATGTGGTATTAAGTGCAACACAGGGTTTCCCCATTAACAAACAATCCCTTTATTGTAACAATTGATTAATATGATTGCTCTGTTCATCAGAAAACTTTGGTGGTGTTAGCAATCTAGAAGTTAGGTGTTACCAAGTACTGCAAAGGGAAAGGACTTGATTGATTTTTATCTGTTCAACATGTAAGAACCTCAGCTTGGTACTTCAGAGTATTTTATTGAAGTCAAATCAGATTTAATCTGTGCAAACACACACTTGCACACATGCACACACACTCTGCTGAAAGGAAGTATGATATAGGCACGGCAATAGGGAGTATATAAATTTCCTAGTAGAGTAAAAAAAATTCAGTAAGATAAACCTTGTCTTAATTATTGAAAGTCCTCTTCTGAACTGAAATTAGCAATGCAAGACTGCCTGCTGCTTTTGCAAAATTGAAATCAGTTTTGCAAAAGAAGTATAAAGCATGACAGATTATTAATTTAAGGTGCAAAATTATACTTATGGTACCATTTGGTTGAAATTCCTTGCAAAATTTTTTATGCTTTTTTTGGCCTTTTATAATTTATGACAGAAGGCTGCTGTATTTTAGATCAGGACTCTGATGAAATGCTTTAAACAAATAATTGTGATGGCTGCTGCAGCATCCATCGATGTAATAAATGTACAGTTGTCAGTAATGTGACTAAAAACTGGGTCAGTGGCATGTCTTGTTTGTATGCCCTGTAGCTGATTAACATCCACTGTTCTTGGTTAAATAACCCCATGAATTCTATTAGGTAGTACCTGCTGGAGAGTGACGCAAGCAGGGTCTAGCTCTTGGAGATCTGTGGATCTGTATCTTGGACTTTTGCCAATATTATTTAATTGAAAGGAAGACTGAGATAAAATTATAGCCTTTTGAATGCCAATGTGTGCTTGCAGCTTTGTTAACCCACTTTTTTTGAATCTCAATGAAGCATTCTTGCATAAATAAAATGCGCTATTATAAAATAAATGATGCACAAGAAGTATATTATGAAACTAAATAAGGGATAACAAATTGGACTGGCTTGCTGGCCATATATAACTTTGCTATCTGAAGTACCAAAATGAAGAAGTAACGTGTCTGAGACTGTATGCTAATAGCCTTGCCAGAAACCGCATGAAGAGAAAGGTGAGATTGTAGATAAAACAGAAAAACTTATCTGCATAGTCAATGTCCTCAAATATTCTTGTTTTCAGCAGGACTAAAATGGAACATGATAATTTAATATTAAGGCAAATGGTGTTCATCTTTTCTTCGGAAGAATTTGTCTTGTTCAAGTGACAGCTTTGGTAGCAATAAGAAGCCTGTCATGGAACAGACCCTTTATGGTATATTATTTGCCCAGATATCAGCTCATTACTGGTCACTTGAAGGTTATCCTCAGGTATTCCATTCCTTTACTTGATAATTAGAAGACCACCAGATGACCCTAACTGAAGTGATTGATATGGCATAAATAGATTAAAAAAAAAAAAAAGGTGCAAAACGGAGGGGATGTGAGGAAATATGGAGCATAGATTTCATTCTTTCGCCCATCAGTTTTTAGACCCACTTCAGTTCTTGAGGACAGGGAGTGTCAGATCCATTTGATCTCAATGGGACAGACAAATGCTTTCTTGCAGATTTAGTGTAGCCAGTGAAGAAGTCCACCACCTGATATGAATCCCACCCTCTGCTGAGCCATGGTAGGGGACTGTATGGGCACACAAGTCTGTGACAGCTCAAGGTCAGTGGAGCAGTTCAGGTCACAGTGGTCTGGGTGAACCTATCTGTTTCTGAATGAAGTGATGTGTGGCATTCACAGAATCACAGAAACGCAAGGGTTGGAAGGGACCTCGGGAGATCATCTAGTCCAACCCCCCTGCTAAAGCAGGTTCTCCTAGAGCATGTTACACAGGACTTCGTCCAGGCGGGCTTTGAATACCCTCAAAGTAAAGAAGTTTTTCCTCATATTCAACTGAAACCTCTTATGTTTCAGTTTGTACCCATTGCCCCTTGTCCTGTTGCTGGACACCACTGCAAAGTGCATTGTTTTGTAATCCCCTGTCACAGATTAGCAGTGGGGTGTTTAAAAAGACTTGTGAGCAGTAACTTCTTAAATTGCTGCAATTGCCTCCAAAATTATCCTCTCCAGAGCTTTAAGCATTCCCTTAGAGCATAATTTTAACTGGGCCACTTCAAAAAGTTTCTCCTTTCTTTCCCCACCCCTCTCTCCTTTTTTTTTTTTTTTTACCCTTTGGTATCATAGGAACCAATCCAGGTTTGTAAAAATGGTATTTTCTTGTACATCATATAGTCTGGTACCAACCTAGCATATTGGCACCAAGACATAGCATGCATCCATGCTTATAAAGGTGGGCTTTCTAGCCTGAATGTCTTGCTTAATTAAATTAAAGGTAAATTAAATGTGCACCATTTATTTTGCTGTTTGTATCTACAACAAGAACAGAACAGTGGAGGCCATTGTAGAGATTGATTAAGAGTCTTTGCACACGGTAACATAAACGGTATAAATACATATTTCAATATTAGCAAAACTGAAATTACTCTATGTATTGCATTTTCAGTTCATCACCATGATTTATGTCAATATATAAAAAAGCCTCCATCCCTTGAAAATATCAGCTGCTTATCAAATTTTATGAGTAGTAAATGAAAGAAAAAAAAATAAGTAGATGTGGCAGATAAAATTAATGAGGGTATCTTTATAGCAGCACAGATCAAAGATTTTGGCTAGAGGCTTTGCGAACTCCCATGAAGGTTTTTGTCATACACATGGGAACTCTAGAAATTATGATGCATGGAAGCAAACAGAATTTAGCCACTGTTAAAGAAAAGAAATACGTAGGCCTGGAGCAGAAGGAAAAATCTATCTTTAAGTACATGCAATAGATTTTGTCCTTAATGATCTTTATAATGAGGTTCTTCCATGATCCTCAAGAGTATTGGAAATTAGTCAAGTTACACAGGAATGTGCAGTTGGTTCTTGTCCTAATTGCGGCCCATAAATTAAAGAAATACTGCAGGGTGAGTTGCTTAGTTGTGCACACCAGATAATCCATCTGAACTTCAGGTCTCTGAGAACAATGTATTTAGCTATATAAAACCAGTTTGACTCCAAGTATGTGAAAGTTGGAGAACCCTTGAAGAAGCAGACCTACAATGTGTATAATAATTGCTTAATGGAGGAGAATGTAGTGTACTTGATAGAGACGTATTCATTAGTAAGGGGGGAAATAATATTTTTATGAAAGTCATTGGTATCTTCTTGTACAGTACAACCTACGCACCGCATGGTGTGTGACTTACATGAACCTTCAGGAGAAGGGTAGGGGAATCAAGTCTGGGAAACTTTATATGGAAAACAGTTTTAGGTAGTTCGATTTTTTGTGATTGAGAACCCATATATGTTGGCCTTTTCTCACTTAAAACTGTGGTTTAGTTCCTGAACTCGATCACATAGAACCAAGAAAGTCTTCATCTGATTCATTCTTGGGACTGATGTTTGTATTTGATACTGAAATCTCAAAAGAGATACTGTTTCTTCTGTACAAAACCAATCAAATATAACTATAGCATTCATAAACATTTTATTACTTATTCTTCTTTTGGCTAGGTATAAGCCCACAGGATGTGAAGGCAAATTACTGAATATTCTCACCTACATGATTTTTTAACCCTTGGGGCATTTAAGAAACTGTTAGGTTAGTCCCTTCCATATAAGTGGTGACTAAGAGCTAAGAGTAACAAATACCTTCACTTCTTATAGTGTGGGCAGTTGGAGTTAAACATGGAGCAGGAAGGTGGTAGAAATTATTTTATGACAATGTCTTTTGCAGAGTTCACAGAAAGCAACTGGACATCTGCTGATGCTGAAGTCAACATAGTTTTAGGTGACAGGTAGATGACTACATCTTGACTCAATTATCTAGAGTGTAGTGCAAATGAGACCAACGGGGGTATTTTTGCTTCTGAAGGAGTTGCTTCTGTGCAACTCTGATCCAAAGATCAGATGTGTGTTTATCTCTCTTTATCCCTGCCCCTCTTCAATGCTCGTTGACATCTCAAGAGCTAAGAGATGGCTGGGAGAACTTACAGGGTATTAGAATCATAGAATCATAGAATCGCCTCGGTTGGAAAAGACCTTTAAGATCACTGAGTCCAACTGTTAACCTAGTACTGCCATCCCACCACTAAACCATGTCCCTAAGCACCTCATCTATCCTTCTTTTAAATACCTCCAGGGATGGGGACTCGACCACCCCCCTGGGCAGCCCATTCCAGAGCCTGACAACCCTCTCGGTGAAGAAGTTTTTCCTCATGTCCAATCTAAACCTGCCCTGGTGCAACTCCAGACCGTTTCCCCTTGTCCTATTGTCTGTTACCAGGGAGAAGAGGCTGACCCCCACCTCACTACAGCCCCATTTCAGGTAGTTGTAGAGGGCCATAAGGTCTCCCCTCAGCCGCCTCTTCTCCAGACTAAACAACCCCAGTTCCCTCAGCCGCTCCTCGTATGACTTGTGTTCCAGACCCCTCACCAGCTTTGTGGCTCTCCTCTGGACATGTTCCAGCAAGGCAACATCTTTCTTGTAGTGAGGGGCCCAAAACTGAACACAGGATTCGAGGTGCGGCCTCACCAGCACCAAGTACAGGGGCACGATCACTTCCCTACTCCTGCTGGTCACACTATTCCTGATACAAGCCAGGATGCCATTGGCCTTCTTGGCATACCGCTGGCTCATATTCAGCCGTCTGTCAACCAGTACCCCCAGGTCTTTTTCCACCAGGCAGCTTTCCAGCCACTCTTCCCCAAGCCTGTAGCGCTGCATGGGGTTGTTGTGACCAAAGTGCAGGACCTGGCACTTGGCCTTGTTGAACCCCATACAATTGGCCACGGCCCATCAATCCAGCCTGTCCAGGTCCCTCTTCAGAGCCCTCCTCCCCTCCAGCAGATCAACACTCCCACCCAGTTTGGTGTCATCTGCAAACTTACTGAGGACACACTCAATCCCCTCATCCAGGTCATTGATAAAGATATTAAACAAGACTGGCCCTAGAACTGAGCCCTGGGGGATGCCACTTGTGACCGGCCACCAACTGGATTTAACTCCATTCACCACGACTCTCTGGACTCAGCCATCCAGCCTGTTTTACACCCATCTAGGCCATGAACCGCCAGCTTCTCCAGGAGAAGGCTTTGCTGAAGTCCAGGTAGACAACATCCACAGCCTTTCCCTCATCTACCAGGCGGGTCACCTGGTCATAGAAGGAAATCAGGTTGGTTAGGCAAGACCTGCCTTTCGTGAACCCATGCTGACTGGGCCTGACCCCCTGATTGTCCTCCATGTGCCTGGTGAGCACACTCAAGGTGAACCGCTCTATAATCTTCCCTGGTACCGAGGTCAGGCTGACTGGTCTGTAGTTCCCCGGATCCTCCTTCCGGCCCTTCTTGAAGAGAGGCATCACATTTGCCCACTCCAGTCATCAGAGACCTCCCCTGTTCTCCAGGACTGCTGATAAATGATAGAGAGTGGCTTGGCAAGCTCCTCTGCCAACTCCTTCAGCACTCTTGGGTGGATCTCATCCAGCCCCATAGACTTGTGGATGTCCAGGTGGCATAGCAGGTCAAAGACTGCTTCCTCCTGGATTATGGGGGGTTCATTCCACTCTCTGTCCCCATCTTCCAGCTCAGGAGGCTGGGTACCCTGGGGATAACTCGTCGGGCCATTAAAGACCGAGGCAAAGAAGGCATTGAGTATCTCAGCCTTTTCCTCATCTTTAGTGGCAATGTTCCCCCTTGCATCCACTAGTGGATAGAGGTTCTCCCTGGCTCTCTTTTTGCTGTTAACATATTTATAAAAACTCTTCTTATTATCCCTTACAACTGTGGCCAGGTTAAATTCCAGCTGGGCTTTTGCCTTTCTAATCTCCTCTCTGCATAACCTGACAAGATCCCTGTACTCTTCTTGGGTTGCCTGCCCCTTCTTCCAGAGCTGGTAAGCTCTCCTTTTTTCCCTTAGTTGCACTAGTAGTCCTCTGTCCAGCCAGGCCGGTCGTCTTCCCCGCCGATTTGTCTTACGGCACATGGGGACAGCCTGGTCCTGTGCCTTTAAGACTTCTTCCTTGAAAAACACCCAGCCTTCCTGGACTCCTTTGCCCTTCAGGACTATCTCCCAAGGGACTCTCCCAACCAGCGTTCTGAGCAGGTCAAAGTCTGCCCTCCGGAAATCCATGGTGGTGGTCTTGCTGACCCCCTTCATTACCTCACCAAAGATCGAAAACTCTACCATTTCATGATCACTAAGGCCTAGATGATTTCCAACCACCACCTCTCCCACCAGTCCTTCTCTGTTAGTGAACAGGAGGTCAAGCAGGGCACTTCCCCTGGTAGGCTCATTTACCAGCTGTGTCGGGAAGTTATCTTCCACACACTGCAGGAACCTTGGTTTCCTTTATTTCCAGCAGATGTCTGGGAAGTTGAAGTCCCCCACAAGAACAAGAGCTCGTGACTGAGAGACTCCTGCCAGCCACTTGTAGAATTCTTCGTCAACGTCCTCATCCTGGTCGGGTGGTCTGTAACAGACTCCCAACAGGATATCTTTCTTGTTGGCCTTCCCCCTCATCCTCACCCATAAGCATTCTGCCTCACCACAAGTGTCAAGCTCTGTACAATCTAAACACTCCCTAACATACAGAGCCACCCCGCCGCCTCTCCTTCCTTGCCTGTCCCTTCTGAAGAGTTTGTAGCCATCCATCGCAGCACTCCAGTCATGGGAGGCATCCTGCCTCACAATGGCTTCCAGCTCCTCCCGTTTGTTGCCCATGCTGAGTGCATTAGTGTAGATGCACTTGAGCTGGGCTGACAGTTTCACCTCCAGCAATGAGGTGACCCCCCCAGGCTCCTTTCTAGTGAGCCTGTTTATATCCCCTCCCCCCTTCAGACCTAGTTTAAAGCCCTCTCTACAAGCCCCGCCAGTTCTGAGCGAGGATCCTATTTCCCTTCCGAGAGAGCTGGGCACCGTCTGTTCTCGACAGGCCCGGTGCCATGAAAACCTCTCCATGGTCAAAGAAGCCCAAGCCCTTCCGATGGCACCAACCTTTGAGCCACACGTTAACCGCTCTAGCTTTCCTATTCCTTTCCGTGTTCCCTCCTGACACTAATGGGATCGAGGAGAGCACTACCTGCGCTCCTGATCCTTCAACCATTTTCCCTAATGCCCTGAAGTCCCTTTTGATCAATTTGGGGCTTCTCTCTGGCAATTCATCGCTGCCTGCCTGTATAATCAAGAGCGGATAGTAGTCAGAGGGCCGTACCAGACCAGGGAGTCTCTTGGCAATGTCCCTGATCCGGGCCCCAGGGAGGCAGCAGACTTCCCTATGGGATGGGTCTGGGTGGCATATCGGGCCCTCCGTTCCCTTCAGAAGGGAATCGCTCACAACAATTACCCTTCTTTTTTTCTTTGTACAGTCAGTCTTGATAGGTAGGGGTGACCGTCTCTCCCTAGCCAACCCCCTGGCTGGGCCTTCATCCCCATCTTCAGTTGCCTGGCCCTCAACTTCCAGAGCCCCATAGCTGTTACGCAAGGGCAGCTGGGAAGGTGAAGGAGCCCGGGAGGGGACTCTCCTCCTGCCCCGAGCAGAAACCGTTTTCCATCCCTCATCATCTCTTGGGTCTCTAGCTTCTGCCTGCCGGCAAGAGGACAGAGGATCCTCTGCTACCTGTGGAGCCTCTATCTGTTGCCGTGGCCTGAGGGATGGTAGAGTGCGGCTCCACCAGTCTATCTCCATCTCGCATTCTCTAATACTCCTTAATCTCTCCACCTCTTCTTTCAACTCTGCCACCAGGCAGAGAAGATCATCCACCTGCTCACACCTGAGGAGCATCTCCTTTAAGTATTTGGAGGAAAAGGCCTCTAAAGTTTTGATCATTAACTTGATTTTATTTGTAACTTAAATAGGACTCAAGTAACTCATTCTCTGAACAAGAAAGCTTCAAGCACAATGAAATCTCTCTTGTTTCTCATACACTATAACAGGTGCCTGTTCCCCACACACTTGCCCTTGCCCTCTGAAAGTTTGTAAAGCAGTTTAAACCCCTGTCTAATAGGGGTATGCAGCATTGCAGGTTGAAAGGAGAATAAGATTAATTTTTAAAGGATTTACCAACAACAATACATATACAAAAAGAATTCAAAGCCTTGGGGTGGCTAGTGAAGGAATCTGGAGCACAGGTCATTTTTTCCTCGCTCCTTCCAGTGGTGGGCAGAGACACTGGACAATACAGGCAGACTCAATTTATTAACATGTGGCTTCATGACTGGTGTCGCCGCCACAACTTTGGGTTCTTTGACCACGGGATGGTCTACACAGCACCGGGCTTGCTGGTGTCAAATGGGAGCCAGCTTTCTCAAAAGGGGAAGAGGGTCTTTGCCCAGGAGCTTGCGGGGCTCATTGACAGGGCTTTAAACTAGATGTGAAGGGGGAAGGGGAACCTATTGGGCTTGCCAGCGACAGGCTAGGGGATGAAACGCAAGGGTTAGAGGGACTGGGGGCTAGTATGAGTCCTCAACCCGTTGCCCAGCAGTGTGCCAGGGGCGCTGCAGTGAAGTTGACGTCTGGCGGAGGTGAGCCGGAGGCTCCTGAGGTAGTAGGAGCCAACAAAGAAAAGCCTGTGAAACACCTCAAAGGAAACGAGGGGTGTTCTGCTATGAAGGTGACGAGGCCGACAGCTCAGATGAGATGCCTCTATACAAATGCATGCAGCATGGGAAACAAACAAGAGGAGTTGGAAGCTATCATGCTGCTAGAAAGCTACAACCTGATTGCCATTACGGAAACTTGGTGGGATGAATCCCACAATTGGAATGTAGCTATTGATGGCTACAGGCTGTTCAGAAGGGACAGGTGAGGAAGGAGGGGCAGAGGCGTTGCCCTTTACATCAAGAAATCATTACAGTGTGAAGAGCTGACCCTGAAGAATAGCCACGAGCAGGTTGAAAGCTTATGGATAAGAATCAGAGAGAGAGGCAACAAAGGGAACCTGGTGGTTGGTGTCTACTACAGGCCGCCAGATCAAGAGGAGCCGACTGACGAAGCGTTCTTCCTCCAACTCCAGGAGGCTTCGTGCTCGCAGGCTCTCGTCCTGCTGGGGGACTTCAACCACCCCGACATCTGCTGGAAAACCAACATGGCAAGCTGTAGGCAATCCAGCAGGTTTCTCGAATGCATTGAGGACAACTTCTTAAGCCAGGTAATAGACACCCCTACCCGAGGGGATGCGATACTGGACCTGGTGGTCACCAATGCAAGCGAGCTTGTCGGAGATGTCAAGATCGGAGGCAGCCTGGGCTGCAGTGATCATGCGCTGGTAGAGCTCACGCTCCTGAGGGAAATGGGAAGAACAAAGAGTATAGTCAGGGCTCTGAATTTTAGAAAAGCAAAATTCCAGCTCCTCAAGGAGATAGTCAGAAGGACTCCCTGGGAAACGGTCCTCAGGGACAGGGGAACAGAACAGAGCTGGCAGATCTTTAAGGAAGTGATCCACAGAGCGCAAGAGCTCTCGATCCCCAGGTGTAAGAAATCGGGCAAAGAAGGGAAGAGACTGGCGTGGTTGAGACAAGAGATGCTGGTCAAACTAAGGAGGAAGAGGGAACTGCACAGGCAGTGGAAGCAGGGACAGGCATCCTGGGAAAGAGTATAGGGACGTGGTCCAGTTGTGTAGGAATGGGGTCAGGAAGCCAAGGCCAGCTGGAGTTAAACTTGGCTAGGGATGCAAAGAATAATAAGAAGGGTTTCTACAGGTATATCAGCCGGAAAAGGATGGTTAAAGAAAGCATTCCTCTGCTGATGAGCGAGACTGGCAAGCTGGTAACAGCAGATGAGGAGAAGGCTGAGGTACTCAACACCTTTTTTGCCTCGGTCTTCACTGGCAACCTCTCTCCTCACCCCTCCCGAGTTGATGGATGGCATGAGGGGGGCTGGGAGGGCAAAACCCTTCCTGCTGTAGGAGAAGATCAGGTTCGTGACCACCTGAGGAACCTGAACACACATAAGTCCATGGGACCTGATGAGATGCATCCCAGAGTCCTGAGGGAATTGGCCGATGTAGTCGCCAAGCCACTCTCCATGATATTTGAAAAGTCATGGCAGTCAGGTGAAGTCCCTGGGGACTGGAAGAAGGGAAACATTGTGCCCATTTTCAAAAAGGGTAGAAAGGAAGACCCCAGGAATTACCGACCTGTCAGCCTCACCTCTGTGCCTGGGAAGATCATGGAACAAATCCTCCTAGAAGCTATGCTAAAGCACATGGAGGCCAGGGAGGTAATTCAAGATAGCCAGCATGGCTTCACCAAGGGCAAGTCCTGCCTGACGAACCTAGTGACTTTCTATGATGGTGTGACAGCATCAGTGGACAAGGGAAAACCAATGGATGTCATCTATCTGGACATCTGCAAAGCCTTTGACACGGTCCCCCACAACATCCTTCTCTCTAAATTGGAGAGCTATGGATTTGATGGGTGGACTGTTCGGTGGATAAGGAACTGGCTGGATGGCCGCATCCAGAGGGTAGTGGTCAATGGCTCGAAGTCCTTATGGAGACCGGTGACGAGTGGTGTCCCTCAGGGGTCCATACTGGCACCGGTGCTGTTTAACATTTTCATCAATGACTTAGTGAGATCTAGTGCACCCTCAGCAAGTTTGCAGATGACACCAAACTGAGTGGTGCGGTTGGTACACCAGAAGGACGGGATGCCATCCAGAGAGACCTGGACAGGCTGGAGAGGTGGGCCTGTGTGAAGCTCATGAGGTTCAATAAGGCCGAGTGCAAGGTCATGCACCTGGGTCGGGGTAACCCCCGGTATCAGTACAGGCTGGGGGAAGAAAGGATCGAGAGCAGCCCTGCCGAGAAGGACTTGGGGGTGCTGGGGGATGAAAAGTTGGACATGAGCCGGCAATGTGTGCTGGCAGCCCAGAAGGCCAACCGTACCCTGGGCTGCATCAGGAGAAGCGTGGCCAGCAGGTCGAGGGAGGTGATTCTGCCCCTCTACTCTGCTCTGGTGAGACCTCACCTAGAGTACTGCGTCCAGCTCTGGAGCCCTCAGCACAAGAAGGACATGGAACTGTTGGAGCGGGTCCAGAGGAGGGCTACAAAAATGATCTGAGGGCTGGAGCACCTCTGCTATGAGGCCAGGCTGAGAGAGTTGGGCTTGTTCAGCCTGGAGAAAAGAAGGCTGGGGGGAGACCTGATTGTGGCCTTTCAGTACCTAAAAGGGGCCTACAGGAAAGATGGGAAAATCTTTTTAGTAGGGCCAGCTGTGTCAGGACAAGGGGTAATGGTTTTAAACTAAAACAGGGCAGGTTTAGGCTGGTTGTAAGGAAGAAATTCTTTACAATGAGGGTAGTGAAACACTGGAACGGGTTGCCCAGAGAGGTAGTGGAGGCCCCATCCCTGGAAACATTCAAGGCCAGGTTGGACGGGGCTCTGAGCAACCTGATCTAGTTAGCGGTGTCCCTGGTCACTGCAGGGGGGTTGGGCTAGATGACCTCTAGGGGTCCCTTCCAACCCAAAACATTCTATCATTCTATGATTTTATGATATCTAAGAACAAAATACCCAACACCAAGTAAATTAGGAAAAAGGAGAAATCCTTCTACTTAATCCAACGTGCCATCAATAAAGTCCTCTTATCTGTATTCTTGTTTAGAGGGCTTGGTGGCAGACTCTTATAACTTGACTTGTTAGAGTTGTATGAGACTTTTTCTATTAGATAGTAAATTTATTGGAGAAGAATTCTGTAGACACTGACCTTATTCAGATTTTCAATGAATATTTTAGGCTCAAAAAAAGGAGAGGGTGCTGAAAACTTATTAAGAAGAAAATATATTCCCAAACCTGTTATGATACACCTCCTTAATATGATCATTTGATACCTTTTTTCACCACTGGAACCTTTTCTTATTCACTGTTCACACTGGAGAGCATTTATTTAATGATGACTACTGCCATCTGAAAAACAGCTCAGTGACTTATTTATCACAGCCTGTTCAAATTCTGTTTTGGAAACTTCCCCTAAAATTTACTGGCCACAAATATGAGCAGAGCAGCTCCGCCTCCCTGCAGGGTGAGATGGAGTACTGCTCTCTTATCTTACAGATAAGGGCCTGAAACAGAGGAAGATTACATCAAAAGTGCTGCTAAATTTGAGTGCCTGCTTGAGGATACCTTTTTGAGTGATATTACCACTAAATAACAGGTTTCATGTTCACAGCGTAGCTGTTATTGACTTTCAGTACCCTGAAATGAGAAATTGATTTCAGGCTGAGCAATAAAAAAAATAGAGACTCTCTAACAAGCCTGTTCTTATTGTCCCAAGCTCCCAGTCTTGGTCTTCTCCTGCTGAGTAAACAAATCTTAATGTTAACTCTTAGCTCTCTGCCCAGTCTCCTCAAAAGGCTTTAGAAGGACTTATAACTAAATGTAGGCATTTGTAATGTGGACACTTATGTCTGCACTAGTAGCACTGGGTTCCTTTGCATAGTCAAAAAAAAAAAAAAAAAAATTACTAGGATGCAACTGATCTCCCACAGATGGCATCTAAAATACAGCAATAGAATTGCATTCTAGCACCTGCCTCTGAAAGAGGGGTGGGTAATCCACAGATGGACATCTAAAGATAGGTGAAATTAATCCCACCTTCTATGTCTCACCCAGCTGGCTCCTTACTCAGCTACCTGTGCCATGCTTTGTCTCCTTGGCTAGCCAGAGCTGGCTTTGATACCAACTTGTCTTCAGTTCTTTTTCTCCATCTGTCTGCTTTGCCATCCCTCCTGCCCTTTAATAAAGTAAGGCATCCTTTTTTTTTCCACACCTTGTGGGGGTTCAGAAGTGGCATGCTAGTCAAGAACATAAGGTGGTATTCATATTCCTGCACCCCTTTCCAAATCTGTGAAGGTTATAGGGAAAACCCCGTTCATCTCTTGCATTCTGCTCACTGCACTGTAGGATAGCGATGGGTGTAAAAAGGTCAGCCTACAGCTTCCCCGGAGAGCTGGAGCTTGTCTAACGCTGTTGATGGCTTCTGAACACGAGTTGCTTTTTTTCATGTTGTCTACTGACTATATATGACCTCAGCTTTGAAAGTCATTTAACTTGCCAAATTTGAACAAAAGTCATGTGTTTGCAACATCAAGGACACACTCATTTCTTCTACCCATCCTTCAGGTGGCTTTAAAGGAGATATGAGAGTTTTTAAATTAGAGAATATTTTATCCTTCCTGAAAGAATTGGAACTGTTTTCTTCTGATTTTCTTCCTGAAATGGCTGACTACTTTAAAAAATCAACCCCCAACCCTCCCGAGGAAAGAAAAAACAAAAAAACCAAACCACCCAAAAAAACCCTTACCCTGAAAATTCAACTTCAGGCAGCAATATGATACAGATAGCACCAGCCCCAATGATTTGAGCTGTTGGTTATAAAAGGAAGAGAAGAAACAGCCTTACAAAATCTAATGATAAAAAAAAGGTAAAATGTCTCTACAGATTTGATTTTTTTTTATTATTTTTTTAGTGTATGCTTATATATTAATGTTGCAGTTCAGGGCTGGAACTGCTTTCAGCTAACAGTCTTATCAGTAGAAAAACATAGGCTTTAGATATCACAAAACCACCTATTAATTTAGATTATGCTTATCAAATAGTTTTAGTTACAGAGAAGGCTTCACCAGAAGATCAAGTTTTATGACATAGTGGCAGATAGTGAGGAATACTAAAGTTCAGTGCTCTCTTCTATAAGCAGATTTGAACTACTGTTTTCTACCTCCAAAGAAAATTCCATATGCCCTTTTATATGAAATACTATGGTATTGGTTGTTCTGACATTTCTGATTCAAACCACTTCACTTTCTCCTAATTTAGCATTCTTTTCCATTCAGCATGGGTACTGAAGGTGAAAAGGAAGCTGCTACTGCCTACCACTTTATTTTTTGCTTCGTTTTGTTTCAGGTGGCTGAAAAATAAATGCTTTTATTCAAGTCAGGCAAAAATACTTATTAAAAAAAAAGTTCTGCCATTTGAAGTCATCTGTAGAATTAGGTGACAAGAAGATAGTGGAAGTGCATCTTCCTTTAATTCTTTAGAAGGCTTGAATGATAAATGTTGTCCTGCAAACTTGCATGCTGGGAAGCCCCCTTTTATCTTAAGAATATTATTCTTTTTTTTTAATCCTGAATACAGATACATTTCTATAAGTAAATTGAACTGTGATAAATGCCTAGTTATCACCTTTTGATGGCAACAATTAACCTTTGTGAAGCCTTCTGTTAATACAATGCACCTGTAAAGCAATTATCTATATTAACAAATTTTGTTAAATCTTTTAATTCCAACTGCCCCCTACAAATTTATATTCACATTGAAATTGTAGAATATAACCTGTTTAAAGAAAATTAATACATTCTGCTGTTTAATAAAACGTTAAAATATAACCCAGAGGAACCTTCTGTATTTCTCAAGCCAGCTTTTTGAAGCTTCATTTCTGTGGTTTATTTGCCAGGATTAGAATAAAGTTTGTTTTTTTGTTTTTTTGGGGTTTTTTGGGTTTTTTTTGATGCATAGAGTTCTTCACTATTCCAAAACATTAACACAAGAATATCCTTTTCCAAAGAGCAGAATGTTTTTGATTGCTTAAAGGACTTCTGTACAAATGTATCTGTTTGGGAATGACTTTTTTTTTTTTTACATTCATTCCCTCTTTAAAGAGTAGATCTTGAAAGGTATGACCTAATCGCTTGCAACGTGAGAATTATCCTTTGCCAGTGCATAGTTAGCCTTGTACACAAATACATTGATATGTATGATATTATTTACTCAGTGACATGTGCCAACTCTGCATAATTCTATAGTAATCCTGGCATATTACACTTTGGAAGCATCTTATGCTTAAAAAGTGACTGTAAAGTATTGTATATCTACCTTATACATCAGTCATCTACAGGAAAAGAATAAAGAATTAATTTGTAATTATTCCTTTTCTTTTGGGATATCTTTTTTGAATTATGTACTGCTGCATCTATTTGTGTTGTTCAGCTGTCATACCTCGGGGATAAAAGACAATTTAACTTTATTTTTAGACAAGTAAAGAAAAAAACAATGAAAGGTACGTCATCAACCAAGGACCTCAAAATAAGGAGGTTCTCTGCAGGTTGCACATCAAAGGTACAACATGTAGTGGAATAGTAGGTTGAATGTTTTCTAACAAACCATTCATTCAGCAGGAAATAAAGGTGTAGAAGTATGGTGTAAGACAATGATCCTTAAGGCCTAACTGGAAAGCCTTCTACCATGGTCACATGCCTAGAAAACAGTAGCTCTCTTGGTCAATTTTGCAGACCTGAAACCCTTACTTAGAGACTTGAGCTCTGTCCCTGGGCCTCCGGAGGCAATTTCTAGGGTCCACTAGCAAGTGCATCAGAATGATCCTACAAACTTTGAGGTATACATTTCTGTTACTCTGTAACGAAATATGAGCAGAAGGTATGAAGTTTGTTTCCTGAAGCCTATAATACCTCTGGCTTTAAGAGTACAGCATGACACAAGTCTTGACTTCTAATAATGGCTGTACTTTCACTTTATGCTGGATAATACACATCTTGCAGTAATTGTCTTATGATGACAACTCTTTTTTTATGTAGTATGAAAACAGTCTACTACAAGCATAGTTTTCTTGAAGTGTTTCTTAAATTTTTGGTTAGGTCAATAAAATATCTTAGGCTGTTACTGATCAGAGATTGCTTGTGTGAACTTGGTGGAAATTCTCTCATTTTAGCAACAGTAACAGAAAATAAATTCAGTTTCTTCCTCTGAGGTGAAGGGGAAGCAGACCTTTCATGTGGTTCATGTGGGGGTTTTTTTCTCGTCTGAAAATGTTGGTACGTTGGAAGGAAATATGTGAATTTAGTGTTTTGATGAAAACTGTTCGGAAAAGCTTTGCAAGACCAGAGTATGCATGTATATGAGAGACACCTTTCCTGTAACATCCATCAGCTAGTAACTGTATCTTTCTCTAGGGATGAGGAAGACCATATAGTAGAGCACGCGCTCTACCTGATTCAAGAGCTACGTCCGCAGATATGAATGTATGTACTGCAGATTTTGTTTGAAGCTAAGATATCTAGGAAGCAACAAGATCAGGGTTGCTCTGAGAGGGGCCATGCAGGGAGTGGAGGTGACCCCAGCACTGGTTGTGGTGCCTCACTTGATGGGCACCACAGTATCGAGAGGGACAAGCAGAGCTGTGTGCTGATAATGGGATCCATTGACAGCTTGGGCATGGCAAGGAGATGAACAGGGCTAGGGACCACCCAGAGGGATCAACAGGAGCAAGTGGAGCCAGATCCAGGCAGAGCTGGAGACAAGGCTGCAGTGTACATCCACGGTTTGTCCAGCAGGCAGGGTTGGAGACCCTTGCGATGTTGCTGAGGTGGGGACTAATGGCCCCTGGCAGATCTGAAATGAGGTCTTTGGACGTCAGGGTCAGGGGACACAGGGGGAGGGACAGCAATGCCCATCAATGCTTTCAGGGGCCTGATGCTGGATTTCTTAACCTTGGTGAAGAAAAGATTCAGAGATGTTGTAATTGCTGTCTTCAAGTACCTGAGGGGCATTAGAGAGATGATGTCAGGCTCCCCTTAGCAGTGCATAGTGAGGAGACAAGGGACAACAGTCATAAATTATGAAAAGGGAAAATCTAATTGGAAATAAGAGGAGAATGAGAGCTAAGTTCACTATAAGAGATGTCTAATACTGCAGCAGATGCCCAGGGAGGCTGTCAAACCTCCATTCCTGGAGGTATTGAAAACTTGACTGGATGAAGCTCTGAGCAATGTGGTATGAATTTGAAGCTAGCCCTGCTTTAAGCAGAAGGATGGACTGGATTGTCTCCAGACACCTTTCCATCTGAATGATCTGTGGTTCTAAAAAAGGATAACTCACATCTCAAATATCTGGATATGTGGTTGGTTTCCCTGCTATGGAGGCACAGGGGACATAAATCAGAAGAGTTAAGAAAAGTCTCATTTTGTCCTGATGGGAAGTAAAATCATGTTTGAAACCAGACTTACAGATTCAGAAAACTGTTTCCTACACTACCTTAGCAGCAAGAAACTACTGTAATCTCAACTTGCTACTGTCCACCAAAAGCAAGCAGACTTTTGCCTTACCTTTTCAGTGATTGGTGCCATTCAGTATAGAGACATGAACAAAGAACTTGCTTAGGTCTTCAGTTTTAACTCATTTTTCGATGTCCCTATTCACCTATCATCATCAGTACTGGTTATTCTATTTCTTTCCAAATCCCTTAGCAAAACTCAAAGAAAATAATCCTGCTCAGTGTGGCTCATTGTCACCCATCGTTATCCCTAGAATTAATAGCATTTGTGATAACTGCAGTAAATT
This sequence comes from Gorsachius magnificus, assembly GCA_034008185.1. Classification (NCBI taxonomy): domain Eukaryota; kingdom Metazoa; phylum Chordata; class Aves; order Pelecaniformes; family Ardeidae; genus Gorsachius; species Gorsachius magnificus. The sequence goes on along the minus strand of CM067081.1, from coordinate 116,080,258 downwards.
GGACCATTTCATGTTACCATGGCAGCCAAATTGAAAGTAGCAATTTTTTTCCCTAGGTTGGGCACAGATACTGTTGCAGGTAGAAGATATAAACTAATATTGGTTTATAATTTTTGTCTGTTATACCAAAATATCTTTTCCTACATTTCTCATTCTCTGTCATAAGTACCTATGGTGTAGGAGTTTCCTATTAAAGAATAACTGGAGACAGGAGAACTCCCTATTTGAGTGTATCAGTGATTAAATGAATTTGATATTCTGTTTTGAATGATGGTGAATTTCAAAAACTACAGTGAAGAACTCATATAAAGCATATAATTGGAGATTGCCAAAGATAGCTTCCTTCCTTATACTGCTGTTAAAAAAAAAAAAAACAACAACAAAAAAACCCCCCCAAAACCACCAGGTTATTTTCTAAATTAAAAAAAGAATTCTAAATTAAAAGAAAGCTGTATTTTCTATTCTCTATGGACAGCAAAATTCTGGAAAGATTTAAAATAAATTCTATAGAATCTTGTAGGGACAGGTATAATCTGTATTCAGCCTCTAGCCCTCTGTCACAATTTCGACTGAAGTCTCTCTTAGCTCATGCTGTAGTAACCATGTTCAAGTATTCAGAGACCCTTTCTGCAACTAAATGTGTTAAGTACTTTCATTGTGTATTCAACTGAACTAAAAAAAGTTATCTAGTTATAAAGAGATGTTTTGTAGGATAGTCTGTTGGAAGTATAACAGAAGGAATAGTAAAAAATTAACAAAAAGTTACAGTAATAACTTGATAACTGGGGTCTTTCTGTCATTTCTAATAACTTGGGTAAAGAGTCTGATCTCAAATAAGGGCTCCAAGTTTGGAAACACTGGGAATCTATATATCCATATTGATTTTACTTAAATGTGTTATCAATATCATAGATTTAGTAATTGTTTGTGCTAAAGAAATAACATCACCTCTAGCAGAGGGAAGGCAATGGTTTAATGTGCATATGGGGAAATGAGACCATGAGTTTGCTACAGCGTAGTCTGCCTGCAGCTCTGGGTTCCTTTCTCTTGTGCAAGCACGGTGTCTGGCGGGTAACTGTGGCAGTAGATACAACACTTAACCAGCGACAAAAGGGAAACCTCAAACTCTGATGCTTGTGTAAGTTCCAAACATCCTATTCTATGATACATTAGTTCCTGAAAATACATTCTTTGATAGAAATGGTTCAATGTTTTACAAACATTCAGCACAGTAAAGCAAAAACTCTTTGGCAGTTGGAGGTATTTTGTACTTCAAAACCAGATCATTTCTATGGGGAATGTAAGCCTTAGATGGATCCCTATGGTCACTGTGTGCATCCCTGCTAACGTCTCCATATGAAGCAGCAGTGCGCTTTTGATGTGGATCTTCTGATTTTCCCTACCCTACTGCACTTTGGTTTACATTGAACTGCATTCCTTTTGGATAAAATCAAATTGGATTATCTGCTCCTGAACTGCACCTAATGCACTGCAGATGCTAATGTGTACAGAAATATCTAATCAAGACAGCGAGCCCCACCCCATCCCCCAGCACATACTGAGATGGTGGGCATTGATAGAAAGCCCTTGGGATTATCAGTGTGCAATGTGAACTCATCATTTGTGCCATATAAAGAGTCAGGTAGGATACGCACTTTGTTGTCTTCTGCTTGTCTCAGTTCTTTGCTGGCCTCCATGAAAGTTATGGGTCAGTTTGGCTTCCTCAGGAATGCAGTGGGGTTTTTTGTTTGTTTGTGCTATTTTGCTGTCCCATTTCTGTTTGGCTGTGAGGGTTCCTTTCCTGCACTGATTTTTGGCCTATGTCTAAAGCCACGTGCCTTCTCAGCATACATGTTCTCTGAGGTAGGTGGCTAGCACCTTGGACTGCATGGTATTTATTGGTGTCCTGTCATGAGGGTGCTAAGGCACAGACCCACTCTGAAGGTTTGCCTTTAGAACAGAATCAACTGCTTGTTGTTTGTTATGTGATATTTGCCAAAATAGAAGAGATGTAAATGTAAAATCACATTCTTTTGTCTAACACTGTCTACTCCTTGATATTCTGCCTTTTCCTAGTCTACAATAATGAAATGGTTATCAGTTGACCTGGATATGTGTGGCTGGCTGGGTGTCTGATTCCATATATATTAAGCTCCATCTTAATCTACATATGCACATTTTTATATATATACACATATATAGGTTGGCTCCTTTTTTCCTACCTGGAAGATTGTTTCAGAGCCTCATTACTCAGACCAATGGGAAATATGTTCTATTTTCTGATCTAAACTTGATCTCCCTAAGTCTATGTCTCTACCTCTTGTCCTAGGCCTCTGCTGTGCACAGTGCTGGTTTTTCTCTGTTGCATTTGCTGGCTGTGAGCCTACCTGCTCTGACTTACATTGGCTAATCAGAGAATCATTGCAGTGGAAAGGCATCTCTGGAGATCTGGCCCAACTCTCTGCTCAAAGCAGAGTGAACTAGCACAAGTTACTCAGGGCAGTGTCTACTCAGGTTGTAAATACCCTCTTTCAGAGCTCCTTCACTTGGGTTACTCAGAGCCCGTTTGATCAGTTAGTAGACTCAAGTCCTTTTTCTCAATTGTTTTCAGACAGTAAAATCCCAATTTAGGTTAGACATTTTCATCAGTCCCTCAGTGCATGTATCTGAGAATCTACAGCACTCAGATTTATCATGTTTTTCTTCCTCTAATCCAGCCTTATAGTGGAGTTCCTCCTGACACACAATTCTTCCTGAAGAAAAATTGAGAAGATTCTCTTTCTTGGAGGAGAACAAGGGATGAGTGTGATGGTGGGACTGGATGGAAGGGAAGCTGGGAAATATGTGTGGAAAAGACAGGAGAGAAGGTGCCTGTGAGTAATGTGGATGTTAAATGTGGCCTGTATTTCTATGGGGAGTTCTTAATGGTCTGCGTGCTCATTAGAGTTACGCGCCTATTTGTTACTCAGTTTCACCTGACTATGTTTGTACACAATGATTATATCTCCCTCTTTCATTAGATATGCTTTAGTATGATATTGCTGTAGCTCAGGATGTTTAGGTTTGAACAGAAGATAAAAAAAATACAAAAGCCAACTGATAAGGTAAAACCGAAAGCCCTTCTTCCTCCACACCTGCCCCATATTACTACATAAAAAACTTTGGTTGTTCTTGCCTGCTCTTTGGCCTTGAATTCCTCATTTCCTCTCCTAGCTCTCTTCATCAGTGTTCTTGGGTTTTGTTTCCCCCTCCTCCTTTAATACTGTTTTTTAAAAAAAATTCTCCTTGTGTTTGTATGGGGATGCTGAGAAATATTCAAGATCCTCTGGGAACACTTTAACATCAAGAGTCCTCCTCTTCCAAGGCTCGGCTGAAACCTTCCTGTCTGAGCTGCAGCATCCTCATACAGTTGCATTTTTTTCCCAGGTTGTCTGGCAGATGCTGGCCAGTAAATGTATGATCTTGTGCATGGTGTAATTAATGCAAATTTACTTTCCTGCTTGTCTTACTAGTAAATATTTTCTCTGAAAGCTACAGTTGTTAGGATAGAGAGAGATTGCTGTATTTTGAACAGGTTTTGTGTTAAGTGTCTTAATAGGTTTGATATGCCTTTGTTTAAGTCAAAGAAATGCCTCTGCAGTGAGTTTAGGTGACAAATCTTGCCTGGAAACTGTTGCTAAGTAAAACTTCCTTTCGTTGCTGCATGATTTTGGTTGGGGCATCTATCAGTAAGAAAATGTGAAGCAGAATCATAGGTGTGGAGGCAAGCAGGCTGGAAACAGCAGGCTGTGATTAGTATGGACTTGTGTGAAGAACCACTTATGTTTATGGAGCAAGCTCAAGGCTAACTTCATCATAAAACTACCTAGCTTCATCATTCATTTCTTTTTTTCTTTTTGTCCAAGGACGGAAAAAAGCATGAAGAGCTCAAAGTAGCAGTGAACAAGTGCGCTATAGGTGACTTGCTCCAAAGGGTCAGCTTTAAGGAGCTTCTGAGGTGACTGCCTTGACAATACTCAATACTGTATTTCTCATCTGTAAACTTTATGTGGAAATGGAATTTAATTATCTTTCCCATATAGTGCATTCCAGCTCAGCTTGCCTAACTCCTAACTGATCCTGAAGACTGTCAGGTGAGAAAGTACGTAACTGCCTTCCCTCAAGAGGAAGCATCTCCTTGGGTGTAAAGAATTCACGCACACAAGTTCTTGAACTCCCAAGGAGCCTTTCCTGAGCATTTTTTCTCTTCCTTCGCTGTTAGCTTCACAGTGGTTGCAGCAGGTCTGGGACTGTGGTAGCCCACTTCAGGATGGAAAAGGAAATCTTCAGGATGGATTGCAAAGTCATCCTGTCCCCTTCACTCAGAACAAGGGAAACCAGAATCTGTCTTCCTATTCTGCCACGGTTGGGTAACCTGTAACTACATGTCTTTTCCCAACCCATCTTTTCCCAACCCATCTTCTCCTTTTTGGTTGTTTCTTAGATATTCGGAGATAGTGCCATTGATATAAAGGTTTGTGTCCAGTGGACATATATGAGCCTGGAGATTCAGTGGGATTGTCCTGTTTGTCTTTCAACTTATGAAGGTGTTAAATTGGCTATTTGAAGACCAGTTATCTTCAAATTACTTTTTTTTTTTTTAACATAATCTTTTGCCTGAGAATGGGTCATTCTCACTCAGATTTGTGAGTGATCTAAATCATTGGGACTTTGGATGTGAATGCATGGTCTAAGTCCTGATCATCTCCACAAGCATCAGGACTGTGCCGATGTTTTTCTTCAGGATAGTAAAGATCATTCAGAGCAAACATGTAATTGCATAATAAGCAATCTCTTCATCTGTGACAGAAGGAAATTCATAATGTTTACAAATTTTTGGTCTTTTGGGGATCCTTAAGAGAGAATTTTTTTCACTCAGGATGTTAGAAATATTTAAGTAGGCCCTGCGTGACTAAAGGTTGCAGGTTTTATCTGTCTATTTCTCTCCAAAACAAATAATTGGTGTGGTGCCATTGATTTTATGTAGGAGGACAGTAGACTCAATCAGGGAGAACTTTTTTCACTGGCCTGGTGCTCTACAAGGCCTTTGAATGACAGGAAATTTGTTCACTCATCACAGATAAATTGTTTTTTTGTACACTAACATCAGGGGGAGAAGTTGCCTTCTTGTTCCAATCATTTCTAAAAAACAGATGATGACTTCTTGTGTTGTCTGTATGTATCTTTTGGACTTTAAACATCTTTTGAAAATTGGCTTGTAAACTTTTTGATATAGCTCAGGTTATCCATTTCCAATCTTGGGACATTCACGTATCTTCTGCCACACATTTTAGTTGTATTCCTTACATGTGATAGAGAAAGAAAGCTTGTTAAGATAGCATTTATGTGTTCTATATGCAGGCTATGCAGACCGACGCAGTCACATTTCTAGCACATGAAGGAAATACTCAGCTGATAGATTTGCTTTTTAAGATGTTGATAGGAATGGACAGAATATTGCCTGTTGGGTTTGGGGTTTTTTTGCCTAGCAAAACTAGAGCTTCAAATGCAGAATCCTCTGTCAATGTGTGTGATTGAAAGGAGCTTCTCCTGTGTGACCTATTGGGATAGGCTACAATCTCTTAATCTTTTAGGGATGCAACACAGTATTAGCCAGTCCATCCTTCTTTCTTCTGCTGTCCTTTCCTCAACTTCTCCAGTGGTCCTCCAGACACATTGCATGTTTCCAGACCTTTCTCTTCCCTAGCTTTCTGGAATGTCATATGGCCCTACTGAATTACCAGGGAAACATGCTTTTCAATGCAGGCAACTCTGTCCTTGCCCATGAGCATGTTTCACATGGAGGTAGAAGGGCAATGCTTCAACTCTACAGGCAGTAGAAGTCTATGCAGCAGTAAAAGGCACAGGAGTATGGCATGTCTCACAAAACTATCTGGGAGTACAAGGCTCAGCAGCTTTCCTTATGAGACAAAAAAATACTTAGCTATAGCAAGTAGCAGCCTTCCAAGTTGCACAGCATAATTATTTTCCTCCTTCTCAGTCTTCCCCTCCTCCACCCCAGCACACGATATATTGTATTTGATACTTACAAGGGAGAAGATACTCAGCAGTGTTTTGCATTTTTTTTTTTTTTGTTCAGAGTATTTGAGTCCTGAGTGATGTTCTTCAGAATATTCTTACTAAAATAGAATACTATTTAAGTGCCGGGAAGTATGCAACATAGACAATTTGGCATCTTAGCCAGGACATATATTTTAAAGCCTCTGTGTAGAAAAATGAAAGGAGTGAAACCAAGAATTTACAGAGCTGTTATAATCTGCAGTACAAAGCAGTAAGAATAATTCTTACCACAAGTGCACATGTGAATGATGTTTAGATGTCATTCAGCCTACTTAAGATGTTTGATGTGTTACTTGAAGCAAAAAAAATCCCTAGTCAAACAATTAAATAATAGTTTCATAATCTGTTACAAAGATCCTACCTTAACATCAGAATGACTGAGACTTATTTTTTTTCAGAGACAGCTCCCTAATGCAAGAGATCCCAAAGCACTTAAGAAACTAAGGGCATAATATTAGAAAACTTTTTCTCATTCAGAAGACTTTGCAGTAAATAAGGCAAGGGAAGAAATGGAGAAGACTAAAATTTTCAGTAGCTGTTTCATGCACAGCTAATTTATAACCTGTGCGCTGCCAAGAGGAGAGACCGTGTGGAAAAATGGTGCCTAAGTGTTTAATTGTAGGTGGTATAGTAATATCCAGAGTTAAGCTTGCATGGCATTTTCTTACATTCTAACATTTCATGACTTGTGCATCTGACAATCTTTTAATGTTGTGACTGTATTTATTTTTCCTCCCCCCCAGAGGATGTGGAGGGCTCTGGAAAGCCCCAACTCTCTATTTTGCCTAAAAATAAACAGAATATGGGTCTTGACTTGACCAATCACACCACTATTGGTGGTCCAGCCAAGTAAGTAACTGTGTAAAACCTGGCTCCTGACGCTGGTTGGTTCCTTTGCTCTAAAAATCAATTTAGTTTTTTTTTTACGTTAAGTAATGTTACTCTTTTTGATCTCTTTCTCTGCAAAAATGTGTGACATCAAATTAAAAATTAGTGAGTTGATTCAAATCAATCATAATTTGGTGGATTTTGTTTGTGATATACTTAATATATTGACGAAATACTAGTATACCACTTACCATTTTGTTCTTGTGCTGACAGTGGAAACATATTTCAGCAGCAGGGTATTAGTGAGATTAACTGATATTTGCATTTAATGAACTCACCAATAGTAGTGCATTAAAGGGCAAATACGTGTTAGAGATGGTGAAAAAAACCTGGATGCCTGTGGAATAAGCAATTTAGCAGAAACTGTTGTTAGCAAGACCATGTGCTAGCAAGGCCAACAGTCTATTTCAAGAATTTAAGTTGTCCTGGAAACATGTGGAGGTTTTGATTTTGTTTTCAGTACTTTGGATTGTGTCTACAATGATGTAGATTGGATGAGAAATTTGGAGTTCCAAGGTTAATGTGCAGGGCTTTATATAATATTACAAAATAAATTTTCAGCATGATATTGCCTTTTATTCTTGAGAAAACCCAGGCTAAAAAAACCGCTATCAATCTGAGAAAATTCTTTGCATGGTGCCTGTTTCAACTATTGCCTGTGTAGTGACAGGAACATGGCACACATAAATCATTTATTGCTAGAATCTGGGTTGATTGCTTGGTGATAATTTCAGAATTCAAGGGAGGGAGGGTTGTTTTTTGGGGGGTGGTTTTGTGCCTTTTTATTTTTTTACTAGTCTGAATACACAAATAAATTGTTAGCTTGTATGCTTGAATTTGAGCCAAAAAAAATTTAGCCTGAGCAGATGCCAATTCTGAATTTTATAATCAAATATGTAGTTCATAATTTTCACTGTTGGTGGCTTGCAGCATAAATAGAAGGAGTAATTAAATCAAAATAGGAGTAATCAGAATGTGCAACTTATCAAGGAGCTCACATATAAAGTTTGGTTTTCTATTACAAAATAGAGTTTTGAAATGTTTGTAAAAGCAGGCATTTTGAAAGGTTTATATTCCCGTAGTAAATGAACAGAAGTGAACTAAAAAATATTCTAAGAGAAATGGTCTGCATTCTTTTGATAGTGCATTGCTGTCTTAGGCATGCTATAATGTTGTAGATGAAGGTATGTTAAGAGATAGGGGACATTTTTCTGACAATTTTAGGCAGAAATTCTGTAAGAGCTTTGACTTCTCATATCGTGCTATGAAATGACCCACACCAATAAACTATTAATAGAATCTATATTTTTATACAGAATCTGAACCTACATTCCAAGAGGGATAGTTTGGCTTTAAACAATACCTGCCTATTGCTAGATGGGTAGATCCGATCTATTCTCCTATGCTGTGTGGGAACTGGACTTCCATTTGGTCCAGTGAATCAAGCTCTTTAGGCAAACTGCCTCTCCCAGACTCAATGGGATAAAATTCTGGGTCCTAATGCTATCAAAAAAATCCAACAAAAATATATTTGTTAATGTTTATTTAGGTTTCCCACAGAACAGATAAGTAACTGTTCATAATTTTGCACCAGTAGCAAGTGGTTGGGCAACCTTCTGTGTTGTGTTAGTTGCATTTACTACTCAGAAGTAAAATAAAATTGTCATATTTCAAAAATCAGTGTATTTCTAGCAATGGTTTTGGGAAGTGTGGAAAGAAGATCCAGAGAAGAGTATGCATTACTGGTTTAGAAACCCAGCAAAGTATGGATTAACTGGCTAAGAATTGGGAGTCCTGGTGGATGACAAGCTGACAATGAGCCAGCAGGGTGCCCTTGTTGCCAAGAAGGCCAATGGTACCCTGGGCTGCATTAAGAGGAGTGTGACCAGCAGGTCGAGGGAGGTTATCCTCCCCCTCTACTCTGCCCTGGTGAGACCCCACCTGGAGTACTGTGTCCAGTTGTGGGCTCCCCAGTTCAAGAAAGATGAGGAACTCCTAGAAAGAGTCCAGAGGAGAGCAACTAGGATGATTAAGGGACTGGAGCATCTCCCTTACGAGGAAAGGCTGAGAGAGTTGGGCTTGTTCAGCCTGAAGAAGAGAAGACTGAGAGGGGACCTCATCAGTACATACAAATATCTTAAGGGTGGAAGTCACGAGGACGGAGCTGGACTCTTTGCAGTGGTGTCCAGCGACAGGACAAGGGGCAATGGGTACAAACTGAAACATAAGAGGTTTCAGTTGAATCTGAGGAAAAACTTTACTTTGAGGGTGCCAGAGCACTGGAACAGGCTGCCCAGGGGGGTTGTGGAGTCTCCTTCTCTGGAGATATTCAAAGCCCTCCTGGACAAAGTCCTGTGTAACATAGTCTAGGTGAACCTGCTTTAGCAGGGGGGTTGGACTAGATGATCTCCCGAGGTCCCTTCCAACTCTTGTGATTCTGTAATTGCTATGAATTTGGGTAATTTAAAGCAGTGTGTTAATGCCTTGTGGAGGATTATATTAGTATCTTCCTTTAGGATTACATCTAATGTTCCCGCCTTTGATTTAGTGAAAGTGAATAGCTGAATACTGTTTCACCATGAAAGCAGGGCAAGAAGCAGTAACATGGATGACCTTGCTAATGTAATGAACAGAATGGTTATTAGACAGTCCCTGCCTGCTGCTGTTGTTATTTACAGTAACATCTGGAGAGACAGAAGTTGTGATTTGTGACTTCTTTTACAGAGCATTTTACAGACCTACAAACTAGGTATGTAGTTAAGGAAAATGTCAGCAGGCAACAAATGCAGCATGTTCAGTTTGCTACTTCTCCAAAACCAGTGCTAAGTATAACTGATCTTGAAGTCTTCAGCCAACTTCATTTCTTGTTTCCACATCCAAAGTGCATTTAGTTTAACTTGTTCCCTCTAAAGAAATAACCTGCTTGCTTAAGGACAGGGTTATTTTACCAGTCAAATGGGAATCTGTAGACGACCTCCCATTCTGGCCTTGGTCATGACACCTGACCTTGCTGAAATCTCAGTGAGCTAATGAATGTTATGGTCTTCTGCTTCCTACAGTAATAAATTGGCGTGCGCTCAGCTTCTACCAATCTCCATTTTGTCCATAGAGTTAGTAGGTGTCCTAATGACCATTGGAAAAGTTGAGACAGTATTGATGCTACTTGACCTATGAGTCTTTTTTGCATCTATTTATCCTGGCAGGAGTTTAAAAATAGGACTTCCTAGTTGTCTTTGACGGTTTCCAGTATAACCCAAAAGGCAGTGGTCAGTAGCTGTTCGTCTTAAGAATTCTGATGTATAAAGTCCACAACTGTTCTGTCTTGCTGCTGCTGCAACTTATTAGTCACAAACAGCTCTCAAGTGCTTTGTCCAGCCTCATTAAAAATGTCTTGAGAAGGCTAGGTAGGTGGGGGGCTGTGTTCTTTCTATTGATGATTGCACTGAGGACACATGCGCTGGCATTTCAAGGTGGATAAAACCTGCACTGAAGCTGGTGTGATGAGACCACAGGCAATTAAAGACAGGTAAAGGAAAATTTTCTGGTTTGACATGCTTCCATTCTGAGCATACACATGTGCTATACAATGAACAGAAGACAGTCTCAGCTTATCTAGATGCAGAGAGCTTGTTGAAAACCACCGTGTATTTGGCTTCTAGGAGGCAAGTAAAATAGTATAGGAGATGTGTCTACAAAAAGTAATACACACAGTGTGGACAAAATTGTTTCTGTCTAAGCACCTGAATATTAACAGCCCAGAAAGCAGGTATCACTCATAGTATATTGACTAATGCAATCAGTTCACTGTATTTGCTGTGGTTTGGATTCCAGGTTTCAGTAGGGAATGATAGTACTTTTTTTTATAAATGTTATGTATTACATAAAAGTAGAAGCAGAGGATTTGACAAGTGTATTTGCAAAAGACAGGATACAGTGTTTTTGGACTAGAAAAGGAAAGTGGTTACATGTACCTTTATTAAAGCAGTTGAAATTTTTGAGAGGGTTATTCAACTCCTAGTTTTTCCTGTTGCATAGCATGGAGGTAAGACTTCATGGTATTTGAAAAGCAGTACTCTTCAGTACAAAAGAAGAAATGCTCTGACAAAACCTGTAGTCATCTCATGCTATTCATTGCTACAGGACAAACTGAAATATGATTCTGGTGTGGGTGTTGTGTTTGGATTTGTGGTTTGGTGGGGGTTTTTTGTGGCAACACTTACATACTTTTTCTTGCTGGCAGTAAGACAGCATGTATCAGCAATATAGGTACCCGAATTGTATGCTACCAGATATAAAAACTGTTCTTCTTTGAAAGGGACTTCTCCTTCCTAGGTGGATGTACAGTTTTTTGTCATAGACCATACTGTTTATGCTTGGAATTAAGTTCCTCATATGAGTGGAGGATACCAAGCTAAATAACTAGTGCAATAGGAATTAGAGGCCAGTAGGTACCTTTTCCATCATCACAGGATGAAATCTTTGTCTGAAAAAGGCTTTGACAAATAAGTCTCTTGAAAGGCTGGGTAACAATGTAGAAGAAAAAGCAACTAAGCATCTTGCAAAGACATTTGATGCTTCTAGTAAAGAACTCTTCACAGACTAGAAAGCTTGATTTGTTGTACATCATGTACTATTGAATTCTGTATTCATGATTCAGTATAGCTGTGTCGTGGTTTAACCCGGCTGGCAACTAAGCACCACGCAGCCGCTCTCTCACTCCCCCCCCTCCCTCAGTGGGATGGGGGAGAGAATCGGGAAGGGGAAAAAGGTTAGAGCCGAGGGCTGAGATAAAGACAGTTTAATAAGAGAAAATAATAATAATAATAGTAATAATGAGAATGATAACAAAATATACAGAATATACAAAATGAATGATGCACAATGCAATTGCTCACCACCCGCCGACCGATGCCCAGCCCCGAGCAGCGATCAGTACCCGAGCAGCGATCACCCTCCCTGCGACCGACCGACCGACTAAACCCCCCCGAGCATGACATTATATGGTATGGAATAGCTCTTTGGACAGTTTGGGTCCTAGCTGTGCTGTACTCCCAGCTTGTTATGCACCTGGCCGAGCAGGAGAAGCTCAAAAAGTCCTTGAACAGTCTGAGCACTACTTGGCAACAACTAAAAACATCAGCGTGTTATCAACATTCTTCTAGCACTAAATCCAAAGCACAGCACTATGCTAGCTTCTGTGAAGAAAATTAACTCTATCCCAGCTGAAACCAGGACAAGCTGACTTCAACAGAAAGTACAGTATTGTTATAAAGTACAAGAAGAATGTTTTGTTATATTTTTGTGTTTGGCATTCTGAGCTACTTTTATTTTTGGGGGGAGAAGACTGATGTGTGAATTCTGATCCATTAGAGAGAAGGAGCCTGCACTTATTAATCATAGTCTTTGATTTATAGTAGTTATTTTTCCTCTTGAGTGGCAGGCACACTTAGGCATCAGGGAAACACAGTTTTCATCTTGCACCTATATTTGGAGTGTGGCACTTCTGCTCAACAGTGGACAGGTCTAGAAAAAAGACTCTCCAAAATCAAAGATGGCTTTACCACAAGCCAAAATTGTAGAAGCAAAAAATAACACATAAACAATTCCTGTTTATTCACCTGAAATGCCCAGAAATGTGATGAGAATGGCTTTAGCAGAGAATTAAATGAAAATCCAGTTCTTGAAACTGCCACCACCACTCCTCCCTCATGCTAATGTGACAAAAATGGTATAGGTAAGTGTGTTCTCTTCCTGAAGTGTTGCTTTAAAATAGCTAGAGAACCATCTGGGCTGCTGGAGTCACCTGTCTGATTGGAAGCCCTGGGCTGACCTCCTGTTTTCCTGGAAACTGGGGGGAGGACTAATAAGAGAGTGCCAAGGGTTAACGGCTTCCCTGCCTAAATGGGACTTAGTAACCCACTGGGCAGAATCTCTCAATGGGAAGGGGAAGCCAGCAAGGGCAATCTTCAAGAGTGGTGAAAGACTAAGAAGTCTTGCATTCTTCATCTAAGGAAATGATAAACTGTATTTTTCAAATCTGTAGTTCCAAAAGTCCCAAATGGAGAAGGTCATTGTATTTATCACATTTATTTATTTATTTTATTTCATCCCACACAGATGATGATTGCCAGCAGATACCTGTCGCTGAAGCTGGTCATAACTTCAGTTGCTGGTATTAAATCAGGATTAATTCTAAGGCTGCGTAGTATATTTTTCTTTATTTAAAGAGAATGACAGGTTATTTTGCAAGCTTATTTTCTGGCATCAACTGTTACAAACTTCCATGCAGGACTATTTCTGCTTATAGAGGATGTCCTGCTAGGACATGACCTGGCAAAATAAGGCAACTAATATAGTGCTACACAAACTTAGCAGTCAGCATACCTGGAGCCTGGCACTTTGAAAGCTGCAAGCATGCTCAATATTAGTGTGTCTTCTATCCTGATATACCCACTTTTAATGAGATAAAGGAAGAAAAACAAAATGCAAAACCAATAAAAACCCCAAGCCCACCCTACTTTTTTCTTTTAAAAATATGATGAATTTTGGAAAATAAAGAATATACATCAGATGTGAGTAGCCACTGAAAAAAAAAAAATACCTAGAAGAATTATTCACCTAACATTTTCTATGCATATTCCCCAAATATATATATATCTGAATGACATTTATTCAAAAGGAAATCATTGCAGTATTGAAGCTGAATATTTAGGAGTTAATATTCATAACAGTAAAGGTAGTAAATCTGCTTTGTTTCCCTATCACTTCCCATGTTCTGAGGTACAGGAAAGAGCATTTTATCTGTAGAAAACAGAAAATGTAAGTGGACTTGTAGACCTGTAGGCTTATAGAAGGGAAATTTTCCCCTATTGAAATTAACACAGCTCCCCTGAAAGGAAACTAAGAACAAGTGAAGTGCTAGAACAGCACTTTCATGAAAATAATGAACAAAGAAGTCAAGGTAAATAATAATAAAGTAATGCTGATCCTCTGAGCATGATGTGATTGATTTTTCAAAGATGGGCTGCCGTGTCAGAGTCAGCTGCTCCTCTGTGTTGCTATGGAGGAAGGGCATGGACAGAGTATAAGTGACAGAAAACATTTCTGTTGACTCCCAGTGGTGTGAAACTATAGCAACTTTGTAACACAATGCTGAGTGCAGGTTGCATTCATCTCTTCCACGTGCTGCCTTCTTGGTGTGGTGATGAGCAGAGGTATAGAAAAAGAAAACAACAGCAGCTAAGCTTCTAAGATGCTCACGGAGAAGCACTTTGAAGGCCTCCTCTTTTTACCAGGGACTTGCTCCTGGGCTTTCAGTTTCATCTTCTTCATATAGACATAAAGGAATTGCAGCACTTTGAAGTCCAGTCTCATGCTGCCCCATGAAAACTCTTCTTCCATGAACACGGTGGTGTTTGAAACTACTGTTTCAATCTTTCTGATGTTTTTGAATATATAACCTGGTATTTATCACAGAAAAGTATCTCAGAATTATTTAGGTTGGACAAGGCCTTCAAGATCATCAGGTCCAACTGTTAACCTAGCACTACCCAGTCTACCACAAAACCATGTCCCTAAGCACCACATCTACCACATCTCTAGGGATGGGGACTCGACCACTTCCCTGGGGAGCCCATTCCAATGCTTGACAACCCTTTCAGTGAAGAAATTTTTCTTAATATCCAATCTAATCCTGCCCTGGCACAACTTGAGGTGGTTTCCCTTGTCCTATCACTTGTTACTTGGCAGAAGAGACCGACATCCACCTTGCTACAACCTCTTTTCAGGAAGTTGTAGAGGGCAATAAGGTCTCCCCTCAGCCTCCTCTTCTCCAGGCTAAACAACCCCAGTTCCCTCAGCTGCTCCTTGTAAGACTTGTGCTCCAGACCCCTCACCAGCTTCGTTGCGCATCTCTGGACATGCTCCAGCACCTCAATGTCCTTCTGATAGTGAGGAGCCCAAAACTGAACACAGTACTTGAGGTACAGCCTCACCAGTGCAGAGTACAGGGGGACAATCACTTCCCTACTCCTTCTGGCCATGCTATTCCGGATACATGTCTCATGATTTAATTATATAGCTTAGGATATAGCTTATTCTCTGTTTTCAGTATCCTCTCTTCTGCTACTTTGTAAATAACTGAAAAATAAAAAATCATTTTGACAGTTTAAGTACCCTTAGCTTTTTCTGGAACAGATTTCAGTTTCCGGAGTGTAAAGAACAGATGCTCCTGTTGACTTGTGCTTTGAGTTCTATATATTGGGGGAGAGGAGGAGGAGGGGTACTTAGGCATTATCCTAAAAATGCTTTCAGAGTTCATCTGGTGCCATTTTTCCCTGATCCTGCAGGTTTCAGTACCACTGAGGGGTCCCATCCATGAGTTATCTTGGGCTTTTTCCCTGTGTTTGCCATATGTTGCTTGCTTATTAACAGTAATAAAATATAAACTATGAAAATAAAGTAGTAATAGGCAAATGCCCTACCAAAAATCAATGAAGAAATTAGACTGGTTTTTTTTTTTTCTTTTTATTCTTTCATGAAAACAGTAACACCTTGCCTTCAACTGGCTCTTCATCCAGGGGTCTTAAAGATCGTCAAGTACAAATACCTCCTTTCAGAAAGAAAGCAACTGAAAGAGAGATGCATGACCAAAATCCCTTCCACAGAGTATAAGAAAAGTTCTAAAACCATCTCTGTAGTCACCAATTCATGCGCTCCCCACCCATCCATAAAGGCACTGGATGGTGCTTAGGAAACTGGATGGGGTATGGAGCATACAAGAATAGATAGGAAATCTGTTTTTTCCCTTGGATATACTCCTTCTGTGTTCTGGAAGGATCTCTGACTGCCTTTGGGATGGCTTGCAAACTTGTTTCACTCTTCTGGATCTCTGCTGAGAGTATCAGTAAGGATGCCAGCACTAATTGTGATGGGTTTTTGTTTGTGATCTGGATACCTGCCCGTTAGGAAATGAATTGGAACAACTTGGCCTTTTAGGGATTAAGCTCAGGGAGAAAAACAATCTGTCAGATTCAATCAACGCTTAATTCATATTTTTGCATTGTACACGAATTAATTTCCAAAAGTCCAGATTCTGAAATCACTGAGAATAACATCTGTGGATTTCAATGGGAGTTTTACAAGAGCAAAGGCTGTGTTTCCGCATAGCGCAAACAGGGAAACATGAGCGCAGCAGTGCAGGGTAATGCAAAATTTTAGAGAGGTCTACTTCTAGAAGGTTTACTGTTTTCCTGGAGTGGAAACAGTTTGACCAAGGCTTGACAGACCTGAATTCCAGAGGTCTACAAGACATCCTTTAAGGGCAGCACTGTGTCTTGTACTTTATGCTTGGGTTTGGATTTTTTTTTTTTGGGGGGGGATGGGGGGGGGAAGCAGGAGGGGGAAGTGGTTGGGGGGGGTTTATTATTAAAATCTAGAGACTAGCTTATCTTCTGGAAAACACCTGTTTTTGCAGTTTTGCCACAATGTTTGTTTTTAACTAAGAAAATGTTAAGCAGAAGTTTTAATATTCTCTTATCTTTTTTTTGTCCCTGGGTTTACTTCTTTTTTGCTTCTGTGTATGAGAATGTGCTTTTGGAGCAGGGGTTGATTTAGCAGGCCTTTCACAGATCACCTTCTGTTGTTTTATGAGCCACCAGTAGTCTATGAACTATGGACTGAAAAACAATTTAATGCACTGGGCTGGAGTCCTCTCCATGTTTTACCATGCAGAGCAGCAGGACAAAATTTTGGCCTGATGTTCAAAACTGTAGAGAAATAGAGGGAGAGATTTGGCTGACCATATTTGTTAGTGTGCCATGAGCCCTGATTTCTTGGCTAGTGGGTAATGGCCAGCTCATTCCCTGCACAACTAGAGGATTTGCTGCGTAGGCGGAGGTGTCTACTGGAAGATACACGCACTGTTCTGTGTGTCCTCATGGCTGTTTCCTTATGTTGTAGGTAGCCTTTGATCCATAAGTAATAAGCATTGTTTTATAATTAAGTTCCTGATTCACAGATCTGGTTATTTGTTCTTTGGGGTATTAATTTTCTTTCTCTCTCTTTCTTTAAGATATCCTAGATACTGGTGTAGCTCCCTGGAATTTTAATTGTTTTCTTCTTCATGAGCAGGTCACTTTGCTAAATCACTAAGATTTAGAAAATGTTCCTAGGGCTTCAGGTACTTGGAGCCCCTGCTATTGCTACTACAATATGCACCTTTATTGCACTATTTTTCAAACTATAAGCATATCAGTGAATTTCCAGGAGAGTAGTTTCTGTTGGAGATCTATTTTCAGTGCTCAAAAGGGATGATGGTTTCTCACTCTGGAGTTGGGAGATCAGGTGGGAAGGAGATCACAGTGTTAATGGAAGCAAAAGCAAAACAGATCCCTTAGGGAAAGGGTTGAGGCAAATAGCCAAGGTTCAGGCAATTTCAAGCCAAGGGAAATCCTCAGCAGGGGAAACCTGAGGATCAGTATGGTAAAAGTAGGATAGATGGTCTTCCTTGTTAAAATCCTAGGAAGCTGTGAATTTCCTAGCATCTGAGCTCTAGTTTTTGTTCTCTTCTGTGCCTAGCAGTGTGTCATGCTTCCCTGCTCCATAGCTGGAAATCACCATCCATCTTAAATGTAGTAGCCTTCCAGTGAAAAGAAAACCGACCAGCCTTGCCTGGAAAAAACAGCACTTTCAGCTAGTCATGCCCTTTAAAATCATAAAGATAACCAGTTGGATGAATAGTCTAAGGAGCAGAAGCTTGTCACGTGCACTCACATACTGTGTCATCTCTTCTGATCATATAGAGTAAATCCTTGTTGCTCCTATACTTTATATTATGGAATTGAACTAGGAAGTTATGGGTTATTTCAAATTTATATGTAACTTCTTTCAACGTTATTGTCTAGTTGAAATCGAATCAACTAAAATATGTTCAGACTACAGATCCTGGCATATTGAACCTTAGACTGATTAGATCACTAAGAATATCTGCTAATAACTACTAAGAATAGTGGTTTATCTTTATGTCGTCTTTCTAGATGGGAAAATATCTAAATCAATAACTGAATATCAGATAAAGTATCAGTGGCAGGAAGACAGATCATATTAATATGGACGTGGTCATGCATAAGAAAAATATTATGGACTAATGAAGGTAAATGCAAAAACAATTGAGGTGACCACAGGTTTATTGTCTCTTACTTTATTTTTTTACAGTATATAAATTCTGGTTTTAGTTCTGCCTGGTAAGATATCATATGAGGGCTAATCATTTTCCTGTGATCATCAGATCCTTTCAGTAAGTATCTATAACCTAAACATACCTTCATGGGTTTTAGACATATTAACAATTAACATGACCCACAAACTGATTTGATCTGATGGCTTAAAAAATAATTTAAATGAAAGAGTGTATTTAAGAATTGACAGAGGGAAAGTTCAATGTAAATCTGTCCATTTTCTGGGGGAAACTCCTTCATTATTAAAGGTAATACTTCCTTCCATCCCCACCCTGCCAACTCTCTGCAAACCTGATTCTCTGCTTATAATTGTCTTTGGAAAGATTCACTACCCTCCAACACTCAATTTTTGTGTCTCTGGCTTACAAGTCTGGACCCCACTGACTTCTCAAGTTCTGGGTCAGGCCCTTGGTAGCTTTGCCTGCTTCTGAAGAACTCTGCTGAAAATTAGTATCTTCATTATATTATTAGGATTAAGCGTGAGTCTTATTTACTCCATCTATGCCCAGGCTAAAGAACACTTTTAAAGTTCTGGTTATTCTTAGGAGGAGAAAGTATTCAGTTGCTCAACTCTCTCTCCTCAGTCCTTTAACTGGAAAATCTGCAGAGGAGGAAGAGTGCCAGGAGCCAACATGCCCAAATGGTCCTGCACCAGGGCACCTTTGGGTACCTCCTGTTGGGTTGCTAGAAGTCTCTAGTCAAAGTCCCATTCTTCTGAGATTTATCTTCCTGACCTCATCCCTATTCCAGCTTCATCTTTCAGCTGACATTCTAGGAAACACAAAGAGATGGCTTCCCGACTATCACAGTAGATGCAGAGAGCGCTGTACTATACTCCCCATTTCCCTACCACACAGATAAAACCGAAACTTGTTTTTTCAGCTCTGTTTACAGAGCTGGCCATGAGAGAGTATGTTTAGTAACTGGTAACTGCTCGGTAATTGCTCTCTTTTTTTTTTTTTTTTCCCCTTCCCGTACACTCTCTCCCCTGCCACCCCCCACCCCCACCTCTGGTTACAGTGTCATTTTGGAAGGAGAATATTTTCTGCTTCTTTGTAAAATTCCCTCTACTTATATAATTCAAAAAATGACAACCTTTTTCCAAAGCCGTTTGAAGCTTTTGAGTTCATGAGAGCCATGTTCTTCTCAAAACTCTAGTGTTTGATGTTATTTTAATGCCACTGAACTCTAGTGAACACCATGAATTTTGGGTTGTCATTTCTCTAGTAGCAAAGAAAGCCCTCAGAATTTTGTATGTAAGAGACTCACTCAAGAATAAGTTATTGTGGTTAAAAAAAGTCACGTCAGAGAAGAATAGTTTGGCTCTAGCAGTTAATGAATGTTGCAATACCTGTGAAATATTATCTCAGACCAGTTACGCTTGCTATGGCTTATTATTTGTATTACAGGTGCGATGAATAGAAATATGTTTTATATTATTTTTTGGCATTATTTATGAAGGTAGAAAAGTTACTGTCTTGTAAAGTCTGCAAATTGGAAAAAAAAAGAAGTAAGGAAAATATGCTTCTCTAGACTGGTAACAGAATCAAGAACAGTATCCAGCTGCCTTGAACATTACTACTGACCCTTAACTTAAGACATTGATTCAGCATGAATTTAGTTATGTGGCACTGCGACTGATGAAGTTTGACTTGAGCACGTGCTCTCTTATGTGGCAACTGGGTTGGAGTGGTTTTTTCTGACAAGTTGCTTGCACAGTCTATAAGTTGGGAAACACTGCTATAGTGTTACAGTAATCACTACAGTGATATAAAGCCCCCTTTTTGGCCATAGTTAAGTTTTATTCAGTATTTAAAGTTCTCTTTCTGTCATGGGTCTGCAGAACAAACAATCAATGCTGGCCAGTGCTTGTTCATGTTGTAATGGATGTCCTACTGCTTTTAGAAAGTGAAGAATTACCAAAATACCACTCTCTCCTTGCCCTCTACTCTTCAATATGAGAAGTCTTTTGAACAGTTCACTGCCACTTCCATGACTTGACTAGTTCTAAAGCATTTGATTCCCTAAGTGCTCTCCTCGCAATATGAATATTCACGGCGGCAGCACATGAAATAATAGTGTGTGAAAAAAACTGACGGGGGGGCCAGAACCATACCTGCCAACAAGTGTTTGGAAACTCTTGCTGGTTATGGCTGAAAGCCTTGTTAAAGTTCCTCTAAGGGAGAAGCTAAAAATGTACAACTCCCTAGCAGAATTATCTTTTATTGCCCTCCACAGAAAATGCAGAAGAAACTACCAGGTAACAGCTTCCGTTCACCAACTGGACCTAAAGGGGAAGCTAGGGCTAGCAAAAATTCAGCTAAGTTAGCTGCAGCGGGGATGGACTTAGACACAGGCACTGGTTAGGAGGAAGGCATAAGCCGTATGCACTGGTTGTTCTTGGGAACTTCTACTCTGAAGTGATGATCCTAGCACAATGGACAAGATTTTCAATAGCAAGAGATGTGAATGTCCCTGACTGCATTAGAGCTGGGACTGACTTGGGTCAAGAGTTTATAGAGCACTTAGCTCATCTTAAAATGATGTTCCTAGGTGTTACTGTGATTAGGATAAATACTGTATTGAAAACTGAATGGACAAAGAGTTGTAATTGTGGTGCGATTAGTTGAGATGGATTAAACTATTCCCACAGGTTTATCGGCTTATGCTCAATGAGACAGAAATGAATGTAATTAGCTAAACATCATGAATGAAGATATTTTTCTTCCCAGTGAGCAATATGCTCTTCTGAGAGCAATTATGACTTAGTTCTGCAAGATGCCAAATAAATATAGTTTTGAGACCACTGATGATGTTTAAGACTTCTGAGGATTGAGCTGTTTGTATTCAGAATATCCTCAAAGGTTTAGAGTTTAGCCCATGAGAAAAATCAGTTTGTCCTGTTGTTCTTTCACTACTTTTACCATAGATACGTACATGAGACACTTCTATCAAAGGATTATATTAAATACTTAGAGGCTAATTCTCTCAGCTTTACTGAGGGAGTCAGCTTGAGTTACTGTTCTTGACTTATACAGATAGCAATTCTCACCAGAGTGAACTTATTTTCTCAACAGGTGGTCACATAATTAAACTGGATTTTTATTGCAATTAGGTTCTCCACATAAAGCAACAAGATTTTCCTGTTTGCCAGGAATCATTCGTATTTTAAAACAGTGTATGAGAGCAGTAAAGGTAATTGGGGAGGAGGGGGATGGGAAATGGCTTTGAGAGTGGTGGAGAGAAGTTTTTTTCCTTGGATCATCTGACCTCTGCACATGGGCAGTCCTGGTGCTTCGACAGTCTGTCACACTGAAGTCTGAGCGCTGGTTCCCTCGACATCTCACCCTTGTTTTCCCCCTGCTGAGATGGTGCTTCTGTTGCACAGGTAAAATCGCGTTGCACTACATGTTCCCCTGCATTGTTACCCCTTCAAAAGTTACAGCGATGAGTTTACTATTTACACTTATAGTACCCGTGAGGGAAGTTGGTAAAGAAAGGGTCAGTGCCTATTGTGCTATGCACTGTGTATTAGTATAAATAACCTCCTAGTGCACTTTGAAGATTTCATAGAAAAGCTCTCAAGACAAGTCAGTTAATTTGGGGAAAGGGGAGAAATCTCCAGCTGCAAGAAAATCCTCTGACTGAATGAAATTGTGGAAAACAGGCCTGGGCCACTTTAGGCATATTGTAGCCTGACACAGTTCACCAACAGTACACTGGTATACCTTGTGTAGCTTCCTGAAACACTGTGTTCATGTCCCAAAAAAATAGTGTTAGGTTCACACTTTCTTGCTTTAAAAATACAGATGGTGTTTTTATATGCCAGTCTTTCCAACACTGCACCTCTCAAAATCTTACCTGAAGATGCTTATTTTTCTGAGGAGATGGAGAAACATTTTATAGGCATGTGGCTGGGTTGCTTCTGAACTGATGACGTTAATGGTGCAAAGAAATGTTAATGGCTCCTCAGAGCTCCAAAGGAGGGAAGGTTTCACTGAATAAACGTATATATTGGCCTATTATGTATGACCTGGTTGTCCTGGATCTGCTTTATGGCCAATGGAGAGACCCAGGCACTTCTTGTTGCAATTCATCTCATCTGGGAATAAAATAGTCTAAAATGGGTCAGATAATTGGGCCCAGGAGTACTTATTTCTCACTGTTGATTATGAAGGGAGTCTAAGGTGACAGGCTCAGCTGCTGACATCTTTGCTGTAAATTTTTAAAGTTAAGTGAAATAAATCAGCCCTGGAAATAAATGGAAAATGAATCCCACTTTGACCACAAACATAATATTATTCCTGTTTTTCACACTTTGGACTTTAACAACCATGCTGGTTTACATACTTCCCTCCACCCCAAAGCAGCTACCCAACACTAGCCAGAGGATTAAAACCAAGCAAGCCCCGATAACAATGAGCCTTTCCACTGACTTCTCTGGCTTTGTATCTTTCTTAAGTCTGTTAATTTTTTGTACTGTAGGGTTGTTGGTTTTTTTTTCGGTTGGCTGGTTTAGTTGCTTGAAGAAATGATTTCTTCTGAGTCCTGGAAATGTTTTAGAGTTAAATGGATTTGGAGGTGATGGTTTTGCCTTTGTGGTCGGTGGGTGTTAGCATAACCCTCGCCTATCCTGGAGGCTGGGTATCAGGAGGCACCAGATGGTTCTGGGCACAGCCGCTACAGCCTCTGCTGAAGTCCCGAGCTGCGTCCGGCATTTGAGACCCCGAGACCTGAATGAACCTGCTGCAGCCCTGGGGGTTACCAGGTGGCAACTGCACTCACACTGCACCTTTTCTGCTTTTATTTTGTAGTCAAGCCTGGAAAAATACCTATCACTAAGACAGAGCTTCTGATCTGCAAGCAGATGTGTGCACATGTCCATGCACACGCTGTGACTGCAGCAGCCTTGTTTCACTGAGGACCCAAGCCAGTTGTTTAACAGCTCTTGCTGTTGTTTGGGGTTTTGGGTTTTTTTCTTCCCCTAGAGGGAAAATGGAGGGGGAAGGCAGAAGTGGTAGTGCAGTAAATGTAATTGCCGGGGGATGCAGTGCCATGGTGCTTGTGCCTGTTTTCTGAACGTGACCATGGAACCAACGGTGTGTGTCCGTGGAGCGTTTTGCAGTGCTTTGCTGGCTGTTTGGGCTTGCCATCTGCTGGTAAAAATATTGCATAGCTTGTTTTCTCATCTTCCTGGAAGGAGGCAAAAGTACAAATGAACTGCAAAAGTACATGTGTGGGGTTTTTTTTCTGATTAAACTATTTCTTCTTTTTTTTCCTTGGAAGTTTGTTTTAAGTGTGACTATAGTTATTGTGTTTCTCAAATATAATTTATGTGGGTTTAGTGCTCTTTGGTTTTTGCAGATTATGCGAATCTCCAAATATTCAAAGACCAGTCTTTAAATTTATTGTGTAAATTGCCAAGGCCCAGTTCTCATTTTATTGCATTTTTTTAACCACTGTAATAATCAGTTTTTCAAAGGGGCCTGAAGGACCTGAATTTTGCAATCCTATTAAAACTCGGGGGTTTCAAATTGCCTAGAGCAGCTTTAGAGAACTCATCCTGAAATGCATTTCAAAAGCTGGTCAGGACAAAAAAACATTGTTGTGCCCAGAGTGGAATTCAGCATGCAAAGCCACCACAGCCTTTATTTTGCCCAAGGAAGATGCCTTTCTTGTTCATTTTTCAATGCTTCCATATAACATCCTCCAGAGCGTGACTGAGATGACACTAGAAAGTAGGTGCTCTGGATTTCATCCTGGAATTAAGCGTGACCACCGTTGTTTCTGTTTCAAGCTGAAGCACACAACTTGTGGTGATTTGCAAGTTGTCATATTATCAGCGCTACTGTAGTAACTGCCCAAGCACATGCTCCTGCTCCATTAGCCCCCTTTGCATACACAGCCTCTGCTAGCTTGAAGATCTTATGCACCATATGGCATTAAAAGCTTGCATCTCTGCTGTTTGCATTCAGAGAAATGTAGCAAACGTGCTGGGGCAGAGGGGAGGAGATGTTCTTTGCTCAGAAAGGTGCAAGGACCCCACAGGAAATGCTGCTCGTGTACGCTACAGCCCTGTGCTGACCGCTGCCGGTCAACACGGACCTGCTGGTTGAAGCAGGTCAGCTTCAAAAAACAGGTGACTGGGAGCCCTGGGGAGGGGGAAGTGGTGGCGATGGAGTTTGGCCCTCTGATAGCCCCACAGCAAGGGGTATGTGCATGGGGGGGAGGGCTTGAGGATCCTATTGCTTTCTAAGCGATTGCTTGTAAGTCCTGGCTTAGTGTTACCAGGTCCTTTCAGGAACTAATCTCATTGTCTTCCGCATAACATGTACTTTTGCACTGCACAATACTTATCAGTTATCTCCTGACAATTAATAATTTAAAACCCTGTGGAGCATGTGCCATTTGCTGCTTGAGCAGAGATGTGATTACTTGTGAAGCAGGAGCTGGGTATGGGTGAGGTCTGCGACCTCCTGAGGTAACCTCAGGGAAGGGGAGACGATTCAAACGACTTGTGTGAGGACCTACCTGCAGGTCAGATGCTTGAAGGGTACTTGCCATAGCAGAGTGGTTTTATTGAAGGCCATGAAGTCTGTGCTGCCTGGTCATGCTCCACACTGTTGTACATGCCTGTCATTTGCCCCTACCAGGCACAAAATTAATTTTTAGATGGATTCAGATGGATCTGTGCATATGGTCCCATGAGGGTGGTTCTGCAAGGGGACCTGCTTTCCCTCCTCTCTGCATGGCTATAGGCAGAGGGAGGACATGGTGTTCCCTCTGCTGCTGCTTTTTTTTTTTTTTTTTTTTGGCCCTCCCTCCTGTTTGTGAAAGGGTTGTTTTCCACTTCTCTCCCCGCATCCACCACTGAGGTTTGTAGGGACTGCAGGCAGGGCAGGTGACTCCTTGGCCTTTAGCTTTGTTTCTTTCAAGGCATTATAATGAATATCTATTCCCTTCCCTGATGAAAAATCGGTTGAGTTACAGCCAGGATTGCCTGCTGTTAAGGCTGCCCAGCCCTTTGTCTGGTAGCATGTTGCTTGCAGTTATTTATAGCTGTCAGGCTTTGACAATTCAGGATAAAATTTTTCATGCTTCGTTGCACTCTCAGATGAATTTTTATGGGCAGTTTCACCAATTCCACTTTTTATAAGAGAAAAGCAAGGTAAAATACTTTGATCATGTTTAGAAAAAACCAAAAAGAACTCTGTCTTGAATTGCTTCTATTTTTTCTCCATAATTAAAATTTTGAATTTGTATTGTCTTTTGTTGGAAATATGCGTATTAGCATACCTTTGAAAATTGGCCTGTGCTTGGTCAATGGAATAGCATTGAAAAACTGTAGTTTGCTCCAAAACAGCAAACACTTTCTGGAGATTAAAGGGATGCAATAATGAACATTTATGAATATTCCTTCCTGAAGAAAGTGAGGAGAGCGCAGCAGTGGTGATGAGCCAGAGGTATGAGGGTAAATATGAAATAGGGGCAGACTGGACAAGATGGGTGAAAAAGGGTTCAAACATATAAAGAATCAGCAGTGGTGAAGACTGCATACGTTAATAAAGCCTTATTCAAGATATGTTTATTTTGAAGAGATTAGAGGAAGGTATCCTTAATTTTGAGATAGCTGCAGTTTGAGTATTTGACTTTGCAGATAATGGTGTGTGCCTAGACTAGAACGGATGACTGTTTTGATTTGCTTGTAACTCGTAGGTGTATGGTAAACAATAGAAGTTGACCTATTAATACGTCAGGAATGTTACTCTGAAGATAGGGCTTACAATATTTTCTTAAATGTTTTTACTCTTTTACAATGCAATGAATACCACAAAGATTACTATTCTGCCCAGAATAAAATGTAGGTGCATGTGAGAAACTGTTCACAGAAGTGGGCACAGCCCCAGCAGAACAGGAGGTCAGAGGCTGTACGTTGACACGACTGCGTCGCGCTGTAGTGGCGTCTGTCATGGTGGCTGGTGCTTTAGCAGAGACCGTAGGCCCCTTACACTCCTCGCTGCTTTGCAACTGAGGAAGATGTACGACTACAAAATGTTTCAGGTCTGACATATGGCATTGACTTTGGATAGACACTGAATATGCTGTTTGATCGAGGAGGAGGGGAATTGAAAGGGGTAAGGAAGACCTTGTTGCCGGCCACAGGAGAATATTATGCACTCGCACCTGTATTTTAAGGGTCTGTGGGGAGGCAAATCTCTCCTTCACTGAATGCAGATGAGGTACTTCTGAAAGCAGTTCAAATAGCTACTACTGAAAGCCTAAAGCTTTCGAAGATTATACCTTGGCGTCCCCCAAAGAACTGTAGCTCACCAGTGAAATACAGTCAACCTCAGACTTCAGTCCCAGGTCTCTAAGCTCTGAATATAAATGGACCAATTTTAAAGGCTACAGTGCAATGAATGAGACCACTGAGACCAGAAGGTGATGCTCTCAGCAGCTTGCTTGCAGCTCTGGGGCTGCCCTTGGAGTGTGTTCGAACAGCTACCAATTTCTCAGCTTTCAGAACAAATAAACTGCTCCAGGCATGCGCATTATATATGCTCCTGGCTCAATAGGTAGGCAAAAAGTTATACATGTTTTATCTTTCTTAAATGACAACTCACTTGAATTTAAAATCAAAGCTTTTCACCCTAAGATCAGAAAAAGGAGCAGAGACCGTACCTTATGGGTTTAGGATGGCAAAGCCCGCTGCACAAGAGCGGTGGTGGCATGGTATTAGTCTTACTCACTAGTGATATGTGACTTAATGCATGTCCCTGATGCCAGTGGCGAGGTCCAAATCAGGAGCTGCACCTGGGGAAGCAGATGAACTTGAACTAAGTCAACAAGCCTCCTCACTTGCTCCGGTAGTTCGTAGACCTACTTTCTAAGAAGTGGATCTGCATATTATGAGAGGTGTTCAGAGTAGCTTAAGTATGTGTGATGGTAGGAAAGAAAAGCTGTGGGACACTTGTTAAAAAAAGAGGTCAAGAGTTGAGGGATCTGAGTTACCATTTCTGACTGCTACTTGTTGTTTCGTGAATCTTGACCTTATTTCTGTAGAGAAGTTTGTGACAACTCTTGGGTAACAATTCCCAAATTATGTGGTCAGTAGGTGCTGGTGCATAACAAAGAATTTGTTGCTTCTACCTGAAATATTAAGCTGACATAAAATTAAAAGAGAAGACAATGAGATGAATTTGTAATTGTGTTATGTTATCTGATAGGGTTTGAGCACTTGTAACCTTGCCTAATTATTTTATCCCCTGTTGTTCTAAAATGAAATGAGCAATGGTGCAAATGTACACCTAAAATCTCTGTCGGGCAATGTTTCTGGCCCTCTACAGAAGAAGTTGACTTCATCTGGTTCTACATAGACTGGAACATTGGATTGACTATGAAGGGGTTAATTTAGCCACTGTGCTTCAGTTTGAATATAGATATAAAATGCCTGCTGAAACAAAGAAACCTTGCTTTTGATTTTTGACATGCCAAAAATTCAAGCCAATGCTATGGAAAGAGTACAATGTAGAGATTAGTGGGTGGGTGAGTGTGTGCCTGTGCGCATGAGCACACAACTTTTCATAATTGGTGTCTTTGTAATATCTGATTCATTTTTATGCTAATTTTTCCCATAGAAAAGATTCAGTGTGTTGTAAAATCTGGCATTCAAGACACATTGAATGCTTCCAGCTACTTCTTTTTAAAAAAAATCAGTTTTATTGCTCCTTTATTTTCAGTTACTAAGAAAAAAAAAATCCAGGCAATTCCTTTTTTTAATGTTTCAGTTTACTTCATTTAACTCTAATTCCCAAGTTTTTTCCTAGGTATTTGATATGAAAGTTTCTCTGTTACACATGTCCGTACTCTCTTAGAGGTGATCTTGACACTGCAGTATCTGAACATCTTCCTGTATTTTATTGATCACTGTGGCTGACTGATGTTGTTAATGGTGATGATGTTTGTAGCTATTTCATTTAAAAAAATAGAAATCTTCAGCAATTTAAGGTATGTAAGAGTGTTTCTGAGGGGCTAGGAGGGAGTTTAAATGTATGTGTGGTTTTAATTAGAAAATGGAAAGTAGAAGGGTACTAAGTAAATATAGTGAGACTTGTGATCATTCTGTGTTGAACCAGTTGCTAAGGAAATTCTGTATGTTACATAAACAACTGTTATTCCTCAGCAAATTTTATTCAAAGATCATATTTGGAGACCACACTGAACCTCAACTCTTGGTGATTTTTTAAAGTATATTTTGAGGTATTATGTTTAGAGTATGCAATAGCTCTCACTAGCAGAGAACACAGATTTTTTGGCTTAAATCCACATTCATGTACACACTTTTACATCACTTTCTGTTTTCCAAATTTCAATTAAGAGAAGGTTGTTGCAGACATATTTAGACAATCTCAATAAAAACAGACAAATGCTCAAAAATGGGCATCATGCTTTTCAGAAAAATCTAGCTTTTATTAAACTTTTTCCTCTCTGTAGGAATCCAGGTTGGCAACTGAGGAAAGTGGAACTAGCTGGTGTTCGAACAGACCCATAGTCCAGCTTTCACATAATTCCAGCATAGGAAAGGGGGATAATTCCTTCTTTGTTTAAATACGTGTTTCAGTGTTAACTTTCCAAAAGTGACCTGTAGGCGGGATGGTGTTTGGGTATACATGAAATTTGGAATGGGACTGTAGAAGCTCTAAAATCCCCAAAACAACTTGCCTTTCAAAATGGAAATTTTTAACAATATTTTCTCTGAAAACAGTAGTGAAAATCATTATTTCAAATGGTATTCCAGATTTAATGTACATCAGTGTAAGAAAAGTGAAAAAGCTTAGATGACAGTTAAGTACAAATGGGTGTTTATATTTTATACCAGCTGTCATACTACCCTCACATGCCCTGTTATCTCAGTGCTCTCAGTACTTTTTAGTCCTGTACTTAATGATATGACCAAAACGTATCAAAAATGTTTTATTACACCCACTGTGCCATTTTGCTAATACTTTGGTTTCTTCAGCTTTTCTGGAAATGGCTAATATTAATGAAAAATATGAAATTTTTAGTTCAGAGTGTCATTTCATGGAATTAACAAAGATCTTAATTTTGAAAGAGGCTGTATGGATATTAAATGGCCACTTTATTTCAGTCCATGACACAAGCACACCATCAGCTCAATTTCTCTGTCCAAAGCAAAGCTGTGAAGTATGTGTATATACAAATATATTTTGTAAACTTTTACCATTTTTGCCCGTGGATTTTCTGTGCTTACAAGATGATTCTTGATCGTGGAAAAAATGTGATCTTGCCGAAGTTACCTTCTGAGAGTCAACAGGCCCACAGTGAGAGCCAAGCATGTTGCCAAAACTACTAGTAGAATAGTAGCCTTATATTTGATGCGTAGGTTAATGTAAGAATGTGGAAAATCTTACTGGATTATTTCTGTGTTTAAATCCAAATATACACTAAAGTGGTGTCTTGCCTACCTTTTTTATGGCAAGTAATTTTTTGCGAACACACTTCTCCTTTCTAATATTTCTCTGGTATCTTTCACTACAGGTGATACTTGTGAGACAGACATCACCTAATGTGATATTTTACTGGTTTATATCATTCTTAACCATTGAACAAATAGTGAAAATTAAATAAGCAGTCTATCTAAGAATGATTATTTAAAGCTAAGCTATTAATAAAATCCTCTGACAGGTGGAGGTACTTAGTAATATCAATTAGTTCTCTCTTTAGATATGAAGTATTCATTTTATAAATTTATTTATTCTCTATATAAAGTTTGTTGCCTTTTGAAAAATGGCTTGCTATTGGGAATACATCATGCTATTCATTTAGAAGAATATTCTGTAGATGATATGGACGTGCTTTCAACAGTTTTGGGGAAAAAGAAGTGGTTATGTTTTGCAAACATGAAGATGAGTCTGAGTGTTGGATTAAGAAAAAGATTAAGAGATGGCTTTGTGGAAATCTTTCGCTCAGGTACCGCGTTTACTATGTGGAGACGATAGGTTATCATAGGTATTACTAGCAACATATGTTTTTTCTATAATGCCATATTTCTTAGTTAGCTTTCTCTGTTAAATCTTTTGTGAACTCAAAGGTGATTTGTTTCAGGCTAGTATAAAACTGTTGTTGAGTGGTAGAATTTCATTATAAGGACTTAATTCATCATTCAGATTGCTCGGCTGATGATCTGCGTGAAAGCTGTATGGAAGAATAAATAACGATAGCTGTGAATCACATCAGGATGGGGATGTTAAAAAAAAATCAAATGTGTTTTTTCTCAGGCATTTGGAAAAGTCATCATGCTCTCAGTGCCCTGGCATAGAGACGAGTGATCTGATTTTGTATTCCTTTTGCTCTCTGTCAGAGTACACTGTGCAAATGGGGGCAGATACCTGTGTGCTGTCTGGCAAGGAGCAGTCGGATAGCTCACCAGCTTTTTTAAACAATTCCAACAGACTAAAAATCAAAAGCTGGTGTTTATTCAGATCTAATGAAGCCTCTCTCCTGTGGGGAAGGTAGCTATTTACTCAGTCTGAGACAATCCAAAGGGAAGTTCTGGAAGAAATCAACTCATTGCTAATAATGCTAGTGTTAAATAAAAGTAATTTGAATATGGTGGTATTGCTATGATCTGCTTCTAGTAAATGCCAACTGGCAGAGAAAACGGTGGTGGTTTTCACCTTTACTGTAGTTTTGTGACAGGGAATGTGCCGGGTGTTTTGTTACTTTCTTATTTGCTTTGAGGAAACAGTAATATACCTCCCAAATTAACTTCCACTTAAATATAAAAAAGTTAGACTCTACCTAATAAGTGAAGCTAATTAGAACAATTGTGCTAAAATTGGCGTTCTTTCAGACATGCCAGCTCCTTTTTTAATATCTTATTTATTTTTTTTCAACTTGTATTTTTAAATCTTACTGGACAAGAAGAAAAAGGTGGTGTTCTCTAATGCAAGTGATTTTGCACCATATGATTGCATCAGCTGAGTAGTTCGAGGGAGTTTAGAAAACGGAATTGTAGTCAGTTCCAAGCTGGGGGTGAAGCAGGGTCTGAGAAGAGGAGGAAACAACAGAGAGAAGGTGACAGAAAAGGTAAAAATTTCCTCATCTGTTTGGTCAACCAAAAGGTGTTGAGACAATGCACTCAACCAGATTACATTTTGCAAGGCAACATGTTTCACATAGATGCTTGACTTCAGGTTTTTCTTGTGGTTTGTAATGGACTGTGTTATAGAAAGATCAGTAAACATGGCCTTTTCATTTTCTTTTTTTTCTTTTATTTTTTCTTCTTCTTCGCTTGAGCTGTTGATGTTCACAATTATGGTTGTAAATATATTTCATAATGCAGTGGTGGGGATATGGCACCATCATTTGTGTAGACCTCAAGACCGCATTGAACTCAAAGATGTTGTTTTCAAACCATCTCTCTGTGCTTGCTTCCACTTTGCTTCTGAAAATACTCATTCGTATTGGTCTGAACCAGGGAGGGTGAATGGGGAGGGGAATTCTGTTAGCGCTCCTCCATCGCCCCTTCCTAGGCTGTGTTATGTGGATAAGGAGTACCTTTCATTTCTGTATATTCTCACCCTTTGTCCAGGTAGCATGCGTAGGAAAGGTTAGTGTTTCCTTGGGTATAGTCCTCTTGGAGTATGCAGTCTGCACAGAATCCTCTGTATTACTGACATGTTATTCAACGTTACCCATGGATAATTATTCTTGTAAAAGAAACCTGATAGTTTGACAGTGACTTATGAAGAATACTATTCGTGTTTCTTTGTGTTAAGTTACTACACGGACTGGCTTAAGGTCAATACCTTCCTTATTTCCCCTCAGCCACTGCAATATCATGGTAAATGGTGTAAAATGTGTAGAGAACAGTGGTCAGCAGCATGCACCCTGTTCCTTCCCTACCCCATCCTTGTTGTGCATGGGAGGCTGCAACAGTGACTCCCTCCCCTCATAGGAAAGAGCGTGTGGAGAAAAATCATGTTTAAAGTCCCTGGGTTGGGTGTATTGTGCTCCCTACTATGGGAGTCCCCTGACTTAATGCATCCTTTGCAAGAGTGTCCTATTGGAGACCTCCTTAAAAACCCAGATCCTGCAGCCGCTGTGAAGTCCCAAGACAGGCACTGCCTGGCAGGTGAAGGAGAAGGGCATTGCCTGGGAGGATCCTCAAGGTTCCTTGGGGGGCTCTTGCAGGCACTGGGGAATAACAAGCTGGGGAGCGTTTGATTGCTCTGATGGGGAAGAAATCCCCTTCCAAAAGGGAATTCTTACAAAGTTATCTCACTGCTGCACCTCACATGTGAAATGCAAGAGTTCCCAGGTGGCTGTGTCTCGTGCTGACATTCCCCGGCTGCCTGATGGCCCCACAGGCCATCCAACCACTTCTTCCTGATGGTGGTGGGGCAGGAGGAAGGCCACAGCATTGCACGACAGCTTCGGGGTTTAGTATGTGGCACAGGAGGGCCACCTGTAGTGGAGCTGTGCTAGGAATCACGCTCCCTACCTGCAGCCTACTGCTGCTCTCCTCGCTCGTGGCCCAAACACAGAGCTTCCTTGCATGGGACGAAAGAGGGGATTGCAAAGGTCTAAATGCCGTTGAGCTAATCTTGGAGTTCCATCTGCCCAGGGTGACTCTCTATAAAGAAGTCCCCTATCCTGCTTCACCCCTCTCACATGTTTGAGTTGTGCTTGTTTGTTTTAACACCTGGGAAATGGCACAGTATTTTATTTAAATACCTGTTGCTTCAGGCCAGCACACCTGCCGGTACGGTGAGAAGCTTCTTGCCATGCGTACGCTGTCAGATTAAAATGCGATGCTGTGATTTAAAAGGAAATTTCAAAGCCCTATTGTGCCTGCTTCCCAGCATGGTTTCTGTACGCACAGTATCTGTGTGGTCGGGCATTTTAAAAGGAGAGCGAGGCCCTCATTCACAGAGCAGTGATATTATGAAAGGTCTGTAGATGTAGTTCCAACGTGAAGCATTAAAATACTTGCCTTGTGGAGAAAGGAACATGTTTGAACACTTTCTAACAATAAGTAATTCTCATAGTCGCATGCCAATTGTTTATGACAATCGCTCCGTTGTTATTGTTTGAGTTTAGTTGTGTTGTGCTTTGGGAAGATTCCCCTTTATGACCTAAGCAATATATTAAGAGGAGTGCATATATGAAGAAGATAATTTTACTTCTTACATTTAAAAAAAAAATCAGAAAGCAGCCTCTCCCTAACCCGTTCTCACTTGTATTTGAAATGAGAGGGTGATCTCTCCTCTGCCAACTTGTATCGAGACTGAATCAGCTCAGATCTTGGACAGTGGCTTCTGAATTTGGAGACTGGATGAGTATGGTCCTTTGCCATTGGACACAGCCTGGAAAGTGCAAGTGGAATTTTTGAGTCCTTTTGTCCACCTAGTGAAACATTTCAGGCTTCCCCCCATGTCACAGGAATACATTTAAAAGGTGATTAGTTTTATAAGTGTAGCATTGATCAAAATGTCATTGACAGATCTGGCTGCTGTCCCTAGGTTGGCCACTGATTTTGTATTCTCTTGGGTGAGCCGAGAACTCGATGTGTCAAACATCAGTTTCCTCATCCGTAAAATGTGAGCAATACCTCTGGGGACAACGACAAGGTCTTTAGACGAAAGGAGATATGAAAGGGCGAAGTGGTGCTGTACCATGATGGTTATTCTTTTACTGAGAAGCTGCACTTTTCAGGTTTAACGCTGCTTAGTAATGATTAATCGAGTTGTGTGGATTAAATTTTTAGTGAGAGTTATGAAATACTTTCCTAAAGAATAATGCATTTTAAATGCTATGTGAGACTTAAGAATTAAAATTTTGTCTCATATTTCAAAGAATTTTAGATGAACTTCAGACTGAGCCAGTCAGTGGTTTGAATATGCTAATGAAATCACTTTGCTCGCAAGATGTTTTGTTTGGTAATGAAACTCAAAACTACTGACCGTGTCGAGCTGATGATGTTTGTCTGTCTAATGCACTAATATTCATCAATGCAGTGTGTGCAGGCAAAGTTCAGGTATGAATATAGATGACTAGGATTTTCTGGGAGCTCATATAATAGTCTCTTTTAGGTCTTGAACTTTGCAGCCAGCTGATGACCTTTATTTTACATTGATAACGAAAGACAGACATAATTTTATCACTTAGCTCCATAAATACAGAAATAAGTGACTTACCACCACTAATAATTTTGGCAAATTAGAGAGTCCCATTTAGCTCACATCTTGCCAGCTGTACTTGTACTAAGTAATGTTTTTGGAGTATTTTGAGACTGCTTGCTGCGTAATGTACTGCTCAGTGAGGACATCAAAATCTAACCCTAATATTTTGAATGTATTTCAGAGTCCAGTTATGGGTTTGTTTGGTTTTTTTTTTTTAACTTGATTGTTGCTGTCATTTTAATTAGACTGGATCTAGATGAATACAGGTAATTTTTCAGGATGAAGTATGAACGTTACAGTTACCTTGGTAAGAAAAAGCAAAATGTGTCTTTGTAAGCTGTCATCTGAAGAATTAGAGTTGTTTAAAGGCAGTAACCTCAGAAGATTCAAATTAAATTTAGAAAAATCCACACACTTCTTATGCCTTTACTACTGAAAATTTTATTAAGTAACATTATTATCCTATAAATTATCACAAATTTTGATTAATCCCCAAAAAGTGAATGTCTTGTGTTGCAGTTTGTCTGGAAAGCTTTCCTCCCACAATGTATTTTATAGAAGCTATCTGTACTATATGCACTAAACAGCACTGGTAATACTGCAGATCAAAAATATTTGAATATTTTATCTAATGCAATATCAGCTAATTAAAAAAAAGTATTTGATTTTTGAAAGCTCATCGAAGATGCCCAGAGCATTGGGTGAGGCTTTTGATATCATTTCTGAAACTCTGAATGACTTTTCATTAAAGCTGAGACCTTCCATTTAAATACGTTGATTTCATTTATTTTATGCCAAAAATTATTAAAACTGAAGACCTTACTTTTAGTTTTGGAACAGTTCTGCTGGTCAGATATCCAAATATAATTGGGAACATATGAACCTGTTCCTCTTTCCTATGACATGTAATGAGGGAGGAATGGGGACCAGGGATGGGAGGCACAGAGCAGAGGAGAGAAGCGGATGAGCACATCAGAGGGCGATTGTTATGCCAGAGGGAGAAGGAGGACAAAAAAAAATTAAAATCCTCATTATTTAGTACATTTCCTGTGAGTTTTAACTTATCCTTGTCCCAAGTTTCCAATAAAGTTGAGCAATGGGCAAAAGTATTAATCAGTCTCCCAGAATGTGATTTCAGTTGTTACCTATTGCATGCCTCTCGGATTTCCCTAGAGAGGCACGGGCAGATGAGGCACAAGTTTGCCTCTGGCTGTGAATCATGTGAAACTGATGGCAGCTTACAGTAAGTGTCTAGGCTACCAAAGTTTCTTTGGTATTCTTTCTAATTAATTTAATTGTAAGGAGTCAGAGATGGGGTCACATAAAGAATGTATGGTAAAACATGTTCTTCCACTATGTGGCGTGAAGATTCTCATGAGGATTGTCTTGCTATAGCAGAGACTTTGCTGTGATCCACCAAGAGCTGGAAATGGATATAAAACCAGCTCATGAAATATGTCTTCCCAGGACAATAACAGGAAGTGTATGTTGTTCAAAGAAGGCACGGGCTGTAATGCTAAAGGCATCTCACTGTGATAAAGAGCTACGGAAGAACGTTTTGAGCCTTTAAATGTGCTCTGATCCTTTCAAGATTTTTGACCTCTAGACCAGAATTTCTGAAATCCTTTCAAAAGGTGGTGAGGCTGGTCTTCAGTGCCCTCTCTGGGAATTAAAAAGATATTTTGCTTTTGGAGACATGTGAAGTGAAAGATGTTTTCAAGAAAAACATTTGGGGTGTTGCTCATTTTCATTGTTTAATACAACTGCTTAATTGTATAAGCCCAGTTTCTGACAATAAGTTGTGTTTGGTAGATTTTTTGCACTTTGGATAGGGGAAGGCTTGTACTGCCAGATAGATTCTAGTTTTTATGACAGATCTTGTAATCTGTAATAGTAAATGGACAATTCACAGCAAAGCTGCAGAGATTAGGTGATGTGGTCCTAGGCTGTGTGTGATGTTGATGAATTTCAGTATTAGGTCAGTAGGTATTTGGATGGCCAATCTGGATGGTTCCAAGGCATTTTCTGGGAAGAGTTTTATGACTTCAGGGATCTAGGTTAGTAGCTTTACCCTGTCAAGCTGTCTCTCAAAGGTCTCATTAATTTGCTATGCTTTCTTTGCCCCCGGTGTGCTTACACTCATCGATTTACGCCTTTGTTTCCTTCCATCTTTGTGTTTCTTCAGGGTATAAAGGGGCATTTCTGTAGCATTTGACGCCTGGAGCTGGTCAGTTCTCCTTCTTTCACTTTTTTTTTTTTAATTTATTTTTTAAATATACATGACTTTTTGATTAATTGCATTTAGGATGAAACTGTTTTGCTAATGAAAGTATAAACTGAGAAGCAAGGGATGTATGTGTTTGCACCATTTGGGGGAATGTGAAGGGACCTTTAAAGTACAAGTGAATGTAACTGATTTCTGTGCTATAGTAACTTTTAACTGTTAGGGCTTTCCAAATATTCCGTGTTATTATCCAGCAGGCAAAAAATAAAGCATATCTAACTATTATTCATTTGCCCAGTTACCATGTTGAGAGCTTTTCTCTTTTTAAGAAAGTACCATGAAATCAAAGGCTTAGCAGCTCTTTTACATTTTACAATTTTGATCATCACAAAATTACTCTGATTTTCTTGTTGCTTGTTTTAACTAAGTTTTAGTAAACATATACTATATCATATGGATGAATGATCTGGTTTTTTGAAAGTTTTTTTGTAACTGAACACATTTTTGAATCTGAAAATATCAAGAAATATAGAATCATAGAATTGTTTAGGATGGAGATGACCTTTAAGTCAAGTTACAACTTCTGACTGCAGAAGTTTGATTTATAATTGAAATATCATCTTAGATGCAGCTAAAAGTCAAATATTAATAACTGTTTTTATGACTCAGTCTGATGTGAGGG
The DNA here is from genome assembly GCA_034008185.1 of Gorsachius magnificus. NCBI lineage: Eukaryota > Metazoa > Chordata > Aves > Pelecaniformes > Ardeidae > Gorsachius > Gorsachius magnificus. Next base: position 116,042,899 of record CM067081.1, on the reverse strand, counting down.
GAGTTTACTAACTTCTTTTAAAAAAATTTAAAAAAAGGTTAGTACTTTGAAGCTGCAAGGCAATGTTGAATTTGCAAGGTTCACAGCACCATTTACATGATATTCAGTGTACATGAATATTTACAAAAGCTTTGTGAAAGCAATGTTTGTCTTGTAATATAAAGGGGAAAACTGGGAAAGGGTAAATGGTCTGGCTACTGTAGCAAAAGCCCTGTTTGCATGATAAAACCTTCCTGGTGTTACAGACACCCTTTCGGAAAGGACATCAGAAAAATTGAAAGAAATCACTTGGCCAGGAGTAAGAGAGCTCACTGAAAAGTTAGGTTGTTAGAAATAGCACTGTGTGGATTTAAATTCATAACCAGGTGTATGAAATGGAAAATTTCCAATTTTCCAAATGAAAAATTACATGGAAAAATAGATTTTTGCCATTGTAAAGAATGTTATGTGGCCCTGAATGAACTGAAAATGAGTCAAGCACACCAGATCTGAGTTTCAAATCTGGCCTTTAACAATCAACAAATCATTATTATTGTTAGTATTTTGTAAATGTTTTGAAGATTTTAACTACAACTTCTCTTTTCCACATATTTGGCTATCTTCATGCCTGGTATAGGTCCACTGTCATACATGTTTGCAGCCCAATCCTACACTGCTTTTCACTAGAGTTACACTGCAACAAGCTTGGACCACTGCCATGAAGTGTCAGGGTCTCCCCCCAGCAGTGTATGTGCAACATGAAACATTTTAAGAAGTACCAGTCTGACTGGGAGCATGAAGCAAACCAGTGGAAGTGGTATATCTGTATTATTTAAGTTTGTAAATCTTACAGATTCTGTAAGTTTAAAGACATTTTATGATGCTTGCTGTACGGGGAGCTGTTGAAAAGGCTCAGGTTGTTCTTTGAGAGCCGTGGGAATAACACCTTTCCCTGCAGATAAGAGATCATGTCTGTGCTCTACGTTCAGGGGCTCTTTTCTGCAGAGATGATCTAACGTTAAAGACAGGTGGTTCGGAGAAACAAATAATCATATGTTCCTTTTGGCCTTTATCAAGTAGTCCCACTTGGTCTAAATTGGGCTTTAAGGCCATTGTTTGCTCTAATGCAATTACCCATGTCTTTTACTCAGACTCCAGTGAACCAGACTTTGTCAGCAAGACCGGATAAGCCTTCTATAGGTTTTTAAAAGTGAATTGCATTGTGCTGGTCCCTGGGAAAGTGTCTTCCTTAAATACGTTTAATCTTCCCTCCCACCCCATCGTTTGTGGATGAAACTATCCATGGCATACACTGACAGTTATTTAGTCGATTTATGTCTTACCTAAGGAAGAAGATATTTTTTTTTCCTGTGCACTGTGTAATGTACTTAGAGATGTCTTTTTCGTTTACTGTGTGGGAAGGAACATAAATCTATGATATCCCTCTGTCTTTTTAGTATTTCAATAACAACGTGAGCATAGTGATTTCAGTTAAAGATCTTTCCAGATAATAAAAATAAGGGGAAGAATTGTGTAAACATACAGATCTTTAGAGCAGTGGTGCACTACTGAAAATACTAAAATCTTGCAAAAAATGACACAGCATCTGCAATTATAACACTGGTGATTATTTCTGTCCAGCTCTCTAGTTTTGTGTAATAATACTGGCATATTTAATGCTTACATTCTGAGACATGCTGAAATCTCTCTCAGTCTGGCCTTGTCATGATGTTCAGTACTTCCAACTCCGATTGATACTGCCTACCTTTGAGACTACTCTGTGAAGATAAGTCCTTGACAAATAAAGCGTACCTGTGATACTGAGAAGCAGCCCAAGCATCTGTATTTAAGGAAGGCTGGGGCTACTCTCAATGTTACTGTGGACTTCACAGACCAGCTTTCCCACATACCCTGTGCAGCAATGATAAGATTTTTTCTGCCTGAGGGCTGAGGCCCAGGTGTGCTACTGAGTTGACATGGAGTGAGGAGGAACTGAGCACTTGCTGTTCCAATAAGGATCTTTTAGAGTCTGTATGCGCATGAAATGGCCTCCACTGTGCTTTGCAGATGCTCTTGTTACGCAGGATTGGGCAGGCAGAGCTTGGATGCTTCGTGCAGAACAGTTGGGACAGACTGCTCAGCTTTGCATGATTGCTGAGCAGTGCAGAGTGTGCCAGGAGTAAAATAAATTAAGAAATTACCATACACAGAGGAATGATAAAACTGAAAGCCCAGTAGAGCTGGGATTCTTTGGAAATTTGGAATGCAATTGGAGAATGCTCACCCATTGTTTTATCGTGTATCTGAAAAAGACTGGTACAGGCAAAAGAGAAACAAGTCAGAAGGTAATGTTCTGTTTTCTTTCTATTTATTTTACAGTTTTTACCCAACTCAGTAAAAACTAACCATGAAATTATGGAATTAAAACCTGGGAAGTTAGGTATTCTGCATAAAACTGAAACGTGATAGAAGAATTTTTACGTACAAGTACATTGTGCAAAAACATACAAGGGTGACAGGATGCAAATTGTAGTAGTATCAGAAGTAGGAAGAGTTAAAGATCTCCCACCCCATGTCCAGTAAAGGCAAAAGGGAAGCTTACTCCTAAAGGAACCAGAGGTCCTCTGAGGTGCATTATTGGGAGGGAGAGATACATAGGGGGGTGTGTATATGTATCTATACACATGCAACCTTCCATCTCTACAAGCTCTTTATTTGAACAAGCCTAATACTTGTAACTTATCTAGAAGAAGGTCTCAAAGACCTGAATGAATGAATGAATGATGCTGCCAAGACCTGCACTGTGACTGGTTTCCTTTGCAATTATGTAGTGCTTGGCAAATGTGACGATGAAAGTTCATGTTGTTGATCAACATGGGATCATGTCTTTGTAACAGAGATGCTATGCTCCTGTGGAGCAAAATGATGGTGCTCTCCCTGGCTGTCTCCCAGCCAGCCCTGAGAGCCTACAATGAGAGGCTCTCCAAGCTGAGAAAACCATGTGAAGGGATATTTCTGCCACAAAAAAAAAAAAAAAAAAAAAAAAGTTTAATTCTGTTAAAAAAAACCTCAAAGGTTTTTTGAAGGTTTTCTTCAGTATTTTGGGATTCAATCAGAACAGTTTTAGGGGGAAAAGAGCCAGTGTCCTGACATGAAGTAAAAACTGGAGATAACGAAAGGGAAGAAACTAAAGTGAGCTCAGCATTATCCCATAATGGACATTGTAAAAATGGGCTTAATTTTCTCTAGTCCTCCTTACAGAATTAGTAGCCACTTGAAAGGCCGGTTTCAACTGAGAAGTCAGGAGGGGGCAGATAAGCTTTACTGTGACATGTACCAACAACACATCACCTTCCAGTTGGAGAATGGGGTCTGTGTCTCAAGACAGAAAAAACCCACTGAATTTTTGAGAGCAGTTGTAAGCATAGAGAAGGGACAATCTCTTTCAGTCAATGGCTGCAGGTCTGAAATTTATGGCAGAATCCCCCAGCTGAACTGTTACATTTTCATTTCTAACTATTAGAAGACGATTCAGAAATAAGGAAAGAGAGGGCTCTCTGGGTAATAATGACTTCCATGTATATCACTCGGTCCATTTGAGTATCATTTCTTAATCATAAAGCACTCTCTCACTAGAAAAGGACACATACATTTGGTTCTCATAAGCTGTCCAAACTTGGGATGCTAAGTATTGAGATTCAGACGGTGCCTGGTATTTATTAGTACATATTAGTACAGTTCTGTCTTTCTTTTTAAGATCTGGCCCAAGAATGCAGTTTGGAAGGAGGACAGATATAGGTCATGTAACAAAGTAAGGGGGAGTATTTCTGCTCTGAGGCTGTAGATAAGCTGACATATCCTGTTGATTTTTGAGGAGGAAAAAAGAACCTTGGGTTGCCTTTACAGTCCTGTAAGATTAAGATTTAAAAAAAACCCAAAACAAAACCCGAACCCAACCAATGAACAAAAAAAAAATAAATCACTGCAGGTCTCCTGTATGTGGTCTACCAGCCTGGCACAACTTGGGTCTTTTGTGAGTGTAGTCAGAGGAGAGAAACTGCTGTTAGTTCAAGCTGACTTCTCCAGTCCTAAAGTCTGATTGCTTCTTGACACAGGAGAGAAGCACTGTATCATGCTTTTTTCTTGTGATTAGCACATTCTCATGGCCAGAATGGAGTGTCCTTGGACAAAGACCTGGTGCAGGTTCCTGAGGTATCAGCATGGCAGTAAGGAGGTGATTCTCAGGTCTGTGTGGCCCTAGGACCTCCCTAACCAAGCAGACAAGTATCTATTACTGCAGATCTAGATAGGAATTAGGATACAAAGAGCAAATATCAGCAAAATCCTTCTGCTGTGAGGCAGAGCTTTAAAACTGACCATGAAATTATGATATTCAGAGCCATAGGATAACCTTGGGTAAGACAAACAGTTTGAAGCCCAGCTCTTGGTCCCAGCTTCTGCAGATGAGCGCCCTTCCTGAACCTGCTACCACCTCCTCTAATGAACTGTATAGGTCTGGAAAGCGTGAGCACCTGGGCAAAGTCAGATGTATCTTCTGACCTCAGGAAGAAATGAATATCTGGAAGCGAACTCCATCTTGTACTTGGGGACAGGCTACAACTTCTTTGCATCTAGCTATGAGTTTGCAATATTACCTCTTGGGATTTGAAAAAAAGCAATTGTCAATGACAGAGCTGTGAAGTTATTCTTAGTGTTTCTTTTTCTTCCATGGCTTCAAAACCCCAGTAGAGGTAAGTGGACTGAAGCTCCTTGTGGATCATGCTCCTTGCCAAGGGAGAAAAGGTCACCAGAGGTGAAAATGCTTAAAATAATTGTTGAATTTCCACTCACTTGGGTAACATTTTATGCATAGCACTCTGGCCAAGGGTTACTCATCTGCCATTGGAGCTTACAAAATTATTTGTGGTATAGAAGTATATACCATTTGAGAACTGGTTATAGTCTGTAGGGTGTTATAAGGCAATGTCATCATTGTTGACTTCTGTCCTAGTTTTCTTCAGTGCCATGCTCTGATCTGAGAATTGAATAGGTTCCAAATACACCCTTAGCTGAATGAAATGCTAGAGTTTAAGACTCCATTCTCACTCATTAGTCAGCATACTCATGAATCCGCAGACATTAATATATATTAAGCCAAGCCCAGAGTAATACAGATGGCAGTTCATTTGATGACAGTATCTTCCATAGTATTGCAATGATTATTTTAAAGCTTTTGTACATTTTTCAAGATGGAACTACATGTATCAATAGTAGTTATGAGTGTAGAGCCTCACCACCATTAAAACACATGTGCAATTTGTCATATACAGTAATTCTGAAATTTCTCAACAACTTCAGACACAGCCTTCCCCAAAACACATTTACAGATACTATCGATGATCCTGCAGAATGGCTCAATGCAATACCACTTTTTTCGCAATAATTGATGAAAAATGACACAATAACATGTATGATTGCTCCTGTATCATAGAATCATAGAATGGTTTGGATTGGAAGGGACCTTAAAGATCATCTGGTTCCAACCCCCCTGCCATGAGCAGGAACACCTTCCACTAGACCAGGTTGCTCAAAGCCTCATCCAAACTGGCCTTGAACACTTCCAGGGATGGGGCATCCACAACTTCTCTGGGCAACCTGTTCCATTACCTTACCATCCTCATAGTGAAGAATTTCTTCCTTACTTCTAGTCTAAATCTACCCTCTTTCAGTTTAAAGCCATTATCCCTTGTCCTATCACTACCTGCCCTTGTAAAAAGTGCCTCTCCAGCTTTCTTGTAGGCCCCCTTCAGGTACTGAAAGACTGCTATAAGGTCTCCCCAGAGCCTTCTCTTCTCCAGGCTGAACAACCCCAACTCTCTCAGCCTGTCTTCGTAGAACACGTGTTCCAGCCCTCGGATCATTTTTGTGACCCTCCTCTCAACCCACTCCAACAGTTCCATGTCCTTCTTATGTTGGAGGCTCCAGAGCTGAATGCAGTGCTCCAGGTAGCATTGCACCAGAGCAGAATAGAGGGGCAGAATCACCTCCCTCGACCTGCTGGCCACGCTTCTTCTGATGCAGCCCAGGGTAGGGTTGGCTTTCTAGGCTGCAAGTGCACATTGCTGGGTCATGTTGAGCTTTTCATCAACCAGCACCTTCAAGTCCTTCTCCTCACCCAACCATCTTTGGTCACATAAAAACAAAAAAACCCACACTCCAAAATGCTTCAAAACAGGCCACAAAACCCCCTCTCCACGCCAATACATTTTAGCTCCTAAAAAGTAAAAATAAATGAAATGGACTGCCCGTGTCATTTTTTTCCTTTAAAATTTATGGCATATACAGACAATATGTGATTATGGTGTACCGTAGTAATTTTCATCATTTTTATGGTAACCTGTATGTTCTTCACCACTCCAAAGTAAGTCCAATCTCATGCCAACAAATCAGTTAGTAAATTCTTTGAGAAAAGATCCTGCTTTTACTTAATGTGCAGTACAATAAAGACCAGGACCTTCTCGATGAGACTCTAGATGCTGCGGTAGCATAAATTAGTAACAGGAACTGTGAATGAGTTTTATGTGACACTATGGGCTCTTTCAAGTGTTTATCTTAGATAAACATTTAGCTCTTCATGCTTATGTAAAGCTATCTGTTCAGGAACTTCCTTCTGGATATAGCTGCTCCATATTACACATCTCTGATTTATGCTAGTACATGTTAAGATAAATGATCACTGTACAACTGCTGGGAATTAGGTTAATTTAGATTATTTTGTTATAGGTTCTTGACTTTTTCAGTTGAGCTCTCAGCTGGGTTGCCTTCCAGAAAATTGTCAAGATGAGATTTTGGGGGCAGGTGTTAACTGTGGAAACCTACTTAGTATTAAACGTTCCTGTCTCAATGCTACCGACTTTGGAGACGATACTTTTATATTTTTTTTTCTGGCCATTGTTCCTCACAAAAGACCTAATTGAAAATATCTGTCAAATCGTGTCTCTGGTTTCCCTCTTCTTCCCCCACCATTAATTGGACACGTATTGTGTTTGTGTGGGAAGGAAGGAGGCTCTGTAGCAGTATAGCAATATTGCTGGGAAAAGAACATTAAAATGGATAAAGGGATTTCCTAGTGGTATAAATACCTGCACACGACCTCCCTGTGCTCTGGAGCCCTCCTGTATATGTATATGCAGGTAAAAGCCTGGAAGAGATTTGAGCAGCTGTTAATCACGCAGGATCTGTTTTGTCAGAAAACAGGGGCAAGTGGCTCTTTTGCCTGTTGGAGGGTATGACTTGCCAAGCGTTTGCTTCATCTGACACCTTTGTACCCTTGAATTCTGACTCTTCGCCCTCTCTGCCTCTGATAATGCATCACAGCGCTGCAGAGTGCCTGCCGGTTTCTAACCATGCCACCAATGTTGTGTCTACAGGTACTTTTTAAAAATAATCTTGCTCTCAGTAACTCTCATTTGTAATGCTTTTGGATGATAGATGTTCAAGTTCTGCAATACTTAAAGTGTTTGGTATCAATTCTATGTCAGATTGGCACTACATTAAAGTAGAAACATTTTCACAAAACTCTGTGTGATGAGTGAATCAGGACCACCCCAAATGTTTGCGTTTTAGCTAAATTTGTAGCTTTCTCTTAGTTTGTTACAAGATTAGGCTCAAGTATTCTACCAATTCATTAACTGAGAATAGGTTCAAACACTGTCACAGTTGTTATGGGTATATAGTCTTCAATTACAAGTGTCATGTAAATTAATGGAAAGTTTGTTTATTATGTAATCACAATTTAAAATAATATAAATTTCTTTAAATAGGAAATGTATATAAAACAGGTCAGGTCTAAATATCATTTGGGGAAGCTTTCAGGAAGGAGAAACATTGCTTTACAAAGCATATTGTATGCTGCACCAAGACTAAGATTTAAGTGGGATGTTCCAAATTGGTGGCAGAAGTCTCATCCATATTTTTTACTTTTCTCTATTTGTGTATATAATCCAATTAATTGCATTTGAATACTAGGACTATATAACCACTAAACTATCTGAGAGAGACACAGCAAGAGAAAGATTTTTCTTGCAGCCTTAAGCCTGCAGAAGTGGGATTCTGGAATACAGGAATCGTTGATAGAAAGCTTTCAGAAACAGAATAAGAAATAGATTTTATTTATTTGAAATTGCATTAAGGTAACAGTTTTATTTGGAGTCTTAGCAAGAAACTACCCTTCTCCTGAAGTGCATTGGTAATAAAACATTTTAATACTAAGAAAAAGCATGCAAGTAATGAAAAGTGAGCATTGGTGAAAGATAACAGGATCTTCTACATTAAGCAGGAGGCTCAAAATATCCTAATGCGGCTGTTGGTTAGCAGTGGTAGTAGGGAATAGGAGAATTTAAATTTTGTATGAGGCCAAATTTATATATCTGTATCATACTAATATTTTCTAGATTAATCTGATTCATAATAAAAGCTATATATGGTGACAGCCAGCCAAAAGCATTTGCTCATCTGCATCAGATTTGGGTTTTGATATTTTGTAGTTACCACCCAAGAACAAATACCACTGTGGTCAGTGGGAATTTTGTTTGCAGGATCACATTTAGCAGATGACCCTGTGAGAATGAAGCAGTGACAGAGGGTGCTAACTATAATGAGTAAAGATTTATAAACTTCATACATAGATTCAGAAATTGTAATAAACAATACTATTCTGGTGAAAGCATCTAAGGAGAATTTGTGCACAAAGTAGACATGAAAGAATTTTGAATAACGGCTTATGTTAAATGTCAACATTTTTTTAAATGTATGTGACAATTCTGCATCACAAAACAGCGGTGATTATACTTCTGCTCAAATACTATACCATGTCATAAAGCTGATGTTCTGCAGTATTGTCAATGCTTTAATTGTTATTATTTAATTTAAATAGCATCATCCTCACTATTTAGTTTTAAATCCTTATTAGCAAGTTGAAAATGTTATTTTTATGCATAAAAGCTATAGTCTATGAAATATGAAATAATAGAAGAAAAAAAGAGCAGTAAATGCTTAGATCTTATCTCAACAGAGAAGTTGCATTGCTCTAAATGCATTAGTATCATTAATGAAATCTTTATTTTGGGTGCGTTTATACTAGTATAAGCATGCTTGTTTTAATAGATTTTATATCTGCATAAGTGTATCTAAACAGGACACTTTACTGTTATAATTACTGTTGTAAAAAACAGCAATTCTAATCCCTAATTAATTATATTGTTTTAAATAACTGGGATGTATGTTTTGAAGTGCAGTTTTACATACCTGAATGTTCATAAACATGAATTTTTAATATTATATTTTCTTTAGTTGTTAGAGAGACAGTACATACATTTATGTGCTTACTTATGCATGAGAAACAGACGTATCTCTCATTTTGCATTCAGTTAAAAATTGCCTGATGCTTCAGGCACTGGCAATTACTGAGCACAGATCTGAAAGACCCCTCTGAAAACACTAGAGATAAATTAATTGTGTGTTTGATGGTGCTGCTGATGGAAAATGTTGACTTAGGCCTAACTTTTTAGAAGAGCCCAAAGTCTATCATCCTGTTTCCCTACCACCCTGCCAAAGCATTCTGAAAAGTTTTTGGTGGCTTGGCACTTAAGGAAATGTGACTTCTGGATGCCTCAAACCAAATGTCCCAAACTACTACTTTTGGAAACCCAAATCCTTCCTTGATGCCTGTGTTCACTGTGGGGTTTGCACAACAGTGTAGCAAATCAATTTTCTGGGAACATAGAGCAAGATTTTACGTAAGATTAAATGAAATGGTGTGTGGAAGTTGGGTGGGAAGGGAATGTCTCTCCTCCTGGAGAGTTCAATGCTTCCCTTGCTCAGCAGTATATGTAAACTGGGTTATGACCATAGCTTATACTAAAAATAATGCACCGAGACCACAGCATGATCATTTCTGGTCTTGCCTTAGAGAGTATCTCACTGGCAGTCTTATCTGGTGCAACCTGGCCAAGTGTCTGGGCTTCCAGCAGCTTTAACCTGATGGTTATGGCCCAGAGTTAAATGCTTACTGAATGCACACAAAAACTGCTGTGTCTGCCTCTGAACTTAAAGTTTGTGCCTTGAATCCTCCCACATTTTCTTACCAGTCCCGTCTGTTTTGTCTTTGATCCAAACTCCTATATGCTCCCGTATCCACTTTGCCATGACGACTTTGGGAAACACTTTGGCAGGCCTTCATTACTCTGTGCCGTCCTGCCATTATGGAAATCAACCGTCTACCTATGGGGTGATGGCAGGTAAGAGACATACCCTCAACTGGGTGAGCATGTTGATTTTGGTCAATTTTCCTTTAGAGGGACTGATTTAAGACAGTTGCTTAAAGAAGACAGGACCTGGGGTTAAGGCACTAGAAAAGGGGTTAGGAAGTTAGGGGTCCGTGCCCAGAGTTTCCCCAAACTTCTGCATCTCTCAGCAAATCACCCTGTATCTTATTTCTCTCTACATAACTGGGACAGCGCTGCTCTTTTTGCTCACCTATGTCCACTTTCCGTGGTGCTCATCACTTTTTGAGGGACCAGGAGTGATGTAGCTGATATATGTGTGTATTACCAGTACTCAGGGTGATGGAGCCCTGACTGGAGCTATAATATGAAATGGTGGCATGATGGAAGGATAGCTGAATTCAGCAGGCAAGATTGTACAAATGATTGTGGATTTTTACACTCAAGAATGTATGCTAGGAGTGTATGCTAGCATCCTGCTCTGTTTTCCGTGTCCCAGGCTGAGTAAGGAAGAGGAACTGTTATTCTACGCAAGCTGAAGTAGCAGTGAATGAGATAATGTGATAAACCAAATTAACACAACTCCCAGGAAATATTTGTGAGTCAGAGCTAACCTAAAATCAAAGTCAGCATTTTATTTTACTTAAGATGAAGGAAATATTACAGTAAGTCAGCATAGATTAATAAATCTGCATAGGGAATTTTACGGATGGTGAGTAAGCTTCCTTCCCTGAGTGCAAATGTCCAAATGCTCCTATTTCATTGTCCATTAATGTATCTATTGCAAACATTCCTGACATTGTTTAGATCCCCAGGAAAAGTCCATAGGTATTAAACAAAAGGTATTGTTCAGAAGTTCATTTTGTTTCATTCCAAAATAAATGAATCCTCATTTTTCTTTCTTTTCTTACCCTTACTCCTTATTTTAGGCATCAAGCCTGCAACTCCAGAGATGCTATCGGCAAGCCTCTCCCAGGGTCGCATCTTGCAGACCTGCACTATGCCACATCCCAATGTGGTAAATGGTGTCAGCACCTTGCAAAGCAAGTCCTTCTCTTTTCTTTCAGTCTTTTCCTTTATTTTTTTGAGAAAATCTTTTGTGGTTATCCTGTGTGAAGTGTATTAAGTATTCCTATGGGGTTAGAACCTCTAACACGGACAAGAGCAATCGGAGCAGTGAAGACAAGAAAAGTAAATAGAGGAAGGGGTGGGAGGTTAATGAAGTTCTGAGTTCTGCTAAAAAGTTTTGTGTAATTTAGAAAATTGGGAAGGATGTCCTCAGAACTTGGAATTTACTGGCTGCTCCAGATACACTGAAGAGTGTTAACATTTCTCCAATTATTTTTTTTTCCCCTTCAGGTCAGAGACTCTAGCTCTATGTACAATATCTAGCAAAAAAACCCCAGGCTTTGCTCTTAACTGAATCTCCTTGTTAAGTCTGACATTTGTGAACAAAAAGTAGCATGAGATAGTTTTGTTTTGTCCTCGAGCAATTTCTTTTTAAGCCAGAATAATCATTCTGAATGTGTTCTGGGGTTTGATTTGTTTTTTCTTTGAGCTTGTACCTGTGTATTTACTCAAACAAATTTTATGCTGAAGCTAAACCAAGATAGTATCTTGTCTGAGCATCAAATGGTATTTACATGAGAATGTTATTTGTAACAGAAAATAGAGAGTGGCACATTTTAGGTGACTCAAAATGACATCGATCCATCAATCTTTTTGTGCCACTTCATTCCAGCTGCAGCCCTGGATTGTTATTTAAGTTTGTACCATTAAATATCTTATTTAAGTGCACCACAGTTTGCTAAGAAATAGGATGGCTGTGGCCTGTGAAAGTGGCTGCTGGTAGGTTTTCATGTATTGGGACAAGAGAGAGACCATATCTCCTATCCTCACTCTTGGGTACTTCCACATATGTTATATAATAAATATTACAGGCATGGATTACAAGATGATGAAGGCATGTTTCTATTGTGTAGCGGTAGAGAATAACTGTACTGAGTTTTCTTTTTCGTGTTGCTCAGGTAGCCTGACCCCTTGCCTTTATAAATTCCCGGAGCACGCCCTGAGCGCCAGCTCCTGTGCCCTGGGCCATGGCTTCACGCCCATGCACCAGTCCCTCCTCGCAGACGATCCCACCGCCTCAGACTTCAAGCAGGAGTTCCGCAGAAAAACCAAGTCTGTCGAAGAGCCCGTCGACATGGACTCCCCTGAAATCAGGGAACTGGAGAAATTTGCTAACGAATTTAAGCTGCGGAGAATTAAGCTGGGTATGTGCTTTATGGCTGCGAACAAAAGTCTGAAAAGTTCCAGTGAAAGCCCCATTATTTCCAAATGTTTTATGGTCTAGCGTCTGCAGTTTTCTAATCATAACTCTAATCCTGCTTTGCACTGCCAGACTTTCTCCATTCCTAGAAGACTTGCACAGAATTAATGAACTACAGCTTTTTGCCTCTTAGTACACAGATAGACACTCTAAATTTTCCTGCCCTTAAATTATTTGTCTTAAGTGCAGAGAAAATTACTGCTGTTCATTAAATTACATGAGGTAGCAGGTGTGTTATTTTCCACAGCTCCAAATTTTCTACAACTTAGGGCAGCACATGCTCTAACCTCTCATATCCGTCCTCTTCCCCATGAAGTGCTTCACCTGATGGTGCAGTGTCATTTCGGTATACAAGATGGGTGACATCCATGGCAAATCTTTCATACCAGTGGGAAGCTTCTCCTCCTGTTTTGTTTTCTTGTGCCAAGACACAGGTACAGCAGCAACTGATACCTTCATTGCTGTCTGGTAACTACTGGGGCTGATGGGAGGTAGATTGCATTAGAGGGTCTCCGGTGAGGTGCTTGTCTTCAGCTGGACAATCTTAGCTGTGACAAAGGTGGACTGAGCCCTGTCTTTCTCACCTGTAGGGGGTAGAGGTACATTGCAAAGTCAAAGCCTGTCTCACCCTTGTATGAACTGTACCATAGAAAAATAACATCCAGCTCTGCAGATTCAGCCCACTTACAAATACTGGGTACTCTGAATAAAGAGTTGCAATTTTTACATTATCGCTTATAACACCACATTATATCGTTACAAAATAGGGCATCCTTCTAGCTTTATAAATGTAAAAAAATCATAAGGTTATTACAGGCATATATGCATTATCTCAACAGCTAGAAAGCTACTGTGTTCCATTTGGCGTGTAAAAATAAGGACTGAAACAAAAATTTAGGATTTAAAATAGTATTTGTAACTTGGTAAGTTTTGCTGTATATCATGTATTTAATGTCAGCCACACCATTGGAAAAGTTTGCTAGGCCCCATGCTCTTAAGCACTGTAATTATTAATGCATCTTCATCCTGAATTTGTGAGGGAACAAAAACTTCCTCTGATGCAAACAAATGACACAGAGCTTGTAAGACGGGGCCTAATGCTCTGATGGGAAAAATGCAATTTACACAGGAAAACTAATCTGAGGGTGAGCTTTACAAGGGAAGACAGAGTTAATGTGGGCTGTGGGTCTGAGGCTGAGACACCCAGAGTTAGTGCAATCAAACTGGAGGTAAAAAGCTGCCTCATGAGACATTCAGCATCTAAAGAGATCCTGCCTGTTCCAGCGCAGAGGCAGAAAGGGAAGGTGATGAGCCAACCCCCTGAACATGGCGAGTACGCATTCAGAGCACTGAGCAGGGAGCTGCAGCTACAAAGTCAGTGTCTGGATGGAAACCGCAGCATTTCTCTGGTCGCTCAGTTTTTGCAACAAATAACAGGAGACCAGCGGTGCCACCAGGGATTAGTTTATTGCCATTGCACCATCTATAGAAAGAAAGATATAGGGTGTCTGGATCCTTCTCAAATGCCTAATCTCAGAGTGTAAAACTCCACTAACTCGGTGTAAAACCCTGCTGAAATCAACAGGAGACTGAACACATCTCTGAGGTGAGCTTGGAGTCAGCCATGCAGACCTCTGTAGAAAGCCTGTCCTGAAGACACTGCAGGCACACCCTGTTCATAAGAGTTGGCAGCGAAGGGCTAAGCATCTCAAGGAAAGTAATCGTTTCTAGAAAGCTCCAAAGTGACTTTTTTCTCTTAATTTTTGACAGGTTATACACAAACCAATGTCGGAGAAGCACTGGCTGCTGTGCATGGCTCTGAATTCAGCCAAACTACTATTTGCCGGTTTGAAAACTTGCAGCTGAGTTTCAAGAACGCATGCAAACTGAAATCGATACTGTCCAAGTGGCTGGAGGAAGCAGAACAAGTAGGAGGTAGAGCACTGAGATCTTCTAAATGTTGATTTGCATTTAAACCAGAATCCTATATATATGTTGAAGAACTAATGCGTGTCTTCCCTAGACTAAAGTTCTTGGTTTACCAGCTTTAAATACTAAGGTGTGTTTATATATTATATTTTTTGGGGGGTGGGGGGAAGGAGTTGGGTGAGCAAGGAGGGGCATGAAATGCATGGAGGAGGGTACAGAATAGCAGAAACATCTCTTGGTATTAATTTCTTTCAGTCCCATCCCAGCAAACTAGCTCTCCTCCTGTAGCATAGGTCAGCGCTGTTACTAGGATCTGCAGGACAGCCCATTTAGCAGTTTATGGGGGTTCTTCACTAGCAAAGGACTCTTCCTTCCAACCTCTGGCATATGAGATGTGGCCATGGGGGAAAGGATTTGAGTTCAACTGAAGTAGTGGTCTTTAAACCCTGAAGAGGAACAGCACAGCACAGCACAGAGGGTTTTGATGTGACCTTTTTGATGCTAGAGGATTCCCTTCCTTTTGCCCAGTTACTTTCCAGTTGCAGGAAGAGTCACTGGGCAAAGTGTACTTCAGAACAGGTTGGTTGATTTAAAGGAAATGGGTTGCCTTAAAAAACAGCCTTTTCAGCTGGATGAATTATGATGCTGCGAAGCAGTATACCTGGAGGTGACAACAAAACCCAGGGCTACCACTGCGCAGCACTCACCTAGCATGGGAAGAAAGAGAAGGTGATCTTAATGCTACTTTTTGAATTTGCCATTGTATTCACGAGTAGGAAATGCTGTTAAACAGCTGCTTCTGCCACACATTTCATTTTCTTTTGAACCAAACACAGAAAGCTTCCTTCCCCTGTAACTGCACTAGAAAGCAGAGGCTCTCCTAATGTGGCTGGCACATTGCAAGAATTGCTTGTGCGGGGGTTGTGGTGGGTACCTGACCACCTGAGCAGCGTTACAGGCTTGAGCTGCAAAGTAAGATCATGTGTGCAGGCCTCTGAGAAGCAAGGGGGTACTTGTCCATCAGAAAGTGGTGTGGAAGAGGCAGATGAATAAATGGGGTTGGGGGCCGAGGCTGTTTTTCTGAAGAAAGAGGGTGCGGTAGCCTAGGGGTATGGAAATGGACTCCATCTCCCTAGACTGTACGCCGCAGCGTAGGAGGAAGAAGGTTTGTCAAAGGAGGGGGCTGAAGTGCAGCTCTGCAGGTACATAGGCACAGAGCCAGTGCTGTCTGCAGCTTTACTGGTGGCACACCGTTTTTGCTTATAACCATTTATAGCTGGAGGTAAAACAATGACCAACCATCTTAAAGAAAGAAGTGCTCCTATGTGTGGTGCTGCTCTTATTCAGTGGCATTATCTGTTATGCTTTCTTCTGTCTTCAAAGAAGGGGACATTTTTTTCTGAAGATTGTGGTTGTTTTCCATTCTCTGTGGAACATAACTGCCAGGTTTTGTTTTGTTTTTAATACAGCTTTATACAATGAAAAGGTTGGGGTGAATGAGCGGAAGAGGAAGCGCAGAACCACTATTAGGTAATAAATACTTTGGGCGTTACGTGTTAGAAACCACTTTGGCAAAGATGCTTCTTTTTTGGGGTTCAAAATCAAAGTGTTCTTTTCTATTAATGAATCTCTATAGCTAGTGTTTCAAAATGTTTCACTATTTTGAAACATTCCAGTGACAAATAACATCATAACCCTCCAAAACCCCAATTTGCGCCAAATATACTTTTCCCTATTCAAGACTTTTTTTCAACATACCACAGTACACTTCAATATGAAAATATATTTTATTCCAGTTCTGCCCAAATTTTATGATTTCTATATAGTGAATAAGGTATCAGAGCACCCTTGTTTTAATTTTGGTAGGTTCTACCTTTTACCAAAATAAATTGTGTTATTTTGCCAGAGAATTGAGTTCTGGGAAGTGGGCAAGCACGTTTACATGTAATATTTCACCCCTGTCCCTATCCTCTGTCACTGGATTCTTTGACGTTCCCAAAGAAACACTTTAATGACTTAAGGGGAAAAAAGGGGAGGTGTTATGGGAACCTCCTTCTCCTGTTTTTCACATCTCTGGTGGCCAACATCTACCATCTATCTAGCCTCAACTCCATATGGAAATCAAGTAGGCTGGTAAATCATATTACAAAAAAAATTACCATAGGCAAAATGAGAACATGGGGTATTTCCTTCTCCTTTAGATATCCCAGGCTCTTATAACCTTTGGTGAAGAATTATTCACTCAGGGGGGCACCAAGGAGTGATAATATTCTTCTACATTAAAGGATTTTGGCTGCCTCTGGGCACAACTCTGGTGCTGTTGGGCCCTACCTGTTACAGTGAAGTGCCTGTTCTTTGAACAGGGATCATTCCCAATGTGCAGTGCCACCTCCAGGAGATGTAGGCAGCTCTGTTGTCCCACAGCCACATGTTCCTTCTCTCAGGTTCAACTTGAGACTTGTTTTTCGAGTCAGAGAACAGTTTGGGTTGGAAGGGACCTTTAAAGGTCACCTAGTCCAACCCCCACCCAGTGAGCAGGGACATCTTCCACTAGATCAGGTTGCTCAGAGCCCCATCCATTATGACCTTGAATGTTTCCATCTACCACCTCTCTGGGCAACCTGTTCCAGTGTTTCACTACCCTCATTGTAAAAGAATTCTTCCTTGTATCTAGTCTAAATCTGCCCTCTTTTAGTTTAAAGCCATTAACCCTTGTCCTATTGCAACAGGCCCTACTAAAATGTTTGTCCCCATCTTTCTTATAAGCCCCCCTTAAGTACTGAAACACTGCTATAAGGTCTCCCCAGAGCCTTCTCTTCTTCAGGCTGAACAATGCCAACTCTCTCAACCTTTCTTCATAGGAGATGTGTTCCATCCCTCTGATCATTTTTGTGGTCCTCCTTTGGACCCACTCCAACAGGCCCATGTCCTTCTTGTGCCGAGGGCTTGTAGTGGTTTGACCCACCAAAGTCGCTCTATCACTCACTTCTTTAACTGGACAGAGGAGAGAAAAGTAAATCAAAGGGCTCATGGGTTGAGGTAAGGACAGGGAGAGATCATTTATCAGTTACCATCATGGGCAAAACAGACTCAACTTGATTAATTTAATTTATTATCAATCAAAATCAGAGAAGGAGAGGATAAAAACTGCTGAATCTTAAAACACCTTCCCCCTCCACCCCTCCCTTCTTCCTGGGCTTGACTTCACTCCCAGTTTTCTCTACCTACTCCCCCCCAGCAGCGCAGGGGAATGGGAATGAGGGTTGGGGTCAGCTCATCACACATTGTATCTGCCGCTTATTCTTCCTAGGGAGAGGACTCTTCCCCTGCTCATGCATGGGGTCCCTCTCACAGGAGACAGTCCTCCATGAACTTCTCCAATGTGATTCCTTCCCACGGGGTCACAGTTCTTCACAAACTGTTCCAGCATGGGTCCATCCCTTCCACGGGGTGCAGTCCCTCAGGAGCAGACTGCTCCAGCGTACGTCCCCTGTGGGGTCACAGGTCCTGCCAGCAAACTTGCCTCGGTGTGGGCTCCTCCCCCACGGGTCCACAGTGTCTTGCCAGGAACCTGATCTGGCGCAGGCTTCCCATGGGATCACAGCCTCCTTCCTTTGGGCATCCCCCCTGCTGCGGCATGGGGTCCTCCATGGGCTACGGGTGGATATCTGCTCTGGCGTGAGCCTCCATAGGCTGCAGGGGGACAGCCTGCCTCACCATGGTCTTCACCATGGGCTGCAGGGGAATCTCTGCTCTGGCGCCTGGAGTAGCTCCTCCCCCTCCTTTACTGACCTTGGCATCTGCAGGGCTGTTTTCTCTTGCATCCTCTCACTTCTCTCTCCCACTACTGACCCACAGCCAATTTTTTGCCTTCTTAAATATGTTATCACAGAGGTGCTTCCACTGTCGCTGATTGTCTTGGCCTTGGCCAGCAGCAGACACAGGGAAAACTTCTAGCAGCTTCTCACAGAAGCCACCCCTGTAGCCCCCCCACTATCAAGATCTTGCTACACAAACCCAATGCAGGGCTTCAGAGCTGGATGCAGTGCTCCAGGTGGGGTCACACCAGAGCAGAGTAGAGGGGCAGAATCACCTCCTTTCACCTGCTGGACATGCTGCTTTTGATGCACCCCAGGATACAGTTGGCTTTCCGGGCTGCAAGTGCACATTGTTGGCTCATGTCCAGCCACTCCATCATAGAAGCCACGAGGTTGGTCAGGCAGGACTTGCCCTTGGTGAAGCCATACTGGCTGTCTTGAATCATCTCCCTGTCCTCCATGTGCTTTAGCATAGCTTCTAAGAGAATCTGTTCCATGATCTTCCCAGGCACCGAGATGGGGCTGGCAGGTTGGTAGTTCCCAGGGTCCTCCCTTCCACCCTTTTTAAAAATGGTTGCACTGTTTCCCTTTTTCCAGTCAGCAGGCACTTTACCTTACTGCCATGACTTTTCAGATATCATGGAGAGTGGCTTGGCAACTACACTGGCCAATTCCCTCAAGACTCTGAGAGTCATATAGTCTTTGATATAAGGAATAAAATGAAGATGTGATTTCTCTCTGACTTTTGAATTAAGTATTCCTCTGAGGGGATGCTTCTCAGTTAGGAGAAAATTTGGGACGGGAGATACTTCATAGCTTATTTGCTCATCACAGAACCTCACAAGAGATGAAGCTTTACTCTTGGGAGGCCAGTTTCTCCTCTCAGCTTCTCTAGAAGCCAGTAAGGACTTGAGCAGCAGTGCCAAGACCTTGCCCAGTTTATGCAGTATGGCCTGCATGAGAGTTGTGAGTTGGGAGCATCTCTGTCCCAGGTGTTTTCCCCTGGTTAGAGGAACCCACTGAAGACTGTTCATCTGATATTGTGGGTTTTAGTGTTGGTTTTTAACAGCTGTTGAGAAAATCAGTCCTCATATTAAGCATTTTTTAGTTATTCCTGCTTTTACATCTAACCCCAGTGCAGTGGGGTTGTCAAGGGCACAGATAATTGAGGGGATGTTCAGGACCAGATCCCATATAGAAAGAAAATATTAATTGTTCCTTTGAAGGTGTATAGGACCTCAGTTTGGAGACCTGAAACTAATCAAGGAGATGAACTATCTGAACTGCAGCCTTACCCTTGGCAATCCTTAATGGACATTTAGAGGCAAACTAGATGTAAAACAAAAGTCCCGCAAACTAAATTAGGTTAGTCATATCCTGAGCAAAAAATATTTAATTTGAATTTGTGGAAGCTATTTTATTTTATTTTATACTTTGATCAAAGCCTAAGAAGATGTTAGTCAAAAAGAATGATGTTTCTATATTTCTGTGTGTGCAGAACACCATGCTATTAATTAGGTAGTTTTGGTACCATTAATAAATATTGCAAAATTGACCTGTAAATGAAAGACCAATAGATGAAGTAATGAAAGGACTAGAACTCCAGCAGATACGTTGTGTGTTTCTGTAACAGAAATACCTGCACCTCATTTCCAGACTAATGCATGAAGTGCCCTCTTGTGTCCAAAGAAATGACAGCTACTGCTGAAGCCGGTTCTGGTATGCGCCCTGGTGGCACACAAGCGTGTCGCAGATATTCCATGTTTACTGAGAATATATAACACAAATGGGAAGCAAATTCTACCTGACAATAAGAAAAGACAGTAGTCTTAGTTTATTGAACCCCTCAACTTTGGTGACTGCTGACTCTGAGGAATAGACTGAGGCAGGTTTTTAGAAAATGTGATGATTGCTAAAAGAGCTTGCCATAATCTCTGTGATTTCTAGAAATACTCGAGAGTCCTCTCTATAACAATATGAGATGCAGAACTTGATACAACATAAAACATTCCCAAATTGTAAGTGACGGAGCTCTTCCCCTTTCTAAACCCAAATGATTTGATACAACCAGGTAACTCCAGTAACGTGCATTTGCTGAACCTCTACAACCTTGCTGGGGCAGAATGGGCAGTCAGGCTTGTTCCAATTTCTGTGATCCCATTCATGTCTAGCTAGTAGCTGTACCTCCTAGAGAACATCAATAAGCGTAACTATTTCATGGTTACCACTGAAATTGCACCAGACTTGATGCTAGTTTTGCCTTAATTACTCTGTGCTGAAATTTGGCATGATGTGATCCTGTTCATGTCAGCAAAGAACTACAGAATAAGCTCTGTGGGTTTCCTTCATGTAGAAAAAGAGTAAAACAAACCAAGTCACTACCTTCAGTGCTCTTACCTGACCCTTCTCCTGAACTAGTGGTGAAAGCCTGAATGTGTCAGACAAGTTTTTAAAGGTGAAATTTTATCCTTTTTTCCAGTATCGCTGCCAAAGAAGCCCTAGAGAGGCACTTTGGAGAACAAAGTAAGCCTTCTTCGCAGGAAATTATGAGGATGGCTGAGGGGCTCAATCTTGAGAAAGAAGTTGTGAGAGTTTGGTTTTGTAACAGAAGACAAAGGGAAAAAAGAGTGAAGACAAGTTTACATCAGAATGCCTTTAGTTCTATTATCAAGGAGCATCACGAATGCCGGTAAAGTTTTTCCATGTATAGATCTGGATTTCTGTTTTGCTTTTTTGTAAATATTGTAAATACTATGTTGTTTAAAAAAAAAAAAAAAAGAAAGAAAAATCAGTAAACCACTTGTTTCTCTTACAAGCTAGCCAGCTTTGATGTAGTGAGTTGTGGAAGACAATTTTAATTTAAAAGGTTGGAAACAAATTAAATGCTTCTGCCTATATTTAAAGAGTTGGAGGTCTGCTTAACTGCAAGGAACCTATTATGCATTATTCAACCAGAAATGCTTTCCAAGTTGCCCAAGTGCTTGCAGTTTCCCTGTCCTGTGCCTTTCTTGCATCTGCGGTACATTTAGTGATTAATGGAGAACCTCACGTAGGTAGCCTAAACATTAGGAAACAAGCCTTTGCATTGTACATGAAGAAAGCTTACAAAGCTTGGTTTCAGCAGCTATAGTACTGAAAGTACCTTGCCTCTGCATGTCCTTGCATGTGCTCTACTGCCCCCCCCCCCATGCTAACTGTGCTAACCTGTGTGAGATTGTAAACCATGAGGCACGTGGCAGGGTCCTCTCTCTAGCAGCGAACACTGAGCATCAGTGGGAAATTAGAACTTCAAAGACGATAAGGTGAATGAGCAACCTTAAACAAGCAGTGGCGACACTGCTGAATATCTAGTTATGGCCAAGGATGGGATATACCCATGGGATCCTGTGGGACTGCCACTGGATCCGAGAGCCAGGTAGAAGAATGCTAGCTGAAGACCCGCCTTTCCAAAGGATGGCTCAAACTCAGCCACCCACTCACCACAGCTGTACTCCTCTGAGTGAACCATTTCAGGTACATTCCTTGTGTAAGTTCGGGACAAAGCCATTAGAAATGTGCCGTAATTGCTGTCATTATTTACGGTAGACTAAGCTTACCAGCACAGAGGCGTCAGCACCGTTCCTACTAAGTGCTCTAAGTGACTTTTTTTTATGCTTGTTATCAAAAGTAATTCTTGCTAATTTATTATATGCCTTAAAGTTTGATTTAGCTATAAAAATTGGGATACAATTTACCTTACCTTAAGACTTTGTGATTTGAGGGGGAAAAATAGAGAATGATCAGGGGTTTTATTACTTTGGCCTTTCTCTGCATTGTATCTTTTTCTGATCAAACCCATGTGTGGACATACTTACACCAGAGATAGTGTATTAAGCTAAAAAAAGAAGGCCCTTGTGCTCTGAAGTAAGTATCCACACAAAGCATTTATTGCACTGCACATTCCAGTCTCTTATAGCCTGCTAATTCAAAATAATCCCTTATTTGTCATCCTCTAGCCTGGAGAGATAGTTGGGAAAAAAAAACCCAAACAGTGCCAGAGCTCCACCTATCAGGAAGCCATGCACTGAGCAACTCAATTAATGACTGTAGTACTCACCAGGGATAGATTATCCAGCCACCTCATCAGCCATGCTCGTTGTTATTAGACTAGCCCATTACCATATGGGTATTTTTGACTGTATTCTCAGGACTGAAATTAATTGAGTACACGCAAGTAGTAACGGCCAGATACATTTTATTTTTCCATAAAACAGGACCTGATGATTTAGAAAATGTCTAGATAATAGGCCCACAGAAAGCAAAGGGAGTTTAATGTTCAAGACCACTTAGAAGCAGTGTGTACAAGTTAAGTGCTCTGTCTCTAGTGTACACTAAATTATATCTGATACCTATTACAGTGACCATAGGCATATTCAGCTATGGAAATTAGGCTCCTAGATTTTAAAAAAATACATTTTTACAGATGAATGCCTTTGCTATAACCCCTTCATTTAGAAGAAACATTCAATTTAATAATTTGAGGGGGAGAAATTGTGCTATGTATTCTCTTTGGGTTGTTCTCATCGCTAGCATAGCTCCCCCACTACAGCAGAGAAAGACCAAGCCTTAGCCCTTATCCACCACACGTGTATTGACAAATTATGAGCTGTCCAAAAGGATAAAAGATAAATACAGCTGGGAAGATTAGCCCTCAGTGAAGGTGGTGGCATGCATTTCATGTTCTGTGACCTAATGTTACGTATGTATGTTGAAACTCTCCAATATATATATAAAATTTATTTATATTCTAAGTTATTTTCTTAATTATAAAGACTTCCTAGAAATGCTGTAAGCCTGTACTTCCCACCCACCCCCACCCAATAAAGTATTCTTATACATTTGGTATCCCAGGTAATGGTTTGTAGTTCTGTTTTGGCAACACTTTACTTTTTCAGCTATGTATCATGCTGACGTGCTTATTCGTTTTAGCATGCTGTAATATTTAATTTGAGAGCAGACTTACCATAACTTTGCGATTTCTGGTCTTACAAGTGAAGGCTAATTGCAGAAGCATAGCAAAATAAAATGAAAGGCGACATATAATGCCATGTTCTTGCAAAAGAATGACAAAAGGGTAAATGGAGGAAGCAGCCATTACTTAAACACATCTAGCTGTTGCCACAGACATCACTGACAAATTAGAGCAGAATTGTTTAAAGAAAAAAAGCTGGATGAAATCAATTTAATGCGCTGCAGCTGCAGCCATTAGACTTGGAGAAAGTGGCAATTCATGTTTTTTTCCTGTAGGAACAACTTACTTACTGGGTAATTGCCATCAATCACTCTTGATTGGGGAAAACCCCCTAGATAAGACTCCTGAGGGGTAGCTTTATAAGCCTGCAAATGAGAGTTTAGTTGGCCATTTGGCTAGTGTGGGCTGCACTATTTTCCTTTTGAGATGTTTGCGGGGTTTTTTCTTGCTCTTACTTTTCCCATGATAACTTTAGGGAGGGTGTTAAAAGTAGAATAGAGGACAAACCAAGACATTATGATAAGGTGTAAGTCTGTAGTTCCTCTGTCTCCGAAGTACCGTGCAGCACTCTGCCCCCCTCATCTGAAGGATGCAACAGACCCAATGCAGGCAAAGCTGATGATCAAAGGTAAGATGAGTAACCATTCAAGCTACCATCTCTCTTCTAGATTTAATGTATGTGCATTGAATGCTACAGAGGTCTACTGAATTACCAGCTGTAGTGAAAGGCTGGATGGAGGCAGGCTGTTCACCATCTCGCCTAATTAAGAACTGGGAGTAAAGTTGTGAAGCTGGAAAGAAGCTTAAGAAAAAACCGAAAGTGGTGGTTCTTAATGCAGCGGGGAGTAGATCTGTGGGACGACTCTACTAAAAAATGTCAGTGCCAGAAGTTTATTTACATGGACACATTCACAGGTGAGAAAGCCACTCCAAGCTGTTGCATATAGAGGAACTTACATATGGCTCTGGAAATGCTCTACATTGAAAATGGGGGCTGGAAGAGTATTAGGGGAGGAAGCATCATCTACGTTTATCTCGATCTCATATTTTCCTGCTAATTGCTTATGGGCACTTGTGGAGTAGGATTTTGGGTGAGATGGACCTCAGTCTGCCCCAACAGAACCATCCTTAGGTGCATGCACAGTTGTGTCGTTGTTCTTGAACAGAGGACTTTCCGATTCAGTTGCTATTAAGGTGTCAGAAAGGAGTTTAAGGACTGAGTAGGGGTTTTTCTTTTTAGTCTGCTAAGAGTGATTTAAAAGAAATTAGTTTCCAAGCAGGTGATGCAATTTTGTTATAGACAGCGACAACTAATAGTTGAAATAAATAGAAGCAAGCCTGCAAACCTACAACACTTCTCACTCTCCTACTGAAAGATTTTTATACAGATTAGAGCTGCAGGATTTAAAAGATAACTGTTAACAGAAAGACTGGATAGATATTGGCAGTAGCCCTAGTTCAGCAGTCTTACTGACACAAAAAGCAATGCTTCATTACTGTTTGTTGAAGACCCCATAGACAGAGCAAAGAATGCATAATAGATTTATGCCCAATTTTGACAGTCCTTAAAAGGATAAGGTGACACTTCATTCAGAAAGGACACAAGCCTTAATACAATCAATCAGTAACATTTCATACCTAACTAATTTCATATTACAGTTTCTTTCAATGCCTAAGAGCAGTACTTGGACACCCAGTTACAGACAGAAGGGAATGCAAACTTAATCAATTCTTTACCGAAAGTTGAGTTTAAGTCAAAGGCCCATAAGCAACTACAACAAGTACTATGCTGCTTTATTGCTCAGGTCAAAGGAAAATTTATCAGAGCTAACAGGAGTCCAAAGAAAGCCCGCTAAGAGACAGATGTGTAAGAGTAATCCTACAGATGACAAAGTCATTGCAGAATAAAAAGCCTTTTATTAGATTTTTACAAAATAACCTGTAAAAAAAAAAAAAGACTATTCACCTCATATCAGATATATGCAATATATAAACTTAGACATTCCTACCCACTACCTCACAGATTCATAGTTTGTCCATTACTTCCTTCAAAAAGAAAGAACACCTCCATTTCTATGCCAAAAACCAGATGAAGGCTCACCTGTTTTTTCTTTCTCTGCTGACTTCAACCCTAAAAAGCAGATGGTGTGACAACAGTAGATTCAGAGAGGTTCCAGTCTCCTGCTACGCTTTCTTTAGCGGTGAAGTCTCTTTATGAAGTTTGTCCCCCCACAGTTATCCTGGTCTCACTCTTGGGAGGTATTTTGCTTTTCTCTTTTTTGAAGGCAAGATGATTTTGTTGTTTCTGTTCAATGAATGGCCCCACTAAATCAGCACAACTGAGGGGCAAATAATCTCCAGCAGAGTAAGGGCTGAGGAACTTCACGCCATCTGGGAAGTCATAACTGGGAATTGTGTCCTCAGACTTTGTCATCTATTTGAACTGTCAACAGTTCTTACTTTGTTAGCCCAGTGCATTCCACTTAAAGCTAGAATCATGCTGATGCAGCTCAGAGACCATAGAAAAACCGTCACGGAACCAGAACACTTTTATTATAGTGTTTAGACAAGTAATCATCATGTATCATTCAAAATTGTTCTCAAAACTAAAATTTAGATTTAGCTTATCAATGTGATCAATTGAATCTTAGTAAACAATACAATTATGCACAGTTATCTTCCATTAAGAAATACTGTAAAATATATACAAATATTGTTTCAGGCAAATGGCCTTTTTGCAAGGGCGCAAGTTGCATTTCTGAACTTCAGCAGTGAGTCCCATCAAGTGTACACAGAGCTCTCGCCATTGTGTTCTGTGAAACCTATGTTAAGTTCAGTTTACTCACCTTTCAAAGACTCATTCTGAAAAAAATCACAAAGGTACAAGATTTATATACATAAAGGCACAGCAATTCTGTTGAAACCAGCTATGTTACAGTACAATAGAGTTCCATCAGTGCCTTTCATGCAACAAAGTTCACTAACAAATTTAAATCCTCTTCCATTAAAATTAACTGCACAAGGATTGTATCCTTCCCTTTCAGTAAAAAGAATAAGCAACTATTATTTAATCAACTCAAAAGTTACTACAGGAACTTGAAAGAAATACATTAAATGCTTTTTCTTTCTGCCTAAATTTGCTAGACTTGCAAGCCTATTTCTCATCAAAAGAAAACAGCTTCCAACTAAGAGCAAAGGTGATGTTTCATTTGTGCTAAGATGACAGACTAAGAATTTTTCTATAGCAATAGTTTTATAAAAATGATATATAGGTGCTGTCCTAGGACGCATCACCACCAGCCACAGAATAGCCAATTCTACAGATAGATAAGGAACTGAGATAGAAGAAAACTTTGAATTCAGAGGACAGATTCGGGTCAGGTATAAAAGAATTTATCATTAGAACTATATCCCTGGTTGGTCCAGTGCTCAAAAAGACCCCATGCAATGGACACACCAAGTGTACTTCTCCCTGTCAATCAATTCAAAATATTCTCCCCTTCTCCTTCCCCCAGTACCAACTACAAGTTGTCATTTCTGAAGTTTCAGAGTTTTCCTAGACATCAGTTGCATTGAAAGGGTATTTGCACTTTTTACATGTGTCTGCAGATGAATAATTAGAAGGCAGACTGTATATTGCCATCAAGCTAATCAACTCCCAAAGCTTTGAGCTGTCGTTCAATTTCTTCATCTGATATGGTAGCAGCTTTTGATGTTGATGCAGATGGTAAGCCTCTGGCAGCTGACGGGGCTTTGGCCATCTAGAAGATGACAGAAGTTTTCGTCAGTCAAAATAATACATGGTATGACAAGCTGACTTCTAGAATAGGACTATAAAGTAAAGGCTGAAAAACTGTTTAAAAAAAGGCATGGGGGGGAAGAAGCACATGAACTGGGTAAAAATAGCCATACCTTTCCAGAGATTTCAATTCCTATCTCATCAAGCACTTGGTTAACAATATCCTGGCTTTCTTCCTCTTCATCAGAAGCATCGAAAATATCATCCAGAGTATCATTAACTTAGAAGAAAGAAAAAAAAAAATATCCACACCACATTAAGCAAAAAGATTTCTGAAATAACTTAGTGCCATCTTTCTGTCCTCCCAGGATGTAGTAGTAATACCAATATATAAGATGCCTACAGAAAGCAGCTGTATATTGGAGAGTCTTTCTTACCTCTGCCTTGCAAAGCCTGTGAGCAGAGCTAGAGCAACAACAGGGTAAGGCATGCCTGCTTTCATAAAAACGTTTGTTTCACCAAAATAGTTCACTTGCTCTATTTCCCCCCCTACAAGATTTTAAGATTTCTTAAAACGAGTTCCATAAAAACCCCTTTCTTCTTCCTCCTCCAAATAAATTGTGGAATTGTTAATTACTCAGCTAATTTCTGAATTGCAGCAATACAGTCCTGCGCAGTTGAGGTGTTTGCATCTTGCTCAGCAATATTGTTTTGAGTCCATTCTACTTCCTACGGCCAACACAGTGGACAGGGATTCGGATGGGAAGGAGACTGTGCTAGCAACAGCAGGAAGTTTGGTGGACAGATGCAATCAGGAAAAAGAAACTTGCCACCCCACCCCCACTCAAGAATTTTGTGGCTTAAAGCAAAAAAGTAGAGAAAAAACATCCCATACCACCATGTATGTAAAGCTGAGACAATCAATAAACTCTAAATTAAACTCAAATTTCTGTGTGTCCAGTCCCAGAAGAAAAAAAAGCATATGCAGAACTATCAGCTACAGAAAGGGCAATTTTTCAAGTCCCCCTACCAGTTATGCCAACAACGATTTGAAGTGGTCTCATATCCCCTTCCCTTCCACTATGTTCTTTCTAGAAGTATAATGGATTTTTTGCATAAAGATGAGAAGAAATGGATTTCTGTATCTAGAGCTACTAAAAAGCCTAAGGCCGTCTCCCTGCTCAGACATGCATTGTTTTGTTTACTCTTCATTTTTGCTGTCAGTCTCAAGAGCCATAGAAATAAAACCTCAAGCATCAGTATTTCTAGACTGGTGCTACCCCTTCTGCAGCACTGTGGGCTGCAGCTAGCTGTTTCTTGCAGCTTGGAACTTACTCATTTCTTCGGTCATTTCCATCTTCATGTTTTCCTTCTGGAAATTCTGCATAGTTTGTAGTGTCTTTTGTGGGTCCATTTTCTTATTAACCGCTTGCATTGTCTATTAATATTTAAAAAAACCCAAACACCTTTATCATACAATGAGACATTAGTAAAGGCTGATATATACATTACGAAGGAATAAAACTTTTCTAATGAAAACCCCTTCAGTCCAAATTTCACTTTACTTGCCCCTTTACATCCCGTGAGAACTGCAGATAGATACACAACAGATCAATAGTACAGTCTGCCCCTAGTAAGAAACACTGCTATCTACTACCCCAGTAGATATGGTTTTAAATGGGTAAGTCCTGGCACCATGACCCTTCTCCTGGCCTTGTATTAGGAAAAATCTGCCTGATCTAAATGAAAAGAACAAGACAGTAATTCCTAACTTGCAGGCTACACACGTTAAAGAGGTAAATAGCTGCAGCTTTTTATTTAGTAAGGAACATTTATTTGAACCACCACTAGAGGACAGGCATTAAATTGCAATTGTTTCTTTATGTTATAATTTCATGGAAAAACTACTGTTCTCTGAAAAGCAAATGTCAAAGTGCTCAGGAAGTACGTATTAGCTTAGGGTGAACCTTTGTAATGGGCAGAGATATTTTTGTGACAGGGTAATAAACTTCACCTGTTTTTACTGCAAGTATGCAGCACTGCCTTTGCAGGCATCCCTATTCAATATTTACTTCTTTCCTAAAAAGCAAGCTACTCTATCTCTCATGGGATGTTAAAACCCAAATATAGACATGAGCAATTCAAATGCAAAGTCTAACCATCTTTGAGAAGATAAAAGAGTTGGTTAATTAAAAGGGATGCTACCAAGCTACTGGCTTCATAGAAGCCCTTCTGCCTTCATGTCTGAATTTGTTTAAAGTGCTAATGTATTATGCTTCTAAGGTTACTCGAATTTCAAAGACTGAGTTCATAGTTACATTATTTGAATTTAAAAAGTTGCTCTGGACTTCGAGGGTGTTGGTTCTTTAGAATTCTTTTACAAGAGTTATAGATGGACATCAAAAATATTTGCACTAAACTGATACAAGAGTTTATGCATCTTCAGAAAATAAGCGTCAGATGCATGATTAAAAGAAATAGGTAACTATTAACTGGACTTTACTGTGTCCAAAACTAGTGCCATACATGCTAAAAAGTATATAGGAAATATTCTGAAATCTTCACATTCATGTATTTGTCTTGCTTGTTAAGGTAACTGATTTCATATATTTTTGCTGATGGTTGTATGAGATTAAGAATAGTTTATAAGCTTCAAAATGAACAACTGAATACTTTTCTTTTATAAGCTTCCTATGTTGATAAGGCAAAACATTCACTTTAAAAGTGACCAAAAGAATTTAACACTTTCCTCTCTAATAAAGTTACACAAACTAGTCCATAGAAGTACCTGCTGTGTTTCAAAAAGCACCACTTTTCTGGATCCTGGTTAATTTATTTTTTTAATATTTTTGTTTTTTCTACTGACTTACCCTTCATAATTAGTCTAGTGACACTTTGGTTTTGAGAAACTTAATCCAAGACATATCACAGATAAAAACAAGTCAACCACGGAATAATTAAAAAGTGAGACCAACTTGTTCACATGCAACACTGTTGTAGGAGTACTGAAAAAGGAGTTTAACCTGATCAGTTGTACAGTCAGACAAGACCCCCTTTGGTGGGTCAGTCATGGAGGATGGAAAGTTTGCTACAGAGCCACAACAGCCACTGAAGGGCTGACACCTGCCAACACACTGCTTCTAAAAGATACCTGACAAGCAAGCCTTAGCAGCAATTACTTTCCGCACTAAGTTGCGCTACTCTATTGTGTTTAACTGGATTTAACTTGAACTGTGATAAAAGCACAACTTCTCTACGATAATGAGCGCTAATTCTGTTTCCTACACTTCAAGCTGAACAATCCTCCTTGCTAAAAGCAAACTCCCTATTTATCAATTCAGGGAAATAGGGGAAAGTTCACAACTAACTCGGGTAACTGAGATTTTTCAGACTCATATGAGATGGGATTTGTGAGAAAACTTAATGCAATATCGTTTCCTTAGAGCACAGAGAGTGAGAAATGACAGGGAACTCGGATGAGATTTCCTTAGGAACTTAAAAGCCAAAGCAATAACCTACTTTTTGCACAAGCCTACTGTGACACACTGCCTTGATTTCTAGATGAAACATGCCCTACTTTTTCCCAATAAAAACTGCTGTGACAAGATGTACCAGCAAGGCACTGCAGCAGCAAGGTTTGGGTCTTTTTAGTGCCCTAAAAGAGTTCTTCCACTGGCATTAGAGTTTATTTTTATCATGCAGATATTTGACGGATGTCTAGCCCAAGAAAAATATGCTTAGTTTGGTGCTGACTGGCTGGACTGACTAGACAAAAATTTCATAATATTAATCAAATCACTTTTTCCCTACTGTATCCTCAACAGCATTTGGGGTATTAAGCAAGTTTTATCCCTTCAATTATCTTATACAAAATAACACAGCTTAACTTTTGGAACCATATGCTGCACTTTAAAAGAATGCCCTGTAATGCCTTACTTTTGCTGTAGTTGACATAGCTCCTGCCATCTTCATCTGAGAGTTCATGACCTTTGTTTGAGTCGACATAGAAGTGACTTTAGAGCTAACGGCGTACGTTCGATTTTTCTGCTTCCGCAGCTGTACAAGCTGTTTTGCTAGCACTTTACAGGCTTCTTTGTTGCCAGTCTTAGCCATTTTCTTTATTTCCAGTTCCTGTTAAAAAAGGTACAAGATTAATTCTACAGAATTTTCATTCAGACACAGACTATAATCAAGCCTTAATACTAACAATTAAATTCCAGAAGTTAACTACCCTCTTGACTTTTTTTAAAGACATTTAAAGTTATATAAATAGTCTTCCTCGCTTTTCTGCCAAGGCTACTTGGTACAACAAATGCAGTGCTGTTATGATTTGACCAGAAGAAGAAAACTCAACCAAACAATTATAGTATGGTAGCATGCAGTTCCCCAAAAGGCTTTAACTTCTGTATAACATCACGTTCACTTATATGTCCGCATTCAATTCCATATCTGGATAAGGAGTAACACTTCAAAAAAAAAAAAAAAAAAACACCCAACCCCAAAGTGAAGAAATGATTATGGCCAGCCAGCCATTAGTGCCATGACTCCAACCATCTTTGATTTCTTGCATTCTCGGGCAATCAAGCCACACTGCTCATGGAAGAAACAGGGAATTCATAGGTTCTTTTTAAACACTTTTTCAGCCTTGAGAGAATCTCATAACCTTTTTGGGGAAGAAGTAGATAAAGTTAGATGAGCAATAATTATAGGCTGTTTGCCCACATAATTTAGCTGGACTTAACTTAGCACATAATAAAAGTAGTATAATTTGTCTATAGCAACATGCGCTTAAACCATAAGAAAGGCACTTCTAGCTTCCAAAAAAACCCCCAAATCCCACTCTATCAATTCAAGGAGAAATATTATTTAGCCCGGAGGTACCAGGAAAAAGTTTGGCACAAATACTCTTGTCAGCTGGGATTTTTCAAAGTATGCCTTCTGATTTATGACTTGGTAATGTAAACTTTTCAACTAATTTTTCCTTTTCAACCTTTTTAAGGAGGGCTTGCCATAGTATCTCCATTCTTTGTATACGGCCAATTGTACATTTTGATTCTTACTGTTAAATAAAAGCAGCCTTTAAAGACCAGCTTTCTCCTGTGATTCTTCAGGAGAATATATCTGCTACAGGTATATTCTGTAATCCAGAAAACTGCACTTAGAAGAAGATATGTTGGTCTGAAAAGGTAAATACTGGTCACCAGGATATGCAAAACAGTAATGTTTAAAGGCAAGTGTAAACTGGCCCACTGCATTAGCTTTACTACTAGGGAAGATCACGGTTAAGTTTACTACAGACATGGCACTGGCACAAGATCTTCTCTGTAAATCCATAATCTCTGAAAGGCTGTGTCATACGTACTGTTTTTAATCCAAGAAGTTACAGATTGGCAAATAAGGAGCATGAGACTGTTCAAACATTAGAGGCCTGAAAAAGCTGTCCTCTGTGCAAGTAGCTCACAAAGACCACAAAAACAAATTTCTATAGTAAGCCTAGAGTATTATGTCATTTTTTCATACCTCAAGTACTGTGAAGGGATTAGCTTGCACACTAGCAAACGCTACTTGGCACCCTAGTTTTAACAGAAAACATTGGAAAATAGGGATTTTTTTCACTGAGATGAAATGCCTAAGTACCATTTATAACCTGATTTTCAAAGTGAAATACAAACCTACACCAACCACTGCTAAATCATTGCCGATAATCCAGCTGGAGAAATCAAACCCTATAGATAGATGATTTTATTCTTAATTAAGAATAATTTGGGTAAAGAGCTGCAATAAATTATTTGCTTTTAAGAGGTTGGGGCAAGCTTATTAAAGTCAGTTATGTTCTTCTGGGGAAAAAAATAAAATTAAATTCATACAGTCATATGAGGTTACTGAACTGAAACAGAACTGTCTGCATACTTTAAGGTATTTTTACACATAGAATTAATAACTAGGTATTCTCAGGGTAGTA
Organism: Gorsachius magnificus; assembly: GCA_034008185.1. NCBI lineage: Eukaryota > Metazoa > Chordata > Aves > Pelecaniformes > Ardeidae > Gorsachius > Gorsachius magnificus. The sequence continues at coordinate 116,009,849 of CM067081.1, read as the reverse complement.
CCTCACAGTTCAGAAAAAACAAAAGTCTTTCTGAAGAAAGCACATAATGTTCTGAGATTGACTGACAAGCCTTTGATCCTTCTTCACCTGATCTGACTCTGAAAATTAATATTTATTGTCCATTCTCTCATCCTCACAGCAAATTTTAACTTTTCAAAGACATATTTCACTTCACATATTTCTTCTTCTCCTCAGAAATCCAACATTTCTGCAACAATTTACTGTAGTAAGTAATCAAAACTTCCAACCTGAGAATTCACAAAAATTAAGGTCATTCCCAGAGTCAGAATATTTCACACTGAAAAATGCCTCATCTGCAAGTAATTTATTGTATCTTGGGTATTCCAGCTTCCAGAAACAATTTCTCTGACCTCTTTTAGTTTATGACTCCCAGCTCTTGGTATTCATGCAACCTGCTGCCATGAAACACCACCTGAATAGCTACTGGAACAGTGGCTGCATTTGCCAGCTTTTCCCCATGTCTTCATGCATCAAACCCTGCCATCTGTCACATCCATTTACCCAATTATACTGCCACACAGGTGCAGCATCCATTCCCTGAATACTTGATAGCTCACACACACCAAGTTTTAAATAGATCTTAAATTAGGCAGATAGTTTTATTATTATTAGCTACCTTTAGGGAAGTTCTATATGGAGGAAAATAACGACCCTAAGGAATTCATGATACCCTATGGTTTTTCAAGTACTCTCTCCCACTGGACAGTCATGGTAATGTAGGATAACACTGACACTGCTTTTCATTTTTCTACCACGAGACCACTGATTTGCCAGCCTGTTAGAAAAAGCCTTCTGAAGGACAGAGAATGCCAAGAATGGAAAGGAAAAATTAATATGATTATTTCATCTAAATGCATTGTTTCAGGCTCTTCATGTGTTAAAGACTGAGAATTGCTTTTAGATAGTAATTTTTTTCTGACACAATTTTAATAACTGAAAAGTCAAAAAAGGGAAAGGAACTTTTTAGTGTTCTATTATTATACATAGAGTTGAATCTTTAGCACTTTGCAAGTCTTCTGTTATACTGGGGGTTTGTGTGTGTTTTTAAAGAGTAAAAAAAAGTAGTCCCCGCTCTACTTACCAGTTGTTTTTCCTGTTTTTCGAGTGCTGCTCTATCTCTGGTTATAGCCCTCTGTGTACCTCTTAACTCTCGATTTTGCTCCTTTATTATATCTGGAAAGAAAATATTTATAGCTGGGAAAAGTTTTCAATACTACATAAACACCTTATCTGCTCGGCACTCTGCAGATGTGCAGCATGATTGACAGACTCCCTTTGTTCAGAACAGACTGTCAGCTATCAAAGAACTGTCAGCATTTCAAGCGCATTAAATACTAGCAAAATACAATTTTCCACATATGTGATTGTTTCAGCAGTGTCGGCCATATCCCTTAAGAAAAAGGCTATTTCACCCCGTACGTTTCTTTGCACCATAACCACAGCAAGAGCCTTAACCACACAGTAAGAGCTAGGTGCACAGGCTTTTCTGCGAGTTCAACCCTAACTCAGCAATGGCATGTTCACTGTAAGCCTGCTGCTTTTCAACCAGTCAGGCCCAGCTGCAACAGGCAGATCAGCTGAAGAAACCCTATACATGAGATCTCAGAGCAGTTAAGGGGTTCCCAAGTCTATTAAAACAGTGAAGATAGACAGGCCTCAATGCAAGTCCTGGATCCTGCTCTTCTCTGTCCTTACCCTGGTTCGATGGAGACTACTCTCACAAATGTACTACGTCTGTGCTGCCCAAGTTCAGGTCAGACTATAAAACAGTAACGTTCGAACTCTTTCAATTAGCAGATGCTTAAGAATATTAAGATATGAAAGTGGAGGCCTTTATAGCAAATTTAAGTCTCCTGACAACTGACGTAGCCAGCAGAAGATTGAACGCTGCCTGTCAGCCGAGACATACCATCCTTCATAGGAGTTTTGTCCACTGCACTATTTAAAAATTATTTACTGGTAACATCCACTTATTAAAGCAAGCATTATTTACAAGATCAACCATGCTAACTGTAATTAAGTTTTGTTAGAATTTACAGCACGCACTTAGGTGTGATTCACCTGGGCAAAGGTAGAGAGGTCTGCCTCTGACTCGGCATCCTCTGACCTTCACAGCAGAAAGAAACTAATACTTTTAGGAAGAGATTCATCTGTTCCGAACGTATGTGTCTACACGACGTTAGGTAAACTTCGGGTGGGAATTCAGAAGGAGAAGACTGTCACATAAACTGTGTTCAGAGCTCGCTCTTCTAATCCACAGAAGTAACACCCTGGCAGGGCACTGCTATTGGACTCAGAAAGTTTGAAGCACATGAAAATCAATATGAAGAGGCAGAGTTACCATCAGAAATAACGGCATGAAGGATAAATTCTAAGAACCGCATCCACCCTCTTCATCTTTCAAGGCTTGCAACATTTTTTCTAGAAACAGAAAGAAGCATTCACATTCTTCATTCCCACAATCAGAAACACTGGAAAACATCCATTGCTGAAATTATTTCAACCTTAATAGGTTTGAATCGGAAAAGGCCCAAGCCTTCACTGGCATTTTAAAGAGGGCATATACACTACCCCCTGCCACACCAAGTGTTTTTGGCCAAAAAAATACATGTTCCAGATTAACTCTGTGAAAAAGAGGCCTGTTTTTTTACAGTGCTACTACTTCTCCAAGAACTACACAAAAACCATCTTCAGGACATGCAGGCTTTTCAGTGGAGAGTAACGAAGAGCTGAAAGATGACACGGAATGTAACAGTGCATTCTTCACACTGGCAAAGCAGCAGTGAAAATTATGCTGCAAACAATGCTACAGGCATGTAATTTTGAAGGTAGGCCAATGTACATTACTTGCACAGCTGCACTTGCTAAAATGAAAGAAAAAGCTTAACAGCTATGTACAAGAGTGTCTTTTCTAGCTCCAGTAACTATTGAAAGAAAATACCTTAGTGTAGAAAGCTTGAGAAGTGGGAGCTTCAAGACTGTAGGAAACAAGGACTGTACTTAAGTCAGGAGACAACAAGGGTGAGCATGATGCTTAGTCCTGTTGTTTCTGACCTCACATAGTGGCTCGAACTAAGAATAGCAATAAACCGAAAGCAACCGCTATCTGCAGTTACAGGCCCTTTCGTTATTCGTTTTTGTTAGTGAAGGCTGAGATGAGAACTTGGTTCTTGTTTCTCTGTGATAACTGATGCGAATTCCAGCCGACTGAAGAAGACAGGGCATTCCTGAGACAGCCTTTTGCCGGTAGCCACTCCTGTGCATCACGCTGCCACCTCGCAGGCCGGGGTAAGGAGGAAGCACCTCCATTCCTTAAAACAGGTTGGACAAGAGACACCCAGCAGGGCTTGACCTGGTTCCTGCAATCTGCCTTGGTCATTCAAGCTTAGTGCCATCTCCCCCTTCCTCCCCTCTCAGGTGTCGCACCAAAAATGGGAAGAGACAAGTGGGAAACATACGTACTCTCCCTTGGTGACACACAATTGGTTGACGCACAGCGTCATTTTCGGTGTGCTGTTTTTGAACGGGGACCCACCAGATCTGACACAGGGCACCCAACATGCCAGCCAGCCAGCTCTGGGGCTCGCCAGCCCCCGGCAGCCTCTGCCCCACAGCCACGTGTGGGGCACACCGATTCGGGAGGGCTGACCACCACCCACAGCACCGCTGTCAGGTAAGCGATCTCTTCTGACTTTACTCTGGAGAACGCCGCTTCTGTGGTTTTAAGAGCTGTGTCGACAGCAAAAACATCCAAGACCGACTTCTCTTAACACCCGCGTACAAAAGCCCAGGGGGCAAGCGGCAGCGGCAGCTCGGCCGCTGCTCCAGCGGCTCCCGGAGCCTGCGGCCGTGCTCGGCCGCCGCCTCCCCGCCGCAGAGAGCTGGCTCCCGCCGGCAGCACCGCTCCCGTCCCTGTTCGTTCTCGGCTCCAGCAACTCTTCGCGGGTCCGTTCTGTTCCCTCGCTGCCAACCAGGAACGTTGTTCCTCCTCCCCTCACCCGCAGACCGGGTACACCAGGGCCCGGCTCTCCCACCACACCTCGCTCCAGCCCGGCCGCCTCACAGGGCCCGGCGCCTCGGCAATCCCCAGCCTCGCTGCCTCGGGGGGCCGAGCCGGCCCGGCCCGGGGACTCGCCCCGCCTGGCCCGATCGCCGCCGGTGGACCCCGCCGGGCCGGCCCGGGCCCCCGGGCCCCGCCCTGGGCCCAGGCCGGGACCAGCTCCCCAACCGGGACCGTACGAGGGCCGGGGGCAGTCCCCCCCAGGGCTGCGAGAGGGGCGGCGGGGCTCTCTCCCGGGCGCTGGCGGCCCCGCGCCCCACTCACCGTCCACAGCTTCCCCGGCGGGCCCGAGCCGCCCGAGGGGCGGGACGGGGCGGGCCGGCCCCCGGCGCGGGCTGCGCTCCCCGCGGGGACCGCCGCAGCCGGCGGGGGTGGGGGCCGCGGCGCGCGCCCGGGACGGGGCGCGGCAGCACCCCCGCCGGGCTTCCCTCCGGGGGGGTGCTGCTGGGTCCCGGCTCGGGCCATCGGGGCTTCCCGCTCCGTGCGCCGCTAGACGGTTTCGGTTTTCTTCCTGTACGTCTCATTAGTAAAAATTAATCACGCTCGGCAGTGCAGTGCTCTCCGGGCTCGGTTCCCGCGCCGCCCCTCCCTCCCCGTGCAGCCCAGCCACCTGGGCTCGGTGGTAAAACCGAGGGCGGGTGGGGTCCGTGGTTGCCGGCGGCCCCGGGGCACGGCAGGGGCGTGCGGCGGCGCGGGGCTTTGCCGGGGAGGTTCCCGGCTGGGAGCCCTCGTCCTCGGGCCTTGCCGCGCCGAGGGAGCGGGGTCGTGCGTCGGTTTTTGTGAGCTGAGCCTTCGCCCGGGGGTCGCGGCTACCGCGGTGCGCGATGATGGCAGAGTGTGGAAAAAGTAACAATAAGGTTCTTGGCGTTCAGGTTCTAATTAAAACCCTTAATTTTTCCTAAGGCAGTTTATAGCGTGGCTGTGGCTACATCGCTGGCAATGACCTACGTACGTGTCGTGACCTTAGGAAATAAAAAAGGAGCCGTAGTAGGACGTCCAGAGCCTTCGGTTTGAATGCTAGCTAGATACACCGGCACTTACTTTAAAGTGTTGGGGGGAGGGTTGTGTTAATTTGTAAGGAAAAACAAGTGATGGTAACGCAGTAATGCATTTTGATAGCCAGATGTAAATTTAACCTGAGGAAGAGCTGTAAGTTTATGGTGGCAGTACCCTCATAAACCACACTTTTATAACCTTGCATGGCAAACCAATCTATTAGGGTATTATAATAGCAGTGTAAAGATATATGCAGACATCGGTAGGTACAAACTACGTGTCTGGTGTCAGTATTTCTCGATTTTCTGAAAATACAAATTTTATTGTAAATAGCAAGTTTTCATTGTTTTTCAAGAGGCCTTCTAGTTATTTTTCACCGGTTGTGCTAGACTGAAATCCAAAATCACGTGTGGTGGACATAGATACTGTGGAAGTTTAGCAATTCTCTGTGAGGTAAGTTTAATAAAATACGCTTTGCAAGTTTATCCCTGTGTGCCTGTACTGTCTGTTAGGTCAGATCAGTCAGAGATGAGTTAGGAAGCAGAACTGAAATCCTGGCTTTGAAAATACGCAGATGAAGGGGAGGAGGGCGCTTGTAATTTAGATTCAGTTTCCCCCCCTTTCCTTGAGAGAGGCCGGGCAGCTAAACTATGGGGTACTCTTATATAGCACTAATTAGCTGTGAGACCAGAAAAGCATTTTTCCACAGTATTTCTTCATTAATGTTTACTCCTGATGAGGTAAACAAAGATGTCCATAGTAGGCTTTGTGATTGCAATAAACAAAGTATGTCTGAGCTATTGCTTGCCAAGACTTACTGTTTTGTGCTATGAGCCTGAATGCTGGGATGCTATCATAAACTTGATTTGAATTTTTTTGGTAGCAGTGATAGGATGAGAGAAGCCCTTGAATTTATCTTTTAAAAGAATAATGGTTAAGCTTCAGTCTTTCTTTTAGATTCTCAACGTCTTGTTTCAGAATCTACTTGCAAATCAAAATGTAAAAAGAATATCTTAGTCCTTTATGCTATAGACAAACTTTAAAAATCAACCAGATAGAATAAATAACCTTTCCATAGTGACTGTATGCAGATGTCAGTAGCAAACAAAAGCAGGGACTGGATATTTTCTGTTTGTTGGATGTCGAGTAAAGCGGGATACAAAAATTGGTTCAGAAGGATGATACAATGTCCTGTACTAATTTGAAATTGAGCACCTTCAAATCAAAGTATGAAAGATGAATTTGGAAAGAGGAGCAGATTAATTGCAGGAAAGTTGGTCTGCGTTCCAGAGTTGTACTTATTAAAACCCCACCACCATCTTTTTCTATGTATATAAGCTACTCTAGCATTAGTCCCTTTGAGTATCTAAGTGTGTTGTTAATTTAAGCCAGGTGACTAGGTTCAGTCTGCTTAAAGCTAAAGTGTTCAGGTGCTCAGATGAAATGGCTGCCATGAAGAGAACCTTTCAGGTGCTGTTCTGTAGAATAGTAGAGATAGTGGCTGATTTGCAAAAATACTTTTCTGCTGCGATTGCAGGAGAAAAAGGAGAGGTGAGCTTTCAGGCCTATGAGCCTTGAAGAAACTCTCAGGGTTCTGCTTTAAAATCTTTTCAAGCTTTCTGGCTGTACCGGCTGGCCTAATGAAAGTTATTAGTCTTCCTTATCTCCCTTTCTTGGGTGAGGAAAACATTGCAAGTGAACTTTAGCTGACAAGCCAAGGCAGACTGTCTTGGGATGCTTTGTGGATAATGACCCAAATTCAGTCCTCTGATCTATTCTGGGCCTGTCTAATTTCTCATCTGCAGATAGAAGGAAATTAAATGAGGCCATGTGTAGTAAAGAATGAAGTGGGTAAGCTGAAAACTACAGGAGCCTGAAGGAGATAAACGATCAAAGACTGGTATAAATGTATTGTTATATGAAATGCACAACTCTTAACGTGCAAAATAAGGTTATGAGGAGAACTGTCTTTGGGGCCTCAGCAACTGGCCATCTTGCAAATCTTGCAAAGGCTCGCTAACACTTTGCTTTATCCTGGAGGAGCTCCACTGAAATCAAATGACACAGCACTTGCATGCGTAAGAGTTTGTGAGATCGTGCTGTACAGGTTACGTGACCTTATAGCTTGTCTTGTGAAGGTAGGCTGAGTTAAGGGGGAGACAGAAAGAAAAAGGCAGGGAGAGAGTCACAGACCCTGTAGTTCAGCTCAACACCTGAATTTCTTCCCTGAGTAAGCATTCTGCCTGTGCCACAGCAGATTCTATGGCTGTGTTTAAATCTATGGCTCTGCTGAAGCCTGTGTCTATGTCCTGTTGTTCTCTCTAATCATGTTCATTAGCAATGGTACCTGGAAATTGGAGGGTCCTCACCAGGGTGGAGAGGTGATGGCAATGTGCATGGAATATGGGACGCTGGAGAGAAGGTGAAACAGAAAGGGGCAGGGAGGATTGGTAGTCATGACAAAGGTGTGTGTGGAAATTTGTGAAGAATAAAGAGCTAGAAAGAACAGGAATAAATTAAGAAGGCCCTAGAAGTGAGGATAAAGAGGATGGAGAAAAGCAGCGGAAATGGTGCAGCTGTGATATGCTGGAGGTTCCCTCTGGTACCGGGGTTCTGAAATTCATTTTCTCTGCTTTGTTCAAAATGAAATCACTTATTTATGTGTACAAGTATAAAAAAGTGTTTTATACAGCACATCTCACCCTCACCTTGCAGATTAGACAACTTTGCAGCAACTTTTATGGAAAGCTCACAAGAACTGAAAAATACCTCATTCATAGGAGGAAAGGGGGAATTGCATCTAGCAAATACACAGGTATGAAAGAACACTTAGAGTCACTGAAAGCAAAATTACGAGATAGTTTTCCTTTATGAAATCTATGTAACTCTCAATGAATAATGGGAGTAGTGAATTGCTGTCAGGTAAGAACAATGCCAAAATAAATGAGGTTGCAATGAGAATCAAGTCAGTGAGCTACAGAACCATCAGTGGATTATCTACTTGGAAATAGCTTATATTTCTAAACATTTTCATTTTCCAAAAAAAGGATGTTTTTCATTAATTTAAGAAAATAGTGATGTGATGAATCTGAAATATGAGTGAACGTCTTGCTTCCCATCTGTTCAAATTTTAAGTTGAATTGAGCATATGTGTGAAGCAGAGAGAGTATACTGTTGGTCTTATAACTTAATTGTTTCTTGCTTTCCCTGTCTAAAAAGGCTAATTGCTACTCATTGATGCCTTACAGCATACCAGGTGTACAGGGATAGAGGGAAATACACACTTAGGTGTGGAAGCATGGTTTGAATTAATTTGTTCTTGTGAGGACAGTTACATCTGTGGAGACTGAAATTGCCTTTTGATGTGAGAGGGTCTTTGTGATGTGTATGTTTTGCCTGATAATCCATTGAATTCACTTTACAGACTTTTGGGTAAGTAAAAACAGCAAGAATGAGTTAAAGAAAAACTGTAGTAACTTAAATGTGAATTGTCACTGTAGAGTTTGCTGAAGAGCTCTTAGTGAACTGGAACTCTGAACATTTAAAGGATGTTGTCTTAATCTTAATTTTTTACTCCAGGATGTATTTGCAAACAGTTCTGAAAAAAAAAAACAAACCAACAACAAAACAAAAACCCCAGCCATCCTTAATATATGTGAGTAACTAAGCAAGAAAGTTTTTTGTGTTGCATGGAAACAGCATATCAAAGAAAGATGCTTATGCATGCAAGGTTACACCTTAGTTTCAGTCACTTTCAGCATCATCTTAATAAAGTATAAGTACTTCACACCATTTAGTATGTGCATGAAGTTCACTACTTTGTGAAAGCCTCTAAGTGCCTAACCCCTCCTTACGGAAATCTGGTTTTAATTATTACATTGACTGGTGATAATAAGACACTTTTGAGTTGCAGACTACATCTTTTATAACCTTCACATCTGATTGCAAGGTTCTTCCTTGGTGAAAGAGCGAACACTTCATTATAAAATAGTGCCATTACTTTGTACAAGCAGCTTTAGTTTTGCTTCAGTAATCAAGTACAGTAGGACATCATATTTCTGTAGGGCATTCATGAAATCAAGGGTTATACTTTTGAAAGCATTTGCTTGCAAATATCATATCTTTAAATGACTTTGCCCAAGGTGAAAAGGAAATCCAGACTAGCAACAAAATAGGTAAATACTGTTAGCATTTTATCACAAGCTTCAAGAGTTCCTCAAGGCATCAAGTTTAGAAAAAAAGAGCGAGAGATTATGGGGAGGATATTTATTATTACAAACTGCAAAGTCAACAGGGACTGCTAAATGTTCTTACGGTCATAATAGCCTATCTCATGTTAATTCTAGCCTGAAGCACTGTGACTCTTCATGTGCAGAGATAATGGAGGGTAAAACTGTATTTTTAGTGTAGCAGCAGATTCCTCCCAACCATGGAAAATAAATTAGAGAGCTTTGCAAACTAAAAATGATTTGGGCTTTGAAGGAATTCCCAGCAATAATATACAAGACTTATTACCTTGGGTAGTTAGAGGGTCCCCTATGTTTATGTCTGACAGTAGTCATTTTGACTGTATATTGCCTCAGTATCTTGTTTTCAAATAATTTGCCTTTAACCCAAATCTGTTGATCCTAAAGAGAAGATCTTTTTGGTGATGTTTGTATTGTTTGTACTTCCTATGTGTATTTTACATAAAATTTAGTGTATGTTGCCCAGGTAAAATGCTGCATTAATGGTAAAGTTTTTATATTTCACTTAGCTGGAATTCACTACACATCAAAATTTAACGTATCAAGACCTGTGTTAAATAGGTTCAGATTTGAGAATGTGTGTACATTTTTTTCTCAAGTAAAACACACTACAAGTAGTTGTTCTAAAATAATGCATTGCAAACCTAGGAAATTCAGTTTAAGGTTGTTATTGTTCATTATTTGTGTTACGTTATTATCAAGGAACATGACTGCTTTGGGGTAAATGTGAAACAAAATCACACCATTCCCCTGAGAACTTATTTTTTCTTATTATATTGGGACAATATGTGGACGTCAACAGACTGGACCGTGCAAAGAAACCAGAAGTTTTCTCACATACACGTCTAAAAAAAAAAACCTTTTTTAGTGGTGAGTAGGTAAGGAGAAGACAAAAGATGGTTGCTAAAAGTACAATTAATGAGAACGGAAGGAAAGAGTCAGTGTAGACTGTGAATGTGAGGTGGTATAGAGGTGGTACGGAGACTGGGATAGGCCAGAGAAGGCCTTGAATAGAGATGCACTGTGGTGAATAACTGAAGGAACCACTTGGAAGGAGGCAATGAAAATGCCAATGTGATCAAAGTCGTGAACTTTGAACTTGGCCTTTTGCAAAACATTTTGAAGGAGCTAGGTTGGGTTCATCAGGGACATGAAGAAGGATATTGCACCCATTTTGCACCACAGTAGTGAGTATCTGGTCTAAAGCTTCAGCTTTGTGGCTCTATAGGAAAGGCTGCTCTAGCAGAGCTGCTCTGTAAGAGGGAGCAGTAAGATTTTTATACAGCTAAAATGACAAGCATCTGGAGATTGTGCTCAGCTGACCACCCTTAATAACAGAGGTGATGGTGGTGGTGATCGTACTGATGAGGAAAAGAAGATTGGAAGCACTGGGTAGGTGAAAGACTGGAAACGCTGCCCTATGGAGCTGAATATCTATAAACTAAAGGTAGACAGAGACTGACGTTTCAATTCAAATAGAAAGAAGTCTGGAGTAGAGAAGCGGAGCTATAAGTTATCAGAGTGAGTGGGATAGCGGAGGTTTTGTACCAATGAATGAGACTCTTGAGAAACAATAAAGGAAACCAAGGACAAGGCCTTATGAAAATGAAAGGGTGCAGCCTTAATATGCAAATTTTTTTTTTTTAAGCATTTTTGTAATTATATTTAAGCGGGGGATATTTTTTAGAAGTTTGATAAATTGGGAGGACTTTAACATTTTATTCTAAATAGAGTGCATGATATTCTTAACTTTTAAGGCAAGAAATTTTTTTACTTGTGATGATTTTTCAATTTTTAAAAATATTATTCAGTCTTTTGATAGGAGTTGTGATGGTATTCTTGCATCCACATGAAGACAAAGTGATTTTAACATTTTTAGAAAAGTTAATGTTTCTTTTAAGTATAAAAGGAATACAGAAATATCTCTTAACACTGGAACTATCAAATCAAGGATTTCTCATCTTGATCTTTTTGTTAATGATTTATGTTTTCACTGGGATTCAGAATGCTTGTCGCTTACGCTGTCCTTTGAGAATAGCTGTAGCTACCTAATGGTCCAATCCAACAAAAAATATGTTCAGTTCCTGTATCGCGAAAGTGTGTATAAAATTTGAAGTCACTAGAATCTGCTCCCAAAGCATATACTGCCAGAAAGCCAGATATATTTTATATTGCATTGGGCCCTAAAGTGTTATAAAAAATGGCATATCCCTTTTTTTCATAGCTTTATGACCAGCCAGACAGCATCAAGCAGTTTACTGCAGACCCTGTTTATGCCTTGCAGGAGTGCAGCATAGTAGACCCTTGTGCATGCTTTGTTTTCAGCACCAACTCTGGAAGCAATTTTGAATCTCATTTGATTTTAGTTGAATCTATGTTCTCTTTGTCATCTATGTGTGAATCAGTATTGAAAAAATTAGACCAATGTTGTTTTCACTGTTTAAAAAGGCATTCCGTTTATTTTAGATTAGTTCAAACTCTATTCTTACATCATGCTTAATTCTTTCTTTCTTAACCCTCTAATGCCATTGGTGCTTTATATGGCTAGGGTAAAATACGCGCCAAGGGATGGTGGGGTGGGGAGCTCAGCCACATGTAAATGAGGATTCGATTCTACAAAGCCAGGAAAGGCATTTGGCCACATTCATTTCAGTGCGAATTCATATGGATAATCCCTTTATAAATTAATTGGGTTGTTTCATTGGTAAACGAGGTAGCCAGGATCCACATGCAAGTGTCTGTAGCCTTCTGGGAGGCGCAGCTGCCGCTGATGGAGGCAATGCTGAGCAGCCTCTCCTTTGCTCATACAACATCAAGTCTTCTGAGCTGAGCCTTTGGATCTAATTAGCTAGCTATTCAAGGGACTTGTCTGGCTTAACCTTTAAATTGTATCTGAAAAAAATGTGTCTCTCTGGTGGCTCTTTTTTTCTTAACTTGTATTGAGTTGTTGAAGTGACTAATGTAGCAACTGTTTGCTTGTAAAATAGTATCACTAAGTTAACTTACTCCTTGATTCTTATATGGCTAAAATTGCCAAAAATGTGTGTGTGACAATTATGGATCTTGGTCCAATTTCAGAGGGAGAGTGTGAACCACAGGTAGTTTGATGTCCCAGTTCAGAAAAGTTCTGAACCTGTATGCAAGGCTGCATGCACGTGCTTGATCCTTCTTTCAGCAGAAAAATCCTTTTATCTGGACTTGCTCTAGTTTTGTAAATGAATCGGGGATACGGCTATTCTGCTCTCATGGTTTAAGCCCAGTCAGCAACTAAGCACCACCCAGCCATTCGCTCGCCCTCTGTCCCTGCCCCTTCCCCAGTGGGATGGGGGAGAGAATAGAAAAAACCAAAACTTAAAACCCATGGGTTGAGATAGACGGTTTAATAGGACAGCAGAGGAAGAGAAAATACTACTACTACTAATAATGATAAAAGAATACACAAAACAAGTGATGCACAGTGCAGTTGCTCACCACCTGCTGACCGATGCCCAGCCTGTCCCCGAGCAGCGATTGCTGTCCCCTGGCCACCTCCCCCCAGTTCCTATACTGAGCATGATGTCCTGTGGTCTGGCATAACCCTTTGGCCAGTGGGGGTCAGCTGTCCCGGCTGTGCCCCCTCCAGCTTCTTGTGCACCTGGCAGAGCAGGGGAAGCTGAGAAGCCCTTGACTGGTGTAAGCACTGCCCTAAAACATCAGGGTGTTATCAACATTCTTCTCATCCTAAATCCAAAACACAGCACTGTGCCAGCTACTAGGAAGAAAATTAACTCTGTCCCAGCCAAAACCAGGACATCTGCTGAGAAGGAAGACTTGGTGACTGCCTCTGGTTTTGCTGTTTTGTATAGTGCACAGCAAACTGTAGTGTGCTGAAGTCTTGCTCTGTGGAGCAGAAGGGCAAGAAACTCAGCTGCATTTTCCTCTCTGCTGCCCAGGAGAGTCAGGTCCCTCTAATTGGGAGGGGATCCCATGGATGGGGGCAATACAGCTGGCTGGGAAGTCAGGGAAGAGCAGCAGCTCTGTGTGATGTGTCTTTTTTGCAGTGGTGGTTTCTGATTGTAACTGCTCCTGGGAATTACAGATATTTTCGTTTTAGGACTAGTCCCTGTACAATGGGTATTTTACATGGTGGTGACAGAATTCTGAAATAAGCTGTTTTGTTCAGAGTTCTGCTGACTACATCATTTAATAAATGAGGTATTCATTATTAAGTGCCTGATCAGAACTACTGAAATCTGTAATGTTAGCCAAATGCACCAATTTGCAATTTAGCTCTCACTGCAGTATCAATTACATCTGGTTCTTCTGTTTGTTGTTGCCATTTGTGTTCACGGAATGCCTTAATAAAGGGAATAGAAAGAGGATTATCCCGTGTTTTCCTCTTGTACAGAAATAGATGATACAAGCACACCAATTTTGTATCACTTATAAATAGCTTCCGGAAATAGTGGTCTGTGAGGGAATAGGGCTGATTGACTCATTTGTTGTGAATAATTTAGCCAGAAAAATTAGCATTTTTTTACATGTATTATCCATGGAGAACTGAATTTACATTCATCTATTTGTTATTCATAATCTACCATTTAATAGTTTATGAATTGCTGTCTGAGTTTTCTGAGACATGCTTTATTCACTGCTTTGTTACGTGTAACACGTGATGGCACTCTGAGTCATCTTGACAGCTTCTGGGTTCTTGCTGGAGGACTGAAACTTTTTAGCTTAGAGGACAATTACAGTCATTCATGATTCTTAGTGGCCACACGAGAAGATGGTTCTCCTCTATGACGAGGACTCCTGTGCCAGCATTACTTAGGAAGTGGCTGTGACTAAGGCCGCAGCTGTTCAGACTTGCAGTGGTTGTGAGGTCTGTTTCACGGTGATTTCTTTTTTTTTTAATTCAAGCTTGTGCAAGACCTTGTAATGTTGCTTTCTTATCAGAGCAAATTCCCCTTCCTTTTGTGGGAAGGCAGGGTAGTAAAAGAGAAAGTGTAGAAATGTGACGTCCATCGTTACAGCTACCAAGCATGAAGTCATGTATGTAGAGGTGATGGAGAGCCGCTGAGCAAAGTAGTGCAGGTGCCAGAATTGAAGTGTATACATTAGCATGGCATTTTACCCATAAAAAATACATTGGGCTTCTAGTTAATGAATTTCTTGGATATTTCCACTGAATTATGTTTGGTGCATGTATGTGTACTTACATATGTGTATGTCCGTTGTATATGTACAGACATATGTTGTAGATGTGCCTCAGTTTCCCTCTTTTATTCTTTTCTGCTTTGCGTATGAGTGGCCTTGCAGAGGTCTGTTTTTCATTTGCAAATAGGAGTAGCAATCATTTCCCACTTCCTTCTCAGGATTGTTGTATTTTATTAGTCCATGGTTTTGAGGTGCTGTGAGCATGATGACCATTTGTATGGAAAACCCAACAGCACTGGATTGCCAGGGTGCACTAATGAGTGCCAGGAGGAATTAATGACATAGTCACACAAGCAAATATACAAATTCACTGAATGTTAGTTTTATGCATGGTTACAATCGATGTCAAAACTATAGGATGTTGTATAATTAAATAATTTATTAGGCACAGCTGGCTAACTGCTTACAGCAAAACAACCTGTAGCTTAATTGCTCCTTCTACTGCACTGGTTTTATGCATGGTCTTTCTGGCCCCAATACCCAAAGTAGAAAACCCTGCCTTGGGCTTCTTGAGAGTTGTGCAAGAAACAGTGGGTCATAACTCATCCATGTCAAATTAATGTTGTTGTCGTGGGACATCGATGGCATAATGAAGGGAGAATAAGGGCATTAAGGAGGGTTAGTCCTTCAGTAGGACTTCCTTTCTGATTTTGTTGATATACTAAATGCACTTGCATCTTCTCCCCCCCCCCCCCCCCCCAAGAAATCCTTTAAATATTAACTTGGGAAACAAATATGAACCTCAATGGTTTTAAGTATTAAGAATTTTATTTCTTTACATTCAAAATGGAATTGGTTTATACATTTAGGAATACAGTAAGGGAAGTTTCCACCTGACATCAATCCTAAAATGTCTTTTTTCTCTGAGGTATTAGGTAGTTTTTGACAGTTCAACTATTTCACTCTATAAAGTACAAAGTTAAATGTCTTGCCCTGACCCATGTTCTAGAATGGCAGTTCACTATTTTGATTTTCTTTGCAGGATCTTTCTTTCATATCTGGGTAGGTGAAGGGTACTGATTCTTAATTACTTGCATGCTTGGGGGTAATTTTGAACAAAACCAAGATGGTTTCCATGGGTCATTGATTGTAAATGAGAGAATTTGAGAAAGAGTGCTTCATTTAATCATTGTAGCCCTTTACATGTAGTGTTGGATTTTCAAAGTAATTTCCTTGATTTAGGGGCATGAGTCTATCGGGACAGGTGATTGTGTTCAGCCACACAAGACTTGTCTGTATTCAAGTTGTTCGTTCAGATAGCTGTTTGGTCCTATGGTGTGATGGTAGGTATTTGCTTACTCCTGATCTGACGAGAAAATGGGAACTTTTTGCTGCTTTAATTACATCCATGTTAGAAGATTGTATCCGCTTAACTGTAGCCTTCACTGCTAATTACTTCAGAGTTTGTTAATAGCTCTGGTGCTAGATACTGTTGAAAATGTATTCATATGTCTTCATGCTTTCTGTCTTCATGTCTAGAAGCAGTGATTTCTTGAATAAGTAAATACATGGAGATAGAAATAAAATAACAACATTCAGTAGTGGCATAAGTTAGTGCATTAGGTAAAGCTCTCTACTTTTTATCACTGTTTTGTTTTTTATTTATGCAGTGCTCAGCCCAATGAATCCATACTAATTCAATGGGATTGTGAGGTCTTACTGCTTTATGAATAAAGAAATATATAAATTGGCATGGGAATTTCTTATGCTACTGAACGTTGGGACTGGGCATGAGCAGTTCTCCACCTTTCTTGCCTTATACTGTATTCCCTAACCCTCCCTGCATGCCTTACGTAGGCATCTTAACTATACGGAGGTTCGCCCTCCATGCAGACCATTTAGCACCTTCTTCTCATGTGTCCTTCAGCTAGCATGTGTGTCATGACAAGTGTTCCAGTGTAATTTTTAAGTCACATCAGTTATCACTATTTGCTTTTCTCTGTAGACCTAGAGGTGATAAGCTGTGTATCTCAGCACTTGTGCCAACCACCCCCTAAAATTCCATTTCATACCTACTGCTCTGACAGAGGTGTCTACCTTGGCAGAATTTAGCTGTCTCCTTGACCATTTGGTGGGTTTCTGATTTTCACATATGTCTTTGAATGGAAGGAAAAAGAAATAAAAAATTCAGTTTTCATTTGTGGCTTTGCCCATCAGATCTTGTTTAAACTGTCGAATGCAGCTAAAGTACTCTGTCATATACTTCTACCTGCTAATTTCTTCCAAGATGAGTAGCCAGATTTGCTGCTTTTATTCCTGGCACGTATGTTTGCTTGTTTATTTATTTTAGTCAAGGGCAATGGGAAGCTGAAAGAAAAATCTTTCCTTTCACCTGCATGGTGGGCTGTCACTGGAATGATTTTGTAAGAAAAAACCTAGATATTCTTAATTAACAGTTTCCAACTTGTTCTACAGAGCCCTCAACAAACCTAAGGCCTGTTTCTAACAGGTCCATGAAAAGTCAGTCAGAAAAATAAGCTCTGCAGCGGGCTTAAATTGGTTTTGCAGGTATTCACACTTCCGTGGTAAAATTCTTCTGGTGGCTTCCAAACAAAAAGCAGTTGCAAACCAGTGCTATAGGGTGGTGTTGCACACATGCACACAAGTTGTATGCATGTTATTTATCTGTATGTTTTCTTCAGCTAACTGAATGGCAACATCAAACAGGAATCATTTTCCTTCATACCATTCTTCTCTAACCTTGAACCTTTCTCAGTTGGAGACTCAGTTTCCCAGTTTTTCTAAGTACTTTACCAAGTGTACAGACTTCAAGGAAATTGAGCCATAAATTTCTGAAAACACTTGGCCATTATTCCTGTTCCCATTTTCTAAAAGGGTAGATTGTTCACAGAGCACCAAACTCAGGGTGCCACCAATGCAGCTCAACAAAACCGCATTAAAAATCACGTGAAAGGGGAAGCGAGCCTATTCCCTTTATACATCATTATCCTGTACTCTGCCAAGGAGAGACAAGGCTAACAAATACTCTAACCAGTCCTGAACAACAATTTCTCTGCTTGATAACATTTGAAACTAGATGAGAGAAAACACAGGGAAGTAAACAAGAGCTAAAGGGAGCAATCTGCTGTGGGGGAAGGATGGGGCCACATGATTCTTCCCCTCCCTGGTATGAATGAGTGTAGAAACAGTGCCATACATTCAGCACGCTAACATTTGCATTACAAATGCTTGTACTGGGTTTAGAAAAGAGCTAACAGATTGTCATTGCCCAGAGCACTGGCATTACAATGATTGCTCCAATATAACATGGTTGTAAACTTTTCCTTAACCCTTGTGTTACCTTCACCCAGCTTGAGAGTTATTTGCCTAGAGTTAGCCTCCCTAGATAAATGCACACTTTAATGCCCACAGAGAACAGTTATCTGTTTTAACCACTAGCAACTGAGATATTGCATGTTTCAAGATATATGGATTTTCTGAAGTGCTGGAGTAACAGATGATGCACAGCTCGCTCCTCAGCGTTGCCGAGATTACACCCCTGGCTGGTGGGAAAATGAAGGATTATGCAAGCCTTTTCACACACTCTGTTCTTCTTGTATTCTCTACAGCTTTCTGAAAGCTGTAGGCAATAAAATTAACAGCCCTTTGTCATTGTGCTATTGTTACAATGCTGTCATTCAGTTTAATTTCAGTTGTCCTAATTTATATTGGTGGAAGTTGGAAGAGAATCTTGTCCTCTGGTTATTTGATGAATCCTCTATAGATGAGTACACCTGGAAAATTGTGAGGGTTTGTTTTGTGAATATTTTATTTTTAAACATTCTTCTCTAAATGAAAAAAATCCTAAATTTCATTTGTCTTGAAGTTCCACAGCTAATTGGAAAACAGTGAATCTCACAGATTTTTGAACTTGGCTTTTTGGATCTAGGTTTTCATATCAAAGTTATCAGTACCCCTAAGAGGGCATTAACATTGGGGCGGGACAGGAATAATGGGAACTCGTGCAGGAAAAAAATGGAAGATTCTTGGCACTCTTGCTAAATACAGTCACAAAAACCATTTGTACGACATTTGGGTTTTATTGTATTCTTATCTGCTTATTCTTACTTGCTCATGGTCATCTATTTTTATCCAGTCAATGCTTCAAAGATTTTTACTGGGTAATTCTTAGTGTTTTCCATCCCACTGAAGAAAAACAGATCTGTGTAGACATCTGTCAGCCTCAAGTGTGGTTATAAAAGTTATTAATCATCTGAGCAAAGCATAGCTGACAAGTGCCAAAATGTACCCGTTCATATTGGTGCAAAAAGTGTGTATCTGAAAGCATACTCTCACTAAAGTAAAATAAGACCAAGATGTGCTCTACTCTGTAGAAGTATGTTAAGGGTAACTAAGTCGGCTTATGAGTTGGCAAAGGAATTTCTATTTAAGCATTAGGGAGTCCACTTGTATCAGTAATAGAGTGTGTCAGTGCGAGGAGGTAGTGATCTTAACTACAGTCTGCAAACCTAACAAAAGTATTCAAACTTTGTTGCTTAAAAACGGCTCTTCAGAGTGTCATACAGTCAACCAACTGGTATTAACACACTGGCATTCAAATTAAATTCCACTGCTTTTGTGCCTTTTAACAAGGTCAGTTCGCGTCTCTCTTTCATGAAACATAGCCTGAACAATCTGGCCTGAACAATCTGGCCTGTGCCGGGACAATGTGCTAGCATTTTAAGTTTTAACAGAACTTCAGTTTGCTTAAAGTAAGTAAAATTTCTTAATAAATAAATAAATCTCTTGTGCTTTTAGAAAATCCATGATTGTCCCTGAATTATTAGTCAAACTGCAGAAACGTCCATGTTCAGGTGAATGCATATTCTTCTGACTGAAGTTCTCTTAGGAGATGGAAGACCATTTCTTTCAATACTGCTTCAGTTCAAGTACCACTGTCATCTTTTCTTTGGCTCAAAGGTATCATAAGATGGTTTTACTGATGGCTCCAGCTCAAGAACATGTAGGGAGGTCACAACTCTTCAACTTTCTAGTTCCTTTGCTTTTGTCTTTTTGTGGGGAAGACAAAACTTTACAGTACAACTTTAGAGTTTTACCTCACCTGAGACGTTAACTCAGCTCCAGAAAAGTTTTAATATGATGAATTAAAAAAAACCAAAAAAACCAACCAACCCCAAACCAACTTCTCTTTTGCTGCACTCATTCAATAAAATAAAACGAGCTTTCTATATTTGAGCAAATATTAGTCTTTAAACTTATAGTTCTAAATTTAACCATTTAATCGGTGTTTTGTATTGTGATGTCATCTTCCATTTATAACTGATTATATTACCAAAAACCCCATCTCATTAGCATACCCTTGATGTTGATATTAGTTGCATCAAGCAGTTGTTATGACAGCTTGCAAATAGATGTAAGTTTTCTTAAACAATTATCTGAAAGAAGAGTATATCACTTCATCATTTAGTGGACAACAAAAATATCTACTTTGAAGTAGAGACATAAAAGTAGCCAATATTATCTGGAAAGTATTACCCTGATATAAGGGATCTGTATGGCATTTGAAGAATAAGAACTTCAGGAAATTTGCAAAATAAAACTATTTCAATGCAGATATGTGAATCTGAAACAAAGTTTGTCCTTGCCATAAAGAAAAGCACAAGGCTCAGTTTTATGACTGGGTAACACATCCAAATGAATGCCTTTTTTATTCAGATATCCTGTACAGAGTGTATTGTCATGTTGAGGAAGCTGAATGTATGAAAAAAAAAAACAAACCCACCACCTCATAGGTATTCTACGCAATCTTTTTCAGGATAAAAATATCATCTCTGATAGGCTGGTGTCTTGTATAAAGGGGTGTGATTAACTTCTTTGAGAAGGTACTATTTCGGGGGGGCTGTTTTTGCCTCTTGGTGCTACAGTCTACCATTATTTAATTTATGACTTGAAGTTAAAATCTTCCATAAATATACTAGGCAGGGCACAAAAGTGTCTAATATGCACATGTTTCAAAACACTGCATGAAAGAAGACACAAAGGCGCGATCAAAAAAAAAAATCATCATAAAGCTGCATTCTAGAATTTGTACAAATGGTTGAGGGATGGTAATTGTATCTGATTTTTTTTTTTCATCTGTGAGAGAAACAAGCTGTTTCTGCAATTATCTTGACTATTTCATCAATCTAAACCAACCTATCGTTCTAAATTTTAAGAATGGGTTTTGGCTGAAAGAAAAGGGCAGATTT
Source organism: Gorsachius magnificus (assembly GCA_034008185.1). NCBI lineage: Eukaryota > Metazoa > Chordata > Aves > Pelecaniformes > Ardeidae > Gorsachius > Gorsachius magnificus. Next base: position 115,989,120 of record CM067081.1, on the reverse strand, counting down.
GTGATTATCTAAATTGTGAAGAGACATAATTTATTAGCAGTCTTGGCAGCAGTAGTTGTGTATGCATGCTGTAGCACAATCTATGGTATTTGTTACAGTAAAATCTAATTAAAATTTAAACTAAGCTGATGGCATTCAAACTGCCATTGCAGAGGGAGGATCGTGTTCAATGGGTCTCTTTTTATATACATATGCATTTGCCATTTTGTTCATTTGTAGCCAAGTAGCTTCTGCCTGAGCTCAAAGATGTGTTAGTCTGCAGTTGTTTTGTGTGCTGTTGACAGAAAGCAAATACACAGCCTGTTTTTTTGCCACAGTTTTTTGTGATCCTTGATAACTTCTGTGATCCTTCATAACTTTTCTGGTCAGGCATGTTCAGCTTTCAAACACTGGAGCCCTGGTTTGGTCTGTAAATTTACTCGGCACCATTGTAATGAAGATTTAGATATACAAAATGGTTTTTATGTGAGTTTATTAGGTAATGGTTAAGTCAAAATAGTTAACCACCCGCTGTCGCGATTGCTTTTCTAGTTCACTGAGGATGGCACTAGTAAATCTTGTGTTTCTTTTTTTTTTTTTATATGAAGAATGACAGCTCAGTACAATGTGCATGACGTGTCAGTCTGGCATATAAATGCGCTCCTCTTCTTGATGAGCACCAAAGGCTTGAGACAGGATTACAGAAGCTGAATATGTGCCGTGGCTCGCTTTTACTGATGAATGTGGCTTGGGTTAACTTTCAGCAGGGCTTAGAGAAAACTATCTTTTAAGTCGGGACTGTGCTACATACCTAATGAGCCACTTGCTCTTCTGAAAATTAACAGTTATTATATGCAAGTTTCTACATTGCCGTTTCACTCCATTCAAGTCATCTTGTTCAAGCTGGATGTGATCAGCAAATTATCCATTTCCTTCCCTGTTTTCTGTAATATTTGTTTTGGAAAACATACCAGTAATGGTGGATGGTCTGTTTCTTTGTGATGTTTATTCCTTCTCTTTGGTACTTAGCCAGAGGAGATTAATCCAAATATATCAGCTGGTGAATTCCAAATGGTAAGTGAAGGCAAACTGTGTAGCAAAAGCAGTGAATCTGTAAAAGATCGATTACTTGATCATTTTGTGTAGGTGCATAACAGACTTTTTTTTTAATTCAGAATTTTTTGTATATGTGAAGTTGAAAAGGAAAAAAAAAAAAAAAAGCCTCTTAAAATTCCCAGGAATCTTAGTCAGTACAAAATACTGCAATAATATTTGTAATGTCATTTGACTCTCGTTATTCCTGGTTTCAGTATATGCAGAGAGACAAGAAAAGATAGAGTGTTTCTGTAGTTGGTGACAAAGTGTCCTGTAGACACTGGAAAAGTGAATATTGAACAAAGATTTGAAACAGCTTTACACCACAGATCTGAGAGAAAAATTCTAAAGAAATAGTGAAATAATACAGGCATCACTTTCACTACTGATTTTTTTTTGACTACTGTGGTTGGTTGTCTCCATCTCAGGGAAGTTCTCCACTACAAAATTCTTAGTGCTTTCATTCAGAGGGGGCTTGTGTTTAATGTTTTCATGTTTTCCTGTGTAATAGAAGAAAAAAGGGTTTGTTCTGTAATAATTAGCAGATACAGTAGAATGATTGGGAGCAGACATGGCGTCTAATAGAGTTTAATGAGATTATGGCGTAGCCTGAAATTTCTTTCCAATAGAAACTAATTGTCAAATACAGTGAACTCTCTCCTGGAGTCCCTCAGGAGCATCTCTGTCTCACTGGAACTATATGAGATTTCTGCATCTATTAAGGTGATTGGCAGCATTTTCAATACATTTTCCAATTATCTCTGCAAACACTTTGGAAAAGTCAGTTGCCTAAAGCTCTTCCCCTCCAGTTGTGCTACTCCTTATTTAAATAAGTTTAAAAAAAAAATTAGTAAGGGAGCATGTCTTTGCTGTGGCAAATGTAAAAGGTCAGATCCTTATTGAGAGCAAATGGAATTTGGTGAAATTATGCAAATACTTTTACAGTCATTTTTGTCCTTTGATCTGACCAAAAGCTCTTCTGGAGTCTAATGTGCTGCTGTAATCTCTTGCACTGTCTGGAGTAAGTACTTTGTCACAGCAGAGTACATTGACAGTTTCACGTGCAAGAGATCATGCGTATATGGAGTAAATGATCCTGAGACATGACATTGTTTTTAATTCTCAACCCAAAACATGTGCAGTGAAGAGAAAGTTTTATAAGGCGGTTACCTCCTCCTATCCGTGCAAGGACTTCATTGTATATGGACAAGCCTGCTAATAGTCACTGAAACATTTTTGTTCTTAAGCAGAAATCTGCTTTCTAGTACGTGGACATGAAATTCATAATCTGTTAATGTCTGGTTTGTTCCTCTACTACCCCCCACCTTGGTCAATGGCTTAGCTGCAAAAATCAGCTGTGAATGGAAAAAGAGAGCAGAGACCAAAGGTAAATCTAAATATGTAAATGTATTTCAAAAGTGATGTCCTTGACATTAAATCTTTAAAAGAACCTCACTCTGTCTTCATATCATTCTGTTTCCCAGCATCCTGTCTAAGCCTATTACTGCTCCTACTTGCTGCCAGTATATTCATTAGCTATTTAATCTTTTAATTCCTATGTGAGGATTCAGAGAGAAATTTTATTTGCTTGTAAGTATATATGTGCGTGTGGGTTGTATGCCCATGAAAATTGAGTTTTATTTCTCTTCTTCCTTGTGTTCTTGTTGTACTTCTATCACCTGCATCTTTACAAATGGCACCATGGCGCCTAATGCTCAACCACCTTCTGATGCCGAGTCTTGTCACTAGGCAAACAGACATGTTGTCTGGAGGCAAGTTTCTTCTTTCTGAGGCTTTGGCAGCTATTCTGGGAAGGCCTCCCTCCCCAAGAAATTATTCTCTCCATCCTAGATGTCCTGTTGTCTGATGGGCACTGACAGTCCTTGTCAAGAGACTACTGTGTCCTCAGTTGGCAGGAAGCTGTGGGCCTGGGCAACGTACACAGTCCTGGGGATGTGGGGAAAACAGCAGCACATGCAGAATTTTAAGGCAGAAGGGCACAGTCAGTGCTGTCTCTTGTGAGCTGGCACCAGAGCTGGAGCATCATCAGATGCACTTTCAGGAGTCTGTTTCTGTATTTGAAAGACTGGTACTATGGAGTATTGTGAGCCACCACTCTCAGTGGTCATTAGCTAACCAGTTTGTGTTGGGCAAGTATATTGTGAGAGAAGTCTGATCAAAATCTCTGTAGACATCCACAAGTCCTCTGTGTTCAGACAGTGTATGGGGGAAGTGCTGACTAGACCTTTACTTCTCATGGTTTCCTGAGTTGTGTAGGATTTTTCTGAAATTGTTCTATTTTATGGCTAGGTCAGGGCACCTGTGATGATGTAAGCATCAAGGGCTACCATGTGAGTTTTTCCTGCAGGCCATGGTATACCAATAAGGCAAGGTCATGGGTATCTCAGGAAGATATGACAGTTCTCTGATGGCTGTGTTTCAGTCTTTGGACTGAAAAGGGCCTCCTGTATCTTCTATTTAAGTAGGGACAGGGTCATTTGCATCATTTGGGTTCTTGAAGAGTTTTCAGAGATGCTACCTACCTCCTGGCCCACTGGGTTTATGAGTCTGTACATAGGCAGTGACTCATGCTCCTATAGCCAATTAAATGGGCTTTCTTGCATGACATTCTGAAATGCAGTCAGACTGTGTTTGCCTGTCTGTCAGACATGATGTCTAGGACAATGTGCCAACAGCCCATATGGATGGCTGGGTATGAATGTTCCTTTACTGGCCAAGCTCTTCACACCTTTCTCCCATGCAAAGATTAAAAACATCTATTTGGAAAGTGAATGTGCCCTGCCAGCCTCATGATGGCTCATTCCATTACCCAAAATCCCCGTTACTTCATTACAAAGAAAACACCTGCTTGATAGGGAGGCAAAGGCCAAAAATGTGATTGGGAGAAACTGGTCAGCAAAACTGTTCAAAGGAGAAGAAAACTTTATTTCCTGCAAGAGCCAACATGATTCATAATGCGTGTGAAAATGAACAGAGTTGGGGCACAGGAGGTAATGGGATGTGTGAAGAGAGAGACAGGAAAATGGCATGTGAAGCAAACAGCCAAAACACAAACATTTCCATATGTGCCACCGTGGCCCATCAGAGGCCAGCTGTAATGACCTAGGTGCCATCTGACTTTTTACATAGCATAAAAAGTACTTTGGGATGTCATATGAACTCTCAGTAGTTTGAGAGCAGTCTGTTGCATGATGCAAGCTGGGAACGTGCTGGAGGACTTCATGGTTGTATGGATTGCTCATTAGTTCAGACTTTTTTTGCCCCATTAGACACTGGAGTGTGCTATGCGTGCACCTGGAGCACATCACGAACAGCAATCTAGTTCTTGTGCACCATTCAACCGCCTGAACGTGTGTGCAGTTAGCAGGGAAGATCAGAGGATTTGCTTCAAGTGCCCTTCTGCTCCACACTAAAACAGTAACGAAGCTCCACTCTGAAAAACTGGCTTCCAGTACATACTATACATGGCGAATCTATAAAAGAAAATCTGCTGTTAAAAGTCTCTTAAGGTCAGCCGTGCATGTTTGAGCAGAACTTCAGTTCCATGGCTCTGTGTTGGGGTGCTGTGGCCCCACTGTGCACTGCACACATGACTGTGAACTGAGTACAGCGCGGTTCACTATTAAGACTATTCAGGTGGTTAACCTTGCTGGTGTTACATTAAGCACGACAGGATATACTTCAGACCACGAACCTCCATTAAATTATGTCGATTTTAAATTGACCAACAGATGGCACTATCGGTCTCCTTTTCTCTTGTGGCTTAGAAACAACTCTTCAGCAAACTGTTGTCCGGATCTCTCTGCTGCTAAATTCAGTAATTTCTTTCTAATGAATATTTCATTTAAATTCCTAATGTCTTATAATAGCGCTTAAAGTCTGTGCATGCCTACATGTGCAATGAAACAAATTATAAGGATACATATTCATAAATTTAACCTATAATGTTCCTGCTAGTGTATTAAATGACTCTTGATTTTTGAGCGGTTTATAATTCAATCGTGAATTTGAATAATTTAAGTAGAAAAGGCACCGCATGTGATCCTCTCAGTTTAACAAATGCATACAATAGTGGAGAGCTAAAAGGCAGTTTAAAAATTGATGGAACAAGCTAAACTGCATTAAAAGTATACTGCACTAATTTATGGAAACTCTACCTCTCTCTCTTCTCAAATTTATAGTAACTTTTGCTTGTATTCTGTAACTTTAAGATGCATCTTCAGGGTCCATTGAAAACACCATCAACTGATACAAGTGATGACTTATAGCCACTATGTTCTCCTCTTATCTGAATTGCTAATGAGATTTTCAGACCTTTCTGGGAAGGTGTCAGGAATAAGACTTGCCTGGACACAGTGAAAAGTGAAATAAAGTTGCAAGGAAAGAGAGAGCAATGTAGAGCTAAAGGAACCATTACATAGTTTTGAAGGGATAAATGCTGTGCAGCGTAGACATTTATCTTTGACTAGCTACCGTGGAAGAGAGAGACTGCTGAGGCTATGCTGTGTGCGCTACCACCCTCACGATAAAGAAGGGTTTTTTCTTATGTTTAAATGGAATTTCCTGTATTTCAATTTGGGCCAGTTGTCCCTTGTCCTTTCACCAGGCACCACTGAGAAGTGTCTGCCTCCATCGTCTCAATCCCCCCCCCTTCATTTATACATGTTGATAAGATTTCCCCCCCTTGAGCCTTCACCAGCCTGAACAATCCCAGCTCTTCTCAGCCTCTCCACATATGAGAGATACTACAGTCCCTTGGTCATCTTTCTGGGCCTTTGCTGGGCTTGCTCCAGTAGGTGGGGAGCACAGAGCTGGACACAGCACTCCTGACAAGCTATCGCCGGGGCTGAGGGGAAGCATCACCTCCCTGTGTCCACAGGTCCCAGCTACCTTGACAAGATGATGTCCTTTTAGGAAGATATAAAGGTTGCTTTTGGGTTTCAGTATTATTTTATTGCTCTTAGTATATAGCCTGTTTTCTGAAAGGCCAGCCGTGGTGTAAAAATGTTTATCAGCCTGAATGCTTTGGACAGACCTAGGCTAGCTTCTCTTCAGTTGTCCTCCCTGGATGATCAGTATGTGACTTGTGCAAAGCATCTCTAAAACACGACTGCTCTGAATTGCTTGGTTTCACCAGTTGTTGACTGATTTTGCACAAATGTATGTGACTAAATAAAATGTGAGTAAGGTTTTGAACCAGGTTTTATTTTCTAATAAGAGAATAGCGATATTATTCCAAATTTCTTGCGGTAACTGAGTACAAATATATACTTAACTTGCAGAGTACCAAGACAAACTCTGCTGTGAGGGTGCAAGAAGGCAGACTTACGGTCCAATAGCAAATGTAAAGTGAGCATCCTTTATACTCAAGGCTGCTTTTTTTTTTCTGGAGGTATTTTTATCATCACAGGTTTTTCAATTATGTTTTAATTAAGCTGTGTGATTATAGGTGCTTGTCAACAGAGGACATCTATCTGGGTAATTAGAATGATTGTGTAAGGGATAATTATAGAATATAAAAAGTAGCTAAAACTGAGTCTGTGGCGGTGCAGTTAAACCCTGCACAGCCATTCTGCTTTCCTTGCCCCACCTCACTGGGTGTTTAAGTCACTGGCTTGCTCTCCACTCGCACTACATTGCTTTAAACTGGATTAGGGAACTGTTTAATGTGAAAATTTAATACGATGGAAATCCAGCGGGGATGTGAATGGAGGGTAAGCAACCAACATACCATCCAAAGCCTCTCCTGTATCATAATACAATGTGTTTCACGACAGACAGAAATCCTTCTTCCGCAAATGCTAAATTAAGTGTATTGTTCCGCAATGAATCCTGTTTAGGCATCCCCAAGGCCCGTGTCAGCGTGCTACTTAAGCACATGCTCAAATCCAGTCAGATTTCATGAGGTATTCAAGCTCTAGTCAAGCTGGGTTACCTGCAAGGAAAGGTTGCAAAATCAGAACCTGACAATAAATATCTGCTTTATTAAGCTAGGATTTGTTAGCCTTTTTCCATCGATGCTTTGCTTATTAGGTAGGGCTTAATTTATAAGTATAAATATTTTTTTTTCTTTTTGACTGGCTTTAAGCTGTTGGAAATCAGCAGTAATATATGAACAAATTATTCTTCATTTTAGGTCTGATTTCAAAGACACAGTGGAAGTTAATGGATTTTTTTTCCTTAAAGTCAACAGGGAGCAGCATCAGGCCTTTGCATTCTTAAAAGTTTACCAGAAAGCCTTAGATTTCCTTCAGTGCATGCATCTTTATATTTTACAGTCCCTGAGAACACCCGTGAAGAAGTCCAAAAGGAGTGAATGTGAATCCAAATTTTCATGTAGAATTCTGAAATCCAACACTTCTTAATTATTCTATTCATGGAATAAAAACCTAAGGGTTAGAGTGAAAGCTTCAGAAAAAAACCCCCACTGTTTCTGAATTTAAAAAAAAAAACCAAAATAAAAAACCAAACCCCACCCTATGCAGCTTCCAACATAGTTTGTAGATTTTTGAGGTGTCCTTGCTTTTTTATGTCATAGTTATTTTCTTTAACCTGACTTTTTGAAAAGGGAAGAGGCCAGCAGTTTTCTTGTATGCACTCCTTTATTATTTGAAAATACGGTAGGAGAAAAAAAGCACACCTGTTCCTTTTCCTCTAAATTGAAAGGAAAGTTTCTGAGTGAAGGACTTGCTTTGTAACCTCAAGAAGGCAGCAGTAGCTTTCTGTTCTGCTTTGCTGGGCCTTGCATGAGCTTTATCTTCTGTTGATTTATGGTGAGCAGGGATAATTCTATGAGATACAAAGTACCGTATCTTTATTTGTGTGCTGGAACCTCACTGTAAATTTGTTATCCAAGATGTTTCCCTTTCATAATTAAATTGCAATAGCTAGTTTTATTGCTGTTCCTAGGGATAAATCTTTGATCTGAGAGCTTTCACGCTCTATATATCTATTGCTCACCTTTTTATTACAGGTAAGGGATTATTTTTTTACTATCTTCCTGACGGTCTTGAAAGAATCTTAACTTATGTTGGTCTGTGCCTTCTAATTTATTCATTGCCTGGAGAAACCTTGTATTAATAAGCTCTTTACATATTGTCCCGTACTGTTATGTTCTCTTTGGCTTGTGTGCAGGTACCTTCCAATTTCCTATAGAATTTTTAACCTCGTTGGTTTCTGTTCTTTAGGACATCTCTCATGCTGTCCTCAGGCAGCATGCATAACCACTAGTACTGCTAAACGAATTTGTGTAACCTCTTACATAGTAACAAACCCCAAAATTCTGGGAAGCAGAGGGTCAAGCTTGTGTTCAGTTATAGCAGCAAACCCAGAAACCCCCTTGTGGAATTACTGTCTGGTAATGTATGGGGTTTTCTTGGAAGGCAGAGAGAACAACAATAAACTCATATTGCTTTTGGTATAGGGCTTTTCTAAAGAAGAGCTTGCATGACTGAAACATTTGTGAAAATGCAACTGATAGCCGTGTCTGTAAAAATAAAATGAAGCTCTGGATGCGAGAATTAGAACAGAAAACTAAAGCAATACACAAGAGTTATAAACAGCGTAAAATGTAATTGCAGCATTTAACATTTATGCTGTAATGCCATAAACACCAGCCAACAGTGCCTTCAGCAGAGATTAAACTGCCTCGCTTCACCAGTGGCACGGGCATGTATGGCAATCATTCCAGTTGCTTCTTCTGCACAACTGTCCCAAGATCTCTCTTTGCTACCTTTGCATATGTCTTCTCCCTTTATCCCCTTTTTGGATTTGTCAGGATTTTACCCAGGATTTATGGTAATTGGGGAGCCAAGATGTATCTCAGTTGTTTACTTTATAGCTTTTTGATATATAGGCACCATTCATAGTAGCGCTGCTTCTAAAAATTTTAAGAGGTGTGTTAGTAACAGATAAACACGTGATGCGATGTGCTATCTTTCTGCTTTTACAGGAAAGGAAAAGGAAACGAAATCTGATTTCCCCCCCACTCCTTAGATTATGTATATGAAGGTCAGAGTGAAACCTGGGTTGCACTTTGAACCCTGCAACTGTCTGCATTAAAATATGTTGACGTTCGAGTGTATTTCTCTTGGTCAGTCTTTCTTGGATTGGATCATGTTTGTGAATCTGGAGATGCTCCCTCTGGTGGCTAATTTATCACTTGGCATCTTTCACATTTTGAAAAGCTGGTCTCTGTGTACTCTGGTGGATAAAATATTGGCAAGCACAAAGTGTTGGTTCAAGTGTTGTTGGAAATGTAGCAACGTTTTTCAATTTACATTCAGCTAAGAGTGATTAGTGGGTACTGACAGGAGCGCTTTGTTGAGCATGCACAAACTTTATTATAAATTTACCTGCACGTCTCAAACATGACCTTCAACCCCTACAAAATTAGTTTGACCATCTCTTGACAGAGGTTGCCAGTGTTGATGAAGTTTAGGAAAGCTGTTGGATATGCTAAATTCAAAGACCATCTTGCCCAGCCTAACTATTGTGTATTTATGTAAATGTTATGGTCTTCTGGCAAAAAGAAAGAGCTGTGTTTATGTTACGTTGTGAAAGGGAGGGAGAAGAGGCTGCATATCTTTTTAATTAGAATTATCTTTTCTCATCACATCTTGTGATGGGGAAAAAATATTGTTTCTAGAGGGAAAATAAAAACAAAACAACTTACATTTCAGCAATAAGGGCTCTTAACATTATCTCTGGATTAGAGAGCTTTGGAGCTGGGGGTCCCTGCCAGGCAAGTTGTTTTTACCAGTTTGCTGCCTACAACAGTGACTGGGCATTTAGCAATATAGAGGGCTTTCAAGGAAATTTTTCAGTCTTCTAAAGCAGCAATAACCTTTTCCTTTCCCCATTCCAAACAGTTGGATTCAAGGCAATTAATATACTAGCTTCAAGAGATGTAACTTTAAAAAGAAAGTGTAATAGCTTAGAGAACTCATAGAGGAGGGATATTTTCAAGGATGGTTGATTTACTTTGGAAGAAGCCTTAATTTCATATGCAAATGCAGTTTTCTCTAATAAGTTATATAAACACAATATCCAATGCTGTCCAGCTTTTGGGATAGATAGCCTTTTAATCGGTGCAGTCTATCACTTGTGATTTGATTGTGATGCTGTTAAAACTTTGATGGTGTACCTTGTACTTGCTCTTTCTTTGTGCAAGCATTTATAAAACCAAGTATTTAAGAAAAAGCTATAAACGTTCCTTTCAGCTCCAATGACAAATTGCAGAAGTTTTGTGATTTGGATGTTTTCCCAAAAGGCTCAGCTACTGGGATGAATAAATTGCACTGAGAACACTGGCTTTCATTAAAATTAAATACCGTAAGAAACTCTGCAGTCTGCCTTTGCAGAAAAATTCTTTAAATATTGAACTGATTGTAGGCTGATGATTCAAAAATGAAAAGCCAAAGCTAAATAATCACAAATTTCATTACACTGAAACTTGTCTAACAGTTTTGGAAGCCAGGTTGCTGTTTTTCCTTGAATTTCAAAATAGTGAGATTTGGAACAACTAAACAACATCTGCTGAAAATAAAAATGCGTTACGAGTTTAGTGAGCAAGAAAAGAACTGCTCCAGAAGCTGCTCCAGCTAGTTCAGGAACACTTGTTGACCAAAGAATTAATTTCTCTCCTGTTTTCTGTGAAATTCCATGCCTGTGCTTTCAGTCTTAATGAATGTGTATTTCTCCTTTATCTGGCAAGCAATTGTAGCATTCCAAATTTAGGCTTTTCATGTGCTCAGTGTTGCTAACTTACAGCCATTCAAGAATTAAATCTTTCCCCTGCCCTCTTTCCTCTTTAAAAGATAGTTTATTTGTATTTCTCAGTGATAGAAACTTCCTTTTCAGGCAGCAAGAAACCTCAGGTTCTTATGCTGGCTTCTGATTCAAACAGTTAAGTATTAAGAAGTAATTCCAATCTTGTTAGATTTATTGAAAAAGTCATGCCAGCTAGCAGCGATGTGCCGTTACAGTGTGTGGTCAGGTTCCCTCATTGTCCTGGGACAGCTGAACAGACTTTTACATCTTTTTTTGCACATAACATTGTTAGCCTGATGCAACCTCTGCAGTTTATATGCACCATCATGTCTGAGGCTTCTACATCATGTTTTCAGTCTATTGGCTGATATTAATAAATTTTGACAAAAGGCCAGACTTATCTAATATATTTACAATTTCAAGCTTAGCTTAACCTCAAGAAAATGGGGGCTGTCCCTGGAAAGAACATCCCATGCATTGCTGCTTCCTCCCTTATGTTGCTCAAGCAGTCCTGTGGCTGTGCGGTCACCAGAGCTGCTTGCTGATCCGAGTCAAAAAGAATCATTTCTAGGTCAGGCCAGCTCACAGGTGGATAAGCAAGCCGACCACATGGCCACAAGGTCTCTGTTACTGGCCAAGTGGTGATAGCAAGCAAGTAATAGCGTGTTGTTGGGAAGGTCGTGGGGAGAAGGACAGAGAGTTTGGGGTTACCTGGTTCATTAGCAGCTGGTTGTTCGATTGAGCCACAAATCTTTGGAGAGTCAGGCATCTTTGGTTCTGATTTACACACCGATCTACTTGTTTTTCAGAGCTTTATGCACCATAGTAGGAGCAAAGATTAAGAGAAGGCTGGGGAAGCATCTCCATGTGCAAACTTCCCCCTAGTGGTCTATAATGAGGAGATTAATTTTTATTGTTCTTTTTTCTAATATCTTCACATTCTCACATGGGACCAGCTCAGTGAGGCTCCTATAGCAAAAGAATAAATTGCTCTGAACTGGTGGCCTGTTGTGCTTCAAGAAGGAAGGACAGGATGGAGGAGGGATGAGGAGGGGAAGGCTATAAAGAAACTTATGCCTCTGCCTTGTCTGAAATTTCCTTTAGGCATGCTGTAGGCAGAATAGAAGAGAAACATTCCCCTGTTGCTCAGTATTTAACTCCCTGTTGCTCAGTATTTAACTCCCTGTTGCTCAGTATTTAACTATGGGCACAAAAGCAGCCTAATTTAATTAAACAGGTCGACATATTAATTCAGACTAACACTTGGTGATTTAAGCTTTTAACTTACTTTTCCAGAAAACTCTCAGAGCACTTGTGGAAATGGAGCAGTCTCTGTAGTCTCACAGGTTTTAGAGATGCTTCAGGTTCAAGTTTGTTTTAATAAATCTTTCAGCAAAACAATAGCAGTAGAGTAGCAGAAGGATAGCCTTACAAGATACCCTTCACTGATAACAGAGCATAAGTAGTCCTGACTTGCCTTATACAGGGACCTTTTCAGTTATTTAAATTTCCTTGTCCTATAAAGAGTTTCAGATCTGCAGGCTACAGAGGAATGAATGTGTACTTCCACTGACTGAGTACTCCTGTGAAGGGAGTCTTAAGGAGAAAAAAAAGTTTCCTATTACACAATTGTTCCTTATGTTTAGGCTCCCAGAATCCATCTCAGAGCATTACCAGATGCTTCTCAGGATCAAAACAAGTCCAAACTGATCCATTGCGGAAACTTCCAGCCTAGAAGAACATATCTGTTCAGGGGCAGGTTGGCTTTTTTATAATGCTTTATATTCCCTCAATTTTTTTTCCTCTTAAAAAAGCAAAACAAAAAAAAAATCCCAGTAATTGAAGTGTTAGCATTCATGTAGGTCACTGAAGGAATCCTGCTGAGTTATTGATATCTGTGGCATTTTGAATTTAATGGTTTTATACTTACTGTGGGAACTTTATATTTATGAAGGTCCCCAAGCAAATATCTACTAGCCTTGCCTATGATACCTTTGTTGTTTTGTGGGTTTTTTTAACTACATCTGAGCCTGCTCAGAGCAGCTGCCTAAAGGTACAGGACATCTCCTGCAAAGACAAAGATTATTTCGATTCTATTGATTTTTGTAGTCAAAGATGAGATGGATAAATTCAGCTTAGCAAGGACACTGCTTTGCTTCTGCACTGCTGATAACTACACACTAAACTGCTCCATTGAAGGCAAATATTTCTCTACGTTTGGACATTGATTGCTGCTAACAAGTGCCACATACAGCTCCTTCTGTTTCTTGTAATCTCAGTCAGAATCACCTGTACTCTCTCGTTCCCACGGTGCTTAATGCTGTTTCAGAACTTTCCTGGGGAATTTATTGTGCTCATGGAAATTTATGCATAACTTTTAAATCTATTTTTGGCTATGTGATGCTCCTAAAGTATTTGGAATTAATATCTGCTGTTTCTTAAATAGTGACTAACTCCAAAAATATTTTTACTGTTGCACATCTAAGTGTTGCATGTGCCTGATTAGCAAAGAAAATGAGAAAAAGTTTACATGCGTTGTCTGAAAGACAAATAAAAAAAGAGAATGTCAAACATTCTTTTCTGCTACTGCAGATAAGTAACACAATGTTCTGTGTTTTCAAACCCCAGCACTTCAGAAAAATGAGAGGTTCCTGTCTTCTAAAAGTCAAAGTCATGTGCTTTGATTTAATGAATAAGCAGAATACACAGCACAGATCGGTGAAAACCCAAGTGCTGAGGAGCCATGCAAGGAGGTGAAATAGTGTCTGTATAAGACTCAGACATTTAGTAACAATTAGATACTGCATCAAGGAATTTATTGAGACTCTTCTTCCATACCTCATGTCTGAAAACAACAGACTGAGTTGGGTCCTTGTGTAAAACATGGAAGCGTGCATGTGCGAAGTTACAGAGGGCCGTTTTATTGCGTCTAGATATGTGCTTATGTGTTTTGCTGGATTTAGATTTTGGTTTGTGAAGTTTCAGAAGTAACAGATTTTGTCTTTATTAAGCTATATGAGGAGATACAGAATGAAGTCTAAAAGAATAAGAACATGACAAATGTCTCAGGAAGTTAAAAAATATTCTTAATAATTATGAATATACGCCTAAACTGCTCTTCCACTGCTTCCAAGGCTGGTCCATTGCTACTGAAGAGATATTTTTAAAGGGCATCTGTTACAGTAAATGTTCTCGCCTGACTTCGGATAACCTCATTGTCTGAAAGGACAGGCTGTGCTCAGGTCCTGCTGGGGGCAGGATTGGTTTGCCAAAGCTTAAGAAACTGGGGTCTTTTGCCTTCCCAACGTTGAGTTGCTTTCAGCAGGGACTAGAAAATGAAGACTGTCGCGATCATGAACTCCTCCTTATCAAGGGAACAGATAAGGCAGGGTGCTCTCTGGTAAAATAGGAGGTACCTGAAGGATGCCTTTAGAGTTTGTAGGCTCTGAATCACAAGTTGGTGTTATAAGCGTGCACTGAAGGTTGTAAACTATGAACCCAATCAAATAAAAGGGAAGCAGATATGATAATGGAAGTAACTGAGCCACTCTCTTGATTTCAGCATCTGTTATTCAGAGGCTGAGTTAAAAACCTAATTCTTCCTCTAAAGCTGTTCATCCAAAATTAGCATTAGAAATTGCCTTTTTTTCTTTTAAATCAAAATTACTTTTTGCGTCACATTTTATGTTCCTGTACTTTTACCTAGTACAAAAGAGATGGAACTACTAGAGGGAGTTCAGTAAAAGGCCACTAAGGTGATTAAGGGACTGGAGCATCTCTCATATGAAGAAAGGCTGAGAGTGCTGTTCAGCCTGGAGAAGAGAAGGCTGAGGGGGATCTCGTCCATGTTTTATACACTGATATTGTCTGAAGGGAGGGTGTAAAGCAGGGGCAGCCAAGCTTTTTTCAGTGGTTCCCAGTGACAGGACGAGATGCAATGGGCACATACTGAAACAGAGGAGATTCCTTCTGAACATCAGGAGACATTTATTTACTGTGAGGGTGACCAAGCAGTGGCTCAGGTTGCCCAGACAAGTTGTGAAGTCTCCATTCTTGGTGATATTCAAAAGCCATCTGGACATGGTCCTAGGCAGCTGTGTCTAGGCGGCCCTGCTTGAGCAGGAGGCTTGGACCAGAAGAATTCCAGAGGTCCCTTCGAACCTTGACCATTCTGTGATACTTCTTCTGTACCTGTATTTTTATGCCCTAGTTATGCTTATGCTTTGAATTAAAAGGTAATCCTGCACAAATTCACATTTAAGCAGTGCCAGTTATGCAATTCCCTTGACTTCCTGCACAGTGACAAGCACACTGATAGCAAAAACTTCACCTTTTTTCGTGGCACCTCTTGGACATATGAAGATATACCCTTGAAGATACTAATAAGCTAGGTAATGACAGGTTTTGGTACAGATTTCTGAAACTTGGTCACGTAGGTTTAAGTATTTGATTGCAAATGCAACAAGTAATAGGACAAATGATTATTCTAAAATGGGCCTCAAAATGGTTGCGGGGTAGAGCAAAACTACGCCTGCAATTACTTGCTCATGTAAAACTGTGTATCAGAAAACATCTATAGTGACAGTCATACCTTTTAAAAAATACTGTGAATTGGAAGACTTACAGTAGAAATGAGAGGTCCTTAATACAGTGTTATATGGGGAAGAGAAAGTATAACACTCCGTCAAGTATTCTAATTTGCAGGTTCCTGTTTTGTTATAATTTAGGGATAGGAGTAATAAATGGAAAGATAGCATTCCATGAAGCAAATAAGATGGAAGAATGAATATATTGCTTTTACTCCTCCTATAACTTCTCCTCAATTTATTTCCATGTCGTCTTTTTTGAGTGATTGTTAGTGTTGATCGCCCCCTAGCTCAGAGCTGATGAAATAATAAAGATAATATTGTCCCCATGGGCGCTATTACTATTTCTATATTGTGGACATCACCAAAGAATTCCACCTTTTTTTTTTTTTCATAAATCATGGTTAAGTCGCAGGGATTTTGGAGGGGAGGGAGAAAAGAGATATGGGAGGGGGGACGTTGGCCAATGACTTCAAAATTAGCCATTTAGTACATCTGTATAACACTTTCCTGTTTACAAGTTTTAGATATAATTGAAGGAACTATGGGCACTTGCAAAGAATGTTAAATTCTGGCTTCAGTTTTGGGTTGAGTGTTCATTTCCCAGTCACACTTATTTGCCCTTTTTCTGGAATGCTGTATTGAATGAAGGGGCATGAACTCTGTAATAAGATTTGCTGCATCTACTGAGAAGTATAAACAGTTTGTAAATCCTCCAAGTAACAAGAGTAAAGAATATACTTTCTGCAAACATTTTTATACTTGCACTTGTGCTATTTTGGCGTTAGATAGAAAGGAATATAGTCAGCCAAAAACGGGTTTGATCTAAAATAAGTGACGATCCTCTGATCAGGTTTCATTGGCTTTTGGATCTTGGCAAACTGCGTATGTGCAAATTCATAATTTTTTCTTTTTTTTTTACTTATGTAACCTGAAAATTGTAACATGGTATGGTATTCCATTGCTTTATGCTTTATAGCCTCTTGGGAGTAAAATGCTTAATTTTGTTTAAGCATTTTATATATATCCAGTTTGCTTAGAGATAACGGAGAGGAAAAGATGTGAGGGAATGATTGAGAGGGAAAAAATAAAGACAGATAAAATTTTCAGCTGGAGTGTGTGTGTTTATGAGTGAGAAGGCAGGGCAAGGATGCTCTTAGAGTGTCTTAAGATTTTTCATGAATGACTATATTTGAGGCATCAAGGATCATACTGAGTTATATAAACATGCTGTGTATACAAGGACTTCACTATATGTTATGGAAACACTCTCTTGATAGAAATACAAGGTGAAAATTTTTAGGATCGTTGTTTGTACTTAGTATCTTTGATCCAGTGACATCATTCACTAAGTCCAATCTAATGATTTTTTCACTAACACCTTAACACGCTGTAAGTCACATCACTATTTCCAGCTTCCAACTGTACGTCTTACCATGATTACAACTTTCTCAAACTATTCAGGTATTGCATATACTAAAACCAATGGGATGTATGGGTAGTTATTCTCTCCCAGATGAACAGACAGCATAAGTTGAAAGAACTACATTCCAAATATGTTTCTTGCCCTCTTCTGCTGCCAAAACATTTACCTTGTTACTTGGCATATCAAGCTGTCCACCATATGGCTGCCATTCAGCCATTTTTGCTTCTCAGAATGCCATTGAATGGGGCCCACACAACCAAATGTCCATGCATTCTGCAATTCAGCGTGACTCAAAAAAGATGAGAGAAAGACCACAATTTTCCAAGTGGCATCAGGCACCTGTGTCTTTGCTTTAGTCATCTTCTTGTCAAAAAAACCAAACCACCCTTACGCACACCAATTTAAGTTCTGTCTACTGGGCTGCAAAGTTGCATAGCTATCTGCTTTACTGATGTTGTTTTGCAGCTGTAACATATGATCAACATTAGAGAAGATGGATTTAAAAAAAAAAAAAGAGTATAGCAGTTTATGATAACTTTGGTCAGGTTGCAACAGAAAGGGGGGGAAAAAAGGATGGTAGTTCTCATGTGAGCATTGTCTACTAGTGTGGAGATGTTTAAAATAGTAGTACTATAGAAATATCATGGCTCAGATGATCTAATAAGAGGTTTCCAAGCAGCCATAAAAACTTATGCTGTTAGTTTGCTGTTGCACTTCAAAACAGTAATAGCTGCTAACCAGCATAATCCTCCTAGGAACATTTTCCCAAATATCTCGTATCATTGGCTTAGTTATGTAGAAACGCTCAGGAAGCCAAGAGGCTGCCTGTGATGGCTGTCTGCTGCACTGCCTTTAAAGAGGGGGCAAAGGGACTTGTACCGTGTCCCTTTTACTTTGACTTTGTGGTCCTGGCTGCCTAGAGTTTTAGACCCTCAGGGATAAAGGCAAAGGAGTCGTGTCTAAAAATGAAATATAATTTTGAATGCTCTTATTCAATTGAAATTTTCTGACAAGGTCCAATGCAAGCAGAAATAGATTAGAGACCAACTCCGGTTTGGTCTCTAATCCTGAATCACATAGTTGGTCTAAACCCTATTTGGCCATCAGTTGGCCTCTCTAACGACAATAAGAATATTTTAAACCATTCAGAATGATCACAGTTTTGCTTAGCTGCCTACACTTTGCCATGGTTACATGAAGAAGTAACTTCATGACACATGGTTGGCATTTCTTGCGTTTGTTTTTTTGTTCAAGCTCCAGGAGGGCTATCAGTGATATACATCTGAGAGAGGAGGTTTGAGTTTACATCCCACTAGCCCCCAGACTGTTAATTTTAACAATATGAGTAAACTTGCCAGAGTTCCCACGTTCAGCGTGTTTGGGGCATGCCAGGGTGGGGGTGGCACAAGGGGAGGGGGGGGTTACAAAACAGCAGATGAAGGTGCTTTCATTGCCATGGGAACCAGACCGCCCGTGGGGAAGGGATCAGATCTGGTGAGCTGGGGAGGGGGCACAGAAAAGACACATTATTATGTAGCTGTATTTATTTTTAAAATTGCTTGTGGCATGGAAATGTCACCAATGCAGACTCTGACTTGGAGAGGACTAGCAGCGACCTTGGTTTAAAGCGTGCAGCTCTGCACCTGCCGGGATCATCCTCACAAAGTTCCTGGCCAAAATGTTTTCCTCTGATGCATTGGTATATTAAAATTGGTGACCTTGTGGATATACATTCTAATAACTGACAGCAGTTTCATCCATCAGGCATTTAGTTGTGTGGATCCTGCCTGAAAAAGCAAGCAAATGGTTTTGGTTCTTGTGAAAATTAAGATCACGTCAAAGGCTGAGCATCTTTGGCATCCCCAGACATTGCTTGTGTCACCTGTGTAGCTCCAAAACCAAAACACCCTTCTGTCCATCTTTCTTACCACCCTTTTAGTTTCTCAAGCATTGAGTGTTGGGCTAGGTAAGATATATGATAGCTTCACAGTGCAGTATCTCAGTTGTGACTCAATCAACAATGCTTTCATTGCAATGAAACCTGCAAAGATTAAACTTAAGTGATTAAGTCATCAATATCATTTATCATTCTAATCAACAATCAGGAAGACTAAAATCAAGTAATAGTTCTAAACTTGCTTTGCATTCGCACTGACTTAGTTCTCTAAAGGGGAGTTGATTTCCTCTCCTTGGCAGCCATTAAAGATGTCATTTGCAAATGAGTCCAAAAGCTCCCATTTCCTAATGAAAATATGCTATGGGAAATATTATGAACATTTATTTAAGAAATTATGTAATATAGTAGGTGTATTTGGCCTTTTTTTTGCATTTTATTTCATTAGACAATGGTGAATCACAGAATCATTGAACATTTATCATTGAGAGAGTAATAACTTTACTTGGTTTCCACCCAATTAGATCTTGATGCAAAATGAGATTTAATTCTTGAATTGCAACTTTTTTGCTATGCTTCTAAACCAAAGGAAATATTACATATGATTAGTAAGCACAGATTGTGGTTACTGTATTTGTCTGTTTTTCGGAATTACAAGATCTTACTACAGTTTTTAGAGTAAAAAAGAAAAGTAAGTTCTTCTGAACTAATTTACCAATTAGTTCATAATGTTGTATGAGTGAGGTATTGAATTAATTTCATTGAATGAATATTCTTTACACCTGCGAGTGGAGCTACTGCTGCCAAAACCTGAAATATCACTGCAATAAACTTTCAGTCTACTTAATGACTTCTCTCATTGATCCTGTGGTTTGGCCTGTTTTAAAACTTCAGCACTAACATGAACTGCTTAAGACATTAAATGTTAAATTGCATTTTGAGAATTTTAATAAGTTGTAGTAAATTTAGAGCTTAATGTACATTGTCTTGCTTTAAATTTAATTTTAAATAGGCCTGGTTTATGAGACTTTTAAAAGAACATAGGGGTTTTTAAAATCAATATATACACCTTTTGGAATGTTGATTTATCTGTTTCTACACTTCATTATGTCCACAGATTTCAGATAGCACTGGACTGGGCCCTATGTATCCTCTAAAAAACCCAGACTAAACCAGACTTTTCCATGAATATTTTATTAATTATATCTATTTAAATACAAAGAAAGTCCTTGTTAATAGGAGGAAATTATTTTCAAGTTTTCCGTGGGGCTAATAAAACCATACTTTCGCTTTCCAAGTTACATGGAAGACTTTTTAGCCAGGGACAAAAGTCAAAGCTAAGGACCTTTGACAAAATTATCTGATTTTACTTGGCATTTGTTTAACTGTTATGTATATTGCTGAAGGCCACTTACTCTGACAAGAAATGTAAAATAAACCAGTAATAAATCAAAACAGGAGATAGACTACAGTTCTGTTCTTTTTTGATACTTTGGCAAGGTAAGAAGTGGTTTGTAGATTACTGAAATTCAAAGTGCTGGTCACATATGGAAAAATATTTTTTCGTTAGGAAAATTCTGCAAATTTAAGCATCTCAATGTGTTATGAAAGTTGTTCTTAATTACATATTTTTATGGTAACTAACTAGTGGTATGTACAATCTGTTGCATATATTCAGCATTAACTGTTTCTTTTCAAATTAACCTTTTTTTCCCCATCTCTAGTTCTGTAATACAGTAAAACATTTGGCATGAGGATATATATGTCTGATGCATATTCCTTTTGTAATACAGTCCACTTCCTTGCTATAGACAGACCTTAACAATCAAATACTGGTCAGTTAGGATACTTGCTTTTATAAACCCTGAAGCTTATTGGTAGCTGCACTGGATTATGACCACTTTAGATCAAGGCGAATGCAATTTTTATTTACTAATTTGAAATGGTTTTTTTGTTTACTGATTACCATTTGTTCCCCTGCTTTCCTTTAGAAAAATAAATGTTTTGAAATGACTGGAATAACTATTTAGAAGTTGACTTTGTTTCAGAAGAGGTGGGCAGAAATGTGTCAATGTTGGAGCCCTCTTCTGAAATAACAGGGGGTTTATTACCAGTTGACCATTTGGTGACCACTTCATAGAAGACAGGACAGAAAAGTCCTCTGCTGCACTTGATCGCACTCCCAGTTTTAAACAGAATGTAGTCCGCCAGCTGACAAAAAAATTGGCAGGCTTTAACAATAGCAAATGGCTCTTGGTACAGCTGAATACATGTACACAAGCTTCAGTGAAGTTTTCTCCTTTAGAGCAACAGAGAAGTTAGCCTATGATTTACAGAAATTCTAATTTTTAAAAGTGTCAGTGCTTCCATTTATAAATTTAATTGCAAAAATAATTTGGTAGACTGAAGTAATATGAAAAATATTTGTCACGTGCTTTTTACTGCCTCAGATTTTTATAAGTAACCCCTCTTTACTAGGATGGCTGTGTGAGTACAGGATAATTTATTGGTTTCACAGTATTTTTTTCAGAAAGAATAATTTCTATATCAAATTAGAAATGATGGAGGAAAATGTTTGCCATAGTTTTCACAGCTGCTTAGAAATCATTAGAATTTTTAATCTGGTAATGAGAGACTGAAATATCTAAAAACCACAGAGGAAGGATTAATACTGGTGGAATAGTTCAAACAGACGAAGGAAGTATTGTAGTGTGAAAAGTCATCCCAATCTCTAAGCAGAACAGAACAGCAACTTTATTTAAAATGCAAGACTAAAGAGAATTCTTTAAAATATATTGATGAATAAATCTCTATTGGAGCTTTGAGTCATTTGTGTGTGCGTTTTAATGGTGCTCGTTATTCTTTTGTGCCAAAAAAAGAGAAATGCACAGTAGTGTAATACAGTGTTTGAATGTTGGAAGAAATAGAAGAATGAAGTAGTATTTAGCTGAATATAGAGTAATAGCCTCTACAAATGTTAATTAACACTATCATGTTGATTTTTATATTGTGGCTTGTTCCATTCTATTGACACTTATTCTTCACTAAGCAAATCATATGTTTTTACCTCAACTATGTTATCTGGTTTTGTTTGCATTAATTCACGTAGTCATCTAAATAATTTTAAATTTAAATCGCTTTGGTTAAAAATTGCTGGTAAATAGTGGAAAAAAACCCCAGGAAATAACTTTATTTCTAAACAGCCAGTTCTGTTAATATGTTGTTTTCATCATTTCTTTCCATTTGTTTTTAATTCCTAAGTACATTTCCCTGAAAAATCTGATCTTTTATGGTTTAAGGGTTCCTCTGCTCCTGCTGCTTCTTTCTTTCAAGCAGACATACTTCACTGTTTCTGGCAACCAGATTATCTTTAAAGCAGCACATGGTAAAGTTGCAAACAGTGAATACTGACTTCAAGTGGGAAACCAGCAAGCAACCCAAAACCTGGATAAAATCTTGAGGTGGTGTAAACTGATATAGTTCTACTTGAGCCAGATTTTCAGTTTTCCACTATCTGAGAATCTTATCTGCCCATATATCCTCATGTAAATATCTTCAATAACCATCAAGAGAGGTCAAAACTGAAATTATGTAGTGGCAGAACCTCTGTAAATAATAAAATTTCAACCCTGCCATACAGCATTCCTTTGGCTTTTGTGGTTGCCTTTGTACATATAATATAAATATAATGCATGTATGAGATGGGTTTCAATGAGAGCAATATCTGTATTGCATGCATTAACAGTAGTTGTATCAGGGCTGAATGAAGTCTTGATCTAAATGGGAATGCTGCTCAGCTGCAGTTGTGACCACACCATATGTGAGGGGAAAGCACGTTTTACTCAACAGTGCTAGTAAGGCTGGAAGGGAGAATTAAAGCATCTTTGTTCATCTATAAGTAATATTTTCCACGTAACTTTTTTCATGGTTTCTCTTCTATTTCGGACTTTAAGACGATAGTGTTGCAGACCAAGCTTTCTCCGAAACGTGGAAAAAAGCAGCAAAAATATTCTCTGCCAAATCTTTCTTTTGAATTTATTCCTTCGTTAGCAATTGTGCTAATTATGCGCTAATGTAGCCATAATTTTTCAATACAAAATGTTAGGCGGCTTTGGGCAATGTTAGGCAGCTGGCTTCCCCAGCTTGTTTCCACTGCTGTGGCATAGACCTTGACCCTGTCTTCCAAACTGTGCTGGCACAACTGTTTGTGGGACAGTCCTGTGAACCAGACTGGGGTGCTGTCTGCATTAAAATAATGCCAAAGGTATGGTTTGAAATTGTCACCTCACCAAATGCTACCAGTGCCACAGACTGACCATGCTTTAACAGATACGGGAATCTCACTTAGCAAAATGGTCCTACTAAGGACAATTCAGGTGAGACCAGCCACATCAAGCTGCTTTATTCTTTATCAGCATCTAATTCGTTTGTATTTGCTGGCTGGATAGCTGGGAATGCCAGGAAGGCTGTATGCTAATTGGCTTTAAAATAAATGCATCAGAACCACTGGGGCATTTCTGTTGTGTTTTTAGATTATTCCTATAAATTACGAGGTTATCAAATGCAAATGTGAAATTGTCAGGCATATGCTGAGATACCATCTTCCTAAGCTGTGCAATTACTCAGGATGTCACCTCCATCTTCAAGCAACCAGAAACTTCTGTTTCTACATAAAACATCATCAAGGTATTAGAAAGCCTTTGGCAATAGAACACAATTAAAATACCTCAAGCAGTGAAATCCATTAATATAAAAGAAGATAAATTCAAGAGAAATAGTTAGGGCATGTCTGCTTGACAGTGACAGCAGCACAGGGCCCTTGCAGATTGAATCACCCTGCTGAGAAGCTGGGGTCTCCGCATTGTAATGGTCTACAGTACAGTGCCTGAGCTGCTGCGCTTAAAGCGAATTTGGACGTCTCTGTGCTACACTTCAGTGGCTACAGGCAGCAATGGTCCTTCTTTTGTGTGTGCAAATCTTACCAAGGCAGGAATAGGACAACACAATCTAGATGTTTATGTGACCAGCTTCAAACTCAGCTGTATCAGATTCAGCGTCCTCTTCTACCACTGACTCCCTCTGGTACCGTGGCTGAGTCCTTACAGCACATCCGTATGGACACATCCAGTTTGAGCAGCTTGGATGCAAGCTGCCTCTGTTTGGGGAGGCAATGAAGCTGTGGTTATTATGAGGCCAGAGCCGCTCTACTATGTTCTGCAGGACCAATAAAAGCAAGGAAACATTCCCCCACCTCACAATTAACTGTATCCTTTGAGATCAAGAATTCTCTGTCAACATGCTGAGTTACAGAAACAAATTATACAGGGTTTCTTAGCATCTATACATTACTTTTACAGGAAACCTATAAAGAGAATGAAGTTTTCACCTTTTCAGCATGAAAAGGATGAGATACACTGCACTGAAGTGAAACAGCTTTACCTGTAGATGCTTTGCTAAGCTATCTTCATAGATATTTTTTGAAAACAATAGTTAAATATTCAGAATGGTATCCAGACACTTAAAATTCACATTCAAAAATTGTGTGCTGGAAACTTTCACTTCACTGTTACCGCATTTACACTACGTAGAGTTTACATTATGCACATAAAGAAAACATCTGTATTTTCTAATTATAGAAGCTTTAATAAACACCAGCTTCAAAGCCTGAGTTTCTTTATATCCACAGAAGCACAGAATGCACAACTGCAAGACATTTCCACATGCTACCTTTCTGATGAGTGTGGGACCTGACCGCCAAAAAAGTATCTCAATGCAGATAACGGTGGGGTCTGTGTAGACTTAATTCTTGAACCCTACTGAAATTGCTGGCTGTGGGGATTTCTGGAATGGCAACATCCCATCATTGGAAAGAGAACA
Source organism: Gorsachius magnificus (assembly GCA_034008185.1). Taxonomy (NCBI): domain Eukaryota; kingdom Metazoa; phylum Chordata; class Aves; order Pelecaniformes; family Ardeidae; genus Gorsachius; species Gorsachius magnificus. Next base: position 115,964,471 of record CM067081.1, on the reverse strand, counting down.
ATTTATTTCATGTAAACATGTAAAGAGCTTACAAATGAAAATCGCTCTCATTACTTGCATGGCCAGGCCTTAAAAGGATCATCAATTTTCATTTTTCTCTACATCATAACTGAATTACTCATCTCTCAGTTAATGTTCTGTGACCTTAAAAAAAAAAAGGTGGACCATATCTTTTGCTGTCATCTCACCTCATGAGACTGTGCTTTTTGAGAGGGCAAGGGCTCTTCCCATCACAGCAGTTACGAAAGAGTAGAGCTATCACTGGTGCTGTCCAGATGGATGTTGTACAGTTTTGTCCAGGCAAACTGGAGCTATATATCCCTGTCTAATGAAACTGTATCTTCTAACTTAGTGTTTTGCCTTTCATTTTTCTGCCAGAGGGCATGTCTGCTGTGGTCAATCAATTTATAGTTGAAAATTACCAATCTAACAATAGTTACTGTACCCATAAAGCTTCCTCATGTTAGCTTTTGTTGTTAACTGAACAATATGTTTTTATATAGAAAAGGTATGAATCTGTGTACCAGGTACTTTAATAAAAATCTATGCATAATATGTGCTATAATTCCATTTCAGAAGTTTTTATGATTTGATCAAGTACCTAGTCAGAGTCTCTGGCATGATTTATTACCTGGTTAATATTCATAACTATAGTTTCCTGTGAGTACTTACAGACTTTCTCATTAATACCAGTACAACTATCACAATAGACATTACACACCAGATGACGCTTGCCAAAATCATCTTGCCCCCTGTAATGTAGCCTGGCACCCTGCAGGTCTCCATGCTCTCACGGAGCTCTGAGAGCTACCTTTGCCATCACAATTCCTCGTGCCCCCAGCTGAGTGCTCCTGTCACCAGTCGTACTCTGCAAACTGCTTTTCAGTGGTCACCCTACAGGTTTTGGCTCTCTTAAATTTGTCGAGTAATTCCTACCCATCCATTTTCATTTGAGCTAAATAGAAGCGTTTATTTGCAAAGTATGAAAACTGACTTGCAAAATCAGCAGTATTATAAATGAGTGCTTGAAATAATATGACAAAAAATTATTTGAATGGCTCAAAACATCTTTCATTATTTGTATGTAAATTATGTGTGAAATGGCATCTTTAGCTTCAGTGAAGAAGGTTTCTGTTTCCTCAGAGGCTCTCACTGTTTGTCCTAAAATAAACTTGAGGGAAAAAGCCTCGGCTTCCATCATGTTTCTAGAAATCTGCATTTGTTATGCTCCTGCATCTTCTTTATCCTGTACCACTTACTTACAGAGCTCTTTTCCTGCAGGTTTCCCTTTGAAATCTGGAGACCAGACTACCTGCAGCAATGGAATACCCCGCTTCCCAACCTGAACAGGGGCAGCGGTAAGGAGGAAGAAAAAAAAAACCTGCCAGGTAATCTCTGTGAATTTTAACCTCATTAGTAAATGTTCTGTCTTTGGATTGACTGAAATCTGTTGCTTGGGCTGGAATTTGTTTTAACTGTATAAACAACAATTATAAATTATGATTCTTGGATTTGTGAAAGTGAATAGGAAACTGCTACACATGGTTTAAAGCATGTCATCTTAATTTTATGCTTGGATAATTTCAATTTGGTAATGAGACTGATGTTTAGCAAGTAGAGCAGAGAGTAGAGGATAGTGGACAGAGCATGCATGTTTTGTCATTACATCCTGGAATCTATAGGGATGGTGATCACAAGCCCTGCGTCGCAGTTAGCTGGACAGTAATTGTTTGGAAACATGCTGATGGCCAAACAGCTAATGCATGGCAGGGAAGCATTAAATGCGTTATCACTAGAGAGCATTAAACACACAAGTATATATCAGACCTATGCTCTAGAAGGCGTCAGGCTGGAGGAATGTTTGGTGAAAGTAACCCCTTCCCAGCGTCTTTTCAGGTGCTCTTCATGCAGGCAGGGAGCAAGCTAGTAGCAGAACTGCTGTGCATGTGAAGCAAATCAGTGCTTCAGTCATAAGCCAGGCATATTCCAGTACACCCATGGAAGTACTACATGCACAGAGTATATCCACAGTAAATCAGGATTTGCTATGTCTGCATGGTAGGCGCGGACATATTTAATGAAAGAAGCCACTTAAGTTCCTAAGTGGCCCTGTGTTTGCAAAAGCCAGTCCGTAGAGGGCTGTATGTGAGAGGTATTGGTTACTTCATACTTCTTCCCATATAAAAAAGCAGCTGTGGTGTTGTGTTCCCAAAGGACAGCTGAGTTCTTATGGATTACAAAAATCAGCTGTGAAATGACTAAGAAAAATGTAGTTGAATTTCCCCAAGCCAAAAATAGAAGCATGCTTATATAGTAAAGATAGACTGAATCCAGCACTTGTTTCTGCTATAGGTGACTAGCAGCAGAGTTGCATTTTGATGAGGAATTCTCTTGTCTGAATTCAATGTTCCATTGCGGGGAACACGTCAGTTCTTTAAAGGAATGTTTTCTTACAATTAGGTTATCATTGATTGGGTTATGAGTATGATTGCTATATGGCATAAGTCAAGCAAGGTAGACTCTTGCACTCTCTCCTTAAAGAGTAGTATTTAAAGGTAGTTCCATTACAGTCTCCACTCCTGGTCCCTTTGAACCAGACCATTGGGTTTAACATTGCAGTGGACTGTTCCTCTTGCCCCTGCTTCGGCTTGGACTTATCCACAGCCTGCAACCCTTAAGGCTGCCTGTTCCAAGTGGCCTTATCCACAGTTGCTGTCACTTTGAGATGTGCCTATTCCAGCATGGCCACAATGCCTTCAGAGATAGGCGATGCCTTATCCCCAGCCACAGTCCCTTCAGGAGTGAACTTGCTCCAGTGTGGCCTCATCCATGGCTGTCGTGTTTACCCTGCTCTGGTGTGGACTTACCCACAACCACAGATGCTTCGGGGTGTCCTGCTTCCACATGGACTCATCCCCAGGTGACAGTCCCTTCGACTTCAGTTCACACTGGAGTTCCAGCCTGTCCAGTACAGCAGCACAGAAAAAGCACCCGGCCATCTACCAGCCCAGGTGCATCACCATGGCTGTTAAATGTGCCCAGGCACAGCACAGTGAAATGATAAGCTACTGCTTAAGTCAAACAGCAGTACAGCAAGCAGCAAAAGCAAAAAGCAACTGCTAACGAGCACCAGGCTCTAATACACAGTAAGGCAAGCAAGCCCTATGGCAAGCACAGGAGCCTGCCAATTAATAGCTAAACAGCAATAACAGCTTTACATTTGGTCTAGCACATTCCGATCAAATCTGTCATTATCTCAGACCCTTCAAGCCCCACGTTGGGTGCCAGAAAGGACTGTTGTGGTTTAACCCCAGCCAGCAACTAAGCACCACCCAGCCACTTGCTCAATTCCCCTTGGTGGGATGGGGGAGAGAATCAGAAGAGTAAAAGTGAGAAAACTTACGGGTTGAGATAAAGACAGTTTAATACGGAAAGCAAGGGCTGTGTGCACACACAAAGCAAAACAAGGATTCATTCCCTTCTTCCCACGGGCAGGCAGGTGCTCAGCCGTCTCAAGGAAAGCAGGGCTCCATCATGCGTAACAGTGACTTGGGAAGATAAATGCCATCACTCCAAACATCCGCCGCTTCCTTCTTCTTCCCCCAGCTTTATGTGCTGAGCATGACATCATATGGTGTGGGATATCCCTTGGGTCAGTTTGGGTCAGCTCTCCTGGCTGTGCCCCCTCCCAGCTTCTTGTGCACCTGGCAGAGCAGGGGAAGCTGAGAAGTCCTTGACTGGTCTAGGCACTACTTAGCAACAGCTAAAACATCAGGGTGTTAACAACATTCTTCTCATCCTAAATCCAAACCACAGCACAATGCCAGCTATTAGGAAGAAAATTAACTCTATCCCAGCCAAAAGCAGAACACTCACAAACAGGCAACCCATGTCACTGTCATTGGGTAAGTAAGGCACACGCACACCACAGTGAGACAAGATTCCTGAGTTAAGCTTGAATCTGCAATTGATGTTCTGGTTGACTTTTTCAGGACCTTGTTCGCATTTCTTGGATTCTGTAAAACTGAGAGTCATAACGTGATAGACTTTGACCTTGAGGATTTAAATGCTACTTGTTCCCCTAAATCCTTTGATATCTTTTTTGTTTTCATGCAGTAAACGTATTAGCTAATTTCTTTAAAACCACAGCCAGCTGACTGGTTTTATTCCTGTCAATATTAGTCACTTGCCTGAGTTTTAACATGACTTACTACTCCTATAACTGTTCCCCTATTATGTGCCATTTTGCCTGAATTCCTTTTCTGAAATTGCCATTAGTGCTTAGGTAATAAAAGCACAGCAACCTATATGTACTTCACATCACCCAAGAATCTAGCCGTCCGGGTTGTTATTCTTAGTAGCTTTTCTACATATAAACACAGCAACATCTTAGCGGCTTTTATTAACAATCAGCCTATTGTAGAACATATTTCATATACCGAGAAATGTGCTGTATACCATTCTTCATAACATCCTATCAGCATGTAGATACTGCAGTAGGAAGCACCTGATTCTCACTTTGCTCTGACTTTGTGCCAGCATAACTCCATTGCTTCAAATCGACAGAAGTAAAATCAGACTCAGGTCCAGCAGAGTTGCGCAGATGAGCTGGTGGGCTAAAGAGAAACTTTTGGACTTTGTTGGAAGCTATAAACATTCTTAATTCTGCAGGTAACTTTTAATTTGTCTTCCTGGGCTTATCCATAAACATATCGTGGTTTTGGTGCTTGTAGGCCCCAAGTTTTATTTGGTTCCAAATGTCCTCTTACCCAGCACCAGGAGACTAATGAGTGGAGCAGTACCAAGCATCACTCATAGTGGGACTCTGGTGCTTTCATGATGTAACTGCTGCTCACGTAGCTTGTCCCAAATTAGTTTTAAACTAGCTGCTTGGGTCCCTCTAAGAAAATAGCTGCAACTGCACAGCATATAGTGCAGCTGCCAGAGAGGTTTGGTACCTCTCTGGTGAGATCCATGTTGCTGTAGCTACGCAACTGTCGGCACCTGAACGACTTAAATTAAAGCAGAATTTGAGCAGAGTTACTCAAGCTGCAGTCAACCCTTTTTGTTCAGGGTAAATGAAGTCTCAGGTCCAAGTGTCTATCATTGCTGTGCAAAGCACAATATTATCCATATGCTCATACATTTCCATGCAATTATTTGCATCATTTCCTGTCTATATTACCACCAGTGTAAGTCTTAGTTAATGAGATGATTATACTGACAGCTGTTCGCAGGTATTAATTTTTTAGAAATATGAAAGTTTGCTTCCCTAAACACAGTTTTTTTATTGTGTAAAGAGTAGTAAGTTTTTATATACTGTTCCTCCTTTGCAGTGGCTAAGACTGTTTGTATTATCCAGTACAGGTGCCCATTCTATGCTTTGTGGAGTCTTACAGGCAACCAAAATTATAATATACGGATCATTCTTAGAAAGTTAGAGTCAAAATGATGCATCTGAAAGTATTTCTGTGGAACTACTCTGCATACCCTGCTTTAGATCTTTTTTTTCCCTTTTTCTGCGGTCACAAATCTTTGCTGGCGCGTATCATGGAACCGTGGTGCTGTATTTGTGCTGTGCTGCATTTCAGCTGCTGTTTCTGCAGTGGATGTCCTGATAATGAGTTCTGTGATTACCCTTAACTGGAAGCACTGCCAGTTTAATGAGTTTCCTGCTGGCTATGTTGGGCTACCAATCCACCCTCCTCCTTGCAGCTCCCCTGCTCATGGCTCTGCCCTCGACAGAATGAACAAACAATGCAGCCGTAAGGGGTTTGAAGTGTTGGAGAATCTCGCCTCTCCTCTGCCGTTATGAGCAGTAACAGACCCTTGACCAGCACAGCGGTACCCACAGCACGACGTGTCTGGCTGAGATTGCTTGCCAACCTCCGTGTTCATCTCTTCGATCATGTTCACTTTACTCAGCATTCAAGGCATATTAGAGAAAGCAGTAATAGCTTAGGTAGCGAGGTCCCTTTCTTGTAACTGCTGTGGTGATAAGCATTTAAGATATTACCTGCTGGCTCGGACTGGCCACGTGTTGTGCCTGTGGCTGGGGCAATTGGAACGGCTGTTTGGGGAGAACACATGAGCCAGCCTTCCACATCCTGCTGTTCATTCCCTTCCTGCTGTCCTGGAGTCAAACTTTTTTGGATTAGGAATATCAAGGGAATATTCCTGTCTGTTCCTCTTAGTATCCATTTATGGACCTGTTGTCCACGAATGTGTACAGATGCTTTTTGAAACTTTTCATACTCTCTCCTTCCACAAACTCCCCTATGGTGAGTCTGGAAGGGAAAAATTCAGCTTAAAATACTACAGTTACACAAAGATAAGCAAGCTTTTTGAGTGTTTTGTGAAAGGTAATTTCTACCATAAATATAATCTGTCAAAACTTTGACTTTTTACTGTAGCAGGTGGCTGCACAAACCATGAAATCACCAAAGCAGACTAATACTTTTATCTGTGTCATAAGACACTGAAACAAACACAAGAAAGGCAGTGGTAGGTCAGGTAAAGGTACGGCCAGGAGTGGGTTTCATCCAGTCTCCTCTTTCCATCACTGGCCTTGATGCTTAGGGTAGATCATAAGCAGAGGGAATACCTATAATATTACCTTTCCAGAGCTTTTCCCAAGCTTCCAGTGATTTGCAACTCAAAGACCCAAAAGTCGTCTTTGGGTTTAGCAGCAGCTTGCTGGATTATTCTTTCACAAAATTTTGTAGTTGCTTTTTGAATCTCTACAGTCTGGGCATCCAAAACCCTTTGTGACAGCCTGTTCCCTCCATAAGAATTCTGAAGCTCTAGTATTTACATTAAGTTGTTGTGAATGCCTTCTGCTTGGGGGGGCGGAATTGTATAGATAAACCCATGATTATTTTGAATAGCAAATTCAAAGCATGTTTACAAGCTGTAACCAGAAAGAGGGAATGATTTGTTTCGATTTATTCATCTGAATTTTTTAGTAATGCTATTGACATGACATGTATAGGCCTACTGCCTGTCCTGACTCTAATAATAATGAAACACAAATGGAAGAAAGTATGGTGTATGGGAAGCATATATGCAGGTTATATCAGTTTTACAGCTGTAGGCTTACATAGCTTTACATATATGTGGAATCAAGGGTCCTTTTTTATCAGCATGGCAGCTTATTTGGGTGGATCCAAAGGTAGAGTAGCAGATTGAACTTCTGAAAACAACAGTCCTGATTCTGCCAGACCCTGGAGAATATGGTGGGCTTTAAATGAGGGTTCCTTTCTGCTGCAGCCCATGGTAGCCCAGACTTATCCAAGAAAGCCAGGCTTGAGCCTTCAGCCCCAGCGCTGAACTGGAGCCTGTTGACAAAGCTGGGATGATGGAAGAGTGTGGGGAAGGTTTGTAAACAGCTGAAGTGGAGCCTTCTGGGTTTAATGTGTTCCATAACCAGTTCAAACAGGGCAGCGACTGAAAACCCCAGATGTCAGAGTTACACAACAGCTCCTTCAGAAAAGCAGCTTTAAGTTTTCAGTAGGCTTTATAATAAAGAGCATGCATGAAATGTTCACCCACAGATAGTGAAGTGTTTGCTTTGCTAGCAGTACTCACCCACCATCAGCTCTCAGCTCATCCTTTCATAGGGGGAGAGATGGATCTAATATTCTTCTTCATCCCTAATGCATGTTTTTACATTACCCTTATGTTACTGTGCGTGGGTTGTGTATAGCAGACTTAATGCAGCAATTTGTAGACCTGCATCAATTTAGTACCTTTTTTTTGTTCTTAGAAAAATGCTATATTGAGTGCAAAGTTTGAGGCTTTTTTCTACCTGGGCTAAGGTTGAGGACTTTGAATGAAAGGAGGGTTTATTTTGAAACTAACAGAAGTCTGGTATTTTCTATTCATACCTGTAGCTTCGTATCCCAGCAGTGTTCAATTGCATCCAATCCATTTCAGCCACCTGCTGTGGGATGTGATAAGCTGCATCCTACAAGTGCCTGTTTCTCCCCTCCTCTGAAGGGAGTCAATACTCTGAGCTCAAACATCAACTCTTGGACTGAAGCTGTTTAAAGAATCTTACATCAGGTAACCTGGTTTTAAATTTTCAATGTTTCTAAAATTTTCCTATGAAATTCTGCAAATTTAATGTTTCTAGTGGACTGTGAGGTCAGGATTCTTCCACACAGCACTTGTGTGGGGCAGGGTATTCTTTTCTACCATGTTATGGGGGTGCAACAGCACTGCTACTTGTTTTACTGTCTTGCAATGACTAAATTTAAAACCTCCAGTCTTTTCACATAGAAGGTTGTTTTGATCCTAAGGGATGACTTAGAAGGGCCAACACTGATCTGTGTGTTTTGGTTAAGACTAGTGCTTTGATTTGGTCAGGAATCTAAACCACAGTGAATTATCATTAACATGGACTCAGATAGTCTCTGTCATCAGTGCAGTTAACTAGCTTTACTTTAGTGTGGCCTTTTCATACAAGGTAAAAAGAAGGCTGTAGTTCTGCCAACCCTTCAATTCCAAGCTGCCACCTCCTCAAATCTCATAGTGCTGGGCCTACTTAAAAGTGGAGTACTTCTGGTTCTTAATGCTGTAGGACAAAGATCTTCACCTGATATTCATTGCAAAGCTCAACGTGCCTCTGCTGCGTCATAAATTCTGTCATTATCATACACAAGACCCTTCAGCTTTGGCACTTCCCATCTCCTTAGACCACCTTCAGACTGCCTGGAAGGTTTTGGCACAGTCAGGACTTAGCTGACACTGTCTGACCCCTCTTGCTTTGTATTTCTCCCTGGCTTTTACCTCCCCCTCTTTGACTCTTTCTGTCATTTATCATCAGTACGTTGATCTGTACCCATGCGCGCTAATGACTTTACCCCAGTGTTTTCATGTGGCTATAGTAAAAAGACAAAAGTTAGTCAGGGTGTCACATCTCTCCTTCTCACACCTCAGTATTTCCCTTACCTTACCTCTGCCTCACGAGAATAAATACTAATGCCAACCTCTGAAAAACCTATCCACCAGTAAAAAACTTCTGCTGCGAACTGTCTGTAATTGCTGACTGGTTTCCACTGGAGCACTGTAAGAGGTTTTTAATATTTTTTTTTCCCTATGAAGGCTTAGTCAGTAAGGCTTGGCACAATATTTTTATTAATGAGGTTCTGATTGTTCCATGGCTGTTTGTTTTTCATATTGTACTCACTGAACAGTGGAATATTCTAAAAGCTGAGAGTACACATTGGATGCTGATTTGAATTTATTATAAATAAGAAATCAGTAGCCACGTTGTTTTACCTTATTTTGCCAGAGAACATGAAAAATATAACAGGAATACAAGTTCTGTTTCCACAAGTGTCAGGAAACACTTCATTAAATGGCAGTTTCCTAGGTGACTTTTTCACCTTCTCTGTATTTGATCAGCTGTACAATGCACTGCTTTCTCTTAAATGCCCCAGACTCAGAGGGGTAAGAGCAGAAGAATCAAACATCTGTCCCTAGCTAGCAGCAAACCTGGATGTGACAGAATATGAGAAAAATAACTAGCTGGGCCTTGTTTCTGCAGTGTTCAAGTAAGTAAGGTGCTTGCAGTAATTCCTTCAGAGGCTTTCTGCACAGAGGGTCTTGAACTGCTTTGTTAGTGTGTGTTGGTGTGAGGCTGTTGTATGTGGTTCTTCACAGGTTACTCGGTCCTACTCCATGCCCCATGCATCAGAAGCAGCAGTGTACCAGGGTGAAACCTGCCCTGCAGCCTTCATGGCACAAAGTCAGAATGAGCCTCTGTAGCCCATTAAAGCTTCACATTCTTAATATATGGAAGGTCTTCCTTGTATTATGGGGTCAAAATCTTCTTCTACTGCATCATCAGCACAGTCCTACCCATTGAACTGAATATGTCACTCATCTGGGGACTGAATTTGGGCTTGAATTGAACCTGTAGTCATCTGGGGATGATGCAGAGGTTGGGAACTGTTAGTCGCAGGGCGTGTGATGCACTTCCACATGTCTATTGTCTCAATATGTTGTGTGCATAGAACAAAATCAATGTTTTGTACTAGTGGAGATGGAAAGGTATTAATCAGTATTTAGCACAGCCCAAAATTTGAGCCTCGGTTAGGACTACCAAAGCTATCGTGGCTACTACTAGGCAAACCAAAAACTCTTTATCTATTTTCAACAAAACTTTTAATTATTCCATCATCTCTGTTTCCTACTTCGAATTGGAGCTAATATACCATAGGTGCTAACTGAAAAGCAAGCTAATTTTTCTTCGTAATAAAACCAATCTTTTTTTTGTGTGTGTGTGTGTATAGAGTTCTCTTCAGTGTCCTTGATGCATGTGTGTGAAATGTTTTTTTTTTTTAAACAGATGAGTTTAGCTCAGCACTGTAGTATACTGACAGCTGCTGCTTTAGCCAGGTGGCCAGGACCCTCTTCTCTGGAAGAGACTTATGGCAGCAGATGATGCTGGTGAAAGCCTAAAAAGATTGAGAAACATGATGAATTGCCCATTCTGCTCCATGCTATATTATGCCTGTTTCCCTGGACTCTTTTGGTGGGGGAAAGGCTGTAGTGTAGGAAGGAATAGGCTAATTCATCACATTTTTTTCAACAGCTTCTGTTGGCAAGGTCCAAAGGGTCCCTGCTTGAAAACTAACATGATATTCTTGCACTAACTACTGGAAGAAATTCTTTGCTGGAGTAGAGGTGTTTGTAGGGTCAAATTCATTTTCATTTTTGGACAGTGAGTGCCTCTTGGCCTCAAGTTGCATCAGGGGAGACTTTGATTGGATATTAGGAAAAAAATCTTTACTGAAAGAGTGCTCAAGCATTGGAACAGGCTGCCCAGAGAGGTGGTGGAGTCACCATCCCTGGAGGTGTTCAAAAAATCTGTAGATGTGGCACTTCAGGAAATGGCTTAGTAGGCATGGTGGTGGTGGGTTGACAGTTGGACTTGATGATCTTGGGGGTCTTTTCCAACCTTTATGATTCTATGATTCTCTTCATGCTGGGGCAATGCAAATGTTCCCAGCTGTTTTGAGCGCATAGTCCTTATACTGAGTGTATCCCCTTCCATGTCCCTTCCAAATGGGAGCACCCTACACCAGGGCACTGGATTTGTTACTATTTGTTACTATTACTTAGCTTTCTAGTGACTACATGATTTATCATGACCTTTCTCTCACATTTTTTCTCTTATGGAGAGAGCAGCTTAATATAATTGCAGGAATGACTGGATTGTGGTAAGGAGCATGTAGAGCTTGCACTGAAGGGTATTTTGAAAGTTTGGACTTTCCTAAGAGCTCCTGAAGGTAGCGAGGGCTTACTTGAAGATTTAAAAAGTGGGTTGGGAATCTGGTCTAAGCTATCGCAGAAATCGGTCACTGCATACATCTGCCTGGTCTCTAGCTGACAAGGTTGTCTTCAGTTTTACCTGAACATACAGCTTAAAACCATCTGGGTAGGGTGACAGCGCAGAGCTCACCATGATCTACTGTCTGAATATTTACACTGGGTGAAGCTGTTGGGAGAGAAATGGGAACAGAAAAGCAAGTTTTGCAACTCCCAGTGAACATCATCTTGTTGCAGTGATGGTGTTCGTGGTGCCCAGTGTAACTAATACAAAAAGCAACTCGGGTGTGTTCACACAAGCTGTCATTAACACCTTTGGATTCCAGCTGGCGTATCTTAAGTGTGGTAGCTAGTGTGTTTTGCTTTGATTGTTTTCAGACTTGGAAACTTCATAAGACGATATCACATATACCGGCAACAGCAACAGTTTTATTTCAGTATCTGGGCTCATCTCCTGGACAGATTCAAGCTGACATTCCAATGGGAAGAAAGCTCTATAAGGTATGGCTATTTTTCCAAAGCAGCTGATCATCCAAGAGGATAACATGAAATATTATTACCACTAATTATTCCCCCAATCTGGGGTTTATTCAGTCCTCTTTGAATTCAAAGTATAGTCTCCTTTTGACTTCAGATAACATAATTCTTGTCTTTTCTAATAATTTTCTAATAAGCTACAGTCTCATTAAGTTAGCATGGTAAGCAGTCCTATTTTGTGAACTGTGTTTTATTTTGAAGGTTCAACTTTCACCTAAATTATGAGAAATACATGAAAATAGCATTGTCTACTTATCAGCATGTAGATTTTTTTTCCATAATTCGTGTGAAAGAAAAATAGAAGTAAGGTAAAAGATGTGACATTTAATGTAGTACATAACTCTGGAGGCATTGCTATCTTGCAGAACAAATCCTAATGAAATCATCAATCAAAGGAAACCTTGCTTCAAGTTACAGAATGAATATCAAACTGATAGATTAATATGCTTAAAATAAAAGTAGATCCATGTTATAGATGCCTAGCAGAGACTTGGTATTTTCCCCTGGCTTTCCACTGGTAAGTCATCACTGTGGATTTCTCTGCTGTACCCCTGATTGATATTATTATCACTGACTATCCTGTGGCAACTACTCCCCAGAAATTTGGCACATCCAAATGTTTCACTTTTGATCAGATAAGATATTTTCTTCAGCACCTGCTCTCATCCTTAGTAGGCTTTCTTTAAGCTTTCATGAATGTTACTAAGAACTGATTTAAAGCCAGTGTGGTAACAAAGGTATTCCCATTAAAAAAAAAAAAAAAAAAAAAAAAGTAATTTTCTTGCAGTGTAGAATAAAACTTACTCACAGTTTTGATACTTTAGGGACTGTTTTATGATCACATTTGATGGGGTTTATCAGGAAGTTAAATCTATTTCACTTGAAGTGGCTTTATCTACCTACATCTAAGAAGGCACAGACTCATTCTGGAGCCTCTGGCTCCTCCTGCAATTCAGGCTGTCCCAATCAGACTGAAATCAGACAATTTTCAGGTGTTTTCTGTAGCTGTTTGGAGAGGGATGCTTTCCTAGCTTCCCTTTCTGTGATGCTTGTAGTTCCTCTGCTCCCAGAGAAATGCAGGTGTGACTTAGGAGACTGCTGGTGTGGTGCCTGAGGAGTGGGTATCAGTTACTCTACAGCTCTACTGAACCACATGGGTTAGGGTCACCATGGGAATTTCTTCTCCTGTGATGAGCAACTTCCTCTCACCAAGCATGGAAAGGCATCATTCAGTATGACTCTGGACTACAGTCAGGAGCAGTATTTTTATTTCCCTTGAGGAACAATGGTCATACTACCCAGTTAAAACAGTCCAGGTTTTGATTTTTCATTTGAGAAACAAAATTATTCATGGCTAGCCTGAGTTATGAAAGATTTACTCTGAAGAACAATATGAAACTGCTGATAAAAAAATATTATTCATAGGTAAGGCTATAGGAAGAACAAGGATATATAAAAGCAATTTAATTTCATGGCTTTTGGAAACATTGCCCTTCATCTATTTAAGATCTATTTTTATTAAAATTTTGCAGCCTGGAGGTTAATTCATTTTTTAATGTATGTTTGTCTTTCAGAAACTTACTGATTTAAGCACCTGTTTGTGTGGCAGTGGTCTAGAAATATGAATTTACATGCACTATATATTTCCTCTGCAAGCTACACAAATGGCTTTTTATCAAAGCTGCTTTCACTGGGTCACTTTTTTGGAAAACTATGCTAAAGGTAGATTGGTCCACTAATTAAGTGTTCCATGATCCTTAGGATAATGAAGTTTGTTTATACAGGTCTGTGCCCTATGCCCTTTACCTTTCCCACTAGGATCTTTCCCATTGCCTCCCATGTAATAACCTCAGCTCGCTCGCTCCTCTGTGCTCTTACTTCTCTCTCTCATCCCTCAAAACCAACAGGTCTCACTACGGGCCTTACCCTCCTTCTCTGGCTTGCTGGCTGACCTAGAGGCAGAAATACCCGCCAGCTGACTGGCTGGCTAGCACCAGACTGCCTTGCTGGAAACAGTAACTTCCAAGATAGTAGTGCTCTGTAGTGCTAATTAACAGGGTACTCATCTAATTCAGTGGTGGCTCATACTATGAGCCAAATCTCTGATTGACACAGTCTTGTGTGCTCTGGCTAAACCAAGCACTTTGTTGATTTAAACCAGAACCTAATCCTTAAAGTGGAAGTAGTAGTCGTGTAAGAAACTGCTGGGTGATCTCAAAAACTGAATTTATCACAACTCTGATCCTGCAGTTTTTTACTTTGAGCCTGCCCTGCATTTCCATGCTGCTGTTGCAAAATGCCCCTTTCAGAGGTTCAGTATGTTCCCGGATTTCTTAGAGAAATCCATTGGTGAGTTTAGTTTTGTTTTTGAAGCCGGGTGGCATTGAGATCCAGAAGAAGCTAGGCTTATTTTGCAGGTTATTTTAAAGGGGCTTTTAAAGCTCAAGTCTTAGTTTAAAAATATGTATGGTTTCAAGCAGAGCCGTGTGTTTACATGTGTTTTTACCAAAGTGCCTGAATGTATCATGCCAAATATGAGCCTAAAACTGTAAGAAAAGGAAATTTGTTTCTTCCAGTTTTGCCAAAACTTGTTATTCTTGTTGCAAACCACGCAATATTTGCTGGGCTTACATATCTATTCTTTGAGTCATGTCATTATTATTTTTTACATCCCTTACCTTTAATTTTGAATGCAAAATGAATTTTGTTCTCACAGTTACTGAAGAAAACACCAGAATGGTGTTTTCCAAACAACACAAACCAAATAAAACCTAAGGCAGGGTAAGGTAGAATGAACCCAAAAGCTCAGAAGCCCAAAGTCTAACAAGAAATCCAGATGGCCTCATTCTTAAAGTAATTGTTTTTAAAGTTGATTTAAAATTATGATTTTAGGGACACACTGACTCGTGAGTTTTGATTGCAATAGACCAAAAATAGTGCCTTATTATAATCAGGTTATTAAAATGGGGAAAATAACCAACAGTTCTTACCTTGTGGGCAACCTTCCAGAAACAGACACAGCCAATGCTTGTGTTTGCTAAGACAATGGCAATGTGACGATGGACATATTGGATCACCAGGGGAGATGATTATATTCAGCTATCACTATTCAAGTCTCTGTTAAGTGTAAAACAGAAAAGAAAGTGCACTGTATGGAGTTGTTAAATTGAGCGCCGGAGCGCAGACCCAAACCTTTCAACTTCTTGAAAATGACGTCCATCTAGTGGACACAACTCGATATTACAGCAGCAAACCCCAATGGCTTCTTAAAAGGTACGTTAGCATTGTCTACATGTATAAACGTGACTTTTTTTTTTTTTTTTTTTTTAAGTAGATAGGTTTATTTGCAAATTCTTGAAGCCTGCAAGAGAGTTTCTCTGATGGACTGCTTTCCTCAATAAGCCCACTGTTCTTGATGGAGATATGTTCTCACTTTTTTTTCAGATTCTTACCTATGTTATGATGAGGCTGCTGGTGTTTTCTTCAAGTTCAAAACCTGGACTTTGGCTCATTCCCTACTGATAAATTTACCACTGGAGAACAAGTGGAAATTTTGGAGAAGAATGATTGATCACTGCCTGAGAGATCCAAACCTAAATGAATTAAAGGTGCAGCTCTGCAATCCCTCTCCATTTTCTGCAGGAGGAAGACCAGGAAGACTCCTGAGAGACTTAAATTAATCCTCTTGCTTGTGTGCACTAGACCTTGCTGCCTGGGACATGTACAACTGGCATATGTAATAGGACAGTGTACCTGAACTGTGTTTAAAAATAGCAACCCTGTGAAACAGAAAGGTAAAATCTTGAATTAGCATGACTAACAAACAGGTGTTCATATCAATTTTATTTATAAAGAATAATTGAGAGTATCCCAAGTACCTCGTCATCTTGACTACTGTAACCCATGGAAGTAATCATAGGTCAGAGAATAAGAAACAAATCACAAAACCCTTTTGAAAATGTCGTGTGATTTTGAGACCATCTAATCAAAATTATTCAAAAGTAAAGTGTTTTGCAGCACCAAACCAAAGTGTTGGACTGCCCAAAACGGGAATCTTGCTGTATTTCACATCCTCCCTCATGTCAACATGGAAGAGCAGCACTGTTGCTGCCTATATGCTGCTGTCATCTACTCTCCCTGGAGCCTTTCTTTACCCGTTCTGCCTGAGTCAAGCGAGTAACTGATGGATCCATATCTCTCAATCCCAGCCAACACAGTCATCATCTACTTTAGTTGTTTAACAGAAGGGCCTTGACCACTGTGCAACTGAAAGTGGTTGCAAGTCTTGCTTTGATGGCCTCTGAGCATTGAGTGTCCTGCTGTGCATGCTCTTTCTCTCCTTCAGTACCCGTATTAGGCTAATTAATTACCCAGTGAGCTGTCTTGCCCCTAATGCTTTGCAGAATGAGTAAGACAGCATTCCCAACCATTCACTTCTCTTAAAAATTGATGTTTGCAATTTGACAAGACATTTTCTTCTTGTGATGTGTTTTACATGCTTGTTACAGCAAAGAAGTTCCACTCAAATGGAATACCTCTAGCAAGAAGCTTCAGGGTTACAGATTCAGCAATTCTGTATGAAAACTACTTACACATTCTCAACAAGTTTTAATTCTAACAGCCTTTTAAGGCTTCTTTAAAGAGAGAAAGTCAACGAAACCCTACTCAAGCTGTCATTTGAATAATTGAAAAGCTCAATAAATAGTGAGACAATTGGTAAGTGATATGTTGGTGTGTGTTG
This sequence comes from Gorsachius magnificus, assembly GCA_034008185.1. Taxonomy (NCBI): domain Eukaryota; kingdom Metazoa; phylum Chordata; class Aves; order Pelecaniformes; family Ardeidae; genus Gorsachius; species Gorsachius magnificus. The sequence continues at coordinate 115,947,856 of CM067081.1, read as the reverse complement.
GTGCTTAACTATATGCAATGGCTTAACTTTCTGATTTGACTAACTTAAAATTCATGATGTGTGCTCAGCTTTCTTTTTTTGAGAGGGAAAGCCATGAATGAACGTAACAACTTTATTCGCTTTGGCACATCAAAAATGTTAGTTATTGCTGTTAATACTAGTATTTGTAGAACACCATTTCTATTCCTTGAATATAGCAATAGTAAAAACTGTCATAACATCTGAGCACCTTCCAGATGTACACGCTAATGTTTACATTCTCTTCAGAGAAGGGCAGGCGTGAAGGGAAAGAGTCGGTTCAATTACTACAATAGCTATACATGTCACTGTGTATGTTTTAGAGAAAGCAATTCCTTATATCTGATGGAAGCAATATTGACGTTTGCAAGGACTCCAAGGGAGGCTGTTCCCTTTTTGTCTGCAGAAAGTTCTGTCTTCTGTAGGGATTTGTGTCACCTTTGCTCTAGAGCTCTGGGAGCTCTACCCTCACTCTGGGGAGGCAGAGCCCTTCTGCCAAACGGGCTTTGTTTCCAGCTAGTTTTCCGTATGGTGCATTAGGTAGTCTTTCCAATGTCCTGGAGTGATCTCCAGGCACTGACCGTGGCAGCAAGTGAAACATAGATCAGAACTACTTCTGGCCCTTAAGACGTATTTTGATATTGTTTTGCTATATAGGTGATATTCAGAACCAGGGGAATATCTCTGCCAAGGTTAAATATTCTGAGAAAAGAGCAATTACCTTTATAAATATTGCAATCTGCCTAAGGGACTTTTTGTTTCTTATACAGCATTAATTTTAAAACTAATCCAATTTCCCAGGAGTACAATGTCACATGAAGTGATTTAAAGTGTCAGAAGACGAACAGAAAAGTTAAGACTACCATTTCATCTTTGCCATTTTTCTTCATTATGCCCAAACTTTACAAAATGCAGTAATGCATGCAAGAGACCTGGCAGGCTGATGTCTGTCTGTCCTGAGGCACAATGGAGGGAATCAAGAATAGAGCAGCTGCCTGATTTCTGAACTGTCTTGTTTTTATAGGCTCTTACATAAGCCTTTTTTCTTCTGAGACTCAATTTACCAAGTCAAGGGTCTATCTCATTGTTCCATTAGTGCACTACCCGAATTCACAGAAAACTAATGAAATATGGCAATAAGTCTTATTAGATGCTGTATGTGGAACATAGCTCAATCCCAAACGCTCTCCTGAGAGAGCCCCATCCCTCTCAAGCAGATATCAATGAGAGTAAGACTATATGCGGCAAAAGAGAACAATGTTTTCAAAATGGTGATATCTAAATTGCATGGCGCAAATGCCATTCTTTGGGAAAGCAAGATTTTTCGAATGGGCTATGTATAAAACCACCAATGGGATGTGTGAGCAGAATGGACAAAGTGCTCCCACCCTCATTCCTGTCTCTCTCGTCCTTGTTCCTGGCAGGACTCTAAGTAGGACAAGGCTACAGGGGCTGCCTCCCTGCTTTCAGACATTCGCAGCTGATGCACTTCAAACATTAGTCTAACCTTGGTCCCACTCTTTTAAAGGATTAATTTTCACACTTTGGTTCTGACGGGAGAAAGAGGCAGGGTTTTAAAAAGCACGTTTCTTGCCTTGCTGTGGGTGAGGTACCTGGCTCATTTGCCCTTCATAATTTGCAGCTCTGAGTGTTTCTGAGCGCATTAGGACTGCCTCTCTGCTGTATTGCTTCCCTTCGACTAACTGTGGCATGTCTTTGAGCAGGCCTGTTTGCTTGCCACGGTGTAATTTATAATTAGGTTGACTTTATTTATAACCCATTCAAGAGTTACAGGTAGACTTGCAGATGCTCCTATCCGCCAGACAAATGTTCATCGTGGCTGAAGCCTCTCAGGTTTCTCCTGGCTCTCGACAGGCTCAGCACTGGGCCAGCACGAGCCTCCTCAGCACTGTCAGGAATGAAGTGTTTCTTGGCGTGTGCAGAAGCTGAGTGCTAGGCACCTGGAGAACTTTAAAACTGAAATAGGTACCCACTCAGGTTTAAGAGCCTTCAGAGTTGGGTAGCAGTTGAGTGGAGGTTTTTAGCATCACTGTTTGTAATTGCAGCTAAATTCTGCCTAGCTGCCTGCTTAGATACCCAAGTACCTTTTTGGGATCTGGCCCTAAGGATTTTTTAAGCTTTCTTATGCATTAAATAATAAAAAGAAGGCAATTAAGAAGTCTTATTTAACTCTTGAAGAGAGCTACAAATCAGCCTCATTTCCTCCTGAGAATCGTTAGATCATTTGTTACAAGGGCGAAGGGAGCCTCTGCAGCACTTCATGGTAGAAGCGCGTAGGGCTGCTCTATGGAGGGCTCTGTTCAGCTGTTTACAAACGGCATGTGCCGGATCGAGCATCCCCGTTGGATGTTTAGTTTGAAAAGCAATATGTCAGTTGGCATTTAATTAGGACTCTGCAGTCCACCTTTCTCAGATGCTGCTGCTTATTAAAGCGTTCCTGGATTGGGAATATGCAGATGCTGCTGGTGGACAAAAAAGTTGCCTTTAGTCAGAGTGAAAGGACTTTGCCACCTCTGATTTGGAGTTATGGCAGCAGACTTGGACCCCAGGGGTTAGGTGTAAGGACAGAGGAGACAAACAGGCTTCTATTCTCCTTCCAAGGAAAATGCTGTCAGCGAGGGGTGTTGCTGTGCTCCCTGGCCCAGGAGAGGAAATGTTTCTCCATCACTGCCCATGTATCCTGCTCATGTTTCTTCTTGGGGTTTCTCTGCAAGAATTTCAAGAACAGGTGAGCAACTTCTCTTTGCTGCTTGCTTGCTTGGGCTGGGATGTGAGGGCGACAGCAGTCAAAAATGTTGGTGTTTAATGTCTCTGAGAGAGGCCTGCAAAGAATAAGCTGCTTAGAGTAAAAGAGCATGGCTCATTCTCTGGTGATGCAGCCTTTTCTCATTTGGAAGGCCATTTGTACTTCTTCACAAAATTAAAGGCTTCAAGACTGCATTTCTCTGAAGACACTCCCCAGTATGGTCTACTGAAACTGTAAAGATACCTCTGAAATAAACTGTAGTGTGCATGACTTAAGCCCATGCCTGAATGGCAAAATTTCTGGCTGTGATCTTGAGCTGATTAAGCCCACAGCCTCCCTATCTCCAACTCTAAAAGAAATAGTGGTGATAGCTGACATAGTCATTGTGGAAATTAGTGCATTTATATATAAATATTTTACACAATTTACTATACGACATATTCATCCACCAAGAATGAACTCCTTACTTTCCCGCTCATACAGAATATTCTGGGTTTATGATGGGAAAGGAATGATGCCATAGACAACTGAGAAGAGCTGGTTAAGTGTTGTTGATAGCTGCTTTTTTTTTTTTTTTTTTTTTTAACCAAGGGACTGGTAATAGTCTAGAAGTATTTTTCTAGCCATTTCCTTCACCCTACGCACACGTTCTGTTTTGATGAGCAAAGAAAAGCTAATGAAAAGCCTATGATAATGAAATCACAAGAGCAATATGAAAAGAAATTGGGAAATGATGACAGTCTTGATTATTGTAATAATCCAGTAGAGGAGCAAATTACATTATCTCTTTAATATACACTCTTGGCAAAAGGAGTAAAAAAAAAACCAAACCCCAAGCAATTGTTAAATTATTAAAGGCATTTATGAAACTGTGTGTTGCAGGAGCAAAGCAATATTTCATTTGCATTTAACGCATATTTAGAGTCAGGAAATGGTGTGTAGTATTAAAAATGTGGCAGTGTTTCTTGTAGTAAATGCTTTCTGTCTTTTAAGCCAAAGAAAGGATTTGCATTGCCCCATTTCTGCAAACAAGAGTGTTCATCAAAAGCTCCTACGATCACTAATCATACCCAATAAAACATAAGGAGTGTTACTAGCTGAATTTTTCTAGAAACCACTTATTTCAAGCAGAGGGAAAAGAGCAGGAAGTAAAATGTGTGCAGCATAACTGGATGCAGTACTGCAATTACTTTGTTTTGTGAGGAGTTATCTGAAGTAGCCTACCTGGGAAAGATGGATTTGCTACGTCTGGTGACAAAACTGTACCATTGCAATAGAGGTCTGAGGGTGAAGCAGGAGTGTGAAATCATTCCTGTTCTCCAGCAAATTGCACAATCTGAATGCCAGACTGGCAGTAGCATGGGGAGAATGTTAGCTATGCCAGCAGGGATGGTTGTAGAAAATCTAGGCATCATTTGGGTGTGGGGAAGTCAGATTGTAAGATTTCAAACTAAGAATTAATCCAAGATAAAACTGATCATTATAGCACTGAGTTAGTCCTGGCTTGGACTTGTGTCTCTGTTCTATTAACCTTATAGACACACACATCTGCGCCGACATACGGGGAAGCAAATGTAAGCAAGGACATGGGATTATTTTTTTTTATATAGCAATTACGGCTTAAGCATCATCAAAAGCCTTAGCCCTACCTTAGGCCTTGTTGGACTAGATCAAAACCTTTGCAGTTAGCTGATGCAAACATGCTCTGCTACAAACTCACTTTGCTGGTTCAAATTTGTTCTAAATGTGCTGCTGGGGTATTGTTTTGCTATGGGCTTCACGCCAGACCAGCCATTGTCAGCTTGCCCCTGGCTGCATAAAACTGGCAGACACTCTATATCATATTCTGGCTAATTCATCAAAAAAAGCGTTGGTATGCATGCCATTCGGAAGTTACAGGTGGTGTATCAAAGACTGGAGGACCACTGTAATATTCTGTGAGCGGCTATGCTGATGACAGCGGGACTAATTTCAGAGCAAAGTGTCAGTCGGTGTTCATGAACTGGTTGCTGGTCCCCAGTTTGCAGAACAATAAAACCATATTCTCCCAGGCTTTTCAGTTGCCAGGAGCCGCTGGGCTTCATCCTCAGTCGCTCCCTCTTCACCACTTTTGCTGCAGCCCCAGAGTCTGGCAGGGGGAGCAGGGAGTGAATCTGTGCTCAATCTGCGGCCAGTTAGGGACCAAAGCAACCTTCAGGATAACTGGGAAGAGTGTTGAAGCTACCGTGGGTTGGGCCAGCTACTGTACCAGCTGCAGGTTTGAGGGAGTACCCGGATGTGCTTGTTTTCCTATGAGGAGGAGGATGGATGAGAAAGGTGTCATGGAGCATCTGAAGGTTTCAATCAGTTTTCTGCTTTTCCTTTACAGTTACTCCCCAGCTGCTTTGCACTTCCCTCACAGATTCAACAGGGCCCCAAAATTCAACTGCTGAGATGAAAACATGTTTAATAATATATTATGAAAAAGACATGGTGAAAAATTCCGATATAGATAGAGGATTTTACTGCCAGATTTTGCCCTGGGATTCCAATGGATATCTTCCATTACAGCCATTAATAATGTTCATGTTTCAAAGAATAATTTGGACTTTTGACACAACTCCTTTTTCTTTGGGAGCCAAACATTTTCTGTGGTAACAGAAAATATTATAACAAGAATAAATATAATGCATTTAGGCATTAAAATGAATAACAGCCCTTGATCTATTTGCTGAAGATACAGGCATGAGATGGGAAAGCTCTTAGTGGCTTGAGGAAAGGTATTTGCTGTAATTGGCACTGCAGCTTTGCTGTTATTACAAAATATGAAGGACATGACTAGAGAGGTGTCCAGACCCTCACATCGTATTGAGAGGTTGCCATGCATCTCATGATCGTAACTTTAGCCAGTATTTTGCTGTATTTCATTGCCTTTGGAATCGAGCGATCCTAAAATCTCAGGGTAACATACTTGCCACACACGAGCTGCTGCCTCCCGTTCCAGAGGGGTCAAAGCCTCGGTGGTGTGTGTGTAATTGCTGTATTTATAAGCGAAATGTTAAGCCTGTTTCCTGTACTCCTGAGGTGCTATATGAATGAAAATGGCATTGAATGAATGGAACACTTCTTTTTTTTCCCCAAACACCCAACCCTTCAATTTCCGTATTGTTTCAAATTGGAGCAATGTAACTTTGTACAGAGAGAAACTTTGTCCTCAGGAAAGGAAATAATTCTCATCCTTCTCTCCCTCCCCAGGTGTTTGGGGCAGTATGTTTCCATCCCTTTTCTTCAGGAACGAAAGGGAGTGCCTGCCTGCCTCTGTCTTGTGCATCTTCCCTGGGGAAGGGGGAGAGCCTGAGTTCAATCCAGCAATTTGGGAGCTCTCTGTCGTCTCCTGCACTTCTGGGACTTGTACTGTATCAGCTGGAAGCATAGATCACGGTAGTGGTGGCACTGCAGGTTTACAGGAACGTGCCTAGCAGCCCCCGAGTCCCCAGGTCAGGCTAACCTCCCTAGATGGTCTACCCAGCATCACGTAAGTTGGTGTGAAACCTTTAGAAATCTGTGTGGCAAATACCACCGGAAATCTAACTTGCTTTAGAGGGTGTTTGTCAAAACTGAGTTGTCTCCACAAAAATGCTGTTTCATCAAAATTGACTTTTTTTTTTTTTTTTCCCATCTCATCAGAGAATTCCCAGCCGGTTGCCAACAAACATTATTTTTACCCTTCCTATTCCTTTGCGTATAAGGCATAGATAATGCCTGGTGTTCATTTCCTTGGGATGCAGCACGTATCTTCAGATTTGGTCTTCTCTTTTAGGGAAAAACTAACGTTACATTTTTGGCTGTTGAGCAGACCGTAACAGCGAAGCCAAGGGGCTTTGCCTGTAAATACTAGCCATAGCTCGCTAGGGTGTGGTTTCCAATGATTTAAATACTTATAGAATGCCAGCAGAGGGTGAAACAAGGGGGGGTGGGGGGGAGTAAAGGAGGACAGTCATTTGTTTTAACCTCTGTGGAACTGCTAACTCTACAGAGTTGTCTCCTCAAAGAAATGTTTGAAAATAATTGCGTAATGGTGAGAAGGGAGGGGGAGGACCCTTGCTTCTTGTTGTTACTGTTCAAAAGGTTTGACAGGCTTGCAACTTCTTTCCAGCATTTATTCGGACCTCTACATAAATTTTCTGATCTGTGGAAGTGGCGAGCACCCCCAACTCCAAGAGGAAAAGCTCATCTCCAAACAGGCAAACAAATGAATTCATGAAGAACCTGTGCAGAGACTGCTTCCACCGCCTCACTACGCTCTTCCTCTCCTGCAGAACGACTGCGTACCAGATAAGTCGCGTTCCCTCGATGTTACAACCCATACAGCTGCTGTACCCAGTCACGTTTGGCTGCGGTGCTTACCTAGTGCTCTGTGAGGATTTTCGGGTTTTTATTTCCATGGTTGCCCTTAGCGTTGCTGGAGTTCAGCTAGTCCAAGAATCAGTGTAGCCTGATGGATTTGAGAAGCTAGAATACACAGCAGAGATGAGTGAACTTTGCTTAAAATACAGCCAGCCGGTTCTTTTCCTCATTAAAGAAACAGGCTGTGGCAGAAAGCTGGGGTGCTTCTCTTCCCTGAAGAAGATCTCACCCCAGCCATACCTTAGCCCATTCCCCTCCTTTCCTTTTGTCAGTGGGATGCATCTGCATTAGCAAGCTGTGCTTTTCATTCTGGAGTGATGAAAGGGGACAGCAATAAATTACAGTGCCTTTTAAGAAATCTCAAAATCTTATCAGATCTCGCATCCTGGCTGTTCTTTCATGCCGTTCATTTACTATTACTCTAGTTGTCACTGAAAATTTACTGCTTGCTGCTGTTCTTGGGCACCTCGCACTTGAAGCTACTGTTTTGAAATAGTATGGGGGCAGAAAGCGGGGATCCTCTCTCTTCTTTTTTTGTAAATTCCTATTCCTTGTCAAATCCCCAAATTCACAACTTCCCGTGCTTTGGAGAAGAGTGGCCCTCTCTGTACTCCGAGGTATTGTTAGGCTGCTACAAATGGAAAATTGATGCTGCTGCTTATGGGGTGGAGTGGAAAGAGTTGAGAAAGATGGCACTTTTACCCCAAGTGTACCATGGTGCTTGAATGCCGCAAGCAGAAAGCAATATAACAAATAGCTGAAAATACAGCCGCTTACCACTCTTTTATATAAATTCCAGATTATGGGCCAAACTCACTGTTGACATAAGCAGATGCAAATCTGATGAAGTCACTGCAGTTACTTCTACTTATGCCAGAGGTGAATTTGTCCCTATTTTTGGAACACGCTAGTTTTGTGCTACGGTGTTGGCACACTGTATCATGTCAAAATCCTTTTCAGCGATGGCTGCGTGCCACTGGCTGACTGACATGATACATCGTGTCAAACATCTGCCTAATAATGGTCCTGTTCTGCTTTTTGACATGATGTCTCATGCCACTGTATCGTGCCTGAAGACATCCGATAGGAATGATAATAAGGAATGTGTGCTAACTGACCGTCGGAGGATTTTGGCATCCTGTGGAAAACAGTGATATCTGCGTTAGCGCATCTGTAAATCTCTTGCAAGTGCCTCGTGTACTTGGGCGTAAAATGGTCGCTAACATACTCCCACCTCAACGTATTGCATTAGCACAGCAGACGATAAGCGGTTTTCTCTTTTGGTCTGGTTCTGCTTTAAGGACCGATAGTGGATTTTCTCCTAAAAATGATCAATTGGTATCAAAAGAACTTCCTCCTGTTCGTGATTCTATAGCCTTGTTTTGTTACTGTGTATTAAGTGTTGTTTCGGAGGGGTATTTTGATAAACCAGCATCGGGCTTTATTGCCCTTGCATCTGAAAGTGTTTTACCTCGGATGGAATGGGGCTAAACAACATCTTCCCTAAAACAGGAAACGTGTTTCACAATACCCTGCGGCAAGCAGCGCAGCTTCCCTGAGAGGATCTGCGAGGGTGGAGAGCAGCCAGTCCTCCAAATGTGAGGAGGCCGGGTGCCAGGAGACCAGGAGACAGAGCGGCCGGAGGAATGCCTGAAGGCAGCCCGGCCGTAGGCTTGCGGTAAAAGCCTCCAGGTCAGGGTCAGACGCGTGTCCAGGAACAGCGAACTTGGGAAGGTGGTTCTTGTTATTGCCAATCAACAGCCTCCAGCTCCTGCAGGCTTTGCTGTCGGGATGCTGCTCTGCCTTTGGCTTGTTGCTGCAGTAGGAAGCGAGGGGAAAGAGATTTCTGAAATCAACGGGGCCCAGATCGACCAGAGATTTGTAGAGAGCAGTAAGCACTTGGATTTTCTGTTTCCCTGAAGAAACCATTCCGAAGCCCGTATATTTGGTATTGCAAAGTGTATTGCTGTATGCGCGTTGTACCCTTGCGGAAGCTTCAGAGTGGCTGCGAAGGTTAACACTGAAGATTGAATCCCTTTAGGTAGAAATACAAAATGCAACAGGAACAAATTACCGGCGTGCTATTAAAAAAAGGATATAGCTACCTTAAAATCTGTATGCCCAAAACTCAAAAAAAAAAAAAAATATTAAATGTGCCTGCAGGAAATTGGATCTTTTTTCCAAAGTATTGCAGTTGAATGTTTCAGAGAAATGCTTTCTATAAACAGGGAATCCTACTGGGGTCAGACAGAGCTATTTTAACCTTGTGTATTCATCTAACTGTTCTGGCCAAGGAGGTGGTGTGTGTGTATGTGTGTTTGTGTGTGTTTGCATATGTATTTGCATAGGGGTGTGTGTGTATATATATATACACAGAGAGAGAGAGAGAGAGCAGATAGTATAAATTTATAATTTTTTATTTCAATCAAAAATTCTTCAATTTTTTTGGCCACTATTAAATGTAGGTAAACTTCAAAACATTTTTTTTTTTTTTAAAGAAACTTGAAATAAACCATCTTAGGCCAAATGCGAAGAAAACAAGAGCAAGCAAGTGCATTCCCATGCTCCTAAGCCAGGATAATGTGAACAAGCCACAGGCGTAGTCTTTTTCCATGTGAGGAACGGTATCAAAAGCCTTCAAGTGCAGGACTGCAGTAGGGTGGCTCGCACACAAAAATGTGCGTACAGAGGTAGGCTGTGAATATATTTGAGTAGGACTCGGAGCCGTTACGACCAGATACTGGTTTTCCACATATTTTACAAGTAGAGCAGTGCATTTAATTGATTTTTTTTTTTTAAACATTGTGGACCAAATGTGGGGAAGGGAAGAAAGACTTCCCTGGGCCAGCTGAGAAGGCATCTAACCTGCCACCTCCTATGGGACAAGTGGGTTCTTCCTTCCTCCCGGATGAATTTCCAGGATGAATCCCTGGGGAGGTGAAGTGTGGCTGATGCGGGTGACACTCGACGAGGGAAGACTCCGTGCTGATGAAGCTGGGCCGTTTCCCACCGACCCAAACCCGGCATCGAGGCGCTTCCCTCTCCCAGCCGGCAGCGACGGGGACCCGCACCCAGCGGGGGATCCAAACGCTCCCCGAAGTTGGGGGCAGCCGCCGCAGCCCCTCCGTGTGACGGGATAGGGGCAGGTGCTGCGCGCCCGCGGAGCGGCTGCCGGGGAGGGGGGGGAAGGACGGGCCGGGCCGGGGCGGGCGGGGCGCGGTCCCGGTCCCCGCCCCCGCTGCCGCCGCCGCCGCCGGGGCGCCCCGCGCTGCCGCCGCCGCGCTATAAGTGCGGTCGCGGTGCACGGCGGCCGCCGAAGATGCGCTGGCAGCCGGGGCTGCGCGGCGCCCCGCCGCGGCCGCCCTGTGCGGAGGAGAAGAAGGAGGAGGAAGAAGAGGAAGGAGGAGAAGAAGAAGAAGAAGAAGAAGAAGGGGGAGGCGGTGGTGGCGCGGGGCAGCCGCGGCCATGAGCTGCTCGGACGTAGCCATGCAGCAGCCCGGCCCGGCGGCGTGCGGGGCTCCCCGCTATCTGGCCGCGCCCGCGGGGGGCTGCCCGCAGGTGAGCCGCGGGGAAGGAAGGGTTGCGCGGGGTAGCGGGCAAGTGGTGGCGGTGGGGTGGACTGGGGGGGGGGGGCTTCCCCAAAAAGCGCCCCCCCCTCCTTCCTCCCCTTTCGAGGGCTGCACAGCGCATCGCTGGCTGGCCGGGGCGGAGACCTCCGCCCCGGCCAGCCAGCGATGCGCTATGCAGCCCCCGGCCTGATTTGGAGATGCGGGGAGCTGGTGAGGGTGCTGCAGAGCAGCGGAGCCTGGTAAGACCTTTTTTTAAAAAAAAGAAGAAAAATGTTTTTCCCCCCAATTCTGGTATTTGGGGGGTGGGGGTGTTGGATTGCTCGGCTGCAGCGGGGAAGGGGGAGAAAGTTATTTCTCGCCTTCTTCCCCCCCCCCCCCCCCCCACTTCCTTTCCGCCGTCGCTCCTTACTCGACGAGCCTCGCCCGCTGGTGCGGTGCGGTACGCGGGCGCGCACACGGGCGGAACCTCCGCCCTCCGCCGGCGGCGGGGGGGGGATCGGCGCTGCTCCCCGCGGACCGGGAGCGCCGCGCCGCTCGCCCCGGCTCTCCTGGAAGATGGGCTCCGGCGAGTTTCCAGCTGAATTTGTTGATCAGATGTATTTTATTTTTTTTTAAATGAATCAGGAAATTCTTATCAGGCTGACAGCATTTTTAGACTATGCAGTGCGTGGGTGAAGTGGGACTAATATTGACTTGGCCCTAATGTAGTCATCTGAGAATACATTTTTTGGTTGTTGCTGCATTCCATAAGGTTTTATCATTATTATCCATGAAGATTGTTTTCTCCGTACATGGGAAGTGACCCCTAATATCAACTTGCCTGGGAGACATGAGTATGGGCGAAAACATTAAAATTCCTATCGTGTGTTATTGGTTTTTTTCTGTATTGTTGGGAGAGAGAGTGTGTTTGCAGAAATGATAGCCCAGCAAACTTTTCCAGGTTGCTCATGTTGTTCACTGTAAACACGGGCTCTGGAAAACTTGTGAGTTTTGTCTGTCGCAGTGTGCCTTCGTTATTATTTCTTCTCTAATCTAGGTCACAGCTGGCAGAACCTTCCATCTGTAGAGTAATATTGCTTATGAGCTTTGGGTTTGAGTATCTGGAGCTCCCGTTGTTAGCCTATGTGAGTTGGAGGGGAGTTAAATAAATAATCTCGAATCTCTTCACGCTTTGACTAAGAGACCTGGAAGTAGAAAACTGCAATTGGAACTTTGGTGAACTTTTTGGCTCACTCTGTAGGTGATTGGCTGTATTTCTCTTCCAGATCTGGAGTGTAGAACACATAGTATGTGAAAATCTATTAAAGGATCATTAGCAGCTGCGTCACGCTCAAGTGCAATTGCTTTTTATTTTTGAACAGAATCATGAAGGTTCTCCATCAGCTGAAAGCAGCACCGTGTATGAAGTGTCCCGGAGGCACCCTAATGAACGTCAAAGTTTCTTGAAATTTCTTTTTAAATAAACTCGAGTTCTTGTGGGTTATGCTATTTAAGAAAAGTGGAGGTGGATATGCAAGGCAAGAAACATAAGATAGCTCTGTTGAGCCAGTACAGCTCGTGAGTTGTGGCCAGCACGATATATCCTGTTACCACCGAAACCCACTCTAAACCTTGCTATCCTACATGTTATTGACAATTTGTTTTAGTTAATCCTGCTTGCGCCAATTTTTCTGAAATATTTGGAGCTGGAGGGTCTTCACAAACTAGTCAGATGTCAGACTGGAAAACCGAGCTGCTGTTGCTGACCTAAGAAGGTTGCACCCTCTAGTTCTAGCAGCTGCGAACTTTAGAGCAGTTTATGTATTTTCTCTGAATCCAGTGCTTTTTAAATAATAATAATAACGAAAAAGAAAATGTAGAATGAACTGCTCATGCATCTGTAGTCATAGTAGAAAGACTTATTGTTCGGGTAACGAATGACATTTTGCAAGTCTGTTCCTTCAGAGTTGTCCTGTCAGGGACATTTAATCAACTGGTAAAGAGCATAAGAAAGAAGGATGAAGAATCTGTTGCCAGGTTTTTGTTTCTTCTTACACATGTGTTCAACATGTAAAAAGCTCCTGAGCTCTTCGTGAAGATGATGACCATTTTAAAGAATGTTCTTCTTTGCTGGAATTAAAACTGTGGTTTAAAAATAACAGCGAGGGAAGATGAATTAGTGGGGTATCTTAAAAATAAAGCTTCTCATTGGAGCTGATAAAGTGGAGCTCACCCTTAAAATATCCAAGGACTCCATTGAAGCATTTTTCAGTGTGTTGTACTCCTCTGATGCCTTTCAGTACCCGGTAGAATGGTTTGTTTTCTGAGAGACAAAGCTCCTCCGTGCGTGCTCCTGTTGGCTTTCCCTTCCTTCTCAGTGCGAGGAGATGTAGGTGTGTTATTCTAACTAAAGCTTGTGCGTCTCCGTAGGTATTTGTAATAAATCTGTCACAAAGATGTAATTGGTTATGCCAGCTTTCGGTATCAGTGTTGTATCCCTTAAAGAGCCGAACAAGCTCCTTAGCTGTGGAGCTGCCGTTGCAGATGTGTAGGCTCAAGTTCTGGGCCACAGAGTCTCTCTGGAGAGGTAACCTCATTGTGTCTCTGTAGGTCGCGTGCTGCATACACGGGTCAGGAGAACCGTCTCCAGCAAGCGGCTGGCATTGTGTCACCGCTCTGCAGTGAAAGCGGTGCGAATGGCCATCTCCTTTTATTTTGTTTGTTTGCTTGGTTTTGTTTTTTAAATAACAGATCTTGGATTGCTTTTAAGTGATGGACTAGCAGGCACCCGGGTTGTGCAGAAGTGACACATTATTTTTTTTTAGGGGATGGCCCATCATGCCTTTTTAAGGTTAGGTTACCCCGCTCTAAAATTATTCCTACATTTTGTATCTGTCGATTTCACTCCCTTAAAACCAGCAGAGAGCTGATTTTTGCCTTGCACAGAAATGCAGAATTTCTGGGAGCTTAGCTTTCACCAATCCGTAGCCAAGAAAGGACTTGCTGGCAAATTAATTTAGATGGGATTTTTTTTAAAAGCGCTTAATGGACTGAAGCCTGAATTCCTATTGAATGTTAATGGCAGTGGAGGCTTAGCACCTTAGATCTTTGAGATTGTTGAAGTCCAGGGTGTTTGCTGGAGGGGAGTGAGCGGAGTATGGATATATACGTGCTCACACTGTGCCAGAAGGAACTGATGAAAGTGGGGTGTGGACCAAATTCTGCAGATAAATCGGGGTTTCCATATTCCTTTGCCAAAAGGCAGAGTGAGTGCGTGCCAGTGTTACAATAAGAACGCATTCCTGCGCGTGGTAAGGAGCCGTGCCTGCGCGAGTGTAAAGCCCTGTAGAATGGCGAAATTAAAACGTTCTTCATCGTATGCTTCCCCGAGGGGCTGTGCAGCTGTAGTAGTAAGTTTTGGCTTTCCTATGGGTTGAGTGAGGAATGGGTGTAACAGAGCTGCTCCTTCGAAGAGACTCTGGAAACACATAATCAGTGAAGAATCCTGCTGTATTCTTGGCGCACAAGAAACACTGTGACGGCTCGCCATGCCCCGTCCGTCTAGGTATAGCGAGCTGCAGAGCTGAGGCTAAGGTAGGATTTGCCCTGGCTCACTGACAGCTGAGCTTAAGACCTTTGAAACGGGAAGTTACAGTAAATGGTAGTTTTGGAATTTCTTCATGGTATGTAGATGTAGAGAGCTAAGCCAGCACCATCCTTGCTAAATCAAGTCTTGCATAAAGAGTTGTGATATGCTCAAGTCAGACGTTCTGCTGGCAGTGCTGTAGACAGACTTTTTCCAGATAAGGGCTTGTCTCCATTAGCAAATTAGGTCAGTAACTCAGCTCTTCTTTCCAAACTAACAACATTGCAGACAAGTCGCGTTTAACGTTGTGTCAGCTGGCTGTAGCTAAACCCTAATTCACATACTGTCACTTAGTTTTTCAGTAAAGTTCTTTCTGTCACATGCTTACAACTCTGAGGACGGTCTTATTACACTACGTATACTCTCTGTCAGTCTGCAGTATCTAACACAGCAGATAACAGCAGAAGATCGCTTCATGTTTAGTTTTTGTAGTTCAGATGCTTTCTCAAGGCTTGTCCTGAAGCCTGGTGGTTGCCGTACTGCTACTGACTTTACTGGAAACTGAATCAGACCTATATAACTCGCCTTTAAGGGCTACTTTCAGGATGTAAAACCCGGATTAAGCCTTGCCCTGTGTGGGGGCTTTTGTTGTTTTGTTTTGTTTAATCCCACAAGACACTGCTGATTTAAAAAACTTGTCTTGCTTTACTTTGTTGTTCTAATGGGGACCAAATTCTACTTGATCTTTCTCTAGCTACATAAAAGTAGAGCTTTAGACTTCAGACCTCTGTTTGGATGTGCAGCAAAAGATGTATAAATTAATTCTTTTTCTGCTGTTTTCCTTCATCAGTGGGGCACAGCAGGAGCTCCGGGCTCTACTGCTGCAAATCCCGTGGCTCACCTGAAAGCAAATGTGTGGCTTCACTCTCGACTTGCTCATTTGCGAGGGTAGAAGTTAGCATTTCATGTTTTCAGGGCATGCCGTAAATACCGCTTTCAGGCCCAGCATTCCATGCTCTGATTGCTTGAAATTGTCTTCTTCCTTGAATACTTTCTGTGTTATCAGTAGGAGCCTGCTTGGCAGACAGCTCCACAAATGGAGGACTGTCCGTGATTTGCCTGGAGTTTGTTGCTGAAATTCCTTCTCAGAAGCTTATGTCAAATGACAGACTTTTTCTCAGGATAGGGTCATATAGTGTTTCCTCAGTGCAGTTATTCTTTATTTTTGGTTCCTGTTCTTTCTCTTATAATGGAAAATCTGTAACAGGTGGCCACAGGCACACCAGACTTTCATGCTTGGGAACGTAAAGGGCCATATGCTGTATGATGGCATGTATGGAGATAATAAGTTGTAGGAACAGGCAACCAGCTTATATGTAAAATAAGAGCTGGCTTGAATTTTTTTATTCAAACTTGGCTAAACTAAAACTTTCTCCGTTCTCGACTGTGCTTGGTTGGTTTTCTGGTTTGCTGCCTACTAGCTGTTTTCAGCTGGAAGTGAATTTTTTTCAATTTGGGAAGAGGAATGTTCTGACATTTTTACCCAACACCCTGGGTGAGATCTGGGACCCTTGAAGTCAGTTGGACTTTTGCCATCGGCTTTAATGTGGCCAGAATTTCACTGCATGCGAACTGTTTCGCTTGGTTCTGGATAGGGTATGTCAGAAAATAACAGGCGTCTTCAAGACAGGGGGGTTTTGTGAGATTTTTGGACCACATGCTTTCTTGGTCTAAAAGTGGTCATTCTTCCTCTAGAAGGCAGGATGATGCTTATCCAGCATAACCCTTCTCTTTAATATTGTCGTATTAGTGGTGATTTGCTATTGACCTTTAGTTTCCTTTTGTCAGACGACTTTAAATTCTCTTTGGGAGAGCCTGTTTGTGAATATGTGAAATAACAAAAATAATGCTGGCTTAAGCTGCATTCAGCCCATGCTGTACAGCATTATTTACCCAGAGGTTGTACCGTTCATCCTTCAGCCACAAACTTGGGTCTCACACCTCAGCTGGCATCAGGTGCTACAGCTGATGGATTTCCCTCTTTCCCAGTACGCTAAGCTGACTTTTAATTCTGCATTCTGGGTCTTGGCCAAGAGGAGATTTTGTGTGTTTGTTTTGTTTTGCTTTTCAGAGGCTGCTTAGGCTCAGTCTCTAGTTTTTAAGGGAGAGAGAGGTGAAATTCATGAATATATGAAAGTATTGGAGATCTGAACGTAGGGAAGAAGTAACACTGCGTTTGGTCAGAAAATACTCTTTGTAAAGATCTTACAGACACTGTTGGCTGCTTAAATATACGCCAGAACTGTTCGTATGAAAAAAGTACAAGTCAAACTGAGCTAGCCCAGATTAGTTATCAGAAACCTAGCCTGTTTTGGGGTTGTTTTTATTTTTTTTTATTCCCCCACCCCATGATGGTGGGACAAATTCATTTAGCAGTTAGTGATCTTGCATACTTTTCCACTCACACAAGTGCAGTCAGAAATGCTTCTGTTAAGGTCAGAACAAGTAAGACGGAATTTGTGTGCAGGCAGGGTATTTTAAGGGAGTTAGGGGGAGAAAAAAAAAGTTATTAAAGGGTGTATACAATGGAAAGGATGTTTATATGTTGCATACAAGGAAAACTTCTTGAGTCACTTTATCTCACTGTAGTCTCTTATTTAATGTCCTTCAATTAAAGGCTGATAATTTCTTCCTGAAATTTAAATTAAGTAGACCTGTATCTGATCGCAGGCTTTTGATGCAGTTTTGAAAAATCTTTTAATTTAGAACTCTCATCTTTTGCAAAAAAATCACCACAAAACACAAACCACAACTTTTCACTGTAAGTCTTCAGTCCGTACACAAAGCCTTGTACTTGTCCATCAGTACTACCATCATTTTTTTTTTTTTTTTACATTAAAAAAAAGAAAGTAATCAGATTTGGTGTTTTCAAACCCAACAAGTGCTCAGAATACCTTGTAATGACTGCCCATGGACTGGAGGGGAGGAAAGAGAGTTGAAATGGAAAATGAATTAGATTCTTAGGCTGTGGAAGGGGGAACATTCCTGCACAGAGAAGCGACTCTGGAGATAAGTTTTAATTTCCTGAGCTCCGGTCTCTGTATAGGAACATTGAAAGACTTCCTTCCTGATAACCAAGTCAAGCCAGGGGCTATATTAAATGATGTGTTTCTGTATATAATTGCGTGCTTGTATATGTATTTGCATACTCACAGTCTTAAGTACAAATAGTGTACCTGTAAAGATAGACGTCAACTTGGAAATGTGTTGCATGTATTCAAGGGCTGGCATATAGACTGCGCCTGAGACGTCACAATATCACAATATCTATTTGGACTTCTGTAAAGGATCTTTTTCATACTTTGTCTCTACGTAGAAAACAAAACCCAACCAAAATAACCCCAACCACTTGTCGTGCATTTTGAAGAGGATCTGGGTTATGGTGCACCTTTAGGAATGATCAAGTCACTGAGGTAGATGTGTTAGATATTTCCAATGCATGTATCTCCTGTATACACAATATTGTTATAACCATTATTGTTATAACCGTTATTGTATATTATAACAGTATTGTTATAACAGTCTTACTAAGGTCTCATTGTTCTGTGATTGCTTAGGCAAAATGATGAAGCTCACTATGAGTGATATCTTAGCAAGCATTTTAGGAACAAATATAAGGAGATTTTTTTCTTTGTTTACAAAAGGCACAAAGCATATACAAAAAAGTATAGGTCACCCCCAATTCTGCATTTGCAAAAACTAGTTTCAGAGCCTCAGACTATGTTTCCTTTTAGCAATTAGTTTCTAGTAAAACTGTTTCAATTTGCTGTTTTCATCTTTGGTTCTTCCTTTTTTTTTTTTTTTTTTTTTTTTTGTAGTGAATCCCACAGTTTTTCTTTATATATTATAGGATTTTGGGATACAACCAGATGTCTAAATAAGTAATACTGTGCTAAGCAGAGCCACGGTGTAACTTGCTTTGTGAAGCACAGATTTACTTGAATTCCAGACCATTGTCTAGATATCCCAAACTGTAAAATAAAATTATTTGCATCCCTCATTGTGGAATTAAAGGCATTACTGAGCTGTTCTATGTTTATCAGTTAACCTACTGTAATGTCAGATACATTGCTTAATTTCTATGAGCTTTTAGTATTATAGGTTTTAGTTCCACTTGTCGATAGCTCTCAATTTTTTTTTCCATAACCATTCATAATTAAAAATTAGCCCCAGAGTATCTATTTTGTATCACAGTGAGAGAATTTATATTGGCTTACATGATTTGAGAAAGCACCGAATGTAAATATATTGATGGTATGCAAGATCGGAAAACGACTTTCAATTATTTCTAAATTGGACAAGCCTATGCATTGTATAAATGGAACTTTATAGACTGTGTAGTTGTTTAACTTTTTCTTTAGAACAACTTTGGAAAAAGGGAAAAAAGCCATAAACTTAAAGAGATTCTGATGGTGCTAAAGTGTTGCCAAGCAAACCATAAAAGAGAAGTCAAACTGTAATTCTATAGAAAAGCTATGAAATACTTCTACATATGTGCTGTAGTTGTTTTTGGGTTCCTGAAGCTGCTTGTGTGCAAAGTCATCTGTGGAAATGGCTGGCTAGCTAAAAGCTGTGATTCCTGCAGCTTGACTGTTGTGGGGAGATTTTTTTCTGTGAAAACAGTTGTAAAGTGGAACATCTGAAAAATATGGTCCATGCAAAATGGATCTTCACACACATTTATTTTGACATTTAGGTTTATTTGAGAGAGAGAGAGAAGATTCTGAAATAGCCATTCACAGATGGCTTGTGCGGGTTTTTTTTTTTTTTTATATGCTTCTCTGTGTTTTTGGTTTGGGGTCGATTTTTTTGCATTGTTTGCAGACTTGTCAATCCCCCTCTTCCCCCAGATCACATGTTTAATTTTTTTATTACTTGAATTTTTGTCCTTTTTTCCAGAAGCTGATGTTTAAAAAATGGAAAAGGGGCAAAAAACCTCCCACCCCAACCCCGAAACAACAACAAAAAAACCACCCCAAACCAACCAAACAAAAATCCCCTCCTCCCTGCGACACTCCCCTCCCCCCACCAAGGTATAGCTTCCTATGATAAAAATTTTCTTGGTGATGAGTGAGAATTTATGTATTTTGTGGACTTTGATAATACAGTGGAAAATTTTTTAGGAAGCACTGAATTCTCCCATCTTTAAGCCTTCAGGAGCGAGTAGATGTGGGGCATCTGGAGGGCCATGTGCTCTCGAAAGGGGGAGCGTGGCTGGCAAAACCTGGCGCATGTTCGGCTAGACAGGTGAAATGCAGGCGTTGTGGATCTGGTCACCCTTCCTCAGGGCTGGACTCGACCTCTGTAGCCTTTACTGATTGGAATATCCTTACCACGTGGGAGTCAGGAGTGAGTTGTTGGAGCCTGTCTGTCTTCTTTTGAAGGTATCGAGTGAAAGCTATTGCCATTAAATTGTGGTTGTGAAACGTGCCTGAGAAGCAGGTCCATCTGTGTGTGAGGAATAAAAACTCTGAGTGTCACTGGTAATCTCTTCTTTGTGAAATGTCGGTGCGAAATATCCCTGTATTCCAACTGTAATTATGAAATGAATATTCAACGTACCCAGTTATTTTTCTTTAAGGAAACCAGATGTTGAGCTTGCACTGGATACCATCAGTGATACATCTCTTGTTTGTTTTGTTTTTAATCCCAGAAGAAATTAGCTGTATACAACAAGATGCAGGAGTCTCTGGAAGTGACCCTTCCCAGCAAGCAAGAGGAGGATGAGAAAGACCAGCCTGCCGAGATGGAGTACCTTAACTCTCGCTGCGTCCTTTTCACTTACTTCCAGGGAGACATTGGTTCAGTAGTGGACGAACACTTCTCAAGAGCTTTGAGCCAAGCCAGTAGCTTCAATCCAGAAACTGCCCTTACCAAGAGCAAGGCAGGGCTAAGTCCTCTGTGGAGAGGTAAGAGGAGCAGGAACTTGCTCTCTGTGGTGTGGCTTACTCGGTCTGTGTTGAGGTAACGCGTGTTGCATTGCAGCTGAAATTTTCCTCCTCTGTGGCAGTGGAAAAATCCCCTTCCAATTTCAAAGAACTAGGTTGCTTCTTGGGGTTGAGTGATCTGAAGTATTAAAGGGGGAAAGAGGTGCCAAAGGCATGGAAGAAGCAGGCACCTCCCTCTTTTGCCATAGCCCGCAGCCCTGCTGAGGCCTGGAAAGAAGGGGGCAGAGGTCATATGGCTTCACAAACATTTGCGGCAAGGTTGGAGGCTTGGTTTTAAGCTCCAGGTGTGAAACTTGGCCTGTGAGGCAAAACCAAAGCTGTTCGGGATGCTGGCCGTGGATGCGAGAAGACCCGTGCAGCCTTCTTGGGTGACTTTGCCAGGCAATTAAGATTTGTCTACGGCTGCTTTCCAGGTAGCAAGGAAGCCAGCACAGGCTGGAACAGGCTTGGGTGCAAGCCCTGGCCCACGTGGCTGCAGCCATGTGGTGTGGTGCATGGCAGCCTGCCCATGGGCAGAGCTCATGGGGGAGATACATCTGTCACTGCCGGCTTCCCGGTGTAAAATGGGGACCGTGCTACTCTGCTTCCTAGCCAGGAGTGGACACTGTGGTGGGTGCTGCGAGGCGTTTGCATACTTGCATAACGCTTAGGTCTCGTAATGCATATAAGCACGTTCAACATAACAAAGAACTGATCTCGCCAGATAAACGAGGTAGACCTTACGGGTAAGATTTCAGAATTGGTGGCTGGAGAAAGCGTGCTGGTAAGATGCTATTTCCATTTTGCTGAATGTGGCAGTCTGGGTAGTTTTCAGATCCATATCTGATCATGTCCTTATGTGGACCAGCAAAGGGCCATGAACTAAGTGCTGTGAGCAATGGCCTTGCATCGGGTTGAGTGAGAGAGATGCTGTGAGGATCCTTGTAGGAGTGGTGGTGGTCATAATCAGCAATGCTGAGGTGAGAGTGTACTGATGAAAGTCACAGATAATAGAGACGGGATTTTTGGAAACTGCTGTGAAGAGAAAAATAGCACAGAAGGACTTGCTTTCCAGAAGGATGATGACAAATCCGAGGAAGTTTAAGCAAAGGTCAGCACAAGCGGCTAGGGAGCTAGAGGAATTTATGGCTTGAGCCGGGACCATTAATGTTAATGGGAAATTTTCCGTCGATTTGACTGAGAGCAGGATTGAACCTATGCTTACTAAAAAGGAGACTGGAGCATTTATAAATGGCCCAGACAGGCTGTAAATGCTTTAGAGATGGGATCAAGGCAGTCCCCGGAGACCCCGTGCCCATAGCAAGCCTTCTTCACTGAGCTTGGAGACATACCGTGGGTGGGGTTCTGTGTCTTCCCTTTGGCCTCAGACATACCCTGCTGGTTTTCCCTGGCTCCTTCCATGGTTGCATAGCCCTCCCCGGAGGGCTCTGCAGGGGACAGGGTGGCCTGGCATCAGGGTTCTTCAGCCATGCTGCCTCCTGACCTAGCATGCCCCTTGCCGTCGGCCGGGAATGGAGGTCTGCGTGTCCTGAAAGTCTTCTGGGAATAAAGTAAGGGGATATGCCCTCTGCCGTCACTGCACCTGCTGAAGGGGTATGAAAAGCCCCAGGGAGGCTGCTGGACAGGGCTGCTTGGTTCTGCACTGTGGACACTGAAAAAGCTGAGGGTATTTGCTTCTCCAGAGAAGAGAAGCTGACAAGGATTTTATCAGGCCCAAATGTGTTTCTGAAACATGCCTGCCTGAAAAAAGTGGGAGCAACGCTAACACCTTTGTCTTCTGATTCATGTCCCGTTGTCAAAGATGCTCACTTACAGCAAATGGATGCGAATTTGTATCCCATTACCTAAAGAAGCTAACATATCATTAGCTTGAAGATCTTTTATAAATAACCTTCATGGGTAGTCAGAATTTTTGTCAATAATTTACTCAAATTAAAAAAAGAAAAAAAAAGCTTTTGCATTTGCAATAGCTGTTTTGGAAGGTACAGATTTAAATGGAAAGTGTGTGGGCATGAACAAGCTACTCATCTCACTGCGTTATTTCTCCTTTACCTGAAAGGAGGGATTAGTAATGTTTTCTGCTTTTTTGTTTTAACCTTGTGGGGTTTTTTTAGTGTCCTGATGGAAGAGCAAACTAATTTCATCATTAAGGTGGTATTGTGAGTTTTTTATGTTTCTAGGAGGGGTTTTGCTTATGTGTAGAAAACAGAACCTGTCGTCCTGAAGAGAGCAAGTTTTTGTCTTTTGTATGTTGAAAATACTGATCAGTTTAGGCTAAAATTAACTTCAAAACTGACTTTTTATAAAATATAGTTCCCTACGACAGGCTCCGGTAACATGGAGCTTGAATATTCAATTGTAGGTGTAGCTACCTGAAATCTTTTGCAGGGGCTAATGAAACTAATGATATCTTGAAACTAATGTTACCTTCATGGTATTTTTATCAACACATTTTTCCTAGATGCAAGTGTTGGGTTTTTGTCTTTCTTGGTTTTTGGTTTGGTTTTTTTTTTCCCTCCTGCCTTAACTGAGAAGTAACACTTTACTACAGAAAATTCCATACATTGTCTTCTTTACAGCATGTGCGCTTTGGCATATTTTCAGTGCATATTGGCCAGCCACCATGAGCATTTGCATTAGTTACCGCTTCGTGGTATCTGAGATGTTGCCTTCTCCCTGCCCCCCTGTACTTAGAATAGGAAATTGTGGTAACTGTAGTATATTTCCTGGCAGACAATTTTTGTTAAATGCCGCCTCCTCTGCTCCTGAAAGCCTGTGGAAGCTACTCAGGTTATTTTTATTTCTTTCTCAAGGACAGTGCTGAAATGGCTGTTTCTCCATTGCCATATCCCGTAGAGGTCAGGTATCTGACATGATGGTATCTGTAAAGGTAATTGGTTGTGCTTGCTGTTTTAAAGGTGGGAAGGAAAGGAGACCCTTCAACCACTGTGGAAAATTTGTGGTGGTTGGGGGCTGTGGATCTTGAGAGAGATGGTTCTTGATAGGGTTGCCACACCCTTAATATTTGGTAGCATCCTCTGTGAGCGCTCAGGGTGGGTGAAGTTTTCTTGCATGTTCATAAAACCTGGATGGACCCCGTATATCCAGTGACGTGACTTCACCTTGACCAGTGAGGTTGGTCTCTGCAGTTATACTCAGTGGTGTCTCGGTGGGGGCTGATCCATGACAGTTTCTGACAGTGGTGAAATGTGCACAGGTCTGAAAAATGGAGATGACTCAAATGTTTTCTGTGGCCTAGACCTTGATAAAGGCATGATTGGTAAAGCCAAGCTGGTATGCAATCTGGGGCGAATTCATATTGGCAAATCCAGTGGTTTAAAGTGCTCTCTCCTGGTATTAAAGTTGTCCTGCAGTTATTTTGTGGTTTTCTGTGCTTTTTTTGAGGTGAGATGGTTTGGATTTAGGGCTTTTCCATGCAGATAACAGCCAGATGGTTTCCAAAACTCTCAATTACAGAGATTAATTTTCCAGAATACTGGCAATGCATTATCAAGCTGTGCTCCTCTGTTAAGCAGTGAGGAAAACAACAGACTGGACATGAAGAAGCTTGTTTTTGCCTTCCTTGTCAGCCCTGCTTGCCAAGGCTTATAAGCCATGCGCACTCTCCATCTCAGCCTAATCCCTTGTAACAAGGAACAATTTACAAACAAGGAACAATACCAATTTCGGAGGGGTGCTGTGGCTTCTATTATATGCTTGAAGCTCTCTCCAGTCTTCTAGCATGAATTACAATAGAAATACGGTGCTAAAAAAAGAAGCAACCTTTTGAAGAAAGCCATGTTGGAGTACAGGCTGCTAGATAAGCTTGCAGCCTCTGAAGCATGAAGAGAAGTTCTTTATGTTTGTCCCTAGTACATTTGCAAAGTTTATTTCCAATATCAGAAGTTAATCAGGCTCAACAAACTGCCTAAACCGATTGATGTGTGGAAAAAATTTCTATGATTTTAATGGATTTTAAAACAGATACACAAGTGTCCTAGTGATGCAGCCAGAAAAGACTTTTACAGTTTTTGTTTCCAAAATATTTTTGTGTAAGCAAAGTTCAGAGGCAGCAGTGTTTGAAGAATCTGTTCATTCTCAAAGGTGTCTTCACTCAAGTCTCATTCCAGTTGCTTGTTAAACAAAGCAAAACAAAAGGTCATTTAAAAAAAAAGAAAAAAAAAAATTGTAAATGTTATATGAGGAACAGAGGATTCCTTGCCTCGTCAGATATTAAACTTCCCTGGCTTTATTTCTCCGTAGGCTATTTTTATGACTCTTCTTTCATCCGAGGTAAAGTCCTGTATTTTTATGTTTCCATCTTTGACCAAAAAAACCCTCTTTGAGCTGAGACATATTGCATGAAGCAGTACTTTCAAAGATGACCTGGCAAGAGGATTGTGAGAATGGAGATGCCAATACTTTCCTACACATCAAAACCACTAACCGCTTCTTCAAAAGAGGAATTTTTAGAATGTGATTTCATAATGTAGAGGTATTGGAATCCATTTAAATATAAGTTGAGCCCTAGCTGTAAGAAGCAGCACGTCTTTTATTTCTGACAAAAACTTCTTTCAGTTACATAGATGATTCTGCTTGTCAGATCTGCCTGGGTACAGGGCAACATGATATGTCCTATAAGGGACTAACATAAGGTGCGTTAGATATGATCTTTATCCCATCAAAGCATGCAATTAGTTTGAGAAGATCTGGTATTCTTCCTTTAGTCAAATGTCTCGTATTCTGCAGTGTGACCTGGTTCTCTGTCCTCAGAAGCATTTACAGCCACAACAGCTGCCTTTCTAAATGATGTGTTCTGGTCTGGTCAGGACTTAGCCTGTCCTCGTAATTCCTCATGCCAAGATCCTGAGAGAGCTGTGACTCTTCAGCCTGGAGAAGTCAAGTCTTCTTGGGAGGAGCTTTTCAATATTTACAATGCCTAATGGGAGGGAATGAAGATGAGGGAGCTGGGCTTTCCTCAGCAATGCTTGCTTACAGAGTGAGCAGCAATAGGCATGGATTAGAAAACAGGAAATTCCATCTGAACACAAGAAAAATTTTTTTTTATTTTTTTTTAATTGTTGAGGATAGCCAAGAATTGGAACAGGTTGCCCAGAGAGGTTGTGGAGTTTGGATCTCGGCCAAAATCTGACAGGACATGGCCTGCACAGCCTGCTCCAGATGACCCTGCTTGAACAGGAGGGTTGGACTAAATGATCTCAAGAGGGTCCATTCTTACCTCAATGACCTGTGATTCTGTAATTGCTGGGGAAGCTTGAGTTCAGTGTTACAAATTTAAAAGAGTAGAAAATCATGGTGGGGATTTTGTCATTAAACTTGTTGTTCAGCTTCAGTCATACTTCATTTCTCTCCTCTCTACCAGAAAGCTCAACAATTTCAAGCCAAAGGAGCAGTTTCCCAACTTCATTTTGGACCAGCTCTTATCAGCCTCCCCCTCCACCATGCTTAAGTGGAGTACACCCCGATTTCCCCGTTACTGCACCAGGCACCTTTCCAACACCAGATCCTAGCAGCTGGCCAGGACACAGCCTTCATCAGACTGCCCCACCTCCTCCCCCTGCTGCATCTGAATCCTGGCATTATCCTTTAGCATCTCAGGTGAGCCCTTCGTATGCACACATGCATGACGTGTACATGCATCGCCATCACCCTCATCCACACATGCACCATCATCATCCCAGCTCGCACCGTGACCCCCGGTACGGGTCCCTGCTGATGCCTTCGGTCCGCGCAGCCAGGATTCCGGCTCCCCAGTGTGACGTGACAAAGACAGATCCTGCTGCTGTCACCAGCGCTACCTCAGCATGGGCTGGAGCCTTTCACGGAACGGTGGACATTGTGCCAAGTTTTGGGTTTGACACAGGTAAGATGGTTTGATTGTGTCTGTGACTTGTTTTAGCAGGAAGCATTTGAGCAAAGTAGTGGACTCCCTGCAGCTGAAGCAGGGCTTGTTCTCAGAGCCTTCTCCAAATGTATTTCCAGGTGGGAATCCCTCCTGAAATTGCTGTCAGGGCAGACGAACTGTGAAACATCGAGCTCTCATTGCCTTTTGCTGAGAGACCTTTGCCTGCCTTGGTCTCGTTCAAGCCAAATGAGTTGTGACATGATATGTGTTTTCTGGTTTAAGTCTTGTGGGAAATGGTTAATTAAACTTCCATGTGGAAGCTTCCAGCTTGTTCAGCTAGTTCATATGTGCATTCACCAAAATATAGCTCCAGTGAGGACTGAGCTAACAACTTGTCAGTACATGAGGATTGCATCTTACTCATTTAAATTGGAACAGATCAGCATTTGCTTCCTGTGCAGCATCCAGGTGTTATGTAGAGAGTAGAGATGCTGGTGGAGCTGTGCTTGCCATCAAACTAAACTTCTTTCTGTAGGGTCTAGGCGGAGGTCTGTGAATTAGATTCATTTTACTGCAGGGTGGGTAGCTGTAGGACAGCCTCCATAAACCCCATCTGCGCCTGCGAGCTTTGACTGGCAGGCTCCCCTGTCAGCGTTAGGAGCAGTCTGGCAGCCCTCACTGTTCATGGTTGCTTGCGTGCCCATCGTGGATCTCATACGCACTTTTGAGGTCTCCTTTTACTGCTTGGTATTTACCTGACCAGCAGCAATCCTTGCAGATTAGCACTTCTTAAACACGTTATGTTATTTATCAAGGAAATACTAGGTTTGCATCTCTCTCCCTTTTCCCTTAAGGTGTCTGTTTGTCTGTCTTCTTCATAGCTCCAGCTATAACTTATTCAATGTGTGAGAAGCACTTCCTTGCTTTGATCAATGTACAGGGAAGCAAAGAATCGGTGGAGAAAAAAATGCTGTTTCTTAAATATGAAATAATATGAAACCGTTTATAACTGAGCTAACCTAACACAAATCTCTCTCTCTTCCCTTAATAGCAACTGGGAACCAATAATATCTTCTAAATGCCATGCCACTTGCTGCTTCAAGAAATTAAAAAAAAAGTGTATTAGGATTCTTAACACTGGACAATTTAATATCTATTAGTAACATTTCCAGCCACGCCAATGATACAAGAGGAATTACATTTTGTGCTGTTGGGTATAAAATGATAATCTGACAGGACTGAGATTGCAAATTCTGCCTTTCTGACAAATTCCATAATGGGAGGAGCTGCCTTCTCTGAGTGTGAGCAAATTGTCACTGCCACCGGTCAAGGGGATGAGCCCCCTGGTCTGACAGCAGCCCCAGCAGCCCAGCTCCAGAGCTCTGGTATTTGGTTTACCTTTTGGGGATGGAGCTGAGAACTGCATAAGGGATTGCTAGTCAGGAGAAACCACTACCTGGCTTAGGTATGAGTCCAGCCTAGGCTGTGAGTTGTTTCAGTGCTGGGCAAGTTGGTTTGCATACTGCTACTTTGTTGGTAGCGGTGTGTATCATAAACCAGGTCCTTTTTCTCTTTTCTGTAGGAGCATCGTACCTCAAAAAAGACTATGGGTCCTAGCACTGCCTTCCAGGACTGGTATAGCCTTTGCTTGGTGCTGTGAAAATCCCTATGGAGGGGTACGGTTGGATGCTAATTTTATCAGGGTCCTGATTTGGCAGTGCTTAACAGTGGCTTGCATGTTTTGTAGTTGTCTACTCAGTGTGGGAGGCCATGGAGAAAGCCTGAACTATTAATTTCTGGCCAATGCCTGCTGTGTGGGTTTTAGTCCCCAAGTTCCGGGGGGGGGGGTGGGGAAGAAAAAGGGGAAATGTGTGACTAGTTTGCAGGAACGGAGGAGCTCAGCAGAGCAATGCCTCACTTGTTTGTGACTATTCAAAATGGCCATGCACTCAAACATAAGGGCAAAACCTTATCAGGCAGCCCCGGTTTGGCACGTAAGGCTTTGGAGTGGTAGTGGTAGCCTGTGACATTAGGATTGTTTGCTCTCTTGCCCTGTACGCTCATCTCTCCTGTGCTCTCCAAGCAGAGGCTTGCTGGGAAGGGCAGGAAGGCTCTGGGCTCCCTTTTCAGCCTTGCTTGCAGCTTGTAGGTTTGAGACATGCTTTGGTGACAGGCATTCGAGGCCTGGTCATGGTGAAAAGAAGGAGCTTAATTGCTTCAGTGTTCTGTGTGTGTCTCAAATGGTGTCATCCCAGGGAAGGTGTGTTGTGCTGCCGGGGAGAGGAGGGGGCTGCTGAAGCACTGCACTGGAGCATCCAGCACAGTTGAAGCTTTTCTTGCTCCATGTCCACTCCAGGGGAGGATTATACTGGATGAGGCTGAAGGGCCTGGAAGAATGCACTGGCTTTCTGCAGCATAGAAGTGGTTTGTCCAGAGCAGGGTAAGGCCATAGTGGCAAGAAAACTTCAATTCTGGAAGTCTGTGCTCATATGTCCCTGGTGAATAAAAGACATCAACCTGTGGAGCTGTCAATATATCAGATTCCATGAGCTTTAGATGACTCGTATAAAAAAAGCTCATTTGGTATATACCTAGACATTGCTTTTCAGAGCCCTTCAGATAGGAAAATAATTCCTCCCCCCGTCCCTGCTACCTTACTGTGGGTCACATTTCTTTTGCTACTGTCACATGCGATTATAGAAACATTTGCAAAATTCCTCACGCTGAATTATATGGCATGATAGTGTTGGGACCAGGGCAGGCTGACTGTAATCTTACCCTCTTCCAGCTACATTGCTGCATCTCTGCCCTACTAAGCCAAATATTTGATCTCATGAATGGATGATGCTGAATAGCTTCAAAGGTTTAGAGGAGGTTCCCCTTGCAGTCATGGTATAGTTTGGGAATTTATGTTTCAGAACAGATTGTGTGGGACATCAGCATATCACTCTTCATAGAGCTAACAAAGTATTGATCTGTCTTGCACATCTGTTTAAACTTACATGGTCCTGTTTTAGAGGATGAAGAGGGATTTAGCTACCTGATTCCCATTAAATGTGGCTTAATCCTCACATTTTGTGCTGCAAATTAACCCTTTTGGAAGCTTCTTTATTGGTACAAGTGGGATTAAAGAAAACGCTAGTCTACATCAAAAATCTATTAAAACCTATTATGGTTGTGTCTGCTGGTATGCAGTCTTTCCAAAGCTGAAGTGCCCAAGGTATAATGCTCAATATAAAAGTATGTTTTATATCAAGCATTGGTATGAACACACTGATATAAGCACAACATGTTTGTGCTTTAAACCATGATTCCCTGCCCCGCCGATGTCCAGCAAAGCAAGGTCAGCCCCTAACAGCACTGACTGCAGTTCCTGGCATGCGTACAGAGAGCATCGCTGCAGCTGTAATCCCACAGTGTCGGGGCTAAATCCTTGTGCTTACGTTAAGGGTGCACAAGCCAAGTTGAGCACTTAAGACAAGGAGGCAGGGAGGGGAATTGCTGTCTTGCCGTGGAGGGGGTGGTTACGACCATCAGTATTTTCCTCGGGACCTTCAGGTGGTCAGTCGAATCCGGCTTCTCCGGCAGCTGCCAGGTCTGTGGCAGGAGAGTGGAGTGACTTGCTCTGCTACTGCAGAGCCTAGGAGGATATCCTGTCCTGCTGTTGGACAGATGTGCTGGAGGAGGCTTCCTGTAGCCCCAGCATGCTAACAGCAGAGCAGGATTTTGGCATATCTGAGGGCTGTAAGTAAACCTTAAAATTGAGGTGCGCATCCTTTATCGTGCAAAGTTATGCATGTTGAGGTGCATAACTTTAGATTTTGGTGAATTGATTGGCATCCTCTAGTCCTGGATGGACTAACTATGGAAAGTTCACCTTTGGAAATGCCTGTACATCGGTATGTCACATTGAATACGGAATTTGAGTGGTCAGCCTACTGCCTTCTGTAGAGTTGTCTCTATTTACACACACCCTCCGAGTTTGTCACAACTCATTAAGTTTGTTTAGATGTTCCCACAGAACCTGCTTTCAGTTTGTGTGGAAATTAGCTATAACGTTGATATCCCAGAGATGGGGAGTTGTGCTGGTGTGGCAATACTGACTCAATGAGGGTGGTGAAACACTGGAACGGGTTGCCCAGAGAGGGAGTGGAGGCCCCAACCCTGGAAACATTCAAGACCTGGTTGGATGGGGCTCTGAGCAACCTGATCCAGTTAGCTGTGTCCCTGCTCACTGCAGGGGGATTGGACTAGATGACCTCTAGGGGTCCCTTC
This sequence comes from Gorsachius magnificus, assembly GCA_034008185.1. Lineage (NCBI taxonomy): Eukaryota > Metazoa > Chordata > Aves > Pelecaniformes > Ardeidae > Gorsachius > Gorsachius magnificus. Next base: position 115,917,402 of record CM067081.1, on the reverse strand, counting down.
CAACCCAAAACATTCTATAATTCTATGCAACACAAGCGAGGATGTCTTTGCGAAGAGGAAAACGTTCTCGCAGCAGGCTGCAAGTGGAAGCTTTCGGTTAGTAGCAGGGTTGCAGTTGGATGGCATATTAGGACTGCAGATAGCCTTGCCATGGAGGAGATGGGAGTATAATGAGGAAAAGGCATGGCAAGTGTTCCACATTCCATTCTCTAACTAAGGCAACTTTGGTTTTTTGGGTCGTTTTCCGTGGCTGTTTAGATTTAATAGCTATACCTTAAACCTCCTTGTTACAGTTATTTCTGTTTGTTGCAAAGACACCTAACTAGGAACGTGTCTGTTCAGCTGGTTAGTCCCCTTCTACCAGTTGTTGCCATCAGGTGGACATCCTCTTAAACACATATGCATGTCTTCTTTTTTAAGCTGCTAGGAGCCATATAACCTGTTTCTCTTATCATCAGCTTCCGTTGCCTCCAGTGGCCTTTAGTGCTCCACTGGTGAACTTCAATGACTTCCTTACACTCTGAAAGGTTTCTCCTGTCCTGACTCCTTTTTTTTTTTTTTTTTTGTTGTTGTTGTTGTTGTTTGTTGTTGTCTTTGTTTAAAAAAATTATAAACAGCAAGGGAAAAATAACACAAAATTGTCATCACTAACTTTGATGGAGCTTTGAAGAACAGTTTATGATGACTCTGCCTGCAAATGATGCTGCCAGGAAAACAAGTAACTCTTAAGCAACAAGGAGACACCCTACTGAGTGAACACACTTTTATAGGCATGCTTTAGTTGAGGGATGTCCCAGGTTTTCCAATCTAAATAAACAGGTGGACGCGCATATGAAATGGAGCAGAAAGCCAGTGAACAGGGTTTGGCATGCTGTACCTGTGTGCTCTGCTTCCCCTGTTTGTTCACTGCTGGACACACAAGTGTTTGGGCACTGCTTGGGAATCCTCATATGGATAGAGCCATATGCTGTCATCTTTTACATGATTGTCAGTTGCTTTGTAGCTCAACTCTGAAATGTTGTTGATCATCGTTAAAGATTTAACTGTTTGTACTCCTAAAACAAGGAGGTGGTGGTCAGGTCTGAACCCATCATGCCTGTTAGGCTTTCTGAAAGCACACGGGTCTTCCTTTGTGTTTCAGTATGTGATCAGATATGGAAATGAGAGATCCATGCTTAGCACATGGATCCATCAGTTTTCACAGGTTAACGATCAAATAAACATGGAGCTTCGATGGCTGCAACATCATTGAGGTCTGGAGTTACACCTGCTTACATTAGTGCTAAATTACATTAGCCCTAAATTCTTAGATCAGGTAGTTGATACATTGGTCTTAGTACGCTATGCCACAGGGCAATATATACTGTGACACAGAGTGGAGCATTGCTGTCTACATAGCAGTGATGATTTACAGTGGGGAGTGCACCTTCATTTCATGAAATGTGATTTGCTTGGCTCAAAACGTCAAGGGGCAGATTTTAAGTCAGCGAGTCCTAAGTGCCTTACTACATCTTAAAATATGTGCCTGCACCTCTCTCCTTTCTCCTTTCTCTGTAAATGAGCAAGAATGTATCTTCTTTGGGAAGTTTCATCCTCACCTCCCCCTCTATTGTCTGGATTTTAGGTATACGCCCTGTTGGGTGTAAATCTAGCGAAAATTGAATCCCTCTGGAGCAGAGAAATCGCAGATTATAACACAGGTTCCAAGTCTATAATGCTAAAGCCACAGCATAGCACCACATTTATTAGATAGTCCTCACTTTTTATAAAGGAAAATGTTAGAGGAACTCATAACAAATGCAAGCTGAAAATCATTAATTTTCCCCATGTGGAAGCACTAGCCATTCTTGGCTAAAAATCTGACAGTCTGTAGGTGAAATTATTTGGGCTTTTTACTTGCTGCAGGAACATTTTCCCTCTCTCCTCTGTAAGGTGAAATGCCATAGAAACTGTGAGATCCTAAAGAGTCGCAGGCCTTTTCTAAAAGAGATAGGGTGTGTGGCTGGCCCCTATCAGGAAAAATTATTCTGTTGCGTACTAGATTGTCTGTGCAGACCTTGGTGAAGGATTTTATCACGCCGTGCCATGCTCTAAACAAGGCCAAAAGAAGGAGGCACACACAGGTTTTTACCAGTGTTCCTAAACTGCTTGAGCCAGTATAAAAATTAAGTGTGGTTTAAGCTTATCCTACATAAACTGTAAAATTGGGAGCAATAGCGACGTTACTAACAAGTCCACTAGGCTGGTAAGTTGTAAGGGTTTTTTTCTTCTCTTTTAAATCAAAAATGTTTATCCTTACATCAGTTGGTTGGGGAGGGGGAGGAAAAAGCTCTGTCAAATTTTAATTTTTTTAATTTTTTTTTTTTTTTTTTCCCCTGAAATGTAGGTCTACAGCATCAGGACAAGAGCAAGGAAACTTCTTGGTTCTGAAGTTCAGCTAAATTAAGACCAGCTAGAGCTGGAGTAAGCGCATCTGGGCGGGCAATATAACAGTTGTTGACTCCTCCTGCATGGGGCAAAGGACACACATGAAGATGAAGAGCCAACCGTTCTGGTTTTGCTATTGAGCCTTTTGTTTGTAAGGCGTTTATGGGTCCCACAGTGTTGGAAAAAACCAAAAACCTAACTCTTCTTTCTTTCCTCATCTGAGCCTGCTGCAGCTGGGCAACCTAACTCCTTTCTGCTCCTTTAACAGTGTTTTGTTTTGTTCAGCTTGATGTTTTTATGAACAGTCTCAATTGTCAGGAAAAAAGACTCTCCCTTGACTACAGTGCGCCTCCTTTCAGGAATACAGTATTTTGTAGCTCTTTGTGCATCTATTTTTGTAGAAATACAGAAAGTTTAGGTAAAGGATTGATGGGCTATTTTAGGATGACGTATTTTTTTTAAAAAAATTGTAAAAATGTTAAGTTCTGTTTAAAGAACTTGCTCTCAGAGAAGCACTGGCAAAAAAATGTATAAAATGCTATTTTTAGATGTCTGTGATGTGTTTGTGCATTTTGGTTTTTTGTTTTGTTACCTCAAATGTCTATCTTTCCTTTCTTTTTAAAGAGCTAAATGTTCATTGTTTCCACATTACTAAATTTTGATGTTTTTGTCCTTTTATTCTAGCTTAAGCAAGTATAATTCACACCTAAATTTTCAGCCCAATATTTTTCCTGCTGGTGTTAGATTGCAGTAAGGGTGTTTTTATTTTCTTGCTTCTAAAGGTGGCTTTGTGCTGTGCTGATTGTCGGAAACTTGCAAATACCTTTAGCATGGCAGAAAGCCTGGGGCTACAGGAACTACATTTCCAAACCATCCATTCTTTCAAAATGGACCAAATATTCTGACGGATTTAAATCAGACATGAGTTTGGGCCTCCTCCATGATCCACTGAAGCTGTTGAACGCAGTCCACTGTGGGTTATGTTTCAGGGCCTCATAATGCTCATAAATACCAGTACGCTCTTATTTTATCTCATGAGGCAGGACTTTCAGCTAAGCCATTTCAAGGGTGGTAACTTATAACATCAATATTCAGGAAAGAAATGTCAGTTTTACAAAAATGTGTGACTTGTGGAAACAAAATGTTTTCAACTAGCCTGATCTGTCTGCTGAGTACCTCAAGGAAAGCGCTGAAATTTTCAACTCCTGTTGACTTCAAAATCTGTTTGTTTAACCTAAGATTTGCTGTGGGCCTTATGAGACCCCAGCTGCAGCTCTTGAATTTCTTAAGAAGTTGCACGTGCTCAGCGTGTACAAATTCAGTCTTGGCTGCTGTCTGGGAAAGAATCTGAATTTCGAAATGATGTGGCCACTTCTAGCCACAGCGCTCTGCAAGGTGTTTGGGAAACCCTATTTCTGGCTGGGCCTGGGGTCTGACTTGCATAATAAGGACTTCAGTTGAAGCCAAGGTGCGCACAATGAAATCCTGAATAAGACCTGCAAGATTACCCTTGACAGCCCCAGTCCTGCGATGGGCTGGAGCTGGGTCAGCCCCCATGCCCAACCCTAGTGACTCCAGTGCGTCAGCATGTGCTTAGGTGAGGCTGAGTGCAGGATCAGGGCTGGGGTTGCCATATCCTACCTATTGCTTGGAGATGTTGCCTTTCTGCTCTGTGTGCCCAGGGTTCCTCTGCAATATTTCCCAAGGCTCTTATAACCTATTCTATTTCTGTTACCACTGTTTTCAGACATCCCTGTCTGAAAGACAAACCAGCTAAATGGAAACCAAGACATAAATCCATGGCTGAGATAAGAAACAGTTTAATTTTAAGGCAACGAGCATCATAAATGTAGGTTTGTCAGGTGGAGACCACATGGATCTGCGCGTGAAAGGGGAGGGGGAGTGCTGGGATGTGCATGCCGCTCTGAGGTTCAGGCCTCCCTCCCTGCGCTGCTGCTTCTCTCCAGGCTTTTTGAACTTGCTCCTATGAGGTGTTGAGCATTCTCCCTTGCCAGGTGAGAGGGCCTGACATGCTGGCACTGGAGGCATTAGGATTATGTCACAATTTGGCAAGACTCTTAAGTGTGTAGCTTGCTGATTTGAAGTTTGAGACAGTGTAAAAGTGCTGAACGGACTGTGCTTAAATATTACTTTGAAATAGTAGGGTTGTAGTTTCTGTGTTGGGACGCTGAATTAAATGTGGTTGTGGTGGGGGTCCTCATCTTTACAGTCCATCAACATTTCTTTTTCTTAATAAATTCCACTCTCATGACATTTCTGTATATTATTGCTGCTCTGGTGGAGTTAGCTCCTCGATTTGTCAATGAATTAATAATGCAATGGGAAAACTCTATGGGAGGGAACATAGTAATAGCTGCCATGGGTCACTTTCTTATCAGGACAGTATAGTTCAGGAATTATCTCAAGAATAAGAGTTCTGACTTAGGAATCTGACAGTATTAGAAATACTGGGAGGAAAAAAAGCCCAAGCTTTTTTTTTATTTTTTTATGGTTTTTTTTTTTTAAATTTTTTTCTGGACTTGGCAAAGCTGGAATGCAAAGAGGCAATGTATCCTCTTTGAACTTCAGGGCTGGAGAGTTTGGGTGCTGGGGGGAGGGGAGGGGAAGGAAAGGCAACACTTCTTTTAGAGGTGTAGTGGGTTTGACTTCCTGAAATAGTTTAGAATCTAGCAAGAGCAGTCAGTTCATTGCCGCCTTCTTTGCCAGTTCAGATGATGAGGGACCTCCTCCTGTTCCCTATAGATGTCAAAGCAGAATGGGACAGGAAAAAACAGGCCTACAGTTTGCAATGGAATCCCTTTCTGGATTGTTTCACTGAGTTCATGGGTCTTGGGGATGAATGTGTGGTGAAGCTATTGCCTCTTCCACCTCAAGGACTACTCTTATCTGCCCAGTTTCCCCTACTGAGCCTGTGAGCGTGCTGAAGGAACTTCTGTTGCTCTGCAGGCTCTGGGAGACAAGTACCAATAAAAACCTATCATCTATAGCCATTCATGCAGCAGTCAATCGACTTTGAAAGTCAAATAAATTCATTTTTTTCCCCTCAGTCACTAAGCATCCCCTGTACTAACAAGCGAGTTGAAAGTAAAAGCACAAATACATAGCAGCAGCCCTGCTTCTATGTTCTGCATTTTGAAGGATGGGAAAGAAAAAATCCTTCCCAGTGACAAACTTTTAAGTTAAATTCAGCAGATTTACTTCTCTCTCTCTCATACACGCATGCTTATACACATGCACAAATGTGCTTATGAGAAGCAGATGCTATGATGGTTTTGTTCTTGAAAGAGGAGGGGAGCGCTTGCTCGCAACATCGAAGTTATGGAGAATTGATGGCAGCGAGAAAGAAACAGAAATGTTAAGACTTCTCATGTTTCCACAGATAGGAAAAAAAAAGGCCCTTAAAATCAGGTCACAGACGAGTTATGTGTCTTAATGCATTACTAAAGGAGTTGTTTCATTCTTTCTGTGTGTGGTGAGTTCTGATGCTGTCCCAAGAAAGTGGATGATTCATCTTGCAAGGACTTATAAAACATGTTGTACTCTGTCACCCATTTCTGGGAGAATGTAGGGAAATTCTTATTTTATTTCAAGAAAAATCTACATACTGAACTCCTGAAAGTTGTCCAGGATTTGATTTTATTCCTATTAATTTTGAGAAATCTGCTGACAATTTTTGGGTCTTCATGTGAAGACTGGGAGGGTTCAAGTTGTCCACCAGTTTTTGAAAAGCAGATACCAGTTTTTTTCATCTGGGCATTTATATCCCAACAAGATGATGAAATAGTGCAGGTACTGATTGCCCCGCAGATTTGATTTCTGGAGAGCTGAATAAGCTACACTTGGCAATAGTAAAATGCCCTTTGTTCTGATTCCTCTCCTCACCAGATACACAAATTCGGTTATCAGTTTATCTGATACCTCTTTCATAGTGTGAAGCTCTTCAGCGAATAGCAGTTTTTTCTCACTCCTCTGCTTCTGCCTCAAAACATACTTTTGAGGATGAATCTCTCACCACAGCTTTCAGAGAGGGCAGAGGCTGTGGGAGGGGAATGTCATGTTTCCCCCCACCTGCACTTAGGATCAACTTGCCTGTACTCAGCCTTTCTCCTTCCAGGCTATTGTGTATGTCTTGCTCTCCTCCCACAATTCTTTCTGTGTATGTATATATTTATACACATATATATACACACACGTAGCTATACCTGGTTCCCTCCATTCCACCCTCACGCTTCAAATGCACGTCCTTTGGAAATGAAGTGAATGACATCGCTAAATCTCATCTGAGACTGAGAAAATGTTGGCATTTTATTGCATTCTCTGTAACCTCAGGAGTGAATGAAATTTTCCATACTTGTAAAGAAACAAACCCTAACAACAACAACAAAAACCCAACCAAAAAAAACTCCTTTCAACCCCCCTGATTTGTTCTATCTGTAAAGATGACCATGGAGTCAGCAGAGTTGTGTAGAGAGGTGCAATATATTGCCTTTCAGCAGACAAATATATCTTCTTGAATATGATTAATTAATTTCAGGTACAAGCTTTTTCTCCATATCAATGGACCAGCAACATATATTTCTTATATATATTTCTAAATTGCTTATATTTTTAAAATTGACTTCTTGGCTTTAATATGTCAGCCTTTGAGCTTTTAAAGGGTATTTGGATGATAAATATTGCTTGTGTGTGGATTTTTTAAGAAAAGTTGATGCATGCTGTTTGGAACCAAAAGGTCATGTAAAGCAGGAAGGTATTTAAAAATAAATAAATAAATAATATTTTTACATCTTAGCCCTATGGGCACAATCTGACAGTTGTGGTGCAAGAAGATGTCCGTTTAAAGACCAAGGAACTCTTGCCCAAGCAAGGTCAAAATCCAGTCCCTGTGACAGGAGAGGCAGGAGCAGTCTTCTTGCCAAGGTTGAGCTGATAGGGCTATGAGCAGAGATGATCGTCTCCAGCATTGTATGTAAATGGCTGGGCAGCCACTGCTTACCATATTAAAATTGGGCTGTGTTGGCAGGTTTATACTTGCCTCCTCTTATGGTGTGAACTGGTTGCAAAGGGGAATTAGAGATGACCCTGGAAACCTGTGCTTTAGCTGCCCTTGGTTTGCACATTGCCCATGACCCTCTCCCTGTTCTTGCTCTGCAGTCTCTGTGACACCACAGTGGGACCTGTGAAAGCTAGGCTGGAGTTCCCTGTGAAACACAGGATGTTTTTATCTCCCAATAAAGATAGTTTAGGGATGGGCTTAATTAAAACATCACAGTTATCTCATGCACCTGCTTAAAGGCTCAAGCCTTCAAGATGGATCAGCTGTGCACCATTGATGATGGCCTTTTGCATACAGGAGCCCGAATACTGCTTCCTCACCTCGGTGTCTTTGGAAATCTTTGATGGTGTTGAGATCATTGGGACCAGCCTTGAATGCCTAAATTGCAGTCCAGTGTTGCCTGGCACAGCGTGGTGGCCTGGCGCTTGGTCCAACATTGGTGGACGTGTTGGAATCGGCACTGATTCCGGTGAGCTTGGGCTCAGGTAACTAGTTCCTACAGACAACTGATATTTATAGCAGTTGAGGTTTACAGTAATCTAGTAAAGTATCTGCAGAACTATGCTGCACTTTCCCTGCTAGCTATTTGTAGCTGTTGTTTAAAACCATCAGTCAAATCAGGGTCCCTTTCTTCCCCCCCACCTGTTTTCCAATCCTGCTTCCCTCAAAACTCCATTGAATTTTTTTGCCCTTCTCATTCAGACTGATTAGGGGGGCTTTGTATAAAGAAAAGTGTCACTGTTTTAATTACTGAATAAATAATTTAATGTGAATTTTATTGTTATATTTTTTATGTAGCATTTTTGGTTTCGTCTGTATTTCTCAACAATTAGCTAATGCTTTCTTTTTATTCTTATGCAACTGAAGAACTCATAAATCTCTTTGTAAATTACGGCATCCTGAGTTTCTATTTTTTTTATGAGATTAATTTTTAGAGCCAAGGGTTTGTCTTCTGTTGACAACGTTGTAAAACAAGTTCTAAACTGGTTCTCTACTAAAATTGGATGGAGTGAAACCCTAGCATCAAAGGGATTTCAAACAGGGCTCTCATGAAGACACTGGCTTTCCATTTCAGATACTGTCAATTGCTTCTGCTACAATGTCTTTTTTTTTTTTTTTTTTTTAATATCTATTTAAGTTGCATTAAGACTAGAGGCTATTTTACAATTGGACCTAGTAGAATCACTGCCTGGCACTTCTTAGTGTAAGACCCTTTTTAATTTTATAATTTTATGGCAGTTTTGACAGTCATCAAGTAGAGATTTTCCATGCAAATTATTTATCTCAAACTGACTTTTTTTTGGCAAAGTTTGATGATTCCCACTAAGGAGGTAACTTTGCCCCTGCTAAAAATTATTTTACAACTGCTTAATTAAGAAATGCTTGCATGTCTATGTCCTGGCTTGAGGGCTGAAGGTTTGGTGTTTTGGTCACAGATACATAATTTACTGTTCCAACGGAGGGGGGGAAAAAAAACACTGCAAACTTTGGCCAAGCACTGAGCTTTTGAAAAATTGCCACTTGCACGCAATCAGCAGGGAGCTGTTAAGAGTTTAGTTGCAAAATCCTGTGAAGATCCTGACCATGTGGGATGTACTCTGTTTCAGAGCATCAGGAGATGAGCGGGATTTTCCCCATACGTCCTGCTCCAGGCCCTGTTTCCAGGACCAGACAGCAAGAAGAGTGCTTGTTCTCTGTGCAAAATCACAGCATTCTTCTTTCTGACACTGTGAGGCAGAGATGGAGAGAGTTGCCAGCCAGAAACTCAGGGGAAGGAAGGCCAGGAAAGGAGGAGACTGGGTTCAAAAGCTTCCCATAGGAGGGAATGGGCTTGGGAGCTATCGGGAGAGAAGCAGTCTTCATGGACAGTGGGGATGAAGATGGGAAGAGGACCACGGACAAATAAGTAAATAATGCTTGATGATCGCTTGGCTAATGCATGAAAGACATAGAGGGGCTGTGATAGCCATCAAAAAATACCAGAATAATGTGAGGACTTAGAAATTTGGTATAAACTAAGTGTCAAGGAAAACTTAGGATAAACATTGCAGGAACTTACTTTCTTTGAAGTGAGCTGTGTACGCTGCAGTTTAGCCTGTGAGAAAAGACATGGGAGCCCTGTTGCTTTAAGACAATCACAATTATCCTCAGAGAAGCAATTGTATTTTAGGAAGCAAGGGTGCATTAAGCCAGCGGATGAGCTAGCTGAAGTGCTTTTTCTTCCCCCTGTAACTTCTACTGCTCTCACCAGAATAGGGCTCAGGCTGTGTTGCCCCACACCTGGGTTTCCAGGTGCTCATGGGGTTTATTTCTGCTTGCTCTCAATGCATGAAGAAATGAGAGCAGAGGAAGTAATGCTCAAAAGTAAGCATTATTCTGTGACTGATTTTATTTGTGATGATCCACGTCCTCCATTAATGTAAATCAGTGTCACTCAGCTGGCTTTAGTCACCTTAATGCCTGTCACAAGTCTCATTGGTTACACCCAGATAAATCTTGTTTTGGGTGTTATCAGCTGGGTCCCAGCCTGGTGCCTGGGGGAGGTGCTTCCCTCAGAGCCAGTATCCAGCAGGGTGACCACAGCGCTGCTCAGCCCACCTGGTGCAGGGGAAATGCCGTGGAAAATGTGAGGGCCGGGGCTGGCAACTTCTGTGCTGACAAGGGAGGTGAGTGTGGCCGGGGGCCAGCTGCTGGGGCCGGGGCTGGGGCTGGCTGGCCCCAGTGGGGTAGGGGTGCCATCAGCCTTTCATGGAGACCCCAGGCATAGTGGGGCCGGTCATCCCGACAGGACCTCAGACTCTGAGGGGTTATGCTGCCTGCATGACGTGGGAGGCCGGGTGGGGACCAAGACATCTGGTGAGAATTCCTCACAGCTGAGCTGTGCATTGGGCTGGGATGCCGATTAATTTAGCTGATTTCTTTTTTGGGGTTGTTGGGAGGGGGGCTGGATGCCGCAGCCTTCCAGTAACTGTCTCTCCTTCAGAGTATCACTTTTGCTTTCTTTGAAGACAAGTGAGAAATGATATTTTAAAACCCCAAACAACAAACCAACACCAGGAAATACACCAATGTCTTTGCCTTGACAATATATGTACATCTGCAACGGTTTATCACTATGGGAAAATGAGAGGGTAATAAAGTTTTGATGTTGGCCATTGCATGTACAGAGGTATCACAGGCTTTGAAAATTATTTGTTACGTGAATGCCCATAGTAGCACCAAGGTTCAAAGGGAGGTGGTTTGTTTTTCATGCCCATTTAGTTATGAATAACACCAGCTCTAATTTCCTCCTCCCACCAGCAAGCAGAGTCTCCTACATTGGAAGCCAAATATAGCAACAAAGATTTCTGTATCTGGCCAAAACCAAAAAATCTGTTCCCTTTTAAGAATAACACTCTATTCTTTTCTGATGGAGATGGATAAAGAGAAAATTCAACTTTAAGGAAGCCAGTTTCTCAGTGGGAAACTCCCTAGTCTCTCTCACATGCCCAGTGTAAAAGGTATGAATTTATTTTTTGGCATCTGTGTAGAAGCTAATGGGGATACTTCTGTAGAGCCCCATTGGTAAAGCACTTTTGGGGTGGCAATCTGGATAAATCTTCCCCTCTCCCTGGTGTGCTTTTTCTGCCCTGCTTTGTCCATCTTCCAAGTAACAGAGCCAATGCTGAATGGGAACTCGATGAGTTGCACAACGACCCCTGCTTTTTCTTCACCCTTTTCTGTCTGGTTTGCTTTTGTGGAGAAGTTAATTCCTTGGCTCTGAGGGACCGACCCCTGCCCCACCTGGCAAGTAAGCTTGACGATGCACCTCCCACTCCCTTCCTCCTTGGCTTTCTCATCAGGGGCATATGCGGGAAGCCAGCCCTATGCTCTTTTCCATGGACAGACTTTCAAGTTGTGCAGTGCCCACAGAGGATGACCAGGGACAGTGGGGCTGCCCAGTTCCCTGCCTGGCTGGTTGGGCTGGAACAGAAGGGATGTCTTACAAATAAAATCCAGAAATGTTCATGGCCAAATGCTTCCTCAGGTAATCATTTGACCTTTTCTGAATTGGAGCTAATGCCGCTTGAAGATAAGCATGTACATGGGTGTCACTCTATCTGTTTTTAAGCTGGAATATGCTTTTAGGACAAAGCAACACTCCCACCCCTCCACCTCTTTCTGATCATGAGCTGTTTCTTTGACTTCTCTACACCATCTGAGGAAAGTTATTCAGCCTTTCCTTCGAAGGATTTATTCCTGTTCCAACTCACCCCCACCACCCACCCATGAGCAACTGGTGTCTGTAATGTGAGCAAAAAAAAATCCCTTTCTCTAATGTACCGGCTATCTTTGTTTCAGAAGTGTTGCCTCATTCATTTTCAGACTGCTTGGCTGAAGGCCTTTGCTGTAAGGTGAATGCTTCAGGATTATAGCGTTAGCTCTTCCTCCTTTGGAAACCTGGGATGGTTTTTTGTTGACTTCAGTAGAAGCATCCTTGGACTCCTGATGCATTTTAAAACCAATGCAGGGAAGCATCATCCAGTGAATATATCTGCACTGGATCTGTTCTGCCAGACATGTTACTGATGGAGTTTTAAATAAACACAGGGATGTTTGGAAATATTTTGTGTATGTAAATATGTAAAATATGCAAAACAAAGCTAACAGCTGTGGGATGTACTCGTTGCTCACGTGAGGAGGCTTTGTGTAATGGTTTTTTTTCCATCATCCCCTCTTTTTTTAAGCATCTGTGTCTGTTCCAAAGTAATCACTTCTCTGTGATTCCCACTAGGCAAAGTTGGGAGGAGGCTGGATTGGGCCTTTGTGATGCCCTAAAGTCTGTCTGAACTTCTGTGAAGAACCTCCTGCTGTATTGTGAAACCTGATTTCCACAGAGCACAGGAACACATGTCCTGAGGGCAGCACAGAGCATTCGCTTTTCATTAGAGGTGGGACGGTGCCTGGGTTCAACCGAACTTGGCCTTTCGAGAACAGTAATGCAAGACACAACACGTAGTGCGCAGCCTTCGCGGCCATCCTTGGGTGCTTTGTAACTAGCCTGACAAAAGCATTAGTCAGCCGGGTATGAGCCTTAATTTCCTGAATTGAATCTTTTTCTTAGGAAAGGGTGACAGTTTTGCAGCCTCAAGTCCTCAAGGGAGAGCTGAATCCTACGTACTCATGTGATCCTACCGAAGACTTTGGGAGAACTGCAATAAGAAGAAAAGAAAGTCACCCAGAAGAAGCTCAGTCCATAGCACTACTAGGCTCCTCACATTTTATTTTTTTTTAAATTAAACAATGTGCTGCTTTTTCACTACTAGGTCCTCACTTTTATTTTTTTTTAAATTAAACAATGTGCTGCTTTTTAGACATCCTTTCAGATAGGGTAATTCATCCTCTGTGCACAGTAAGTCTCTGCACCGCTTCTGAATTCTACAGGATATTTTGTGTGACTTAGCCACCTGTTGTTTTTAATGATTTTTTTCCACCCTTATGCTTGCTCTTGTTTTCCAATCCCACTGCTTTAAGGGCAGTCTTCCAAACTCCTGGCTGTCTGGCAATGCAGATGACCAGGGACATGGCACAGCTACTGTGTCACATGGTTGGCATCTATGTGCACGGCGAGTTTGACCTGTCTATAAGCCGTGACACTTGGACTCGTGGATGTCAGAAGGTTCAATACAAATATGAGCTCCATTTGTTTGGTTGGTGGTTTCAGTCACAGCAAATGGAAGGGCTTGGCAGGAACAACAGCCCTGGGTAAAGGGGAAGTGGAGTATCGTTCAGCAGGATCCCAGGAGACGTTCTGGCTCCTTGAGAAAAAGCCACTCTGGCAAGGGAAACAGCTTAAGTGCATCCTACAGAGACCTGCTGCTGCTTATTCTCCTTGCTCCCAGTTAGCCTAGCTGGTCTTCTTGCCGTGCTGTCAATGACATTTCTGTGTGAATGGGCCTGAGGGGATCTTTATGAGATCTAGTATTGTTAGGAACCTCATCCCCACCTTACCTGTGTCCTAATGCAAAAACCCAATACCATGAGGACAGGATACTCTTGTGATCTATAGCATTTTACAATGCCTTATTGCTGTATTATCCTAATTTAAAAAGTGACAGGTTCCTTAACTCTCGTTTCCTCAGCTCTTGTCCCATGTGACATCTTCCAGTGATGGTGTATATTCTACCACCAGCTTCCCATTGCAGTGACTGGAAATTGCTACCAGCCTGGGTGATGCAGTAAATTCTTCAAGGCCACTGTTAAAGCCATGACTTGAAAAAAAAAAAAAATTATTACTGTTTTGTGGCTTATACGTGGCTTGGTTAGTTTTCTGTTGTTTTGTGTGATGGAGAAATAGTTGCTTTTTGTATGAAAGTAGATACCAAAATACCAGAACACCCTACCTGTGCAGAGCGCCCCAGACAAGGGTGAGGCAAGAGTAGACAGAGAGGCAGAAATAACTCAAGAACAGGGCACTGAACTTCTCACTTTCCCCCTTGCTGCAATGTCTGCATGCTGTGCTGAAGAGACCAGCACAACAAGAGATGCCATTTCATTCCTCGCTCCCATATCCCTAGGCAGAAAGTAATTAATTTTTGTTGCTTTGTATTAATGATGCTTTGCAGCACATGCTGGTCTCACCAAACATGTGGACAGCAAGCACTGAAAACAGTTGGCTAGTGATTTACCTGCAATAGCTGATGTTCTCCATGAACAAACTCATCATTCACAATGAGCACTTGCAAAGCACCGTTTGCAATGCAAGGGGTTGGTAATAAACAGAGAATGACATCAATTTTTTTATTTGGATTTGAAACATGGAGAAGCTTAGAGGAACACTGAAACCAAGTAGCACCCTCAAGCTTCAAATCTGTCCTTTCAGAAATTATTCCCTTCTAATATTTTGGACAATATTTCAGTGATTCTTAACAAAGGTTCTCCTTAGTAAAGGAGAAAAAGTAGTTGTCATCCGTGACAGACATTGGTGATTATTTTTCATGTGGCCATTTGTTAATTTGAAGAGGTTTGAGAGGAAGTATAGAGAACCCAGATCAACTGGTAAAACCTCCAGTTTTCACGTGCACAGTTTAATTCATCATTGCAAGGACTCTTCTGCAAATCTCAAAACTGTTATTTTCTTTATATGAAATCAGCAATCAGTATAATTTCATCTCAGCTGGAATATTATTTTTCCCTTTTTTTTTTCTTCTCCTTTTGATGGGTCAGATTTAAACCATCTGCAGGCAGATGGAAAGGAAAAGTGGAATTATTGTTTTCACCAAAAAATTTTACAGCTGTCAGGGTGTGTTTGACACAAGCCTGATGGCTGAAAACAAAGACAGGACACATTGTCCCGGCTGGATATCAGTGAGCGTAAGAACTTTTCATGGCCAGCTCTTACTTGGAGAACTTGGGGCTAAGTGAGGTAAACAAGATCATTACTTAGCCATACTCAAGAGCTTTTCAGAGAGAATTCTTCACTGACTTATGTACTGCTTTTCCTGGGCCTCAGTGAGACCCTGTTGATTTCGGCATGGAGGGGGGGACACTCTCTAAGTGATAATTACTATATATCACATAGACCACTGCTTTGTGACTGACCTACCACATGACAGAGGCTGCAGCCATTGCTTCCAGTGCCTGTCATGACGTGTTGCTTTTATAATTCAGTTTAATTTATGGCCCTGCCATTAACAACTGCATCCAATGAAAAAGGGCTCAAAGCAGAGCTTTCGAGGAGGGACACAAGAAGCTATGACTCAAACCCTCCCACTGTGGACTAGAAGACTACTTCATTGCTTCGTGTCCCAACACTAGTGGCTCCTTGGTGATACCAACACCACTTCTTTTCAAAGCTGGCCTTTCTGCGGGAGCTTAGTCTGTGTGAAAGCCAGATCCACCACTGGGAGCTCATGCATCTTGCTGCTGGTGTTCTTGTTGTTAGGGTTTGTAAGAGTAACTGTTCCTTCTGCTTGCACCAAGCCAGGCATCTTCAAGAAACATAAACGAGTTTCCAAAATGGATTAAACCTCAAATCCTTTTATGCACTTGTAGCTGGCTTTGCCTATAGAAGTGTGATTTTTTCACTGGCAATGTGAAATTTATAACTGCAAGGCCTTCCTGATTTTTTTTTTTTTTTTTTTCCATTTAATGGCAGACTTTTGCTGCGGGTTTGTGGGTTTGAGGTTTTTTTTTTTTAAACTACTTCAGCATTAACATCAGCAATGTGGGCTACAACAGTTAACAATAAATTTTTGTCCTTTTCATCATGAGTTTTGAGAGTGATAATCCTATGAAGTCATTGGGAGGTGTATTTTTCTGCTCTGAAGTGACAACCGTGTATCATTTCCATCTCCTAGGGCTGAGACTGTCGTGTTGGTATTTATTTATGTTGTGGTTTTTTCCCCCAAATAATTTGTCCATATACATCTGTAGACAGGATGTGCTCAAATTAAGCTAAAACTAGGAGAATAAGACATTTGTGAACTGTGAGCTATTAGCTATCATTAAGTCATCTGAACCCTTGCAGTGCACTAGTTTTGAGTTGCACTCTTGTTAATCTGGGGTTACTGAGTGTGTTGTACAACAGCTCAAACTGAAAGCAATTTTGGAACTAGCTCATCAGATAGCTGGTCTTCTGAAATAGCTCAGAAGACCTAACTTCACACCGATCTTGGATCAAGGTAAGATGGAACCGTGCTGCTCAAATTCTTATAATTTGGCTAGTCTGGGAGGAAGGGAAAGCCCTGAAGAGGTTTCAGTTCTTTTATTTCACCTGTTCAGGGAGACAGAATCCTAACTTTTACCAGAAGACCAAGAAATCAGAGACCTATTGGCAATATTATCACAGGGAGCCTGGAAAAGGTCGATCCCATAGACTAGAGGCCAAATCCTATTAATGTCACTCATTAAACCAACAAGTATAAACCTGTTGGAAAGAGTAACAAGATTTAGCATTAAGTTCATCAAAACTGACTTTCACAAAGGGAGTAGAATCATAGAATTATTTAGGTTGGTAAAGACCTTTAAGATCATCAAGTCCAACCATTAACCCAACCCTGCCATCCCACCACTAAGCCACGTCCCTAAGCACCTCAACTACCCAGCTTTTAAATACCTCCAGGGATGGAGACTCAACCACTTCCCTGGGCAGCCCCTTCCAATGCTTGACAACCCTTTCGGTGAAGAAATTTTTCCTCATGTCCAATCTAAACCTGCCCTGGCGCAACCTGAGGCCATTTCCTCTTGTCCTATCGCTTGTTACTTGGGAGAAGAGACCAACACCCACCTGGCTACACCCTCCTTTCAGGGAGTTGTAGAGGGTGATAAGGTCTCCCCTCAGCCTCCTTTTCTCCAGACTAAACAACCCCAGTTCCCTCAGCCGTTCCTCGTAAGACTTGTGCTCCAGACCCCTCACCAGCTTCACTGTTCTCCTCTGGACATGCTCCAGTCCCTCAATGTCTTTCTTGTAGTGAGGTGCCCCAAAATGAACAAAGGATTTGATGTGCAGCCTCACTACCACTGAGTACAGGGGCACAATCACTTCCCTGCTCCTGCTGGCCACACTGTTCCTGATATAAGCCAGGATGCCATTGGCCTTCTTTGCCACCTGGGCACACTGCTGGCTCATATTCAGCCGGCTGTCAACCAGGTCCTTTTCCACCAGGCAGCTTTCCAGCCACCCTTCCCCAAGCCTGTAGCGTTGCATGGGGTTGTTGTGACCAAAGTGCAGGACCTGGCCCTTGGCCTTGTTGAACCTCATACAGTTGGCCTTGGCCCATCGATCCAGCCTGTCCAGGTCCCTCTGCAGAGCCCTCCTCCCCTTGAGCAGATCGACACTCCCACCCAGTTTGGTGTCATCTGCAAACTTACTGAGGGTGCACTCAATCCCCTCGTCTAGGTCATTGGTAAAGACATTAAAAAGAACTGGGCCCAAAAGTGAGCCCTGGGGGACACTGCTTGTTACCATTTTTTCTCCTACCTCTGTGTAGGAGTATTTTCTTCTACCTCTGTGCTTCATATGCAGTGCTTGGAGACATAATATTTACAGCCTTATAGGAGGATATGAGGGGCCATGTTCCTGACTATGTACTTTGCATAGTTATTTACACCTGCATGAGGGAGGTGGGTGTGAAATGTTCCCCTTCTGCACTGGTTGCGCTCATTCACACCCACTTGACAGTGATGTCGAGGAGCAGGGAAGTGGTGAAACAGTGGAAAACCATCCCCAGCACCCTGCTCTCCCTGCCTCAACCAGACTCATCAGGACAAGCTGTGCCATTGCTGTGGGTCGGATCTCTGCCACGTCCCACAGCGAGCAGTGTGACAGCCAGGCGAAGGAGCCGTGTCCAGCCAACGCACCTCGTCCCCCCTGGCAGCTGTGCCACTGCAGGAGATCTGGTGTCTATGTTGTTTTCTTTGAAGGTCTGGAAAAAGAAGCCAATATTCACTTGTATGTTTATTCCTTTGCTGCCCATTGCTATCTTGGTAAATGGAAAGGAGAGAGGATACAAAATGGTCTGGAGGAACTGAGGCTGTCCTGGTTGCTCAGAGCCATTCATTTTCATGTGGTTTTCTGCTGTCTGTAGGTTTAAGAGATTAATTCCCATATGGCAGATCCAGTTGCAAGTGCCTCACTGTGATCTCTGAGCAGATGCATCTGTAGCAATCCCTGTCCCTCCTTGAGAGAGGGAGGGTAGCAGGCTCAAATAACAGCAGAACCTGAAATGAACTAAGAAAGGAAGTGGCATAAGAGATGTAAGAGCTCTGAACTGATCTGTGGGATATTTTAAGGAGAGAAAAACCTGAGGCCATCCAAAAGCAGTTAGTAGAGAAAGTATTGTGGGATGCAAATACAACTTGTAGGTGCTACAAAGAGCGCTCAGCCTCTGCTTCTCAGGAAAAAAAAGACACAGATTTACACAGCCCCTGCCAACAGCCAGACGTGGAGGTCTGCAGCTCTGTCAGTGGCGCAGCTCTGCTCCTTGGTGATATATGTTTACCTCCATACTGCTACTCTAGCCAAGCCATGGCCTCTAAAAGTTCAAATGAGAACAAGAAAACAGGTTTCAAATTATGTTTTTTCCCCTTCTGCCTACAAGCTGATGTACTAGGAAGAAGCGATCTATGACAATTTCCCAAAAGTTCAGCAAAACAATTCCTCCTCTTTGTTCTTTCTGTCCTATTATGGAAGTGGTTTAATACCAAGATGTTATCCAAAAGCAGTGCCACCATTGATTCTGGCTGGTTTGTGCACATCTGAGTCCTGTAACAGGTGTTGCCTTTCTCAGTACCCAGCCTGACTTCTTAGCAGCAGTGAGATAATATCTGGAGATGGGGGAAACACTGATTAGAAAACACAGTGTGATGGATGCTGCTCTGGTTTTATAGGTGTTGATTTACTGAAGGGGCATTGTTAAAGGAGACTTCACTTCCAGGATGCTGATGAGAATTATACTCTGTGATCAGTATATCCTCATATAAAGCAAAGGGGCCTGATTAAGTAATTAGAGGTCAGGGTAATAGCCTAGAAATTCACAGCTGGGCTGAACACACTGTTGACTGAGCTGAAGAAAAAGACAAGAGGTTTTGTTGTATTTCATCGGCCCTTTGCTGACAAAGATGAAAACTCAGGTAGGCTATCATCCATTTTTCACCAGTAAGATTGCCTGCTCAGTGTTTTGTAGGGACTGGTTGGGAGCACTGAAATGAGCTAAGCAAATGATACTGATCTGATGGATCTTATGTTTTCTGTGATTCTGTTCCTGAAGACAAGGAAGTTATTTGGTTTCTCAATAGCTATCCCAGAGCTGTTCACTTAGTAAAACTGGCTGAGACTTGTAAGTGTGAGGAAGCTTAGAGGCACAGCATGATACTGCTATTGGTGTGTTTTCTGTGTTTGAAGGTATGGCTATTACTGATGTATTTAGTTTCTTTACTGAGGGAATCATGTAGTCTTCTACATTTGATGTTTTCTGCCCCCCTCCCCCTTTTTAAAAATTTTTTTCCTTTGGGGAATTTTTTAGGGAAGCTTACATTTGAATGGAACTTCTTAAGGGGTGCAGTCTTTTATTGTGCTGGATGCACAGTAATAGGTGAGTTTCTGGGAATGGGTGTGACAACACAAAATCTCTTCTTGCCAGAGTCCTTGAGTAAAATTGTAGCTCAACTGAGGGAAGACAGTGGTTTGGTACTGACTTTGATAAGGTCCTTTTTTTTTTTTTTTTTTCTTTTTCTGTTTTTCCAAACTGCTCATATCTAATTGTGAGAAGCATGGGCATTCTGTCTGCCCCTTCAGAAAAAAACACACATAACTTAAGACTTTAAGCTTGTTCTCAGGATAAATATCTATTTTCTGAGGACAGCATGTATCAGTTGCTTGATTGGGTATTTAGTCTATTAATACAGACATTGTGCAGGAGGTTTAAATATGCCAGTGGACAATATTATTAACATTAGTTCTCACACTGTAGTTTACATCAAGGGCTCTGGTATGACCAGAGGCTCATTCTGTGTTAACTGCTGCAAGTAAATACAGTTCTTTTTATTGGAAAAAATTGCCTTCTAAGTGTAGCTGAGAGGAGCTCGGAGAACTGGGAGGTCCCCCTGCTGTCAGGAGGCAGGTGAACGCAGACAGTATTGTGGAATAGCACATTATAGCACCCGTGAAACAAATGTCTTGTTTGACAGGCAATGATGGATAACATTAATTACAAAGGCAGGAGATTTAAACAAAACAAGCAGACTGAAATCCCGAGGAAGGATTATTCAGAATTTACCTCTGTCAATTCTTATGTGGATGGTTTTATTGTAACCACTAGACACCGCCTGTGCAACAGCTTGGTGGTTACCATGTATAAGCAATTATTAATAACACTCTTTAATTGCAAGCTAATTTCCTCTAAGGCGGCTTATGCTTGAAGCTTCTGTGATTTAAATGTGAAATGACCCCATTATTCCTTTATTTAATTGATATTAACTGAGACTAATTAACATACAAAAGTTTAAACAGCTTTAATTAGAAAATCATTACTGGCACCTATCTAATTAGTGTTGGAGGCAGTAGCATTTTCAGTGGCACCACACTGTTAACATGAAGAGTAGCTGTATGAACCGGATTGAAAGCAAATGGCTTTGGACCGAATATACCTATAGAGGTTTTGTCTTCATTCTTTTTAAGAGACAGAGACTTAGACTGTGAATCTACCCTCAAAAACTATGTACAGGCTCTCATATTTATAAATTACTTTAAAGACACCTGTATATGTATTTAGCTTTCATGGTGTACTATTACAGCAAGCTGCTCTTCTGTCATTAACAGAGAAGTTAAGATTGAGCTAATTTTCCCCAGTTATACAAACAAAGTCTCATTCACAGCAGGGTAAATTTCTCCAGCTGTTTATGGACTGGATATGAACAGCTGATCTCATCTAAAGGAGTCAAGCTGGGAAACAAGGGGGGGGGAAAAGGCTGTTGAGGAGGAGGTGAAATGGGTAATGATGTAACTTACTATGAAATTGGTCACTCAAGAAAGCCGTGTGCTTTACCTGTACCTGCTTTTACAGCACTCTTTTGTTTGCTTTTCATTTTTATCTTTTTAACATGATCATTTTACTACTGTGGAATAGATCTGTGCTATTATAACCACGTTGATATGCCAATGGAGGCACACAGCATGGTCTCAGATGTGGCCTTAAAAAGGAAAGTTTTTACATTGGTTAAAAATTGAGTGCATGTGCGGGAAGGGAAATGCAACAGGAAAAATAATGGAAGTTTTATAGCTTTTGAAGCAAGAAAAGAGCTTAGTATATGGGAGAACTTCCCTAAGCCGGACCCATAGCCCAGGAAGGGTTACATCTGTAAGCAGCCTGTCCACAGCTGTCCGACCAAAAACCTCCAAGCTCGGCTGTTGGGAAAGGCTCCCAGCAAAGGCAGGGCTGAGGACAAAGGCTAAAGCACAGCCTGATGTTGCCATCGGTACCATAATTTTGGGGCTGGGGATCACAGACACCATTTCCTCCTGCTAGCGTTCGCTGAGATGTCAACCTTTTCCGGTGACGGTTTCGCTGAATGCATTTGAACCCTCCCTAAACTGTCATTTCTGTGAGCAGCATTGTTCAACACTGTTGGGTTTTTCTGTATAAAACTCTTTTTGTGCTGGAAAGATCCTATTTGAACCTCTCTTGAATGGCTGAAACACCATTAGAGAAAGCCGACAGACCAGATTTGCTCTCTGACGCTGATTTTTGGGGGGTTTGGGGTTTTTTTGTTTGGTTTTTTTTTAGTAGCTCCATCTGTATGAAACAGATAGAAAACAAGATTTAACTAGCTGCATGGAAACATTTAATGCATCAGTCCATCTTCAGGAAGTGTAGTGGAAGGATACTGTCCTACAGTGAATGAAAAGAGGAAAAAGTACTTTTTGCATATTTGTCTCTTTTTGACCCTTGTATTTTGTTCATGTTAGAGAGCAACCTCTTACACAAGGGTTAGATCCGAAGCTTAAAAAGGGTTGTATGTCATTAGAAAGGTGTATTGCTCTAGGTTAATATTTGTTAGTAAATAAGCGCAGTTAAACTGACGCGTGTGGCTTGGTGGGTACACCAGGCTGAGGCACGCAGCCCATCACTGGTGACAGCAAGGGAGGCAGGGGCAGGTGGCAACCTTTTTAGCTGCAGGACCTGGGTGGCCATGAGGTTCCACCCTGGGGCTCCCAGTGGCTTTTATATGAGTTTGCCTGGTAAGGCTGTTGTAGGTTTACCTTTTTCTGTTTACGCTTTTGTTGCTTTTAAATTGAAATGATATGTATTGTGCAGAAGCCAGCCCAGTGCAGCTTCCTTTGCAATCAAGGCCTTAATAAGCTTTTGGTAAAGAAAAGGGATTTGCACTTGTGCCCTGCAAACCATGTCGTGTGAATCACTGTCACAGTGCTACGTGACAGGAGAAAATAAGCTGAAGAGTGTGGAAGAATACAATGTTAGTTTGAGAGCAATTTCAGTCTGTTCCAATGTAATCATTAATGGCAAAACTACAATAACTAATTAACTACATTCACAAACTAGGCTTGCAAAACAAGATAGACTTAGATGTCACATCAGAAACCAGAAAGTATGTTATAGCATAGGAATGCATCTTGATAAGCTTTAAGATTCTTGAAAAGGCTTCTGAATTCCAGTTACAAAATTGGAAATGATAGGAAATACCAATTAGAGCAAATTCAAGGAAGTATCTTCCAAATGCTTATTACTAAGGTGTTAAGAAAATATTCTGAATTGTTAAAAATGAATATCATATACCTGTTTTAAATTTCTGTGACTCCTCTCAGTAAATGTCTACCATCACTATAGTTGCAGAAATGCATAAAATAATTTTGGTGACCCAAGGAATGCCATGAAGAGAAACGGAGCAACTGAACACCTGTTTCATGCTAATAAGTGATGGGCAAATGAGACGATGTGTCTGATAATACAACTGATGTAACTTTTTTTATAGCATATTATAAATTGTGGCAGGTATTTATGATAACATTCTCATCTCTTGTATATGTTCTCTCTTTTAATACATGTATTGAAAGTACTGACAACAACTGTGTATACCTTGAAAAAGACATTACTTTCAATTTTCATTACAAGGCATTCAAAGATGTGTAGTTGTTATCACATCTAGACAAAATGGAGAAAGAAATTCTGTGGAAAGTGAGAACACTAAAGAATCAGTAATGTTAATAGAAATGTCTTACTGAAAGATCAATTCAGTTACTCCTATAAGCTGTATTTTTCAAAAAGTATTTGAGTATAAACTATAAGTGTATTCTTATTTTTCAACTTCACATCTTTTAAGCCTGTCATCTAAACTTGGGGGAAGCATAGAGCTAATATAAGTGGTTGTATTTAAGCAGAAGTCCTTGGCTGAATCAGAATCTTTGCTCTTAACTAAGGTATAGTTAAGCTACTGAACAACCAACCACCCAACCAAAAAAAGGAACCTCCTCTATCAACACTTGCGTTCGTAAATGCTAAATTAAAAGGAATCCTTTGGATATGGAGCCAAAATAACTTGTATGCCATGTGTGAACATAGATAAATGGTTCTTGCTTGAACCATCTCACTTTGAAATGACAGGCTTGTAATACCAAGCACAACCCTTCCTCCAGCTGAGGCTCCAATGGTGCAGCTGTCATTGAGCAGAGCTCCTGGGTACAAATAACCTCAATGCAGGGATTTAAAAATAAAAAAATGCCTGTGCAAACTTGGCTTTCTTTGACTTTGAACTGAACCACCTAGGCAAGTCTTGTCTGTGGAAAAACATTCTGTGCAATTTCAAACTAGAAAATTGAGTTGCTGAGTATTGTGGAATCGGCTCAGAGAAGTACCAAAACTGAGATCTGAAAATGTTTGAAAGGCTTTATTTACCCTCACCTAAATGAGATTTGAATTCACATACTATTATGCTTATGGAGTGGAAATGTAGTTCTATTTTTAAAATCTGAACAAGAGAGCAGTGGAAAAGACAAGATATGGATGCTACAGTGCAATGGTAAAAGAAATGTAGCAGAGGCAAAAAACCTCATTTCTTTTCATTACAGGGAAAATGGTTTAGGCCAAATCCAATCGCACTGGAGTGGGGGAAAAGATCCCCATTAACCTCTGTGCAGCTGGATTAAGCCTTCAACTGGTATAACTGACTTCCTTAGTGGATCATATTCTACATCTCATCCTGTATGTTGTTAAGCTTTTTCAGCTGCATGCTGCTTTAAATAACATTGGTAGTGCTCAGCATTTTGTCTACTTTTTTTTTCTTAAGCATGGGAGATGTCACTGAGTCTGAGAAAGAAGAAATCTGTCACCAGTGGATAGAGCTCGGATCAGTGCATCGAAAACCTATTCTCTGAATGCTGTGGGAATTAGATCTTTTTGTGCAAATGTACATAGAGCCACTGACTTTAACCCTTTGGATTGATCATGAACTTCTGGAAGTCAGAATATCTTCATTCATCACAGGAATTTGCATTAAGATTCATGATAGGTTTTGCATATTTATACAAACCAAGGGAAATAATCAAAAAAAACAGAAAAGAAGTGCTGACTGACAAAAAGAACTTTAATTTTGTTTATATATCATGAATGTGACCTAAAGAAAGCTGCTTTAGCTAAAGGAGTACTTTTATGACAAAAATAGGTCTATATCCCATTGCTGAGCAGTCATTAGTTTTTACAAGTTCCTTCCTTTTTCCAGGTTCTAATTGGTGGCCTATTGAGAGCCCTGAGTGCAGAGCTGTCAAAGCAACCCCCTTTTTTATTTTTTTGTCACATTCCAATATAATTAGACAGATGATTATAGTAACAAACACAGTACCAGCTGTTTGAAGCTTAATACTATTTAAGTATTACCATGCCTTTATTTTAAAGGTACCGAAACATATGGGAATCATAAGCCATTTCTCTCTCTCCGCTAAGCTAGGCTTTTGTATTCAGATACTAAGCCCGTGTTTGAAGAAAGGGGGAAAAGAAATAATAATTCTGAAATATCCTGTAATAACTCCAACTCATCTGTCTCATTCATGCAACCCTTATTCTTCTTTCTACTCCATCTCTTTATTTCTCTGGGCACGGGAGAGTGACAATAATACAGAAACAGGTTGGTGCAGTTTTAGCAGCCTAAGACTCAATTAATGGCAATAAAAAGAGTAATAACAGTAATAAAGAGGTTTGGAATGCTCTTTTCCTTGAAAAACTCCTTGAGGCAACAGATGTATCCTTTCTAGATGGGGCTACATCACTGCTTGGGCAGCTACTGGAACTAATTTCTCTCCCAGGATTCAAATTTTCTACAGTGGAAGTGGCCGTCTGTTTTCAGATAGATACTTGTTTTTCTCACTTCTCCTGTGTGTTTTAGAAGGAAAGCTTATATAAAAGACCAAAAGGACAAGAAAGGAAAATACAGCAGTAAGTAATTTAAAGATACCAAAAAAATTACAGCCAAGCTCACCCTGTGCAATATTGCTCAGAAATCTGCACAGCTATTCCAGGGATTAAACTAACCACAGAGCTTGCATTCTTGGTTATACAGAGCTAGCTTTCTGCCAAACTACTTTAAGACTTTGGCATCTTTTGCTTTCATGTAACTGGGAATCGGGTCCTATAGCTTTATCCCCTCCATTCAGAGCTCTGTTTGGTGAAATCCCCGAGCTTTGCTTTCCGTGTTTATGATGGGTGGGAGGAATGTGCAGCGGGAGGCTTGAAGGGAGAGCGAGGCCAAGGTTAATAGCAGACGTCATATTGCAGTATATGATCAGGTTCCTATGCTGTGCCCGTCACTGGGGCCATCTCGGTGTCCCACGGTAACATAATGAAGGGGTGTACTTAGTGCCTGTTGGGGACGAGTCCTACTATTCCCATCATTCATAGCAATGCATTTTCCGCTGCATAAGACGATTGTGGGTCTTGGTGATTTATTCCCTTTAAATATCGTGTATGTTCATATACGCACATTCATTCACAAGCCAGCAAAACGTCTCTGTGCTTGGAACCAAATGTCCGGGGTTGTCAGCGGAGGTTTTGTGGGGCAGGTTTGGCTGGGCCCCCAGGAAAGCCAGTCTCCCTCACACCCCCCCCAGCTTGGTCGGTGGCGCAGGGCTGCAGGTGGCTCAGCTCGCTGGGGCTGCCCGTGCTGAAACGCGCAGCAGGTGCAGCCGCTCCCCATCAGCCGGGCATCCTGCGGGGTCGCCAAAGGAGTTTATGGTTTTGCTTGAACTGGAGATTAAAATCTCATTGAATGAGCTCTGTGTTTGGGTTTCTTTTAAAGGATTGTGAGGCTCTGGCCAGTCTCCTTTTAAATATGGAGTGAAAATATGCATAAAAACTTCTACTACCCTAGCCAACCGCAGAAAGTGGCGCCCACTTGTTCTCAGAGGTACCTGAATTCAGGTTGTATGATGGGTTTACTTCCTGTAAATTCTAAGGATGATTGTATCAACAAATGCTTTATGAAGATCAGTATCAAAGCTGAAAGAGAAATTTAAGATAGCAGAAAAATATGCTGGTTAATTTGGGGGGGAAAAAATAGTTTATCCTGTGTGTTAATGTTTTCAGCAGAGCATTATGAATGGATACTCGGCTGCATAAAAGATGAAGAGTTTTTTTCCTTTTTTTCTTCCTTTTTTTTTTTTTCCCCCCCTCTCCTCAACTCCTTACTATAAGTTTTGCAAAGGAATCCTTTCCAAAAGGCTGATCTTTTTTTGATGTTGAGTCAGTGGACAACTGAGTTATTTTACACTTGGGGAGCCAAATTTTGTCTCCTATTGCACATGTTCAAGCCTAAATTTGGGCCTCAGATGTTTCAACAGAGGCAAGATTCCTGAAGGCACAGGGTGTAGAAATTTACACTGAAGCTCATGTAGCTATGCTAGGGAGATAATATTTTCCAGGCTGGGAAATCATTTCACCTTTAGTGAACAGTGTTGGAAAAATAAATCAGCTTAAAAAAATAGAATAGAATTAGAGAACAGACGATGTGGTTTAATTGCTTAAGGGAAGGCTGAAGGGAACTTTAAAGTCATCCTCTTACTTTTACAAGGCCAACCAAGCCACTGGCATAAATCAGAGTTGCTTGAAGAGTGCTCGAGTTAGCATTACAGGTCACTGCTGTCCTGGCAGCACTCCTTTGCTCTGGCCTGACCCTCCCTTGCCCACAGAAGAGGGTGACGCAGTGATCTTAGTACCATTTCAGGTTGAAAATTCCAACCCTTGCTCCTCTGAGACAGAAGTGAGGGAAAACAGGGGGGCTGGCTGTGGCCAGAGCCAGGGCAGTACAGACTCCCCCCATACACTGGACTTGTGAGCCCTGTGAGATTAAGATAACTCTTTGAAAATATATATTCATTTATATATGTGTGAGTGTATATATGCACTATTGGATTTTAGCTGTGAACTGAATGCCTTTAACCTGTAGTTTGTCCCAAACCAGTCTCTTTAATGGTGGTTCTGCAGTCAGACCACATAGACAAACACAGCTGTCACTTTATGCTTCACAGTTGCTCATACACAGCCTTAAGCAAGCAAAAGCATTTTCCCAAGATGCTGGGAAGGATGCTGAGGTGACCCTTGTTCTCTCTCTGCATAAACTCTGACTCCCATAAGACTGTGTTCAGCAATGGATGAATAGATGGACTCGAGTGTAGAACTTTATCTGAATAATGGTGCCTTTAGCACCTCAGTGGTTTTCTCTCCCTTTTTCTTTCCCCCCCTCTGAAGCCTCCCTGCTAGGAATAAGATGGTTTTCTACTGGGATGATTAAAACCAGTTGGCTGATTCTGAAGTGAGCAAACTATATAGCACAAGACATGAGATGCTCCAAGAAAGCTTTTTCTCATCTATCTGCTCTACTATTGCATTGATTAAAAAGCAAGCAAACAAAAAATGAAATGCAGCTCCCCCTCCACAACCCTGTTTGTCTTGAGAAAGCCTTATTGAAGCACTTGCATTATTTTGACATCAGTCTTAAAGCAGAGCTGTGGTCATTTTGGTTTGGCTTCTTTTAATTGTGCCAAAAGATACACAGTGCATAGAGTTTTGTTATTAAGGATTAAAAATCTAAAGCAAAACATGTAGAGTGCTGAGAGAGGATGGTTTATCCTCCAAGTGGACTAGAAGGGTGATGGTACCAGAGAAGTACAAGACTTGATATTCAAGAGTTTATTTACTTTCTTAAAGAAAAAAAAAAATCCTTATTCTGAGGATATGCAAATACAGTACCGCACAAGTCCATGAAGGACAGTACTTGGAGTGTGTAATATCTGCCTATTAAAAAAATAAGCAGCCTGTGTGTTCTGCCTAGTGCTCCCTTCTAGAGTTGTATTTTGGCACCTTTTAGTGTGAAGTGGAGTGAAAATCATAACCAGCTATTCAACACTATGAATGCAAGGAGGTGAGATGCCAAGACAGAAGCATAAGGCCGTATGATTTGTGCAACTACTTTAATTAAGCTGACCAATGACTCCTTGTGAGGAAGCTTACAAAATTAGAACCTGTATGTACCAGAGTGATAAAGCAAGTGGCTTGTGGCATACCTGACCCTCGGGGGAAACAAATTGTTTCCAGCTTGGTGCATGATGCAGAAGTTATTCATACTTGCTGAGCACTTGGCTGCATTTAGATGGCACAGATTATCTTATGGAAGATACCTGGAAACTTAATAGTATCCAGGCCATTTTCTTAACAGAAGTTGCTATTTACCAATATGAATTGCTTAGCGTTTCTCTTACTGGAAGATGGCTTCTTTTATGTCCGGATGATAAACTAGGCAGACTGAGTTTAGATTGTGAAGATGCACCTAAGGTGTTAAAATGTCCCTGTCTGGAGGCTGATCACAATGTAGCCAAGGCACTGGAGGGCCCAACACATGGGCTAGCATTACTGGGGCCAGGTGGAAAATACAAGGGGGGTTTGGCCTGCATTGAGCTCTGTGCTGTTTTAATCTTTGTACCTGAAATAATCTGGTGAGGTTCAGTGCCAATGCAACCTGCAGCTGCACCTGCTTATTGGTGGGTAGCAGTTGGTTTGAGAGTAAAACTTGAACTTTTAATTTTGCTTGCGATGTTCTCCGGTCAGAATTCAGAGATGCTGTTTTCTTGTCTCCCTGCCTCTCAATGCTGTTGAAATGGTGTTATGATCTTGATGATAAAATCTCATATGAGGCCATTGTCAGACTTCAGAAGAGAGGCAGCAACGTGACTCTTCCACTTCAAACGTATTTGGAATTTTCTGCAGATTAGCTTTGGTCCCACAACTGTCTATTTAAAAGACCAGTATGGTTCCCCCTCTGTGCTTCTTAGCATGAGACTGGCTCATAACATGATGTATTTTAACTATGAGAGGAAAGAAAAAGACCACTGCTGCTAAGCCACAAGCATTCTGTACGCAGATATGTTTTGATTCAGCTTCCTTCATCCATCCCAGGCACTAATTTTCGTTGCTGCAAGCTCTGTAGGACTATGCACAACATGTGTGTATTTTTGGCTAGTTATTTCAAAACAACCTTTAAAGCTTATAGAAGGCAACTTTGAATTTTAGTGGGGGAGAGAGAAAGACACAATGACTTTACTTGGAAATAATCACAGTATGTGCCCAGTTAATGTTTCTGTTCAAAATATTGGTGATGGCTAAGTTCAGCTCTACAGACCCATATAGACTTGGGGTGTATGGGAGTGTGTGTGGAACGTTGCTACTTCACTTTTTCACAGAATAGTTGAAGCTGGACCTCTGGAGGTTATCTGGACCCACCCTCCTGCTCAAACAGTGTCACCTAGACCTGGTTGCCCAGGACTATGTCCAGACAGCTTTTGAATATCTCCAAGGTGGGAAAGTCTGTGTAACCTGTGCCAGTGCTCAGTCACCCTCACAGTAAAAAAGTGTTCCCTGATTTGCATCCTTTTTGGCTTCTAATTATTCCATGAGGCATCAGTAAATATTTTTATTGACTTTAGTGGCATCTATTGGGTGGACAGTAGGAGGGAGGCAGTCAAGCTGTTGTAGCCCAAGGATGCTGAGGGTGAGTGCTCAACACCTTGAATCGCTTACCCTTTTCCTTAGGCTGCTGCATGGACAGAGCCAACCTCCTCAACGAGCAAGGCTGTCTTGGCTGTCCCAGCTCCCTGCTCTTTCCCCACCTGTCTTCCTCTCCTGTTTCCAGGAAACAATGCTGACACTTCTGCATGTGGATGTGATTATCCACCTCTCCTCAGCATCATGTATACCCAGTGGTTATTGCCCATTTCCAAATCTTACCTTAGTTTGAAACAAATTTGACATAAACCATGTGATGTGAGAGGAATGGTGTGTGTGTGTTTGACCACCTTGGCAGGTAGAGGCCAGAGGTAATGAGTATCTCTACTCCTTGTACTCAGTGCATCGATTTCTCTCTGTGCAGATGTGTGTGTGTGTGTGGGCGGGATTTTTACTCTATTTTCGCAGGCATAAGTAGTTAGATGGAAGGCTTAAACCTTATTATATGTCCACTGTTGCAAAACATGGGGAACACCTGCAAGAGTGGGTAACTTTGCATTTATACCTGCTTTAAGTCTCTGTGCAAGTAAAAAGAGTAAAATGCTGTTAGTGTCAGAATGGGGCTGGAGGTGGGAAGCAGCGGGGAATCAAGCTTTGATCAGGAGTCAGCTAGCCAAGGTTTTTTGGTTTTTAGAGTGCGTCTGTCTGTTATGGACTCAAACACTTCCTTACTTTTAGGGAATCTGCCTGAGATGCCCGTTGCAAAGCATGCAGTGCATATCCAGAAGCAGCATCAGCAGTTCAAGTTTAGGCAAAATATTTTGGCTACTTGCCTTTTTTTTTTTTTTTTCTCATGTATTTAATAGCTTTCTTAATGTCCTGGCTTTCTGGATTAGCAAAGAGACCTAGCAAATGGAAGCCAAAGAGCTCTGTGTGCATGCTCATGGGTGATAGGCACAAATTAGAAAGGCTGTGGGAAAGCAGCCCCCTGAGGAGCAGCTGTTGTGCCATGTGCATGACTGTGCTGGGGAGGGGGAAGGCAGGTGGTTTTCTGATCAATAATGTTATACGGGGCAGAACCATCTTGTGGGTGCAGTTATGGACTATGTCCCTTTCACATAATATGAATTTATGCCTCTGTCCCCATAGGAGGATTGGACTGCAGTGAATTATACTTGCATAGCTGCAGTATGGTTCAAATTATGTGAGTAGACAAGCCTTATTTCCAGTTTTTAATGAAACAATAGGGACAGATCCAAAGACTGCCAAAATTAATGGCAGGATTCCTGTGGGCTGCTTTCCATTTATTCAAGAGCCACCTAAGAGGGCACTTTACCCTCTAGAAAGAATTTTAAATATAACTTTCTATGACTCGTGGGCTTATTTTCCCTCCCAGGCTAGTGGAGAGGACCCCTGTTATTGCTTTTGGGAGGTGGCTCAGACTCTGGTGTTGGATGGGAATTCTTTGAGAACGTAATTAGGAAATACATCACTTCAGCATTTTTTTATTGTAAACATACATCACTGCAATACACCATTGTTATGAAATAAATATCTGATATTCCAGAAATATGGAACAATCCCATTTGTTCTAAGAACAGAAGGAAGGCAACTTTTCTTCAAGATTGCAGAAATATGCCTCTTGCTGCAGAAAGCACACTTTGCCTTGAATGCTGGAGTCAATGGCTCTAGGCCCCTATATACGTTGGCAAGAGTGTGCCTGACTGTTGGATGTATGGAGATGGCAGCAATCCCATGAGGCTGATTAATGAAGACAGGCATAACTGCTGGCTCTCCTTGAGAAATAAAACCATCCTTTTCCCTGCCACTCTTGTAGATTTTTGAAAGGCATCTGTGGAGCTCGCCTATACGCAGTATTTTGTGTTCCTTGTGCGTGTCTTTAGAAATATCCTTCCTTGTTTGTGTCCCAGTGGAAACAAGTATCTGATAGTGTTGCTGGTGCACTGTTTTCCTTCCTTAATCTGTTTTTGTGTTTCAAACCCCTCCAGTGCAAAAGAAATCATTGCCCCAGATGGAAAGCAATGGCACTTTGCATAGGCATAAAGGCTTTACTTAAGTGAATATCTCTGTACTTCAGTGAGTTAGAATTTTAAACTACTTGCCTGATCCAAGACACAGATTGCTTGAACCTGTGTGTTTGCAGCAGTTTTACTTGGCCTAGTGTTTCCTCTTCAGCAATTTGCCACCTTTGATTTCCTGCTTTTTCCTTGTTTCAGTGCTAGCTACTGATATAGATGTTACTTTTGAGTAGTGGGTCCCATGAACAAGGTTCTGCCTTATGCTGGCACAGCTGGTGGCTGACCTTCCTCTAGAAAATGGTAATTTATCAAAATAAAGGCATTTAATGGAGATGAGCTTGAGGCATTGTTGGTTTTTATAGCATTTTTTAACGAACGTATTCTCTGTTTGCCCAAAATATATTTGCATGGTTTCTTCTTTCCTTCTACCTTTTATAAATCTGTCTCTGCTTGAATTGTGACTGTTTTTTCAAGTAAAAGCGGACCTTTGTTTTGTCCAACCAGATATTTAAGTTGAGGCCAGAGGAATTATTTTCAGAATTTACTTTTATGAGAAATCAGATTCTTTCAGTCTAAATCCACACAAATGGCCAATGTCAGAACAGTTGAATCGACACGCATGCCAACTTCTAGACGCTTTTCTCTGAAAATCATTTGTCTGGTGCCATGGTGATCTAACTTTAACTAAGGCAACAGTCTATCTGAGATTATGCAGAGCCCAGAGTTTGAGGTGAATGTTACCTTCCACATGCAGATGTTGCCATGACAATAGTTGGCTACCGCAGCTTTGACAAGGAGCATTCAAAAGATGCACTCCTGTCCAGCCTAGAGCATGGGTGAACTTAAGGATGGCCATGGTCCTGGAAAGGTGATGTTTCAGGCCATCCTATGATAACTGCTATACCACTTGCTGATCTCCTGTGTCTTGCTTGCTGGGAAGGCTATGCTGCAAAGTTGCATTGTCAGTGGAGTGCAAGACCCAGCTATAAAACCCATGTGGTGTCCTGTGATAAAGCTACGTCCAGGACAGTTTCCTGCTGAGCAATAGCAGATTACAGTGGAAAAAAAAAAATGGAACTCTCCTATCCTGAGCTGTACACCAGCTGGCTGTGGCCCAGGCTCCTGCGTGATGTCTGAGTACCAGCATTTCTGGTTTGACCCTGGGTCTGCCTCCATTACTCCCTCCGTGATTTACCTTGCATGGCTCTATTTGAAGGGTAGGATGAGGCTCAAAACGCTTCAAACTGACTCTAGACATAGCCCCCTGGGGGGGGTAGGAATACATGGTGGCAGTGACTTTTGGCCAAGGGTTTAAATGTAACCAAGCCCTTTCCTGTGCATTTAAAAATCACATTTGAAGTGAGGGGTATCACTACCAGTGTGTGTTTAAAAAAATCGTGGCCCCTCATGCTGCCCTGTGAGTTAGCAGCAAGCTCTGCAGCCTGTCTCTTGCTCCTGTCCTCCTTGCCATACACACTCAGGAGGATCACAGGGAAGAGAAGCAAGGACTAAATGTCCAAAATGCTCCTTCCTCTGAGGGGTCACTTATTGAGGAAAGGCACCACACTGAGATTTATTTTTTTTTGAGTGGGAGGAGTTTATCTGCACCCTACCAGGAAGCCATGCTACCGCTTGCTCTGTGGCAGGCTCCATGTTCGCCCAGAACCCTGGCAAACAGAAAGGCCCTTCTGCTGTCCCACTGCTTCCAGAGAGCACTGTGGGAAAAAAACATGTAAGAAAATGCCCACTCTGAAGTGACTGCTCAGAAATGAGCTATGCTGTAATACAGGCACCTCAAAATGGTATTTCATTATAGTGGGAGTGGTTTATTTTTAGATCAGTCAGTCCTTCAGTTGGCATATCTATATGACTTCTCATTAGCTCAGCTTTTACAGGAAAAAAATAGTTCATAATTAATTGTTTCCAATTAATTTACCAGCTCACAGTTAAGTTGCTTGGAGTTTATTGCTTGTTGTTGTTGTTTCCTTAGCAATTGTATTTATTAAAGCAGTCCATTGGGAATGGGATATCCACCTTTCAAATTTACAAATGGAAAGCCTTTCCTGGAAGCATCCAGAGTATGTGGTTAACACGTATTCTAATTTTCCTGAGGCCTGTGCTTTAGGGTTGGAGAAAAACCTGTGTTAAGGCCATATATTTTTTCTTATTTCAGACTCATTATAAACATATACACGCACCTTTACTGCATACAACATTCATCACTTTGTCTGTCAAGCCTGGCTTTCCTTAGTGCTTGCTTCATGCTCTTAAATCTCAGCAAGTGAGTATGCATCAAGTTAAGCATGGGAGTCCTAGGCTCCTTCCTCCACTTGCTATGGGCTTTAACTTCCTCAGAACAACTACTTGGTGTTTAACAAAAAAATATAATTCAACCTGATAGCCAAGCACCTGAAACTGTTAAAAAATCCTGTTCTGTGAAGTGTCTTGGCTTTATCGTGGTAGCATCTGAGTGCTCTCCAGAGCTAGAAATTAACCAGGAGACTTCTGTTATTCAATATAAAGTCAATGAAGTTTTGTTACCATCTCTTTCCAGAGAAAAGTTGCTGAGATACTTTTTTACCTGATTGCTTCGTTATTAAGTTCTGAGTGGGTGTCTGTACAGAACACCAAAAGTTTAAGTGCCTTAGGGTTGTTGTCACTGTGTTCAGCTGATACCGAATTGCATGCGCTTTGGCTTGAGCCTGAGAAAGATGAAGCGCCTATATTCAAGAGGTATCAGTGCTGAATTGAGCTAATGACAGCAAATGAGAACACAGTGCAAGACTTAAACTCATAGGTAAACCCAAGCCTAACCTTGATGGCTGTTGCCAAGGGGCAGGCTTAAACCTCAGGATTCCTGGAGGAGCAACTTGAGATTCTCAATTTTTGCATTTTTTTTGTTGAGATTGCCTATTTCTAATTCCAGTTAACTCCAGATCTGTAGTCTTGTATGGAAAGGACAAGAACTGATGTAATTGGAGTCAGATCATCGTCAGTGAGGAGCTGATGGAGTCTCTGACCTGCCATGTTCTATTACAGGCAGCGCTGCCTGCGAGTCAGTGAGGAATGCAGGTCTCGAACTTGTGGTCTCTCCTTGAAGATTTCTTGGTGCGCACCCTTAACCATCGGAGACAAGTCTGTGGCAACTGCCTCCCAGAAATTATATTTTCTTTTGCGTGCAAACATAACTCTCCTTGCGTGGGTTTAATTCTGTCCAACAGTTTCTGTGCCATGTGATGAGCTCAATCTGGCACCAATGGGTAATGGTGATTAAATGCTGACCCAGGTTACTGAAGAATTCCAGTAATATCCTTGAGTCACCGTTCAACCTCTTATCGCATTTCCCCTGAGAGAGCAGCAAAGCAGTTGAGGAAACCAATAAGAGCTTGAGGTTTCATTCCATTGCTCTTTCGTGAAGCTGAACCAGAGTAAGGTGGGCATACAATCAACTATCTCCTCCTCCTGCCGAGAGAGCAACGTTGTCTATGCAATACTCTGCCATCTTCAGTGGTGCAGGTGTGGTGTAGTGTTAGGGATACCAGAGTACCCCAAAACTGCCACTTGGTTTAAACATTTTGATGGCAGTCACTATCATTGCCCCTGGAAGCTTGTTCCAGTGATTAATTACTCTGCTGGCTGCCCAAATTCTAGTCTAAATTTGGATGGCAACCCTGCTGCTGCAGAGATTAAGCCAGCCCTCGGAGCTAGCCTCTGCCACCTTTGCTCATGTTGACTCGTACTTTGTAATACATAGGAACTACTCAGGATGAGGAAATTCATCAAAACCAGGCCTGGCTGTATAGACACAGTAATCCACAGAAGCGATTTGGCTTCTGGCATTCTCTATATCTCAGAAAAGTGAAGAAAATACTTGCTTTTATTAAAATGTAAATCATGTTTATCAATTACTGCAGTTTAAAACATGTTACTAACTATCTTTGGGATTGCAGAGGGCTAGCAGCTTTCCCTGGACTGGTTTGATGGGAATTGTGAAAATCATATCCACAGGGCAGGAAGCGAAAGGCAGGAGGTGGTTCTGCCTTTACTGGTTTAGCTCCTGGATGCTGATTTTTATACTGATATTCTTGGATGACATTGCTTCTTATTCAGGGATGTGAAAAATATTAATAAAATACAGTAAAATATTCATAGTTCAATGACTTTTGCAATGA
Source organism: Gorsachius magnificus (assembly GCA_034008185.1). Classification (NCBI taxonomy): domain Eukaryota; kingdom Metazoa; phylum Chordata; class Aves; order Pelecaniformes; family Ardeidae; genus Gorsachius; species Gorsachius magnificus. The sequence continues at coordinate 115,881,206 of CM067081.1, read as the reverse complement.
CTTTTTTTTTTGAGTGATTTAAGATAACTGAAATAAATATTTTCTGGGGAAGATTTATTAATATTGGAAAGCGTGTCTAGAAGTCTTCAGGGTATAGAATACACTTACACTTTGATAACAGGTTCTTCCTCAGGTGCACAGAAATAATACTGACTTAAAAAAGTGATTCAGAGTTTTGAGGCTAGTAAAGCTCATTACACCAGTTCAACAAAACAAAGAGTTTATGTAGAAACCATTCTTATTATTTCAGACCACAAATCTACCAAATTAATATAGGATTTATAAGATCATGTGAAATTTTAGGGTTTTTTTTCTGAAAAAAAGGTGTACTTTATAGAATTATAACGAATTTACTATCGCTTTAATATTCTGTGAAAGTGACTTCAAGATTTCCAGCAGACTAAAAATTAAATATTACTTTTGTTTATAAAATGCCTCCACTTATATATAAAGAAAAATTGATAAATTGATGTTTGGAGTTTTTTAGTCAATGAATGCATGTTTAGGATAAATGTGGGATAGGTATATATATGTGTATATATAGTAATACAATTATTATCCCAAAAGGCATTTTTGAATCACATTGATATATTAACAACTGATTTTCTGACTTCAAGATTAGTTTTGATTACATCGTTGCCGAGAGTTACAGAAACCAGAAGCTGTGAAAACTCCTCTGAAAGACAGCTGAAGACATATAAGGAATTCATAGTTGTGCAATGCCACCAAATTACACATACAGGAAGCTTAAAGTTAGAACAATAGTATAATACATAGTATTACTGTAAACAAGGACCTTCTTACAAGAGTCTAATTCACCATAATTTATTATATTGGGTTTTGACAGGTGGGAACTCTGTAGTTTTTATTCACCCAAATTTTATATGCACTATTCTTTAATTATATTACTTTCCACAACCTTTGGAAAGTTTTAAGATAAATGTAAATATTCATGTATCTAAGTTACTCTCAGATCAGAACAACTATTAAAATAATACATATATACACACACAGTAAATCAAAGCATTTTAAGAAATTTGTATTAGGTACCCTCACAACGTTCTTCAACCAGTAGGCCCATATCATGCAGTGATATTGCTCTTGGACAACTTCTTCAGTATTTGCAAGAGTTTCCCTGAGTACAAGATTTCCTTGATAACAACGCTTATCTGCTTGCCAGACCTGGACAACAGTAGTGAAACTCCTCAGTAGTCCAGTGCAGCGAATGGGTGCTGTGGATCAGAATGGCTCTCGGAATAAAAATAATTGATTTATTGTTGGTTTTGCCCATATAATAGAAGTATCTTGCAGACTCCAGCAACTATTCTCTCATTCATAATCTACAGGGTTTTATTTTTCTTTTCTCCTTTAGACTCATCACCTCTTTGATCTCCTACTTAAAAGGTACGGTAGGTTCAGTGACATTTTTAGTTAAAATTATTCAAACCAGAAGGCAAAGAGGAAAATAAGAATTTGGAGGGCTTCTTTTGTGCCTATGAGGATTTGGGATTTGTATACATGGAGACTTGCACAACTCAGAATAGGTCATTGCATGTTACCAGATGTGTTAAAATAACAATCTCAAAGATGTTTATTTAAGAATCAAAGTTAGTTCATTATTTTTGGTTTACTTTAGTAACTAAGTAGGTCTTTAAGCAAGCCAGTCTGCTTATTTTGTCTGAAGTATCCAACTTTCTCCTCTCCTCGTGAGAGAATGAAGGGTAATCATGCTGCAGCAATGCCAACCAAGGTCACCAATGCGCTTTCAGAAAGACTTAGCTATTTAGGATATTTTGGAATACGGGTGGAGCCAATGTTTACTTTCTACTTTAAAAGTGCCTGTCCTCAAACACCAGATACTTACACAGATGATTATAAACACAGGAAAAATATAAATAATGCAAAACCTTTCAGATTAAGCCAGATTCTAAAACATAAGTAACCAGAAAGAAGACAAATGTCTTCCAGCAGTTGTATGGTTTGCCTTGTTTCCATACCGTTTTCGCCTTACCAAGAATTTAAGCAGGTAAAGTTGTTTTACAGGGTTTCTTGAAAGTTAACAGATTTTGGTGTGAGCATGAGGTGGCTGAGGAGGGGATGAGTAGTGTGTGACCCTGAATGGAAACATCACCTCACCAGTCCCTGCTCTGCGACTGGGAACCTGATAGCATTAGTAGTCCTGCTGTTTTGAACTGTAGCAGTAACCCAAAGATAATTTCACAGGCTACTAGGTTTCAGACCACACAGGTCACAGGAAGCGGAACTGGCAAATCGCCTGTTCAGAGTATGCTTTCATCCCCTAGAATTTCTACTTGCACCAACCCTGCCTTCCTGTGTGTTTAGGTGCGAAGAGAGTCCTCCAGCTGTGACTTGAAGCATCTACACTGGGAGGTTCTCCCTCGCTGTTGTCATAGGAGGGAGCCAATGCTCAGGTAACAAAGTTAAAAGGTGCAATAACAGTAAGAAGCACCAACCCTAGTGTGAACTACTTGATGCAAGCCATATGAAATATATCCTTCAGCACTGACTTTCTCCCAGTTTCCATGGAAATGGATGATCTGGCTTCTCATTTTTAACTACAACTCATCTGGAGAGGCAGGAACACAAAAGAAAATGCACAATAACTTTGACCAATATATTTTTTACTTAATAAGAGAGAAATGTCCTGTTCTTGAGACAAAGTCAAGAGATCACCTATGATGATAAGCCAATTCTGGCAATCTTTCTTTTCCTTAAATTGAAATTGCAGCCAAGGGCTAACTTTGCATGTCTTTCTTTTCATGAAATAAAATTAAAAAATATGTTTGGCTCCACTGAAGTCAATGGCTTTGCCCACAATGGAGTGGGAAAACTCCACTGGCATCAGAACAGCCAGGCTTTGCCCAAAATGCAACCAAGGGGATTGCTTACAGTGAACTGGAGGATGAAAGTAAACATTGCCCTAACATGTCTTAGACCTCAAGCAAATATTAAAACAACTTATATGAATTAAGTTGGACAAGCTGTGACTGGACTGTGAAAGCCCTCTCAGCTGTAGAAGCACTGAAATCATAGAAAGTCGCTCGCTCACTTCCTCAGCAGTTGACTTGTTACGTATTGGTGCACATATTGTTGCTATTCTGTAATAATGCATAGCAAAAATATCCTTTATGTTTGTCAGCTGAATGAAATGAAGTTGTGCATTGTAGTTTGTCTTTTGATTTTGACTTTCTTGCTGCTTCTTGGTAAGTGTCGTCTACCTTTCTGAACCTGATAAGTCATGAGAAGTTTTTAGCACTGCATTTGGAGTGGGCATCATTTTGGACAGCCATGAGTGCATAATATATCATCTCATATCATTGCCAGTAAGACAGTCTTAGTCTTTTGTGTCACTTGGGACAATCAAAATGGGTTTATTAAACTCAGAGTCTTAGGATATAATTTTTTAGGATTGTTTTTCCGTTTCTCTAAAATCTGATATGTAGCTACCACAGTCTGCTGGAATTTGCAGAAGTGGGAACGTACATGCTCCTAGCTTTTCTCATACACTGACAAATTTGAGAAGCTTTGTTTAAAATGGTGGTGTTCTAAGGCATGTTCCTGGTCTTGGAATACAAGAGTTAGACAGAAAATGGATTAGCAGGCTGAATTCAGGTAAAAAACTAATGCAAAATGAAATTTCCTTTTTTATAAACTGAAGTACAACTAAAGGAAACTTGGGACAAAACGTGCACTTAGTTTTTGCCGAAATTTTCTCCAAGTGACAAACCAGCCAGTTTGACTTGTGAAGTCTGGAGGAAAGCCAAGGCTCTGTAACCTTATTACATGCTGCTACTACTACTTCTTCACCCTACCATCACCTATAGCGATGTGGCATGTTCATGCCTGCAAAGTTGGTGGGGGAAGCCTTCTGTCTATTTTTAAAGTTATGTAATGTTAGCCTAGACATAAGCGTCTTCACCTAACTTTTTTTGTTGCTGTTCATTCTGTGTGTGAATGTGGGACTGGTTTTTGAGGTGGAGGGAGGAGATTAAAACAGGGGAAAAGCAAGGGTGTTTTTAACTGCAGGAAGGTGAGTTGGAGGAGGGGGAAAAGACCTCACTCCCCAGGGATAGAAAGATTTTTCTCTTCCAGCTAGTGAGATCATTTGTCTATTGTGAGCCTGTATCTACTTGGAGACATGCACCTTGCTCTGTTTCCATAAGGTCCAGGAAAAAAAGAAAACCTAATTGCATAATTAGTTTTCACTATTCCTGACATGCTATTCCTGTGTTCTGTGAAATCTAAATTTTTCAACCGGGGCAAGGCATGAGCTCAGCATTCAGGAGTAGGTACCTGCCAAATCTGAAACTTTAAAAAAGAGAGAGGAGGAGAGGAGGGGAGCTGATTTATTCCAGCTCCATAAAGAATTTGACCGTATGTAACAGCTGGACAACCTATTATTTTTCACACATGGACAGCCTCAGAAGTGTCCAGAAATAATAATGCAGCTTGGGCATTCAATGAGTATGAGAAATTTTTATCCAAAACAGTGAAGAGGGAGGGGAAGCTACAAGCCTTTTTAAATGAGGTTTTGCATGAAAATAATGTCACAAATAGCTACTGCATGGCAGCAGTGATAAACTAATGCTAGGGGACAGCAATTATGAACATCACAGTAACCTCTGACAGATGTCAAATGAAATCCTAAATCAACATCTGCCTCCATAGGCTGCATACTCCCAAAAGGAATATTCCTTCTTCTGCTCTTATCTCCTGCTCCATCCTCTCCTACCTGCCAACAGCTGTGAAGGCTGGCGAGCTGTGAAGGCTGGCGAGCTGCCCAGAAGGCTCTGCGTAGTCTAAATTAAAGAGGCATGTTAATTTGGGAAGACTTCTTCAAACCTCTAGTAGTTGGTGGATATGCCATAATTCTGCCTCATTCATTCTCTGCTTGTGAAGAGAACCTTTTTCAAGCCATATGTATGTTGAGATACATCTGCTGGGCCGAGGTTGATTTTTCTGTTCTCCAGGTTAACTCTCTATTCTGTGATCAGATGCTGGCAATATGGCACCCAGGGTTGCACCCATGCACTGATTTTATTTTAAGTATTTTTCTGGCACATGATTCTGTTGACAGTATTGGTATGAAGCAGTCTTACAATGTCAGGGATGCCTGCTTTCATTGTGGAGAATATGTCTGGAGCCAGAGAAGGTGCAGCCAGAATGGGAATGACAGTCCTCAGTCATCAAGAAGTCCTCTGGGCACAATTCAGAGCAGCCTTGACACCATTCTAACCTGTAGTATGGGAAGGTAAAATGTCTTCCAGCTGCCTGCTGGATCTGGAAGCAAGAAACATCAGCAGCCTTCCCCTGTGAGGCCCTGCAGAAACGATGTGCAGTAGCAGAGAGATCTGCTTAATTTTAAAGGAACACAATCTGGGAATTTTTAGAAAAGTTTCAGAAATTAATTTCTTTGGGTTTTGAGGTTCAGAAGAAAGCAAGAGATGTTGGAAAAAAAGGAAAAGGGATCGTGCGAGCCTCAGTTTGGATTTCCAAAATTTCAGAGTCTGCTAGGGAGGTCTATGCAGGATTTCAGACCCAAGGGAACAACAAACCCAGTTGGCTTAAACTGGCTTTCCTGCCAGCTCACTAAGGCAAGTGGGAAGTCCGAGGTTTGTAATCTCCTTTTAAGTTTTCTCTGGACTTAAGTTGCTTACAGTTTGTTTGCTCATGCCCTTCCCCCCACCTCCCCACCATTTAATAGGAAAACCAAGGATAAAATGTTGAGTCTCTCCTCTCTTATTAAAATACCCCAAAACAAGTACAGAACAGAGCAGTGAGAAATAACCCCAGTGACCACTAGCCAAAACTCACAAGTAGTATGTGCATATCTGAAATAGTTGGTGCACTCGCATAGGAAATCGCTGGATATTTTACACCTCTTGCAGCGGTTTAGTAACTGGCTGTGGAAGCTCATTCCCCACTTGAGAAAGTCATGAATTATACAGTTTTTTACATCTGTTGAGCATGTTGTGCTTCTCAATCATCCAACTATACTGAGCCCTAAGTTTTCAGCCTTCACAATGAGATCACTGTTTTCAAGCACGTTCTAGTGGCATTTTGTCAAGCCATGTGTGTTTTCAGGATGGGGGCAGGGAGGGAGGAACAAAAGTATGCTGCCGTTTCACAGGATTACAATCTACTTTTCAGCCTACATAAAACTGTGACTGACCCATCAACAAGAAATATTCTTTGTTTACTACTACTTCTCCCTCTTGAAATGGTCTGAGTGTTGTTAGGAAGAAGAGCCTAAAAGGGAGGAATATATGTTTTTCACTTTGGATTTCAATACCTGATTATCTAAAAAAAAAAAAACCAACCCCAAACCCAACAAAAAACCCCTGAAAACAACAAAACAAAGCCACAAAACTTCAGTCATCCTTAAACCTCCTCTTAATGTGTTTATTTCACTGTGCAAAGACTCAGTTTTGCTTCAGCTGCGTGATGTTTTGAGTGAAACTCTACTATTAATCGAGGGCTGACCATGTGAACAGAGATTATGGGATACAGTATCTTAATGTTGCTTAGGCACAGGCATAAGGAAATTGCATACACTGATTAGCAGATCTTAAATCAAAGTACTCTGGGTTCATAATTGCAGGAGGTAGATTCCATAGAACTAAGAACAAACAACTTGGGAAGGGGCAAAGAGGGAAAACCTTTGTAGGAATTATCCATGGATAATCTATTGCAGTGGAGACAAACAGAAAAATTAATACGTTTATCTTGAGACACCCAGGACTCATTGAGATCCCTCCAGGCTGAACAATTCACAGGCAGATAATAATTCTTTGCACTGAATGGGTTTCATCATTGCCATATAAAGAGTTCTTTTTTTTTTCTAGAGACAGTCACTCATCACTTAAACAACGGTCAGCCATAGAAACACTTCTGCTGGCCAAAATTCAGATGCAGAGAACACAAAAGCAATATATGTGATGAATGTTGACTACTTGATGCGTAGGGGCAGCTTAAGGTTTTATGCACCTTTTGTACTGGCTTTCTGGTTTTGGACTAAAATCCACTTCCTTGCATAGTTTACATCATTTGAAAAGGGGGAATGGGCATTCCCATCTAAATAGATAACAAGCATGGCACTGAAAATTACAGCCTCATGTAAAATAAGCTGGACTAGCAGTTGGATCAAAAACATTTCTGTGTTCTTGCTGAGAAATAAAGCATGCAGAGAAAACCCCTCTAAAGGCAAAAGCCTTCTAAAGCGCTTAGACCCTCAGTGCTTAATTCAGGTAGTCTAAGTGACTGTAATTCATATGTTTTCCCAGTCCTGTGAGTGTGTAGGGCCAGCTGGGCCCAGCTGGGCTGTGGGTGTGCAAGGAGGGAAAAGCTACACCGCACCCTCCAGTGTCCTGGGGCAGATGTCAGACCTGGCTGTGGTGTGTGCTTTCCCCACTGCCCTGGGCTGTGCAGAGGAACAGGCAGGGAAGCTGGAGCCAAGGATACTGCTAGGCAGCCCCTACTTACCCACTGAGCCACAGTGCCCACCACTTCTTGCTGGTCCCTGAGCGTGCCCTAAGCCGCCTCCTGAAATGCCCAGATCAGCTGCAGCTGCTGTGCTGTGGCTGTGTTGATGTGCCTGGGGAAGTGTCTTGGCTTGAGGACTAATTGTGACAAGGAGATCTAGCTTAAGTTAGGCTGAGTGGAGTTCACACCCAGCAGCTAAACCTGACTAATTTCAGCAGTTTTCTCCATTAAGCTCAGGATAAGCCATGCTATGTGTGGACTGGAGAGACTGAACTACCATCTTTTAGTCCATATCTATAATACACTTTTCTTTCTCCTTCTTTTTTGATCCTCTTTTTTTTTCTCTTACCCCTTTTGCCTGTTTCTACCCCCATCTTCTCTTGGAAGACCTTATCACCCTCTACAACTCCCTGAAAGGAGGTTGTAGAGAGCTGGGTGTTGGTCTCTTCTCCCAGGTAACGGGTGATAGGATGAGAGGAAACAGCCTCAAGTTGCACCAGGGCAGGTTTAGGTTGGACATTAGGAAAAATTTCTTCACAGAAAGGGTTGTCAAGCATTGGAATAGGCTGCTCAGGGAAGCGGTTGAGTCCCCATTCCTGGAGGTATTTAAAAGACGCATAGATGTGGTACTTAAGGACATGGTTTAGTGGTGGAAGAGCAGGGTTAGGTTAACAGTTGGACTTGATCTTAAAGGTCTTTTCCAAACTAAATGATTCTATGACTCCCTCCTCATCCCCCCCCCCCTCCTTTTTTTCCCTCCTCGTTTTTCCTTCTCTTTTTTTTTCTTTTCCTCTTTTCCCCTTCTTTTTCTCCCCTCTTCTTACCCCCCCCTTTTTTTTTTTGGGGGGGGGGGGGTGGGTGGGCTCTCTAGCATATTCTAGCTCAGCTCAGCAACATATCAATGAAATTTTTAAGAGGATCAAAGTCGTCTTTACCCTGCCCTGGGATGTGACTATAGCACTTCTGGTGTTAATCAAGACTGTATAGCTGACAACCTCCTTCAGCAGGCTGGGCACCAGGTTTTGCACCTGCCAGCCCCTTGTAGGGGCTCTGGGCTGCACAGCGCTAACACAGCCCCCACGTAGGGTTGGCTCTAACAGCAGGGCAGCCTGCATAGGTTGCTTGTAACCACATTGTTGATCCATGGCTGCGTAAAACTGTCTCTACCTACAGAATGAGAGAGCCCGCACCAGTGGTTTCCAGAGATGCGCTGGAGAGTGGTGACTTGTTACCAGCTGATAACATGACGGTGGAAGCAAGAGCTAGGCCAAGGTGTAGGAAAAAATCCCTCTTTGGGCACAGTGTGTTTGTGGTTAATGTTCATAAAAATGCTTGCCTGCTTGCAGCTAAATGCAAGCTGTATGTTGTTTATGTTTTAATTAAATAAGCAAATCCCTTTCCATATAGAAGGAGACAAGGCTGAGGTCTCTGCTGGTTCCAACTGCTACAGCTATGTGTCCTCATGCTATATTTAAGTTTTGGCTACATAAGCTCACTATGGGATTCTGATTAAACTTTAACATCTGTGGTGCCTCTGCCTTTTCTGTCTAGATCATAACATTTAGTGTTTCCATTATATATATGGACAATACCCTGACCCTGGTATGATGCCATTATCCTGTCACAAAATATCCCATGTACCCGGTTTTGCCAGGATGCAGAAATGCTATTAAAAAAGGGAAAAAAATAGTCTGTGACTGGCATTCTCCTTGGCACATAACAACTGAATGTAAACTGATGTGTGAAAATCAAAGCTGTCTGGAAAAAATATCTGAAAGGGGATGAAGCTCATCAAAGAAGTTGTCACTATAAATAACTAAACTACATTTTGATTTTATGGTATTTACATTGAGCTCAGTCACGACAGGAGTTAAGAAAAGGAATGAAGGCTTGTGGTGGTGGGGGAGCCTATGGGCTAATATTAGCTGCACTGTTTTGTTTCAGGACACTGTCACAAAGAGGATGAGAAGCTAAAGCATCCTTGGTATTACCACTTGCATGTTAAATGGGATTCCCTCCTTGAAGATATTTTTTGTGTTGTCAGAGGAAGGAAACGGCAGCTGCGAAGTTGGGCTCCTCTCACACTGACCGCAGAGCCCACCCCACCCCCCTGGAAATCTATGCCAGATGCAGGAAAGAATGAGCAAGGTTTTCAAAGTGGACACTCAGCATATGGGAGGGAATACTTTAGCAACCAGAAAGCCTTGGATAATTTCAACAACTCTCAGTACTTGACACGGTTCTTGAAGAAAATCCACTCCAAGGCTCTCAGTGGTGTAGAATAGAGAGCTATATGTCTTCTTCCTGTCTATGTGGAAACCCAGTTTAAAACCAGCCTGCTGAAAGCCTCTTTTTGTATGTTGTCTGCATGCTTGCTGTGAAGCAGAAGTAGTAAATGCTTGGTTTGGAGGAACAGTAAGCTGAGGTGATGAGGTATTCACAAGAAAGCGAAGGTCCTTGACCAGCCTCTGAGACAATGAGGCCATTTCTAGCTCTCTGCCTATGGAAGGTAGCTTCACTCCCCAGCCTAAAGCCATAGATATTATAACTTGGGTAGATTAGAAAATGGTAAGCGTTTTCCATGTAACAGGAAAACTCAAGAAATGTTTTGTTTAAAAATATTAATAGAAAGGTTCAACTAAACCAGCTGAGGACCCAGAAGTCCAGCTTTATTTTCCAATTTTTTGAAATGTTTTGATAAAATCTTGGCTTTTAGAAACACAGATGAAATATTTTGGGCTCACTTTGCTATAGACAAAAAACCAAAAACCTGAACAAAACACAGTGTCTCCAAAAGTATCCGTTTCAGGAGAGGCCTTTTCCTTCTTTCGCTGGAAAATCTTGATTGAAAAAATGTGACCATCTACGTTTATTGCAATAAGTATAGAAAGTTAATGCAGGACATCTCGGCTCTGCCATGAGCGCTCCTAGTGAATGGGCTTGCTCCGTCCCTCACTTGGGAACAAAACCACCAAGTGAATGTAGCTTTTGGTGAGCCGCACAGCCAGAAGTAGATACAAGCTGAAGAGAATGAAATGAAACAGGTGTATAAGAAGCAGAAGAAGAAAGAATGAGAGCAGGCACTGGGACAAGGTTAGATCCGCTGAGAAAGAAGATTATTCTTCAGCTAGGAAGTAAATTACAGGTAGAAAGGAGAGAAATAAAACAAGGTCACATGCTTAGAGGAAAATGTGTGCTTGCTGGTTCCTGAGCTTCAGTAATAGACTTGTGTTCTCTGGTCCTCCACCACAGCCATCTTTTTAGTGCCCTAATTTCTTGACTCACTTACTGATAAACAATTTTAATGACATGATACTAGGGATGTTTTCTGAAGAGCTTTTCATATTTTCTATCTTCCAGTGTTGTAGCAAATTGCAGTTATTTAGGCACAGCTGCTGCCTGCTCTAAGCATGCTTATGGTATCAAGGTAGGCTGTATGTTCAAATCCGAAGGTCAGGTCACAGAGCTCCTGCCATCAGTAATACACTTGTTTTTCTCTTGTACAATGTGCACCTTATTCTTCTTCATGAACAATGGATTGAAGCTATACCCTTATTTCAATTTACGTCAGCATTGGATGTAAGTGGAAGTATTATATCTCATAGTAAGTGGGGACATTTATTCTTATATTGGTGTTGTCTGTCTATCATAGGTATACTTAATATCTGAGCTGCACACGATATAAAAGATATATTAGGAATAAGCCCCTTCTTGGGTTTCCCAGCTGGAAGCAATAAATCTTTTTCTATAAGCCATACCCAGGCGCTCCTGGGCACTCAGAATCAGGAGGGTGCTGCAGCTCTCTGGTAGCAGAATGAGTCTCGGTAGAAAAGTTCTGCTTTGCTTTTCATAGTCAGCTAAGACAAGGGCTGCCTTTTTGAAAACTACCCAAGCTAAACTGTGTGTTAGAAACTCTTGCTCAAATAGTTCATAGCAGAGTTCAAATACAGTACTCAATAAACACTAGCTTTGGTGCCGTAGCCTGCTGATTGAGAATTACACTTGCAACGCAAGCTTAAATAGGCATATTCTTTTAGTCCAATACAAAGACACTCAGACCATTACCATAATGATAGAAAATGATGTGCAGTCTGGGAAAAATTGTTACGATAGTCCTAGATTAGAATACATATTTAAACACATTAGTGGGCATTAAGCATTCAAACTGGTATGCTAAGTCATGTCCTTTTCTCTGTTGCTATAGGTCATCGCCAATTTGGGTTGTACTGGGTACAAAACTTTTCAGCACCTTTTGGGAAGTGGGTCATTCCTTGTGTTCATTTGGAAAGGCTTAATTCTAAGATGTCAGTACAACAGTATGGGTAACTAATCTGTAAACAGTATATTTCTTAAAGACTGAACTTTAAGGCCACCACATGCAGGATCCTGCTTTTAGCAATGTCTGCTTTGAGTTGTTCCTGTTCTTTTAAAATCTTGTTTCTTCCATATCTTTCAAAATCTCCACTTTGTTTACATAGAGTCATAAATGTGATGGAATGCTGAATTAAAGGATACAAAGAAACTCTTTTTTTCTGAAGGTTTTTCAGCCTGCAAGGTCTGGACATTGGAAGTAGACCTAGCAAATCTCTTCTAGATAGTGGAAATAGAGCAGTATCATAACAGTACAGCTTGTCATGTCTTCACACTACATTTCACTAGGTCTTGATTACTTGACCCTCAGATTCAGGGGACAAGGCACTTAATGGCATTAGAATTTAAGCTAGGTGAGGTCTAGAAATAAAGAGTGTATTTTGACTAATGGCATCTAAATAGAGATGATTCTATTAAAGAAGAAAAACAAACCCAGAGAAAAGAGCTGTTTCTCTTCATTTTTAGTTCTTTGAATTTTCCCTTCTTTCCCCTTAGTAGTCTTAAGTTCAAAAAACTTAATACCTTTTGCAGAAAAAAACCCTATTTGCTATTACAATAGCAAAAACACCATGTCATTTATAATGGAACACCTATTCAGGATATCAGTGGGTTAGATGAGTCTTTCATAAAAGCATAACAAAAAAAAGGAGAACTGCACTTATCATTTATAGGAACACCTCCTAGATAAATTACAAATGAGGGCAGCTCTGATACTGCATTCCATTTCAGTCACTTCTACCAAATATATAGGAAAGGATGTTGAGCATGCTCATGATCTGGATTAAATCAGGAAGGTCATCTGAAGACAGATTTAGATCTAAGGAGAACTAGGACTTAGTAAATTCACTTTAATCTGCCCTATGGTACAGTAACAGCTTTATAAAGAATGTCATTTGAGAGAACTTTGAATGCTGCTGCTCAGAAAATAAAGTTCTTTGGGGTTTCTTTTTCCTGCTGAGAGGAGTTCCCCCCTTATTTTTATCAGATGGTTTAAAAGAAAATCTGTTGCAAACCAAGGTATGTAGAAGTAGACTATTTCCATTAATAGCTATTCATGGAAAGACTACCATTTCCATAGTCCTCTTCCATTCTCTTCTGCCTTCAAAACAAAAAGAAAATCCCACTAACACGACATGACTAAAGCAATTCTCAAGGGAGAAAAAAAGATTCTGTATGAAATGTGGCCTTGCGTTGCTTTTAATATATAATTGTATGGATTCATGGCGGGGATGGAGGAGAGACAGTGAATTCAGCAGGTTTTACCCTTGCATTGGCCTGTAGCGACATTTGCCATAAAGTGAAAGGGCTGGATGTTCTTGTGTGTGGCACTACACAACCAAGAACAAGATATTCAAGTAAAACCAAATTAGAACCAAAACCCAAACCTCAGAACAAACCAAAAGGGTTCTTTTAGTCATTGATGGGAATAAAGCTGAGCACCATAATCTGTTTGGAGATTTTACCTAATTTATCTGTAATTTCTCCCCTCCACACTTCCCCCCAAGTCTCTCTTCCCAGGGTACTTGAAGAACATGAAGAATCAGGCCAGGTGGAAGTCAGACCACTTCTTCCCACTCTGCACACAGAGTTACGCCTTTGTGTAACTCCTTTGTGTGTTACAAAATTAACCTTTGGGTGCTGAGATGACCTATCTCCATAATTCCTTCATGGCACTGGAATTGTCCAGATGGAGCTGTGTAGGGGCCAAGATCTTGGTATCAACTCATTCCTCTTACTTCAAAATACTTCCAGTGTTCCATTTTCTACATCTGTATTAATTCCCCAGGTATAATTTCTGGGTGAAGTCTGGTATTCAAGTCTCTTTTTACTGTGAGAACTGCTCTTCAGGGCATTTGTTTCAGTGAGACATAAGCATGAACTAAAGAGCTGCTGTGAATAGGGCCCTTTTCCAGAATAAGGGCCTTCCCTTAACATTCAGAACAGGCTTTCTAACTGGCCCCTGTAATTATTCGCTAAGCACAAATAGATTGCCTTATAAAATTGCCAAAATCATGGATACCATGGATTTTATCACATACTATACAGTTAAATCTCTCGTGCAAGTAAAACTGAAGTTCTGCATCCAGATCTGTAGGAAGTTTGGAGCACAAACTGAATCAAGCTTAGTTGCTCGGATTTAGGTTTTCTTTTCTTCCTATTCTTTTGTACTCACACATGTTCTCACGTATGCCATATGAGTACAATAAAGCAGAGCCAAAAATTAAAGTGGTAGTTATTGTGCCATTTTTTTTCTGACAAAATTAAACCTGTTCAGTTATACACATGCTTATGCAAGATGTTACTGCTTTTAGTTTAGGCCCCCAGTAATACCTTATTTCTGATAGATAATTCATCCTTGAGGTTATTGAAACTAAGACTTCCCTCAGTCAACAAAAAGTTATAGGGTTTATTTAGGAATTAGGTGATGCAAACCTATATCCTCTGTTATTCAAAGCACGTAAAGAGTTGCTCACTGTTGTCCTTTCCCACTTGAGCAGCAGCGAGTCTATGAACAGTAATAATACTAAGTATTCAGTCTGGCTTCAATTGTGTTTTCCAACTTCGTCTGCAAGCAGGCTCATTTACACTTATATTTTAGATGTGTCAGTCTTTGCATTTTCCCTGCCTAAGAGCTGTAGACATCTGCATAACTAAATGCTAATATCCTGTTGTTAGAAATGAAACATCTTCATCAGTCTGCTGGCATACTCTGCTGTCACATTTTGCTTGTAATCACACTGATAGGCCTCCTGAGGAAGACCCCTCTAGTGAGAACAAGGAAACTTCAATACCTCACAGAGTATACTGACATCCTCTCTGTTTAAGTCCTAAGTGATAATCACCAGAAAGAGCATCAAGTACTGATAAGTAATGATGTTAAACCAAGCCAATAGATCTACTCATTACCCCAAAACCCCTGAGGCTACCAGAGGGTTTCCACGGGCTTCATCAGGCTCTAGATCATGCCTAGGTAGGATTTGGTCTAAAAAAGATTAATACCAGTAAAGACTGTGCTGTATCACCCAGCTATTCTTCAGCTAGCTGTAGCAATACCCTTGCCAGGTGAGCATTGGTGGGCAGGAAGAGGGACATTACAACTGTCTGCTTCTTGTGCCAATTGAAAGACATAGTAAGATAGCTTTCTGAAGTATACTGAAAAGATGTGCTTCTTAACACCCCTGTTAACTGCAGTGTAACTATAAGTTTTAATTAGGCATCAGATAGGTTGCTATTTGCTCCCAGTGTATTCATATGTCAACAATATGTCCAAAGCAGCAGCTGCATCAAACTGAATTTGTTTTTATGGGAAAGGTGTATTGAAAAGGAGAGAAAAAAGAAACCAAAACCAAAAAAACACCAGAAACCAGTCCTACCTTTGCGAAGACTGGATTTGCTGAGGGGTGAAACTCAATAATCAATAACAACAGAAAACACCGGGTGGGGGAAAAACATGACGCATATCCTGAGAGAAATAATACAATATGCCCAGCTTATATGGTTAATCTTCTCTGTAGGCTTGCTCTGCAAATTTAAGGAAGATTAAATTTCAGATATGCTGTTTCTTGTTTTTTCTGGCAACAATAAACTTCAATTTGGGGGAGGTGGGTGAGGGAGAGGCTGAGTGGGGAGAAAGAACCACAGTAAAGTGTCTGCTGTCCATGTAGTTTTGCCAGACTGCTGTCTCAATTGAGAGCTGTGATCAAGATTTATTGGGCTTAAAATATGAAACAGACCTTTCATGTTGGAATTCTAAATATCTTCTTAAGCAGTAGTGAGTACCACCAAATGCTTAAAGGCAAGACACCAGAGTTCAGACAAACACAATAGATTCTTCTCTCTTGTGAACCAGCAGATTGTAGGAATCTTATTCCATCTTCTCATTTTTGAACTGGGGAAAGAGTAAAAGAGTATGTTGGATGTTATCATCATCATCTGAAAATCACTTTTTTTTTTTTTTTATATTAGATTTTGGCTCAGATGGTCAAGATTGCTAGAATTTGAACATGTGCATTGAATGGGCAGGTTTATCACTTAAGATAATAAAGAAAATGCTTGAATGCATGCAAGATGTTTGCATCTTGGTAGCACATTTTATTAAGCTCTTAGTTATGTAGTGGCAGCAGGAACAACTTGGAAAAGATCTAGACTATTTGTTTCATGCCATTTTGCCAGCCTCCTGTTCCTCTGTTATGCCAACAGTTATGTTCTACAGGAAAAATAAAGCTGTCTGCCTGAGAAATAAAATCAGAGCCAAAGTTTTCTCTGCAGATCTCAGGGGTTAGAGAGCAAAATGCAAAACCTGCCTCTTTTCACTACTTTTCCATCATTATGTTTTAAAAGTATATTCAGAAGAACTCGTCTACTCCTTCAGCTTATTTAGGAGATGCAGCAGATGAGACTATATTTGGACTGCTAGGCTGTACAGTGTCACTTATGCGGAGATCTAGTAGGCTGCAGTTACATTGAATTTTTGGTATCATATCAGTAGATTTGATTATTGCAGATTTTGATTATTGAATGGAGTTCCAACTGGCAATTGGAGCCTGGACGATTGGTTTTTAGTGGTTTATATGAAACAGGCCTTCAGTAGCAGTTCTATCAATGATATGTGGACCAAGCAACCTTTTGAGTGCCCGTTGCACATATGCTCAAGGACTTTGTTTTCACCAGCTGTCCCAGTGGCACTAGGTAAGTGAGAAAACATGGGAGAATAAGTACTGCAAGCCGTAGGAAAAAGAGTGCAAATTTCCGTATTTTCTCCATATTTTTCTTCCCTTCACAAAGAATGTCACTCAAAAAGAATGAAAATCGAGATGCACAGAAAAGTCTCTTTCTCTGCTGATTGCTAGGCACATAACATCTGATACAGAAGATTCATCACCTGAGTTTAATTTTTTCTTTGAAATGCTATATTTCAGTTACACTCATAAAACTTTTACATCCCTTTTAATTGCCAGGTAGACACTTTTTAGTTCTTCAGTCTAGGAAACTACACTGTGTCCCATTTGATTAGTCTACTCCCCTAGTAGACTAATATGGATGTAGAATCTCAGTGGCTTTGTCACGTGTAATTCTGTTATTAGCTCCAGAAGTAAACAATATCAGCATGTCTTCTTGGGTTGAAAAAGATATTAGGAAGGTTTTGGAGGTGTTATCCAGACCATTTCTAGTTTGAGCTTAGAGGACTTGAATGCATGTGACCCGAGGACAATTCAGAAGTGCTGTGCTCCTATTATGCATTAGAATTTTGCACCAAGAATGTAGCACACTGGTGCTCTGCAGTTAGCTCTGCCTGTGGAAAAATGGTGAGCTGAATTTAGATTTGCTTAAAATGGCTTGAGATGTGTTTAGCTGAGGGATGATGATACTTCTGAAACTAAAATGCTGTGAAGGATCCTTTACTCTGAAGTTCACTTGCCACCACCGCTCCAGAGCCCAGATTTGTTAACATTCCAGGCATGCTGCAGAGCTCATAATTTACACAGTCTTTTGACTTGGAGTGGGTTGAAGGGTGTTGAAGATTGAATGGGTTCATTATAATTGTTGTTTATTTTAAGCAGTTATGCATCTCTTCTAGTTTGGATAGTCTTCATTGGGCAGGTCATTTATGGTTTCACATTGTGGTCTTTACTCCTTTTCTTTATTTGCGGTTGTTGGACCAGATTTAGAGCAAAAAACATTGCCCTTATTAATTGGACAAAACATTCTCCTTGCAGTATGTACTTCAGTTTCATCTGTTTTAACTGGTATTTGAAGTCATATGATAAAATTATCTGGTTTCTCAAAATGAACATATGGTTTTCTTTATACCCTATTTTATATGCTGTTTCTCTCAGGCTACAAAAAGCACTGTTTAATAGTTAGCAAATTTGATGTGAATAAAGAGACCATGAAAATCCAAAGCTTCTAATGATTCTTCTGTGAATGCTATAAGAATGGAGAAATATGAGTTTTCTATGCACAATAAGTGCCATAGATGTGCTGCATTATTCATGCACCATCACTGGAGGAAGGTATAAGGTATGCTGCAATAAGTAAAATGCAAGGAAAAAAAAAGGTTGAAAAAGCTCTGTGTGTGTTCAATTTACTCTCAAATTTGATATGCTCAACAGAACAGCTGGTGGTCCAATTATTGCTCCAAAATCTTAGGTCTGGAATAACGAACATACTTTGGAATCATTGCATTCCCCTATGCAATGACCCTGATCCACTTTTCATTTCTTGTATAATGTATGCTGCATGGCACTATAGCTCCACAGTGGTCTGACATTTGCATTGGCAGCAGTAGGATTCCTGGATATAGGAAGAATGACAATAGCCAGTGTGGGAAGGAATGGGTGACAGTCAAGACACTAAACAGATGTAAAATATCTTGTCATTCTTCTTAACAGCTGTCAATCACAGGGTCTTACTAAACAAGACACCGCTGAGGGTGAGAGCTAGCTACTCTGTTGTCTTGTTATCTTCACAGAAGCTTCCCAGCAGGAAGCATGGTGGGACAGCTTACCTGGGAAACCCAGGCTTCTGCAACCTATATCTTTTAGACAAGTCTGAAAACAAACAAGCATGGAAAGTGGGAGCTCCTTTTCCTAGGAAGGCCACTTGGCATGGATAGCCTCACTGGAGAACTAGACACAATGGAATTAGCATCCAATTTGTATCAATTCCCATTAGGGTCAGATCAACCCATGTTATCCTATTAGCTTGCAGCAGTTAGAGAAACACACAGATGTGTCTGTGTTCTGAAGACCAAGACAAAGCCTCGTTATGCTTTTTTTTTGCCTTTTCCCTCCAATGGGATTACAATGGTCCCTGTTGTCTGTCTTTGTCTCAGTACTTCTTGATTGACAATACCCTGGGAGATGTCACTGTCCTTGCTCCATGTATTGTAATGCCCTAGCGTACAAGGCTGCTTTAGGACCTTCATCCCCCTCTTTTTCTTCAGGTGTTATAAACGTCTGTCAGTGCACCACAATGACGACCTCTTGTTGAGCTTACATGTCCGATGCTCTATCTGTCAGTGTCTGAGGGAGATGCAAGAGAAAACTTTAGGTAGTGACATGAATAGAGGGCAAAGAAATAGGGCAACTTTATTATGGACTGTCATCAAAAAGTAGCATGTGTGGAATGCCAATTTAATAATAGAATTGACAGCTTTTCTCTGGTTTCCGCAATGCCACAAGTGTTTCTTTGACAGTTTAAAAAATAGGCCCTTTGTAGCAGCCAGTGAGTGGCACTACATACATTTGTGAATGCCCTGCATAACTGAGATTCCCCCAAATGCCACTATCCTAAGACCAGTCCCAAGAATCCTTCTGCATTGACTAAGGGTAGTGGTGTATGGAGACCTGGTGAACCTAAGCAATGTAAAATATGGTGTACAGTAGCCAGGAGGATGCAGCATAGTTAAAAGATGCTGAGTTATCATTCTGTCAGGAGGGAGTTTCTAAATCAAAGAGGATGCATGTGTCATGGTAAAAATTGCTACATAATTGGCCATAGATTTTCAGATTTCCAGTGAAAATTTTTTTATATTTTTCACTCAACAGTCATTCACGGAAAGCTTCCAGTTGCTCACCAGAGAAAAATACTAGCATTCAATGAAAAATTAGAGGTTCAAACCTTGCCCATTTTTCAACCAAAAAGCAAAAGAAATGAAAAAGCAGAAATTTACATGATATTTCCCTGATTTCTTTTTATGTGGGGAAGAAAGTCTAACTAGTTTCTCTGGTTTTGTGATCATGAGTACAGCTGTTTTAGCAAGCAAGGCACATAGTCTGGGGAATGATACTGCTCCTCTACAAGCTGCAAACACAAGAATAAATTAGAGATGTCTCATTTTTTAATGTGTTCTTTTCAGTGTTGAATTTGACATGAATTATCTTAGCAGAGGGCAAGGCACATTTCATAATCTGTTTGCAATTCTCAACCCATAAACTTTAAGATTTTTTTTAATTACTACTCTAAAATGACACATAGATACCACACCTTTGTTTAGGTGTCAACACAGTAATTTTTCTTCCTCTCTTGAGGAACAGTATCATGCTAGTAAAGAAAAGATGACTGAAAAGAGTGGAAAACAGAAATGAAAATTCTGAAGTCTGTATATTGGAAAGTGGGTTTTATTCCTTTTTCAAACAATCAGATGCTAGGTCATTGTTTTAAACATTGGACTTTTCTACCAGGGCTAAAAATAAAAAAAAAACACAAACAACAACTAACCACCAAGGATTTCCAAATGGAAGCAGGAAACATCATGACCATTAAAAAGAGAGAAAGAGAGAGAGAGTCAGAGAGAGAGACAATGAAAACACAATGCATCATTTTATGGCAATAAACCAGTAGTTACACTACTGGAGCAGACAATGTAGTCTAAAGGACATATAAATGATGATGATGATAGAAGCTTACAGTGTACTATAAGTAGGCATCTACATAGATGATGCCTCATAGCATAATTTACCTTTCTCCATTGGCATGGGCTTTTTAATTAATTTTGATTTGGAAGTTTGGACAGCTTATTTACCTGGACATCTAAGGAGGGAGCCATCCAACTAGCTTTTACTAATTTTCCTGTAACAGTCTTCTAATACATGCTGACAAATATATGGTAAACATATAACTAGATAAAAATTAAAAAAAAAACATGTTTCCTTGGCATTTGTTGCTTTAGTAAAATTGGTTCTACATTTACAATGCGATTGAAAGTCATTGGTTGAAATTCAAAAGAAGCAAAGTCAAGGAAAATGCATCAAGATTGAGAACCCTTATACCTCCAGATGACAAAGCTAATCAAGCAATCTTTTTTTATTCCCTGTGATGTGTTCAGAAAAAGCAATAATTGAGTCTGAAAACTTTTTTATTTTAAATGAAAATTCATTTGTTGGCAAGATCTGCAAAATAGCCTTAAGTTTTCCTCTCATGGCTATTCCATCAGGAAAACAACTACTTGTCTCTGTTATGAGACAGTCCCATTTCTCAAATGCCAGACATACACACTCTAAGTTAGACTATTTGGTAACTTTTTAAATTTTGAATTGAGTAGCAGTTGGACATAAGACAGAAAAATAACTCTTAAGGATTTCTTCACTCTTCTGGAAGGAAGGAATCTTTCAAGGCCTCTGTGGTGTCACAAGTTACTAATAGGTGCAGGCTCTCTTCCTTCTCCTGTCTAAGTTTCATGCATTATGAAAGAGAAGTCATCCATTACCTGGTTCTCAGAGGTTACCATGAATGTTCTTCTTTCTCTGATTCTTTCATTTATTATAGTTTAGCATTAGAACATTAGTACACTTGTCAAACGTAAACTACACCATTTGTTTCCCTTTTAAACATTCAGTATCTCTGAAGTGAAAGTTTAAGTCAGACAAGCTTAGCTCAGAAAATAGGCATAACATTACGGTGGTGTCACTACTAGGAGCTGAACCATGGCCAGTTTAGGCAGTATTATATCATTGGAATTAAACTGGTTTCCTGTCCCCTTGAGAGAAAGTCTTTTAAAAAAAGAGAGAAGACGAAAACAATATTCTTCTTGTTTGACTTTTCAAATTTATGGCCCTGTGCAGTTGCCCTGTCACTCCCATTATGCAAAGAAGTATGTGTCTTTGTTTGGGCATATAGGGCTTCTAATTGGGTGTTGTCTCTAGTGTGGTCGTTATGGGCTACATTACATGAGGTGGTTGTGCTGTATTTAACGAGAAACCCATCCCCACAGTAGCTGCAGGAAGGTTCTGTCGCAGGGGGAAACAAACTCCCTCAGAACAAATCTTTGTTCTTCAAAGGCTGCAGTCAGAGTGGAGGAGGACAGTATTAGACCCTTCAGGGCTATGCCCAAGAAACAAAAACGTATGCCACCAGGAACTGGCAGGCCCTTGACAGGCTTTTTCCTGGGCCATAAAGGTTGGTACAGAGCATGCTTGTAAGCCCAGCCTGCACATACTGCAATCTACTCCTGCTAAAGAATTGAGATCAAAATGCCCTATACTGTCTGGGTAGATACAAACGCTCTACAAATGTTTGTTTGTTTGTTTGTTTGCTTTTTTAACTGAGTCTAAAAAGACAGAGAAAGCATGAATTAACTTTTGGATCTGGTAACGTTTTGGGGGCTGACACTACAAAGCAAAACAGAGAGTCCAGCCCTTACTCATGCCTGTGTGGTCACAAACAAAAATGGTTCAATGGACAACTATGGACACATTTCTGAGAGTTTTAGTCTGCTTCCTGTGTGTAAACAGAAGAAAAAGAAGACTTTATCAGAAATGTTGCTCACAAAACAGTTTGTCCATATCTAGCTTGGAGACAAGGTTTCAGTCAGCTTGACCTCACAGTTAAATAAGACTGGTGGTCTCAACCTGACACCTAATTAGTATTTCCCCACCTTGCCGTTATACTGTCTGCAGTTTGGAATGATCTGCAATTTCTCCTCAGGAGACCCCAAGTTGTGCAATGCTGAGGCTAATATGGGTCGGGAGCGGAACCTCAGCTGAGCTCCAAAGGGAAATTTATAGAGACTCCAACCACACTCAGCCACCATCATCAGTCCCATATTTTCAACATTAAACTGAAAAATAACTAATGAAAGCCTAGGGACTGCAGTTTAGCCTCAGTGAAACAGAATGCAGTACGCAACATTTGTGGTGTCTTGTGGAAGCTAAACTCCAAACGAACTGTGAAAACTTCCAGGGTGTAGCTGTTCCCTCACTGCCTATTTGCTCTGTGACTGGAAGGTTGCTGGGTTCCTAAAAACTGCTGATTGGTAATGATAGTACAACAAGCGTAGTAAAGAGACTATGCATTTGTAAAGCTTTCCATAAGTGCTAGTAAAGGTACATTAGAGTAAAGTGCAGGACATCCCAATTCACAGAATTAATTTTGCACATTTTATCTATGGTGAGAAAACAAGTTTTTTTCAGACTAAAACCAGTTTTCATATCCCTATTCTTTGGTTTGGGTTGTTTGGTTTTGGTTTTGGGGTTTTTTTTATTCTGTTTTAACATTATCACTGTAAACTCTCTAGGGTACAATCAGAGCTTTTTCTGAAGAGTAAAATTTCTTTTAAAATGTTTCCAAGCTGCATGTGGCCAAAAAGTTAGCAGTTGTCACTTCAAGACATAAATTTCATATCTTGAATGAAAGGAAAAAAATTGAACCCCTTTCAAATAGAGAAGTTTGTGCAACCTAACACTTAGGACATGTATAGTAAATGCTTCAGGCACAGGGTGAGGTGATGATGATTTCAAGTCCTTGGAAAATAGGAGAAAGACTTGCCTGAACCAGCAGTATAAGCAAAATAGTCCACAAAAGGATGGCAGTTCTAGCCACTGACTAGTAGAAGAGGTACAGTCCTTGATTCATCCAGTCTTAGTCCTTGCTTCCAACAACAAGACTTAGGAATCACTCCTGTTGGCTGGAGTCAGTCATCAATTTATCTTAAAGAGGAAAAAGCATTTTGTCTTCTCTTTTACCCTCAAGGAAACCTTTACTGTCCTAATTCTGCATTCCCTTTGCCCTGAGGAAAGCCATGCTCAATTCCTCTTTTATCTTCTAGGCCAACCTGAATTCAGTTCGTCCTAACCTTGCAAAATGCACCCGTCCTGTGCAGATTCTGTCATTGCATCCCTCACATCCTCCTTCTCCTCTCCCATATACTTCATCTTCTACCCTCTTGCCAATAATATAGAATCACAGAATTATTTAGGTTGGAAAAGACCTCCAAGATCATCAAGTCCAACTGTTGATCTAACACTGCCAAGTCCACTACTAAAACCATGTCCCTAAGCACCACATCTACATCTAGGTCTTTTAAATACCCCCAGGAATGGGGACTCAACCACTTCCCTGGGCAGCCTGTTCCAATGCTTGATCACTCTTTCGGTAAAGAAATTTTTCCTAGTACCTAAACCTCCCCTGTGCAACTTGAGGCCATTTCTTCTTGTCCTGTCATCAGTTACTTGGGAGAAGAGACTGAAGCCCACCTCGCTACAGCCTCCTTTCAGGGAGTTGTAGAGAGCAATAAGGTCTCCCCTCAGCTGCCTTTTCTCCAAGCTAAATAACCCCAGTTCCCTCAGTCACTCCTCTTCAGACTTGTGCTCCAGACCCCTCACCAGCTTCGTTGCCCTTCTCTGGACATGCTCCAGCACCTCAACGTCTTTCTTGTAGTGAGGGGCCCAAAACTGAACACAGGATTTGAGGCATGACCTCACCAGTGCTGAATATGAGGGGACAATCCCTTCCCTGGTCCTGCTGGCCACACTGTTCCTGATACTGTTCCAGGATGCTGTTGGCCTTCTTGGCCATCTGGGCACACTGCTGGCTTATATTCAGCTGGGAGGTCCCAGTCCTTTTCTGTCAGGGAAAGATCAGGTCTGACAATATAGATCAGGTCTGACAATTTCTAGCAGATGTGATATAGAGACAGCTGATTAAAAGTCCAGCATGCCTACCAGGTCATAGAATCATAGAATCATAGAATCACCTCGGTTGGAAAAGACCTTTAAGATCATCGAGTCCAACCGTTAACCTAGCACTGCCATCCCACCACTAAACCATGTCCCTAAGCACCTCATCTATCCTTCTTTTAAATACCTCCAGGGATGAGGACTCCACCACCTCCCTGGGCAGCCCATTCCAGAGCCTGACAACCCTCTCGGTGAAGAAGTTTTTCCTAATGTCTAGCCTAAACCTGCCCTGGCGCAGCTTCAAGCCATTCCCCCTCGTCCTATCATCTGTTACCAGGGAGAAGAGGCCAACCCCCACCTCGCTACAGCCTCCTTTCAGGGAGTTGTAGAGGGCGATAAGGTCTCCCCTCAGCCGCCTCTTCTCCAGACTAAACAACCCCAGTTCCCTCAGCCGTTCCTCGTATGACTTGTGTTCCAGACCCCTCACCAGCTTGGTTGCTCTCCTCTGGACCTGTTCCAGCAAGGCAACATCTTTTTTGTAGTGAGGGGCCCAAAACTGAACACAGTATTCGAGGTGCGGCCTCACCAGCACCGAGTACAGGGGCACGATCACTTCCCTACTCCTGCTGGTCACACTATTCCTGATACAGGCCAGGATGCCATTGGCCTTCTTGGCCACCTGGGCACACTGCTGGCTCATATTCACCCGGCTGTCAACCAGTACCCCCAGGTCTTTTTCCACCAGGCAGCTTTCCAGCCACTCTTCCCCAAGCCTGTAGCGCTGCATGGGGTTGTTGTGACCAAAGTGCAGGACCCGGCACTTGGCCTTGTTGAACCTCATACAATTGGCCTCGGCCCATCAATCCAGCCTGCCCAGGTCCCTTTGCAGAGCCCTCCTCCCCTCCAGCAGATCAACACTACCACCCAGTTTGGTGTCATCTGCAAATTTACTGAGGGCACACTCAATCCCCTCATCCAGGTCATTGATAAAGATATTAAACAAGACCGGCCCTAGAACTGAGCCCTGGGGGACACCGCTTGTGACTGGCCGCCAACTGGATTTAGCTCCATTCACCACGACTCTCTGGGCTCGGCCACCCAGCCAGTTTTTAACCCAGCGAAGAGTACATCCATCTAGGCCATGAACTGCCAGCTTCTCCAGGAGAATGCTATGGGAGACTGTGTCGAAGGCTTTGCTGAAGTCCAGGTAGACAACATCCACAGCCTTTCCCTCATCTACCAGGCGGGTCACCTGGTCATAGAAGGAAATCAGGTTGGTTAGGCAAGACCTGCCTTTCGTGAACCCATGCTGACTGGGCCTGATCCCCTGATTGTCCTCCATGTGCCTGGTGAGCACACTCAAGATGAACCTCTCCATAATTTTCCCCGGTACTGAGGTTAGACTGACTGGTCTGTAGTTCCCCAGATCCTCCTTCCGGCCCTTCTTGAAGAGAGGCGTCACATTTGCCAACCTCCAGTCATCTGGGACCTCCCCTGTTCTCCAGGACTGCTGATAAATGATAGAGAGTGGCTTGGCAAGCTCCTCTGCCAACTCCTTCAGCACTCTTGGGTGGATCCCATCCGGCCCCATAGACTTGTGGATGTCCAGGTGGCATAGCAGGTCAAAGACTGCTTCCTCCTGGATTATGGGGGGTTCATTCCACTCTCTGTCCCCATCTTCCAGCTCAGGAGGCTGGGTACCCTGGGGATAACTCGTCGGGCCATTAAAGACCGAGGCAAAGAAGGCATTGAGTATCTCAGCCTTTTCCTCATCTTTAGTGGCAATGTTCCCCCTTGCATCCAGTAGTGGATGGAGGTTCTCCCTGGCTCTCTTTTTGCTTTTAACATATTTATAAAAACTCTTCTTATTATCCCTTACAACAGTGGCCAGGTTAAATTCCAGCTGGGGTTTTGCCTTTCTAATCTCCTCTCTGCATAACCTGACAAGATCCCTGTACTCTTCTTGGGTTGCCTGCCCCTTCTTCCAGAGCTGGTAAGCTCTCCTTTTTTCCCTTAGTCGCACTAGTAGTCCTCTGTCCAGCCAGGCCGGTCGTCTTCCCCGCCGATTTGTCTTACGGCACATGGGGACAGCCTGGTCCTGTGCCTTTAAGACTTCTTCCTTGAAAAACACCCAGCCTTCCTGGACCCCTTTTCCCTTCAGGACTATCTCCCACGGGACTCTCCCAACCAGCGTTCTGAGCAGGTCAAAGTCTGCCCTCCGGAAATCCATGGTGGCGGTCTTGCTGACCCCCTTCCTTACCTCACCAAAGATCGAAAACTCTACCATTTCATGATCACTAAGGCCTAGATGATTTCCGACCACCACCTCTCCCACCAGTCCTTCTCTGTTAGTGAACAGGAGGTCAAGCGGGGCACTTCCCCTGGTAGGCTCACTTACCAGCTGTGTCAGGAAGTTATCTTCCACACACTGCAGGAACCTTCTGGACTGTTTCCTTTCTGCTGTATTGTATTTCCAGCAGATGTCTGGGAAGTTGAAGTCCCCCACAAGAACAAGAGCTCGTGACTGAGAGACTCCTGCCAGCCACTTGTAGAATTCTTCATCAACGTCCTCATCCTGGTCAGGTGGTCTGTAACAGACTCCCAACAGGATATCTTTCTTGTTTGCCTTCCCCCTCATCCTCACCCATAAGCATTCTGCCTCACCACAAGTGTCAAGCTCTGTACAATCTAAACACTCCCTAACATACAGAGCCACCCCGCCGCCTCTCCTTCCTTGCCTGTCCCTTCTGAAGAGTTTGTAGCCATCCATTGCAGCACTCCAGTCGTGGGAGGCATCCCACCACACTTCTGTGATGGCGACTACATCATAACCATCCTGCCTTACAATGGCTTCCAGCTCCTCCCGTTTGTTGCCCATGCTGCGTGCATTAGTGTAGATGCACTTGAGCTGGGCTGTCGGTTTCACCCCCAGCAATGGGGTGACCCCCCCAGGCTCCTTTCTAGTGAGCCTGTTTATATCCCCCCCCCCCAGGCCTAGTTTAAAGCCCTCTCTACAAGCCCCGCCAGTTCATGAGTGAGGATCCTATTTCCCTTCCGAGAGAGCTGGGCACCGTCTGTTCTCGACAGGCCCAGTGCCATGAAAACCTCTCCATGGTCAAAGAAGCCCAAGCCCTTCCGATGGCACCAACCTTTGAGCCACACGTTAACCGCTCTAGCTTTCCTATTCCTTTCCGTGTTCCCTCCTGACACTAATGGGATCGAGGAGAGCACTACCTGCGCTTCTGATCCTTCAACCATTTTCCCTAGTGCCCTGAAGTCCCTTTTGATCAATTTGGGGCTTCTCTCTGGCAATTCATCGCTGCCTGCCTGTATAATCAAGAGCGGATAGTAGTCAGAGGGCCGTACCAGACCAGGGAGTCTCTTGGCAATGTCCCTGATCCGGGCCCCAGGGAGGCAGCAGACTTCCCTATGGGATGGGTCTGGGTGGCATATCGGGCCCTCCGTTCCCTTCAGAAGGGAATCGCCCACAACAATTACCCTTCTTTTTTTCTTTGTACAGTCGGTCTTGATAGGTAGGGGTGACCGTCTCTCCCTAGCCAACCCCCTGGTTGGGCCTTCATCCCCATCCTCAGTTGCCTGGCCCTCAACTTCCAGAGCCCCATAGCTGTTACGCAAGGGCAGCTGGGAAGGTGAAGGAGCCCGGGAGGGGACTCTCCTCCTGCCCCGAGCAGAAACCTTTTTCCATCCCTCATCATCTCTTGGGTCTCTAGCTTCTGCCTGCCGGCAAGAGGACAGAGGATCCTCTGCTACCTGTGGAGCCTCTATCTGTTGCCGTGGCCTGAGGGATGGTAGAGTGCGGCTCCAAGGTCACTAAACCCTGTTGGCCTAACTTGTCATACAAGGTCTGTGAGAGAGGAACAGGCTGGGGTCACACAATGCTATCCTCACACCAGCAGATGGCTTGGGCAAAGGGGATCAGCTCTTACAGAGACGCTTCTCAAACTCATAAACTCTAACCAGTCCTGTACTCCCACTCAATTCATCCATACATTTCAAATCCCTTAGGTTGGAGTATTCGAGCATTTGCATTCACAGGGCCCTGTTGGCAGCTAGTAATCACCATGTGCAGGGCTTTTACTGTCATCAAAATCACTGCCCAGCCTGGCACTGGGACTCACACTGGTGTGTGCTACTTGTGCCTGGTTTGCCATAGTCTTTGCAGAGCGCTCAGCTATTTTGCTCCTCTGCAACTGATACCCCAGGTACTAGAGCATACTGGGGCACTTCCTGTTGCACTGGAGTGGGGGATCTCGCTCGATACGAAAAAGGCCAGGCCTTGGCGCAGCCCTTGCCATGGACATGCTATGGAGCCCTGTGCCTCCTCCCTAGGGCCCTCCTGCACCAGGAGCAGCTGGTAAGCAGATCACGGATGAGAGCAATCAGCATAACAGATGAGGTTACAGAGCAGGAGAGTGTCTGCTTTGCTGCACCACAAATGCTAAATGCCAGGATGACTTTTGTGGGGAGGAGAGAGGATATACTTAAGGTGGTGCTAGCTGAGGAAGTCTCCAGCACAACGCCTACGATTTGACACAGACTTTCCTTGCACCAAATTCTTTAGTCAGAGGTGCTTGTCACCTCTGAAAATTAAACCCTGAGCAGCGCTACACATGCAAGCGTCTCCCGTGTTATGAATGCTAACTTTTCTGGATCTTCACTGCAGGGGAGTTGGACTAGGTGACCTCTAAAGGTCCCTTCCAACCCAAAATATTCTATAATTCCTAGCAAAACTACATGGAGAGAGAACACAGAGCTATGCCACAATAAGGTATTTTACCAAAGAGATGAGTTCCCATGTTAAGACGCTTATGTACAAACTCTCCCTCTGTAGAATAAGACGTATTATCTCTGCAGTAAACGGATTTGCCCACCACCTATATAAGGCCCTTGTATTTGTAATGAGTATCTTGTAACCCCTTGGTGTGTTTACCCTCAGAACATCCCCAAGAAATAATGAATGCTGTCGTACTTATATTGAGAGAGGGTGATATGAGGCTTAGAGAGTCAAAATGGGGTATCACAGCTGGTCATCTAGTAGCTTGCTGCTGCCAAAAGGTCATCTCCCCACTTCCCTTGGGATGGCATGGGCATTCATCTCACAGCCTGATGATTGCAGGTGGTTCTGCTCTCTAAACTGATAGAAACCTATTCTTCTTGCTTACTGATTAATTTTCTGCCAATGCAGAGGGCTCAAAAAAACAGCTAGGATGAGAGCAAGAGAGGTGGTGGCATCTTGAAGCAAAAAATATGCATGAAGGGGGGCTATTTCTATTACAAAAGGAGGATGTTTACTTAATAAGAGATAATTATTTTCTGAAGCTGACCTTTTCTTAGTAATACTGCCACTTGTTGAAAAGCAAAAAGAAAGCACCCGTGTTGTAAAACTTCACCTTAAGTGCCTTAAGTCGGGTTACAGCAGGGCACCAGTGGCCGAATAGACTGGATTTTAGACTGAATTTAAGTCCTCAAGGGTGAGTATGGAACCATACCTATAAGATCGTCCTTCCTCCCTCTCGTAAGCTTTTGTTCTGTTTTGTTGTCCTTAATTCCATAAAAGGAAACTACAGGAAGGGAGAATTTTCTCAACTTGATTATAATGCCATTAAATACACAGGCTCACAAACATGCTTTGTTTCTTCTACAGTAATGACTCATCAAGTGTTACAGTAGAAAATAGTTATGTATCACATAGGGCTTCTATGGAAAGCAGGAAAGAATGTGATTGTGCAATTAAAGTCAGTGTGCTAAAGCACTTGAGTTGGAGAGCTAAGCTAAAATTATGTGTAAAACATTACTTTATCTATTTCCTGACTGTAGTTCTTTGACCATCCAAACAGATGGTTGCATTAACACACGGGTGGGGGTGGTGTTTCTTGTGTAAAATAGCAAGTTGCAATTTGTTCCTAATAAATTAATTATTACTGTACCCTTAAACAGATATCATTTCATTCATTAACTTCAGTCTTGGCTTTCCCTAGGGTATGGTTATTACTAAGTAGATCACATTTTAATCTAATCAAATGTTCTGTACAGAAAAAAAAGAAAGATATTTACAAATAATAAAAGTTATGTGTTTGAGTCAAGTTTAAAGCTACTTATCCAAAATTTTACATTTGGGTGAGATACTCGTATTTTGGGAGGGAGAGAGTCTGGCTTGCATCCAGCTGTTTGGAAATAAACACCCTCAGATATTTTCTTTAGTAACTAATAATCAGATATTTCTGCTATAAGAGAGGGCTCTTTCTTACTAAGTGAAAAATATTGTCCGAAGTAGAATTTTTCTTAGCAATATTGCCATTTGCTAAAAAGCAGAACAAAAATATTTAAGTGATTTTAAATGAATCTCACATTTACCTAAAAGAAAACTTCAGCTCAACCATCTGCAGGAAAAAGGTCATTATAATTCAAGTTTCTATAAACATGCTGTGATGACAGGATTTTTAATACTGCACCTGAAGGAAAAAGATAGTGTACAAATGTAATGCACCTGCTTGCTTGGGTGTTTATATGATCGGCTAAGCAGGAGCTCTTAATACTTCCCAGCAGATCTCTGCCAGTGGGCCTGCTATAAATCCCTCCGCAGCCAGACAAGCTGGCCTTTATTTTTTTCATATTGCTCTGGGCATCTCACATGACATTCCCAAATAAGGAATTGTACTACAAGCCTGCTCTGATTGCTAGTAATGACTTAACTGCAGAGGAATTATAACAGTATGAATAACAGTGATTTGCACTGTGAATGCCTCAGCTACTCCAAAAATGCCAGAGCGACCAATATAATGTGCTTCTCACTCATAACTTTGAAATAGAAGAGAAAGTCAGGGCACTCTACAACTGCTGTGAATCTGTAAACACTGATTGTTCATTCAACAGCAGGAAGCAAAAACAAATGGAAAGCAAATAATAGTATTAGTTGTGACTGGGTATTATGGCAGCAAAATTATGCAAACCGTTAATTTAAAAATATAGGAAGGGAAATAAAATTCCCCCTTGTTTAAAAAGGGTCATTTGGATGAACATTTGGTCAGCAAAAAGTTTCTTGGTGTGTGCGTGTCTTATTAAACAGCATTAGATTTCTGACTCTTAGCTAGAAATAAACCAACACTGTTTGTATATGAATTAGGCTGCAAACTCCCTGAGGACAGAATCTTCTTAATTGTTTTGCCTTACAGCTTGTTTAAACTGGCCTGCAAGTTTGGGCTGTACTTGTAAACTGTTGGTAGAGAGAATAGATGTGTAACATCTAATAGGTATCTAATAAAATATAGCAGCAGGAAGACTATAGGTTTGAAATACTTCAAGAGGCAACAATCAGATTTAAAAAAATAATTTAACACATAGGTATTTTCAGTCTATTGGATTACATATTGAGCAGGGGGATGCTTACAAATGGGTGGTGGCTCTAGGTGCCTGCTAATAGAAAAAGCTGCAAATTGCTAATGTATATACAGGGGACACATGAGGAGGGGAAAGTAAGACCAAAAAGCAAGTGGCAAATCAAGCACAGGGAAGTAAGGAAAGCCTGGGCTTAAGCTCAGCAATTTGCAACCAATTTCAGCCACTCTCCAGGCATGATTTGAGCAAATTCTTTGGAAGGATTTCACCTTGCAATTGCTACTGTGCTACTAATGAGTCAAGCAGTTTTCCTAGGTGTGGCTGGTGCTGCCTGGCGGCACTGGGGGAATGAGAAGCCAGTGCCTAGAAAGGCTTTTTAGTAATACGGACTGAGGGGAGAGAGTGGGGTTGTTAGAAAGACTCTCTGGGAGTCTAAGGGAGTTCAGAGCTTCTCGTAGCAGTGCTTGCTCCGAGCGCTCTGCTGGGTGGGAATTGCGATGGGATTTGCTGGGCTCTGCCTCAAAAACAGATCCCTGAAGGATGACCTTGACCTTTTTGGCAGGGGACCAACCCCGTGCAGGAACCTGCAAGGTACTGTGGATGTTCCTCTGCAGCATAGTGCAGGGGCACGTCACCCAAGTGAGAGAAGCAACGGTTCTGTCACTGCAAGGCTGATGCATCCACAGGAAAGCTTCACTGCTGCTTCTTCTGTGGGTAGCTTGTGATGTGGCGGCACCCCAAAATAGCCCTGATGGTGCCTACAGAGCACCCTCCCTTGCCACAGACAGCTTTGGTATTTGGAGCTACAGTGAGAGACCAAAAGAATTCTTCCTTCCACGCTATAAAAGCCTGCATTCCTTCCTTTGGGCAAAGCAGGCTGGATTTCTCCTTGTCTGAATTCTCTGACTTAGTTGTGCAATTTGCCAAAAAGTCTGCCTCCCTGGAAAAGAGCAGTTACCACTAATTGTTTTGCCTGAGAATCACTCTTTTGAGTTGTCAACCAAAGCTGCCTTCTGGCAGCTGCCCAGGTTGCCATAGTTCTAGACAAAATGAAAATGTTATTCAGCAAGGCATCTGCATCAAAGGGAGAGGCGATGGAAATATCAGTCAGCAAAACTTATGATGTTCTGCCTAGGAGGAGCTGTGTGTCAGTACTTCACACCATTGCAAGAATGGTGCTTGCAAAGAGGATGAAACTCTGAGAGCTGGCCATGGATTCATAATTCCATATAAGGAAAAATTCCATTTTTCGGCTTTCATTTTCCTCAGGAAAAAGGGTTCCTTGGGCTAGAATCACTGTTTTCTTATCTACTTGGCTACCTGAGCAGAAACATAAGAGAATAAAGATCGAGGCTTCATCATTTACGCACTAGCCTTTGAAAAATAGTTTCTTTTGAGATCTTATCATATCCACTGAAACAAAGTTTACTGTTAAGAGGAGAGAAGAAAAAAGCTTGCATCAGAGAACACTGCCTTCTCTTGGGTGACAGTGTGCCCTGGTGCTCAGTACTCATTCGTACAGTACCAGAACAGTAGGAAAGTGCCCCTGGAGCCAGATGTGCTGGCTTATCTTCTGATCATGAATAGGAAAGGACTTTTCTTGTCCTTTGGGACAGTTTGTCTGAATTAACAGAAATGTGAAGTTTTGCCCTCTTTGGTTTGAGAAGGGATGGCCTTTTTCTGCTGTCCCTGTGTTTTTGAAGCAATGGTGAGGCACTACACGCAAGGCACTTGCGAACTAAGAGGGCAAAGTTGAGAGACAGAATTTAGGAAGTGGAATAATTTCCCAAAAAGGTGGCTAAAATTACATTTATGCATGGGGAGAAAGCTCTGTTGGCATTTTCTATGAGGACTCAAACAGCCCATGGCAAATGGAGATGGTATTGCAAATCTTTCTGTGTAACTTCCAGACCTGCACCATGAGAAAGATCTAGCTCGCTTGTGACAGATTGATGTCTCACAAGTATGAAGAGAGATCCTG
Organism: Gorsachius magnificus; assembly: GCA_034008185.1. Taxonomy (NCBI): domain Eukaryota; kingdom Metazoa; phylum Chordata; class Aves; order Pelecaniformes; family Ardeidae; genus Gorsachius; species Gorsachius magnificus. The sequence goes on along the minus strand of CM067081.1, from coordinate 115,847,597 downwards.
TTTTATGCATGCATAGCTTTTTTAATGTACATATTTACACACACACATATATACACAAAAGTAAATCTTGATTTTACTGTGGGACCCTCTAATTTGACTTCTTCCCATTTAGGTATCTCAGGCCCTGAAAATTGTTTTTGACAGCTGTGCTCAAATACCAGTATCTCTTTGCCCATGATACAATGTATGTGTCATTAAACCAGTAACCTTTGTGTAAGAATTTAGTTTAAAAGTTCTCTAATGTATGGACACTCCAAATATATCAGCCTGGACCTTGACTTGAGAAATTGCTGCTGGCTGGGATGTAGGTTTTTAAAACTTCCCAATTAATTGCTAAGCATTTTTGAAAAGTTTTGCCACAATATGGTAGGATATTTAGTAATTTGATAATTTTTCCTGTAAGTAAAAAAAAATTACTGAAAAAAATGGCTGAAATTATGGAAATATTTTCAACATTAAAAAGTCATTTAGAAAGGAGAAGCAGAGGTTGAATTTAAATTAAAAAATCATTTTTTAACCACAAAGGAAGATCAGCTGATGCTCCTATTTTCCTCTATGGTGATCTGTTTTCTAATGTCTCACGTGCAAAGCATTTTTCTAAGTATTTTTACTCTTAGAAAAAAAGCTGAGTGATGTAGTGTAGGTTGACTCTTGATACAACTGGTCATAATCAGAAGAGAGAAGGACGAGCTGACCTTGCCTCTGACTCCTGTCCAGGATTCTCCTGAAGCCTATACGTGGTCACATTTCTGAGTTCTTTGCAAGGTAGACTTGGTGATTTTAGCCACCTGCTTAACACTTTGGATGAAGGGATTCTAGGCACATGTGGTAAAGTCAGAAGCAAAAGTTAATTTTCTGGGACATGAGGAAGAGAAGTGAGAGCTCCTGGTGAAGTCAAGGAAGGGAAAGCAATCCTTGTTCTTATTGGGACACGTGGTTGTGTCCTACCGTGTAGCAGAGCCGGGCGTGTCCCATGGCAGGGACGTTGCTCAAATGGCAGCGCTGAGTGACCCTACTAAAACCCTGGGCAGGGCTCCAGGCTTCCCGCTGACATGGCTGGATCTAACTTTGAGGTAAGCTCAGATCTCTCAAGGTCTCAACCAGGTGGGCTGTGAATATCTTCAATGTTGGAAATCCCTCTATATCTCTGGGCAACCTGTTCCAGTGTTTTATTAACCTTGTTGACTTCAACCAGTGTCTAGATCTGTATTTGGAGTATAAAAAGAAAACTTGAAGAGGGGAGGTATAGTTTGTACATTTGCTTTTTTAAAAAATTCAGGTTTGGTACTTTTTATTTTCATGGCTTCTTGATTTTTACATCTTAGTTGTGCCATGTCCCACACATGAAGGGATTAACAATTGACCTTGTGCCTCACAAATATATTTTACTACAGCTTCAGCCCTGGCCTGGACTCTCTCTTCAGCTGGAGCCTATCATTTTAATCATGTGGAGACGTCTCAGAATTTTTGACTAGGGGGCAGATCATATAGTGAATATGATGATGTGCAGTTGGATGTTTGCATGAAGAGGTAAGCCTTCTAACGTACAGTTCCTAGGGTCCAAGACAACTCCATTGTGACTTTTCAGGCTATCAAGATAATGTGATATAAATACTTCTGATCATATCCAGTTATACAGAAAAACTGAATTAAATAACAAAAAATGCTATCCTGTCAGTTTCTTTTTGTGCATCACTCTCACTAACGTGATAAGCATTTCTATCTCTGGAATTTTACTGATTGTTTTCTTTTAACAATAGCAATTGTGTGGAGTGCAGTCACAGATAATTTGCATTGGAGTTTTTCAGTGTGCATTCTTCAGAGTCCCAGGGCAATAGCGGGATGCAAAATCTTGTTAGACTATTGGCTTTATTATCCAGCCCATGATTCACGGGGAAATGTTGTAATGACCTCTTGCACCAGCAACTAATTCTTTTAAAAGATGAAAGTTATTTCTGCTCCTGGCACAGATATCAGAATCTGCCTTCAAAGAATGATATGGCATTAATAGTACAAGCTGCCCAACACTTCTAAAGGAGTAAAAACGGCAAGACGATTTTTTTTTTCAAGTGTATACACAAGCCAGCTGCATTTTTTTTTATCCTGTGCTTCAGAGGCAGAACTGTTTCCTCCTGCTACTCAGACACCGCACATGTTAGCAATAAGTGAATCATATTTAAGATGGAGAAGAGAAGAAAAACAACTCTGACCAGAAGATTGACCCAACTCCCAAATCCAAATTAACCTATAAAACTTGGATTCACTCAGACAACCTTTCACAACTATGCTGGCTGCCCTGCTTATAAAAGTGCACAGGTTCTTATTCCAATCTGGAGGGTGTACCCTAAATGACCACCTAGATAAAGAGGTCCAGTTTTTGCTGCCACGAGCATTTGTGTCATTGATCTCTTTTCTGAACTATACTTCTGTGATTTCTTGTCCTGGCTGCTTTTGATAAGTACCTGCTCTAGAACACCGCTTCCCTTGTGTTTGACCTTCTTCAAATTTCTGGTCAAATGAATTGATGATCTACTAAAGCTTATTGGGTGATGTAATCCTTTAGTTTAAACGAGTCTTCTCCTTCCCTGGCGTTTTTACTTCTTCAGGATAGACAGCAACCATTTCATCTTAGTAGGCCTAGTGAATCATTCTCTTCGACAGATTTTTTGATTATAATGCTAGTGGTCTGAGTGGTTTACAGCCATGTTTTGCTTTGGATGAGTTTACTCATGGTTCAGGTGTCTTGTATCTCCAGTGAAGAGCTTACCAGGGTTCTGTACTTTCCTATTTCTGTGGAAAATGTAGCCTGATATGTCACATTTGTCCTTTCACAGTGATATGTCACTGGTGGATTCACAGTTCTGTAGGGAAACTGTATCTTCCATTTTCTCAGTCTATTTTGATTCATGAGCATAGATTTGTAGGAAATATTCTTATCAAATGCTAAGTGAATGATCTTTGATTTCATATTCTATTTCATCTTACTTCAGTCCTCAAGTTTCTCGAGACCTTTTTGCGTGATGTTTCAATCCCTTTCAATTTGCCAATGAATAACTGTTTCATCCAAACCACTTATTCAGTATATTGTTGCATTTTTGTGCCACCACCTTTAATTAAATATTTAGCAGCCATGTTTGTGGAGTTTCACATGTAACGTTTCTCCACGTCAATAGTTTTCCTATCAGCAATTCCTATTCTCATTTTTCCCTTAGCCAGTTCTTAACCTGCTTTACAATTTTCTTCTTTTAATAAATGGTAGGGATAATAAATACATTTTGTGCATGTTAGACTGGATCAAATGGGCTAAGCATATTCTGGATTAAAGCAACTCCTTTGCTGGTAAAACTGCTATCTTAATAGAAAAGAAATTTTTTATCTAAGGTATCATCAGTGAACGCATGCTCCATTTTCTCCCTTTTTCCTCTTTATGTCTGTTTCTAATTACCTCCTCCAAAACTTGTTCATAGCTCTTGGATATTACTGAATGCAGATTAATGGGTATCTCTTCTCTCCTTTTTATGAACAGGTATGATAGGTCCTTGCTATTCTTCAGCTACCTTAGTTTGACATCTTTTAAAGCAAAAAAACCCCAACCCTCTCAAACCCTTCTTACAGGACCTGTGATTTCAAGTATGAAATCTGTCAGCATTTTAGGAAAGAGAAGACCCAACTCTTCTGATTTGAATGTATTGGGTGTAAAGTTTTGGCAATGTGCTTCTCTATTATGCGGAATGACTCCTCATCTCATTAGCTACTATCCTCGATTCTGCATTCAAATTTACGTTACTGAACATGGTGGCAGAATATTAATCTAGCCTTAGAATTTGAGTGGATTAATTTTTATCTTAAATTCACCCCTCTTACTACATGATAAACCAACTTCTATTATTTTACATTTTCTTCCCAGTATATGCCTACTGAACCATTTGTTATTTCTATTAATTTTCTTCATAAGTTCTGACTCCACTTAGAGCGATTCTTGTGTTGTTCCCACACTTGATGACCAATAACATGAAGCTCTCCCTAGTGATTAGTCCCTTTGCCAATCTTAGTAACTATATCCATATTTTTTTCTTAATCTTAATCCTTTTATCTTTTTGGAGGTACGTATGTTTGGTCCTGTATTATCTTCATAGAAGGATGTGGCAACATCACTGATCCCCTACCTCAGGGCATACTTGGTTGAATTCCAATTTAGATGTTTGATTTTTCAGTCCAGGTGAATTCCCTGACTTTCTAGATTTGCCTTTTTGAAGTCATAAACTTGATTTGCAGATCTCTTAGGCTATAAACTTGTGATAGCTCTATCCAGGACCATTTCTATGATCAGTTTTTCTCTAAGGTCCATGCTAACTTTCAAAATTGTGTCTAAACCAGCATTATGTTAACCTAAAACATCGGTGCCTTAGTGAACGACCAAAGGTAACTTTCTGTTAATACTCAAGGGCTTCTGGGCATTTTATTACTTATATTTGCTCTCCATTCTACATAGAGGAAGCTAATGTCTTTTAATACCAATATTTTAGTGATTGTGTCTGAAGTTCTTTAGTCATACCCATCTCTAGTTTGGGGGGAAGTTTGTAACAGACCTTTACCTATACCATCTTAGATGTCTAATGCATTTCTGACCTAACATAAAGGAACCATACTTTTCTGACTCCTTGTTCCCAGAATGCCTTAGTGTGGCAAAATAACATTGCTAAAACCATTCTGCATCTGAAGACTTAATTAGCTGCTCATAAAGGGAGAGGTAAGGAGAATTGACAATCTTTCTTCATAAATCTTATATTCTGTACCTGTAATAATTGACAGACCTCTTCTTTATGACACCTCCATTATTTCTTCTTGTGTGATGCTGAAAACTACAAACTCCAACATATGCTTTATCAGTTCAGAATAAAGTGGAAGAATTGCTGTATAAGGCTAATAGGCTTCCTGTTTACACATATCAGGGGTTTTGTTTGTTCGTTTGGTTTGGTTTTGTGGGGGTTTTGTTTTATTTTATCAGGTAATCTGCTGTAATCCCAGGACATCTTCAGCAAAGTTGCTTCCTGACAGCTTTCCCCATCCTGTTTTGTGCACTTGCTTATCCTTGCCCTAACACAACCCCCACACACACCCCGTGCTTGTCGCTTGAAGGAACTTTTGCACTGTATCTTGAAGGTTTTGGTATTTTCTTCAGACTGTTTTCTGCAGTTTGCATAATCCTTCTTAGTGTTAGTTGTATCTTTTTTGCATTTGAAGTCCTTGTCAGCATGGTCCCGTTTCCAAACATGGTCCCTCCTCTGTCAGGTCTCTCTAGAAAACTTGTAACAGTACCAAATCCAAAACAGTTCCCTGCACAACCCTCCCCCTTTCCCTTCCATTTAGAAAACAAATCACTGACAACTCCTTTAATTTATATGTATATATATTATGTGTATATGTGTGTGTGTATATATTTATACACACACATGCAATTTTGACCCTGCCATGTAGCCCTCCTTTCTAATAAGAATGTGACTCGGGACACCATCATGTTTTACTAACATCAAGATACAAAGTTTACTTGGCTCTTAGTCCCAAGGGTTGTTACCCACTCAGAGGGAAATTAGATGGGGCTGATACGGTTTGTTCTGTACCAATCCAAGGAGCACCTGCAGAGAGGTCACTAATGAATGCGGGAGCCAGGAGAACTTCAGATGAGGCCATCACTCCTCTGCTGAACACAGGCTAATTTATAGCCTCTCTGCTGTGGTGGAGTTGCATGCTTTTAAAATTAATGGCAAAGCAAAACAGTTTACCCTTTAGTACTCAATTCTGATGCAAGTTAAGAAAATCTTAAAACCACAACATTTTCATTCTGTTTTTTGAAAAGCAAGTTAATATTTCATGGCCTTCCTTCTCTTTGGAGCTGAATTTAGCCTATTGGTGTCCTCAGGAGACCAAAGCAGTATAGTATGAGGCTAAGCTCTCAGCTTCCTCAGGATCCTCAGCAAATCCATGGAAGGGAAAAACTCAAGATCCTTACATTTACAGAAATGATGGGTTTGTCTTTGGTTAGGATCAAAGGCCCGCACTGTAAGCAATCAGTAAATGGCAAACACATCTTTGTGCATTGCTCCGTAACTGCGAATCTGGCACTTCAATGGTTCGTAGCAGCACTCATCAAAATAGTGCTAATCAGAGAATTAAATCCATGTGATTAGAAGCAAAGTATGAATGATGTAATAAAATGCTGGTGAGCATCTGATGATCTGAAGATGGGGGTGGGCTAAGGAAGGAAACAGTCACATCTTGTGCTCTCGATGTGAGACTTGCCACCATCTCTGGTTTCTCTACCTCTGCTTTTTTTGCTCTCACACATGCTCAGCACTGAGTTTTTCTCCCTCTCTGTGAAACATTGACAGGGTTGAGGAATGGGGAAGACGTGCAGGTGCTCTGCTGTGATTAGAGTTGTGCCTCCTGACTTCACGACCTTGTCACATGCAGTGCCTCTGGCCATGTGTGCATATATGATGACCTTGATCCAGCAGGTCTTTTCTCCTGATCCCAGTATGAAGTGTCAATATTGAATGAGATAAAGTCTGATTTGGGGGCTGTGGTGCCCACTGCTGCCTTGATGTTGTTAAAGTTGTATTTTGCCTGCTGGCTTTCTGTTGTTTTATGGAGAAAACTTGCTTTCTGCAGTCACTTAAATTGGTGTGGTCTGTAACGTTGCATGCCATGCAATAGCCATTCTGCAATGACAGATATGGTTGTTCATTTAAGAGGCTAGTGGAGGATTCAGCAAGTTTGAAAAACTATATTCGAGAACCCAAGTCAGCCAGAAAAGTCCTGAGGTCTTCCCCAGGACTTCCTTGTGTTTCTGCAGAAAATGCCTTTTTTTCTTTTTTTTTTTCCTTTTTTCCCCCAAGATGAAAAAATGAGGGGGAAGTTTCAGAAACTCTATTGCAGACCATGTATCCATCACCCTCAGCACTGTCATGTAACTTGGGTGAAAGTTCCTAATTACTAAGACACCATCACCTAAGAAGTTTCCTATTAACAGAGCACACAGGAATCTGCAGCAGAGCTCTGTCACAGGCTGCCCATGGCACGGTTTGATCTGCTGTCAGAAAAGCTTGGTACTTGCTAAGATTTTTGGCTTTCTGAACTGCTCACTGTGTTTTGGGGGTAGCTATTTTCTGTCCTGCATATAACAAAAGAGAATTTGTTTACTTCATGCCTCTTCTCCAGATGTAACTTGCATACTGTAGTAGTGTGCTTCTAGAAACAAAAAATTATCACTTAAATATCTGAATAAGTAATAGTATTAGGCATTCTCACCCCAGGCTGTCCATTTACATGAATTACCAACTTACAAACCCCATTTTCTGGTTATTTTTTCTTAATGCTGGTATTTTGGCCAAATTTGAATAATTTCTCTAATGGTATTTTGTTTTCCTCTGAAGCAAAATTAAGTGAATACCATTTAATAATTGCTGCAAAGCCAGAAAACTTTGTTTCATTTTAATTAATAGCTGTTGCCTAACCAGTATGTAATTCCTGAGAGACTGATCCTTTTTCCTGTGCACAGTGGTTGTGAAAGAAAAGGAAAATGTACTGAGTGACAAATAGAGTTTGAAATAATTAAAAGAGGATGAACAAAGCACCAATTCTAGGAAATACGGGCAGAGGCTGATTTTTTCATTACTCATTCTTTTTATTTTTAACTCAAATTAGGGACCTACTTTTTCTGTACAAAATCTAGTATTGTGGCCTGGGCTGTCTTGTTGTTGCAATATGGGTAAATATGAAAGCATTTATGAGATTTCTCAGTAAAAATACTTGGTATTCCAATGTTCCAGTTACAAAGTGTGAACATCAGTGATGGATGGTTTTCGGTTGGGTCACAGATTTTTAGTGGGTTTTTTTTTCTTTTTTTTTTTGCCACTGGATTCCTTTAAATTGTTGTTTTTCAGATAATAAATAAATAAATAAAATAAATAAATTGAGGATTGCAAAACTTTCTATATAATGAAGCCGAAATGAAGTTGGAAAAAAACCGGAATTGGACTCTAGGTATTAATTACAGTGCTGGAATGTTATTGCAGATAGGATTCCTTAAAAATGGAGTGTGTTTATAACTGCATGTATTACACACGCATAGACATTAGATCTAAAACCCAAGTATTCAGCGAGAGGCTTGTCTATTTTTCAGTAACCCACGCGTGATCCAGAGCCGTCACCTCGACTGATGGCAACTCTCGTGCTCTCCAGCTCATAATGGGTCTATGAATTAGTGGAAGCGGTTCCTGCCCCTGCGTTACATCTTGACACGAAGGGACCAAGGAAGCTTTAGTTAACTTTTCCTGCCACCTCGTGGACAACATTATAAATAGCTTTTCCCACTCTGTAGTCATAAAACCTGAGGAAGTACAGCGCTTGCAGGTATCAGCCATTGACTTCTGAAAGTATCTTAGCCTCCCTGATAGCAACATTTCAACATATACTCATAAGTAGGATGCCGTAAGTTAAATTTTTTCCCTAGGAAGCTTCTCTCAAACCCCAGGGTTAAACAACAAAATGTAAAATGAAAAGTTTTAATTCAAGTGAAGGTAAAATCCCTCAGCACAAAACTTTTAAGTCCTAAATAGCAAATTATCTAGCCGGGCTAGTGCTGCCTTTCACTGATACCAGAATAAGAGAACAATAACATAGTGCTTGAACAGCCTTTGTAATAAGAATCTTAAATGTGTGGATGCTTAGATTTTTGAAACACATCATAGGACATCCTTGTCCTAACATTAGGCATAGCTGGTTTTAATGGCTAAGTTTTATGGTAATTTGACCTAAAGTAAACAGAAAATGCTGTGGAGGGGTGGTGTGAAGGTGTGGATTTAACGGCAGTCATTACAGATCTAGCCTTGCCCTTTCGGGCGCTCAAATGCACTTAGATGCAGAGATGTATTCTGTTCTAAATCTGGCCACCGTGTTTGAATGCTGGTTCCTGAAGCAGCATTCAAGAAGAATGTAGTACTCTACCAGTGGTAAAAAGCAACTTAATTTCCCTCCTAAGCATCCTGAGTGGTTGTAAACGCTTCTGCTGACATAATTTGCAACTGACATCATCAAGAGATGCTCTATGTTCTGAAGTCACAACAGTAAATAAATAAGCACTCTACCACATGCTTTCTAAAGGTATTACTCCTATTGTTGTTTTGAATCTACTCTTGATCTCCCTGGATTACTATATATATTTTATGTTAAAATTTAAAATTCCTTAGCATGATGGATATGTTTGGTTGAATTCTCTTGTTGTGTGCCTCTAGTGCTATTATATTCCAGAAAGACAATGTATGGATTCATATCTGCCAAAGGGTTTTCATGTTCACCAGCATGTTGCTGTGTAGTTTAAAAATCATACTTTCTAGTACTTGCCTTCCACTAGCTAGTGAAATGGTAACAGTGGCTTTCACATCATATTCTAGAACATTTCCCTGGCATGGATATTCTTCATTTTCACTGATTATAGCATTGTCTTTTGCAAAAGACTCAACAGAAACTTTGAGATGGAAGCAGTCAGAGGAGCCAATATAATACTGTCTTATCTCCTGTATAACTCAGGCCATAACATCTTATCTTGTAATTCCTTCATCAAGCTTGTAGTTTATATTTGAACTGTACTCTATCTTGGCGAAAAATAGCTAGACATGAATGTGTAGCTTCCCTTGGTCCTGTGTCCCAGTGATTGATTAGCTTCACTTCAGAGTTACTGATAGATCAGTTAACACACTTTTAGGCCATTGTATCTACTGCTGACTTGGAAATGCAATGGTAGAAACTGGGGTACATAGAAATGGTAGATTCACATCCTAAAATTGCTGCTCTTGGAGGAATTAAGTACTATGTCAACTCAGCTTAAACTTGGTAAACAGTTCAATGCTAAAGACAAGGGAAAGATTATTTTTATGTGATATTGCCAAAGTGAAACATTACAACTTCTTTTCAAAGATTTTAAAGAGCTAGAACAAAACCATGTCTGGTTTTGAATTGACCTAAAATCTTAATTTCTCTTTCAGTTAACAGAGGAGGGAAATAACCTTGTTTTCACCTATACCTCTTTAGGGATGTGACTTCACATTTTCTCAGTTTCTGTAGCATGTAACAGTTGTACATGTGGAACAAGAATCGCCTGTATGATCAGCCAACTGGGAGGTACTTTGCAGTTTCAGAAATATACTACTTTAGGTAACATTCTACTTTTGCCTCAATGGATTGGTGTCAAGGACTCTCTTAAAAGAGAGAGTTTGGCCCATAGTTTTATAGCTCATGTAATGAAAATACACTTGGTGAAACACGTGAGGAGATGAGCTAAACAGAATCTACTTTCTTTATAAAGCACTTCTAAAATAAAAACAATTTGGAAACACAAACCAGAAGTATCATGTCTGTTTTTCTCATTAGGACATAGAGATGGGTAGTGTGGCAGAAAAAAAGGCATGAAAAACCTAGTAGCTGTCACAAAATCAGAAAGGAGTCTGACCGAGCTGAAAACCAATCTCAGATCTTGATTTCTGGCCTGATGGTTCATCATCAGAACCTTCCTATCTGTCATGAGAAAAATCAAATAGAGTATTATAGCATGTACCTTGCCACAGCATTCTTTAATGAGCTTTTCTTCTTCCTGAGGTTAGCACTTGTGTGAACCAAACCTTGACATAGACAAGAGAAAAGGTCCTTTTCTGGCTTTGATAAGGTTTTTAGCAAATACACTGCTGAGGAGTCTTCAATTCTGTAATTAAAAATTTGAATTGTAGATTCAAAATCTATAATTCTCTCTACATGAATACATTGAGGTTAAAAGTTGTAATATCATTGTAAGGGATTAATACCAAATGAACCCAAGGACTTAACAATATGTTGGAATTGAACATGTTCTTAGGAGCCTTTGTCAGACTGTGGAGTTACGGGGTCAGAACTGCACCTGAGAGATTGAGAAATACCTTGAATTCTTTGCAGTTCTTAAAGATGCACCTTTTTTTTCTCTGTAAGATATAATAATTGTACTTCCATAAGAAATTGGTATTACATTGTGCAGAATATTTCTTTTTGTTTTACGTACTGTTTGTGTTATGCCTTTTGTAGTAGTAATGCAGAATTAAATAGGCCGGATAAATTGAAACATGCTAGGTTACTGGACATTTTTGTGTGACAAAACTTGGGGCAAGAAGGAAATAAACTAAAGAGTTCTCACAGTTTGAGGGTCATTAAAATTTTTATCAAGTGAAAGTTTATTTTCTTTTATTTTTTGCTGGCACCTGTCACGATCCACTATTGGGTTGAACAGTTTGGCAGAGGTTAAACCCCCTTGCTTTCCAACTGACCTCAGATAATTCTGGGAGGTTGGGGGCGGCTGGGCTTAACTTCTGATTAACTCCGATGTTTTATCGTGACTAGGTTCCTTTTACATTCTCGGGAACAGAATTAAGACTCAAAACGGAGTCAAGTGCCAAGTCACTTTATTTGGCCAACAACAAATGCGCGAGAGAAAAGCAGAGAAAGGGAGGAAAAGTGAGGAAGGGAAAGAGAAGGGGAGAAACAAACGGCACGGGAGCGTTGCGATAGCTACCACCACGGGTCTATGTGCTGTCCGCGCGGCCTGAGCGATCCACGCGGTCCATGCGGCTGGTGTGGCCCGAGCGGTCCAATGCGCCTGATGTATCTTCGAATCTGGTGGAAGGTAGATGTTGGATGCTCTCCTTGGTTTCCGCTGGTTCCCCCTTTCATAGGGTTGTCTTTTTGCATAGTCAATGACTGTTTTGCATACCCACGCCTCCCTCTCGGCAGTGGGGCGCATGCCCAGTACTGTCACTAGAGGATGCTCGAAGGTTCTAGGGGGTCCGAGCCCCCTCCCCATTGTCAGTCAACTCTGGGCCCGGGCGCATGCGCAGAGGACGTGTACTCCAAGATAACAGGACACAGGTTCCTGTGGAGTGGGTCTCAATGGGCTGAAACTGCCCTACTCAATTGTCATGGCGATTAGGTCATTCTGGTGGGGTGGGACTCAATGGGCTGAAACTGGTGATTAAACTGCCCCGCTCAGTTGCCGTGGTGATTAGGCTTCGATAGATAAGCTTGCCTGCCACCAATGTTGAGACAAGTTTCTAGTCCCTTACAGCACCCTGACAATCTGAAGAGACATGATGTGAAAACAGCAAGCACCACCACTGTGTCTGGCTCTCCTTTTGAGATTGTAGTCTGAATATCTGCAAACTTCATCCTTAAAACTTAAGTTATTGAGCTGCATTTAAGGAATCTGGGTTTGAAAACTTCCAAATTTCCTGCCTAGTGGATGAAAGGATTGAGTACACCCTCAGTAAGTTTTCAGATGACACCAAATTGGGTGGGAGTGTCAATCTGCTCAAGGGTAGGAAGGTTCTGCAGAGGCATCTGGACAGGTTGGATCAATGGGCCAAGGTCAATTGTATGAGGTGCAACAAGGCCAAGTGCTGGGTCCTGCACTGCTAGATCACAACAGCCCCATGCAATGCTACAGGCTTGGGGAAGAGCAGCCCAGCAGCCACTTGGGGAAAGCTGCCTGGCGGAAAAAGACATGGGGGTACTGGTTGACAGCCAGCTGAATATAAGCCAGCAGTGTGCCCAGGTGGCCAAGAAGGCCAACAGCATCCTGGCTTATGTCAGGAATAGTGTAACTAGGGAAGGGATCGTGCCCCTGTACTGGTGAGGCTGCACCTCAAATTCTTTGTTCAGTTTTCGGCCCCTCACTACAAGAAGGACATTGAAGCACTGGAGCATGTCCAGAGGATGGCAACAAAGCTGTTGAGGGGTCTGGAGCACAAGTCATACGAGGAGCGGCTGAGGGAACTGGGGTTGTTTAGCCTGGAGAAAAGGAGGCTGAGGGGAGACCTTATCGCCCTTTACAACTCCCTGAAAGGAGGGTGTAGCCAGGTGGGTGTTGGTCTCTTCTCCCAAGTAACTGTTGATAGGACAAGAGGAAATGGCCTCAAGTTGCATCAGAGGAGGTTTTGATTGGATATTGGGAAAAATTTCTTTACCAAAAGAGTAGTCAAGCATTGGAACATGCTGCACAGAGAGGTGGTGGAGTCACCATCCCTAGAGGCATTCAAAAAACGTATAGACGTGGCACTTCAGGACATTGTTTAGTAGGTGTGGTGGTGGTGGGTTGACGGTTGGACTTGATGATCTTTGGGGTCTTTTCCAACCTTAATGATTCTGTGATTCTATGATTTCAGTTTCCATTGAAGCTGGCATTCTTACTCGCTTCCATCTTCCAAAAATTTAAGTTTTCTCATCTCAGATGAAATGTATTGCTTTGGTGGTTTACATCCCAAAAGCCTACAGGTGCAGTGCTCAAGCATTGTGAGAGAGCACGTGCACTCTTAGCATGTGGCATAATGCCATAGTGTTTGTAGCATTAGTCTGTCACTACATAAAATTTGTATTAGTCAATAAAGAGGGAAACAGGGCAAATGTTATGTGTAGTTGAGTATTTCAAATATTTTATTGGATAGGTTTAGAAACCTTATCTCCTGGCAAGAGCCACTTGAAATTAATGTTATGAGAAGTGAGATTTGCAGCTCTTCATGGATACTGAAAGCATAGAAACCAAGATGTATTTATTTAAAAATTCCAGTGTGTGAATTGAAAAAAGCACTTAATGTTCAAATGAGACAGCATTCCAGATTAGGGCTTACCTTGTGAATACTAGGTTGCTATCTACAGTCACTTAAAGCAATTTAAAAAAAAAAAAAAAAAAACCACAAACCTGCAGATTTCCATTTAAATACATGACTAGTGTTGCCTACACCTGCTTCTTCCTTGTGTTTTGCAAATACATCTGTAATGTTCTGTGTGTGTCACTGGGAAGAAAATATATGGAAATCTTTCTATAATTCAGCAAACAGTATATTTGCACATTTCCTGTGCTAATATGACAGGTTATATTGGTTACCAATGTGTATAGCTTTGTTTAGAAGAATTTCAAAGGAGTTTGTGCATTCATTCATTAGTGCTCTCAGTCAGTTAGAGGCTTTTTTTGCTAACACAGCTAAACCAGTGCAATGTCAAAGGGATATTTAATTAAAACAGTCTAGAAATGCCTTATATCACTGTTGTTACTGCTTTTCTGTAGGAGACAAAGATGTACTGATAGACAGTTATGTGTATATGAGGATAACAACATTATAGGGTCTGTATTGCGTTAGTGTAATTAAAATTGTATCATTTTTATGTAAGAATAAGATTTGAGATATCTCAGCTGTCAAACCCCGCTGCATGCAGGTGAAATACTCAAATCTCTTCCATTCCTTAGTATACCTTTGCCTAGAGATCATTAGAAGAGTAGCTACAATGAAGCTGAACATTTTTATCACAAGGATGATCAATCAAAAGGAAGGAGAAAAAGCATCTCAGCTGAAAGGAAAGAAGAGTGCAAACTCAAATCACATTACCCCTTTCCTCCTTCTGTATCAGTAAGCGTACACGTTCCTGTTGAGGAGATGGCTTGAAAAGAGGCCCTACTGCTGTAGGAAGATTTTAGGGAGTGCACCTACAGGTGCACAAAACCCCCCAGTTCAAAAGATTCCTCTGATATGTATAAAAGGAAGAGACTCATGAAAGCCAGAGAAAGTAAGTTAATTTCTAATATCCTTAACATACTGGCTATATTTTACTGTTTCTTTTCTGGAAGTCATCTGGAGCAGGTGTTGACAAACATAATTTATCTGGGCACCACCAAAGCCATCAGGTACCTGCTGCAGCCTCAGGATCAGCTTAAGCTTAGCCTGCATCCAGGGGTGTGAAACACGACTTTTTCCATTTTTCCCTCCCCTGCTGTCAGGTTCATCTCCCTGCCCTCCCCAGCCATGCCAAAGCAACAGCCTTCGTCCTGGCAGAAGACTGGCAAAGGCAGCTTCAAAACCTAGCTATGAACATCTGCTTCCGGTGGACGTTTATGAGGGAAATAAAAAGAGCAGTCTTGAATGAGAGGCAGTAAAATGAGTTAGATTTTACTTTGAAATGCTGGTCTAGCATGGTGTGTGCTGAAATGCCGCGATCCAGACAGCTGCTCTTCAGCCACCGGGCCCATGGCTGCTCTCCCCAGGGCACGCTGGCCAGCCCCCGGGGGCTGCAGCTGTGAGGGCTGCCCGCTCTTTCTGTCTGCAGTTGTAGCAGGTCTGTAGGAAAGACCTGCTCCGTGGTTATTCCAGTTGGGCACCATGAAAACCAAAGCGCATTCACAGGGGTGGGAGGAGGTTGCAAGAAGAGGTTAACTGCTTTTAAGGTGGACCCCTGGGCGGCTCTGTCCCGGCCCAAGGGGCTGCTGTCCTGGCTGGGCCCGGGGCGGGCGGTGGTGCCGAGGTATGGTGGGGCTGTGGTTGACCCTGGTGATCAGCCCTGGCCTGGCCGGGCTTGCCACTGTGGCCTCTGCCGGTGCTGTGGTGGTCATCTGGTCAATGCTTTTTGTATAATGACTTATCTTTTAATAGAAGTGTGTTTTTTCTAGGGTCTGTAAGCATAAAAAAGAGCGGGGCTTGATTTGTCATGGATGGCAGAAGAGCAAAACCCCGTCTTGGTTTTTTTTCATCATTTGCTTAAATGTTTCTTTTTCCTAGTCTACTTGCTGCAAATTTGAAGTGTAATATGCCTCCAACTTCCTTTATTTTTGTTTTTTTTTCATTAAGAGTTTCTCTTTATTGCTCCTAACAATAAGATCTATAATAGAAATTATCAAGTTGTTGAGCACACAGCCTCCAGCTTCATTTATTCTTTCTTCCCCACCTGAGCCTGAGCAATACAAATATCCTGCCTTTTCAGTACTATCTAATGAAAAATATTGTATTATGGATAGAGCCAAGAAATAAAACTTGCAGGAGCAGAAAAGGGAGGGAAGGATAGACAAATGCAGAGAAGCAGGAATAGGGAGAGAGGAGCCAGAGGGTAAGAGCCACTTAGATCCAACTCCTCTATTTCTCCTTGATTGCCAGAGAAACCAATGTGGTGGGCAGAAGTGGAAGGGCAGCAACACCGTCCCCCTTAGCAGCTGCAGCTTAAGTAACCAAGTGCCTCTGCACAGTTCCTGTGCTTCATTTTTTGGCTATGGGATGATCCAAATGCTACTGCCTCTTCCATCGTTGACTCCACTGCAGGCCATGGTAGCAGGGAGGCTTTCCCCTCCTCTGTGCATTCCCAGATGATTTCTCTACTGCTCCCTTGCAAGCCTTTCACCTGTAGCACAGTTGTCATCCTCTCTGATGCCACCTCCTTTTGCAGCAGGTTGACTTTATATCCACATTTCTGAAATCCCCCTAAAGGACCTGCCTCTCTTTCTGGGGCATTGCTTGTATAGTGACCAGCAGAGCAAGAGGTCGGATTGCTTTGTCCTTTTAAGTGTGAGCTTGGCTAGGGATCCCCCATTTGGATGGGTTGTAGCACAGATGCCTTGATTGCCAACTAAAATGATCTCGGAAGCATCCTTTCTGTTTAGTGAACTTGTAAGTGCAGCCTCATTTTATTCATGCTTATGCCTTGAAGAATCAAATGGAGAGAGAGACAGATTTTCTAATTAAAAGAGAGTCTGTATATTTATCTGCTGCCAGAATGTTAGATAAATGTGTTCTGGATGCAGTTAGTCTCTTTTATCAGCAGAATTTGATGAATCCCAGTTTTCATTAGCTATCTCAAGTGAGGATGGATTATTGCACATTTCCTGTAAGCAGCTTAATTTTATTGTTATATGACATTCCTTACTTAGCATAAAAAGTGAATAACTGAACAGCATTAAAAAAGCTGAGAACTCTTATTGGTAGCTGTGGGGGAGTATTTTCGATCCTAACATGACAAAGATGCCATGTATATGAAATCATGTGTAAATTTTCAGATTTTTTTCCATAAAGCAAACTTTCTTGTAACCACTATATATTCAAGAGCCACTACACTTCATTAAGGGAGAAAAATCCTAAAGGCATAGTGATTTCAGAGACACACAATGTGCGACTTCTCTACTAATATAATGAGCCATTTACAAAAAGCAAGTCATCAACAGCTTGCTGTTCTGCAGCAAAAGGAGGCATAACATAACCTTTGTGGTATTGATTTGCTGTTCTGGATCAGCCTAGAAGGGAAAATAATTCCTGTTAAAGCTGTTAAAAGTATCTGTCCCTGTCTTTAAAAGTTGATCTAAGATTACAGGTGTCACAGAAATTTTCTAGCTTGTAGCTAAACATTAAGCAAATAATTTACGTTGTGCGAAGTGTAATTATTAGCTAAAGAATAACATCTGTAAATAATTTCATCTGTTGAAATAGTTTTAAATGTGACCAAATAGTTTAGGATGAGTAATGACCAATTTTGGCTCTTATTTTTCTGCTTGTGGAATGCAAATGGCTGGATCACAGCTTATTTTGATTTTGTTATTAGCAGCATCTGATGAAGTTAATTAATTATTTCAACTGCCCTTAGTTTGCTGATTTTCTAAAGACAATTCAGGGGAAGAGTTACTCTGTATGTTATCTGCAGATATCCCCTACTTGTTGCTATCAGAAACTGCATGTTGAGTGGAGGGATCTTTGATCTGGCCTGGTATGACTGTACTTCTATTCTTGTATGGCTATGAACACCGCGTTGTACAGCGGTTAGATAAATGTGCCAGCATCTCTGATTCAAATGCTCATGCATAAGATCTCACAGTTTTGTCTGCGGGAATTCTTCTGCATGAGACATTGAAAGTTGCATTTTGTGAATTCAAGTAGCAAAATGAAATATAGCTGTATTGGGGTTGTGTAGCAAGGGGGAGGGAGGCACTACAGGGGTGGGTTCTGTGAGACTTTTCTTGCTTTAAATTTCCTTTCTTTTAGTAGCCAGCTCCGTAGATCCAGTACACCCAGCAGAAGAATTACAGTTCTTAAGGAGGTTTATACTCTAGCGTACTCCTTCCCTTTCTTCTATTTCTAAACATTCTGCCCCTCCCCCCCCCCCCCAATATATTTGGATGGATGTGACAGTTTAAGCTCAGAATGGTAATCCTCATGCCAAATGAACTAGATCTGTGGATTTTCCCACTCAGAGAAAATCCATTTTCAGATGAGATAAATTTTCTCACTCTTCTTTGCAGGGAGTGTCTGTGAAGCTATTAAATAAGGTGTCCAACAGCAACTTGTCACCAGGGAGAAAAGATGAATGAGAAATATGTTTGTCTTTAAAATATCTCAGTTCTTGGAAGAGCAGAATATGAAGATTCCACCTTTTAATGAGCAATCCCTCATACCCATGTTGATTTTACTGATGTTAATAAAGCTCTGTTTGGCATAAAAAAATCCATTTGCACATATTCTTTTCCAAGGAGTCTGTTTTAGAGCTGATTATTTTTGTAGAAAAGGGAGAAGGAGGGAAAAAGAGTTATTGGTGGCTTTTTGGACCAGACCTGCTGTTCAGATAGTATCAAATTCACAAAGTCTAATTTGAACAGATGTTGTCTGGCTGGGGGTGTGAAGAAATGCTGTCAATTACTCCTTTTTCCATGACTCTCTCTTCTTCCCCCCCCCCCCCTTTTTTTTTGTCAGACAAGTCCTCCAAGGGCCATACATTAACACATTACCCTAATTACTCTCACAGTCCCATTACTGAGGCGTGTGGAGTAAGTCACTCTACCATGTGCAACCTTACAGATGAACGTGTAATGAAATTCCTAGCCCATAATTCACAAGTGAAGAAGGTTAAAAGACACTGGATAGAGGTGTCCTTGGAGGCTATATATTGCAAGCAGTGTGTCAAGAATAACTATCACAATCTGTACTCCTTTGCCACCATAGGCAATCTCTTATTGACTCAAATTAGCACAGAATTAAAAGGTGTCATTGTGGTGGAAATAAACAGCAAGAACACACAAATTGCGGTCTAACTTCTTAAAAATATCTTTTTTTTTTTTTTTCTGCCATTGGAAGGGAGGTAGTGTGTGTCTATTGTGCTCACCTTGGTCTGTGACTTCTGTATCTGAGAATATAATTTAGATAGTCAAAATATGCAAAAGTTCCACTCCTAGTTTTGGCTCTGCCCCAGAGCTGACACATTGGCCCAGATCCACCTGTGAGTGTGAGAGCAGTTGTGCTGAACATTGCTACACTTACATGTCAGGCAGCTGCTTCCAGCAGTGGAATTCACAAACCTCAGCCGGGTGCTGAAGCTGCCTGCGCAGTGCATGGCCCCATACATGCCCCAGAAGCTAAGTAGGGGACATGCTTCAGACAGCCCACAGGAGATGCAGGACAGTCCAACTGAGTAGTTTGTGACTGCAGGAAACATGGCCCTTGTGCAATATCTGCTTATAGATGTATTTTTCATTGCAGTCCCAGGATGCATTGACCTAAACAGCATCCCAGGCAGGTGGGGAATCCTGGGCTTTGGTTTCTAATGCAAAGGAGGTTCATATCTCCTGCTGTGCGATGCGTATGAAGTTACCTCCAGGCAGAGAGCAGAGCCTCTCCTCAGGGAAGTGCCTTTACTGCTTGGCTACCACATAATACTCCTGGCTACCCTTCAGGAGGGTTTGTAGCTAAGCCTTTCTCTAGGGAGGCAGCTGGCATGGCTGTGAGTGCACCTCAGCCTGAGGATGGCAGAGAACTCAGGATTGCAAGAGGTGGGGCCTCCAGCACTTCTGAACATTTGTTTTTATCAGGGAGATGTCTGTAGCTGCCGTGTAGTTGTGTTTTAGGGGCTCTCAGCAAATTGTAGCCCAAGAGGAGTAGATTTGCAGAGCAAAACAGTTGGTGTAGAGGAGCCAGCAGTCACACAGCAGGTGTTTGGGGGGTTTTCCGCTGGACTAGCACTAGTCTGGGCCTGTGTGCAGAGAGCTAATTAGCAGCTGGAGAGCATCAGTTGCATGCCTGGTCCTCATCTTTTGGGACAGTTTCACCTGAAAGCCATCGCATGTGTATGCATGCACACGTGCTGTGACCAGTCTACAATGTGAGCTAAAATATCGTAAGTGGAGATCATTTCAAAGGTCATTCCTGGCCTGGATTGAAACACTGATTTTGACACAGCTAGAAGTAAAGCATGCCCATCAGACAGCATTCCCTAGGTAGGAGATAAGATGGCTGCATGACTCCACCAATGCAGGAAGATACTTATAGTATCCTAGGTCCTTCAGCATTTAAACTACAAATCTGGCTTTCACATTTGAATTGCTTGGCATAAGCGGCCTTTTCAGTGCTTCTCTGGGACGTAGTCCTTACCTTCTTCATGCTTTGGTTCACTTGTCTATAAAGCGTACATACGATGGTATTCTCTTACTCTCCTCTCTAGGATCCCGGGAGCTGTCTGGGAGGGATATCGAGATTATATAGAGGAACATTTATTTATTTCCCCCCCATCCTCCCATTGGAAAAATACCAGGGTTAGAGTTGTTATGCTTTTCTTAAGGTTCAATATCAGAGATGAGCATCCTTCTGGCAAGACAAATCTGAGCCACTGGTGTAACCAAATGGTTTTCAACTGTGCAGTTTCTGTTGTGGCAGATTGCCAGTAAAGTGATGACATTGGGTTGGCATGGTACTACTGGCTCTGGCTTTTTCCCAGACCTGAATGCATGCTGGGAATCCTGTTTCTTTGCTGACAACTCAACAATTAGGGGGGCGTATCCTGTTTCACTCCAACAGCTCAAAAATGGATGAAGGAACATTGCCAATATTTCTTCCATCACAGACTCCCTCTCCTGCATCGCAAACCAAAGGTTTAAATCTGATTCCTGTACAGCTAAGTCAGAAAAATCTTAAACCAGCAGTTCAGGAAAGTAGGAGACCAGGAACTCAGATTCCTTGTTACTGCAGAGGGCATGGAAGGCAATTGCTCTGTGCTGTACTGTCTACAAATGTAGGAGGAGGAATCCCTCTATCCCCTCGTCCCCATCTCTCCTGCAGCACATCCCCCCTGCGCTTACCTACATGAGGGGGATTTAAACTCTGTGACTGTATCAAGCCAAACTCTTCACCTTCATGGTCCAAGGCTTCCTCTACCCAGATACATACTAAAGCTCCAGCATCATGCCCCATGAGTCTCCCTCGCCCTCACCTGCAGTATCTGCTGTTTACCAGCCCTGTACTCCCTTGCTCCTGATCCAATGTCTGGATTAGGAAGTGTAGGGGGGGTGTCAACATTAGCTAGCTTCCTCTATCTTGCTGTTTACTGGAAAAAACTGGGGAACAAGGAACTCAGCTGTACACAAATACAGGTGGTACAGTATCTCCATTTGTCTGGAGATGCTGACCCTATGGCTCAAGTAGCCTCCCCATAGATCGCTACCTAGGAATTGTCTGGGTGAAAGCATGCAGCTGACCTGTGAGGGTAAGTGCTTGAAGACAAACACCTCCCATAACAGCAATGGCTGTCATTTAAGTAAGCGTCTCCAAGCAGTCAGGATTAGGACCTGTCACCATTACTTCCTATCACTTTGGGATCATGTATGCACCAGTCTTTTCATCACACATTAAATACACATAGCTAGGGTAGAGTTGTGGGACACCTCCAAAGCAGTGAATTTAAATAAATACAAGGGTTGATGAAAGCACAAAGGAAAAATTTCATAACTTTTTCAAAGTTTGAGTTATCATTTCTTTAAAGTAGATCCAGTCCTCCTTTATAATTTAAGCATTGCTTAATTTAAGTATTTTAAGTTGGCCCTCCTTAATTTGCCCTTGGCTGACTCAGAATTCAGGAGGTAATTGCATCATTCATATGAGGAAGATGCAACTGCAGATACTTCATCCTATGAAGTGCAGGTACCTCCTCTCCTCATGTTCATTTTGGCTCTGATATGGTAAAAAGCTTGGCACAAGGACCACGCGTTTTGATGGGGTGGATGTCAATATCTTTCTCAGAAGCTGATATACGCACTGTTCTGTGGATTATTGCTCATGAGCTGCTGCAAAGCTCAGTTGGTCTGCACTCTAAGCAAATAATTCCTTTTATTGGCAGACTTCAAAAAATAGAGAGAGAAAAAGGGAAATAGAGGCCATCAGACTGTTCCCAAACAAGAACATCCAGAATGGTAACAAAAAATGTTGCTGCTGTGTTATGCAACCATTAGAATCGCTTACCATCAAAGGTCAAAAGCATTAACCACGTGTTGACAACATTTATAAATAGACTCTCTATGGAGCTTTACCTAAAGTGGAATGGATAAAACACTTTGACTCAGGAAGACCAATTAGAACCAGTAGGATCTTTTAATTTAATAGCTGCATTAGGCAAGATGCATGAATGTTGGTATGCACAGACATAGAAAACTAGGCAGTTTCACTGCTTATGGAGTCTGAAATAGAACACAATTTCAACTTGACTCACAGAAGGCCACAGTACAGCTGGCCCTGGTGTGGCTGTGTAAGAGAAGGAAAGCACAGAAGGTTTTTTCTAGCCCCAGCAGGGCCATGCGACAAGTCACACACCTCTTGCCTTCATTAATGTGCAGAGGCACTTTCTTTGTATCCACAGGGATAAAGTGATCCCAAAAGCAACTGGGGGCTTAGACCCCCTGCACAAACAGCAACCATCAGTGCAGTCCAGACTGCATTCTCCCAGGAGCTTAGGATGCAGGTATTTCTAACATACCATTTGTAACATTTACCATTGCATACTGGTTAAAGATGTTTGCCAAATATTAAAAAACTAGGAAATGCTAGAATTGAGTGTGCTTTGGGAATTTTAATTTGTTCCACTTTGTCCCTGCTCAGCGTGCATTAATAATATGAGTATACACAATGTACTTCACCAGCACATAGTATGGTCTGAGTTTGAACTGGCTGTTGTCTAGTGGGAAAAGGCTAATAGGTAAAAACTGGTCACAGGATTAATTGTTTTCAATTCCAGATAGTGCAAGTCTCTCTTGACTGTCCAGACTGATTTGCTGTAATGGGAGCAGGTCTGACACCTCTTTCAGGAAATCTTGAAATGCTAGTATCTACTTGATGCTGGTATCAACTTGTTCAGAGCAGGCAGGAGGTGAATAGCTCTGTCCTGTGCTAGGAAGACCATCCCCTGGTTTACCGGGTTGTCAGGTAGAAGGCAAAGCTTGGCTCTTTCTCTATAAAAGCATTGCAACTTTGGTTGCAGTTTCTTCATTGTGGTGAGGAAAAGTAATGTGACTTTATGCTCCTAAATGTTCCTATTTTCAGTTCTTCTCCTTAAGGTTTTTGGTGAGAAATTCTGTGATTGAGATGCAGAGTCATTCCTGGTTCTGCATTCTCCCCACCACTATTACATGCTGAGATAGCAGGAGGAAGCTGCTTGGAGGCACTGGAGATTTTTGGCAGGGTGGAGAACAGGAAATATGCCATAAACACAAAGGTAAACTTGTAACAATTGAAATACTTTGAGTCAGATACTTTCAAAAACCAATAAACTGGCTCAGAAATTGTTGTTCCTGTACTTTTTCAGGTTTGGGGGAGGCTACAGATTCCTCTTTTCCACCCTTTTGCTGGGCAGAAGGCAAATTCCCGAGTAAGGCATGGCTGAGATCCTGTGCATGTGGAAATTAAAAGTGTCATAGTACTGGACATTTTGAAATTTTCAGGTTTCTGTTTGGTTTCTCTAATTCCTGTTACATGGGTTGTGTCAGTAAAAATGATCAGAAATTAAGAGATGATAGTGGAATGCAGACATTGACTTGATGCCAGCAGCTGATTTGCCTTAATTTGCTTAAACACTCCTCTTGTAGACAAGCAATTGCAAATAGAATTTAAAAATAATCCTAATCATGCTGCGAGCATAGTGATTGCCTTTTGATTACTGGAGAGGAAGCACAGTGGGTTATCAGGTGTGATACCTTTCAAGCTTATTCATGAAGCAGGTGTTTTCTAGCCTATTTGTATACATGCCAGCATCTCCCCTTAGGGACTTTGCTTTGATTTACTCATAGCCATCAGGTGTCTCTCTGCTGTCTTCTCCTTTTCTATCCTTTGCTGTCTCCCTCTTCCCCAAAACCAAGGACATCAGTCTCCACAGCAACACTTTCCCACTGTCGTGGTTTAACCCGGCTGGCAACTAAGCACCACGCAGCCGCTCGCTCACTCCCCCCCCGTCCCTCAGTGGGATGGGGGAGACAATCGGGAAGGGGAAAAAAGGTTAGAGCCGAGGGCTGAGATAAAGACAGTTTAATAAGAGAAAATAATAATAATAGTAATAATGAGAATGATAACAAAATATACAGAATATACAAAACGAATGATGCACAATGCAATTTCTCACCACCCGCCGACCGATGCCCAGCCCGTCCCAAGCAGCGATCAGTACCCGAGCAACCAACCGACCCACCAACCCCCCCGAGCATGACGTTATATGGTATGGAATAGCTCTTTGGACAGTTTGGGTCCTAGCTGTGCTGTACTCCCAGCTTGTTTTGCACCTGGCCGAGCAGGAGAAGCTCAAAAAGTCCTTGAGCAGTCTGAGCACTACTTGGCAACAACTAAAAACATCAGCGTGTTATCAACATTCTTCTAGTACTAAATCCAAAGCACAGCACTATGCTAGTTTCTGTGAAGAAAATTAACTCTATCCCAGCCGAAACCAGGACACCCACCTTCTAAGATATGTGTGGGACTGGAAGCTATGGCTGTGCTGGACTGCATATTCATCTCAAGTCTACCTGCTGGTAGTGCATCCTCTTAGTTTTACCTCTTTTCACCGTTTCCCTATTGCTAAATAACGTTATCAGTTGTGCTGGTTTCGGCTGGAGTAGAGGTAATTTTCTTCACAGTAGCTGGTGCAGGTCTATGACTTGGATTTGTGCTGGAAACAATGTTGTTAACACAGGGATGTTTTCATTACTGATGATCAGGGCTTGGCACAGAGGCAAGGCCTTTTCTGCATCTCACACCAGCGAGCAGGCTGGGCATGCACAAGAAGATGGGAGGGGGCACAGCCAGGACAGCTGACCCCAGCTGACCCAAGGGATATCCCACACCATATGATGTCATGCTCAGCACATAAAGCTGGGGAAAGAAAGAACTGGGGGATGTTTGGAGTTTTTCTTCCCAAGTCACCGTTAGGCATGATGGAGCCCTGCTTTCCTGGAGATGGCTGAACACCTGCCTGCCCATGGGAAGCAGGGAATGAATCCCTTGTGTTGCTTTGCTTGTGTGCATGGCTTTCGCTTTCCCTGTTAAACTCTCTGTGTCTCAACCCACAAGTTTTCTTTACCTTTACTCTTCCGATTCTCTCCTCTATCCCACCGGGGGTGAGTGAGCGAGTGGCTGAGTGGTGCTTAGCTGCTGGCTGGGATTAAACCACGACATTAATGAAACAAAAGCAAGAGTAAAAGTTTGGAGAAACAAAAGTTACAGGTAAATAAATACAAACTGTTTTAAGCAACAATATGATCTCTTAATCTTCCTAGTACAATCTCATATACAGTACAGTCTTTCAGATGCTAAATGGTCTTGAGAGCTGATGATCAGTTTGTAAAAATGTACCTGACACTTCAAAACCTACTTCATCTTAGGATAGTTTACTGTATTTTTTCTTCTCCTTTTTATCATATTCCATTTCATTTGTCACTTTGATGGATGCTATTTTTGCGATTCAGAACATTTTCTGGTTTTCACTGTCTTCCCTTTCTAGTCACTTTTCCCTTGTACTTTCATTTAATTTATCTCAATTCCTTCCTGGCCTGATGGCCTAATCCATTTGTTCGGTGTTATTAAAACTACTTCAGGTTTATAGTATTTTGCTTTATAGTATTTTGCTTTTTTCACAGTAGCACTGGAGAGTGAGTTCCCCTTCTCTTGCACACTCTCTCTCCTTTGAAGGTTCCTGAGTCACCAGAGTGTTGTCATAGTCTTGTAGCCAAATCGTGTTTAATGCACGTTCATTCATCTGTTCTGATGCAATTATAAAATTAAAATAGACAGGATGCAACCGATTGTCCCTATTTATTTTTTCGGCTGTAGGTTGTAGGCAGGCTTTAAACATAGATAGTAGAGTACAGCCTAGAGCCAGTGCTGTAAGTAGGTAAGCCATTTTAAGAAGGATGATCAGTTCTGAGAATTTCTGTTCTAATTACTTTTTAGCCTAAGCTTTCAAAACATTATTATTTTTGTTATATTTAATATATAATTATTAATATAATATATTACAATATAATATATAAATAATAATAATAACAAGAATTTTTTTTCTGCCAGACTTGAGACACCTAAGAGAACTGTGATTTTCTAGAAAACGTGAAGAACCTCTATTCCGAAAATGAGGCTTGTTTACATGTATTTTAAGGCATGTGCTTCAAAAATTGAATTGGTATTTGGATAACCAGTTGCTTTTAAAAATACAGGCCCCTTCACGGCATCCTGCAGTTATCCATATTCAAATTTCAGAAGTGACTCACTAAGAGTTGCTTTGTTTCTTACACTTTTAAGACAGGCGACAAAATATTCAACCCGAATTGATGAGCCCAAACTTGTCTCCTAAACAACTGGGAGAATGAATTAGGGAGTGACATAATCTAAATTACAACTATTATGATATAATAATGCAACATGCCAGAAGGAGCGTGAAACTCTCATAAAGGCTCTTAATTTAAATTTGTTTTGAATTGGCAAAACACACACAAACCCAACATACTCGATTTAACTCATTTAAACAATGTCAGCATTTAATTAGAATATGAGGATAAAGTGATGGGATATTATAGTCCAGATTTCCATGAAATTTTACTAATCTAGGGGCAAGGACTTACAGCACTTGGTACGTAAAATAAGGTACTAAATTTAAAATATGCTCCCATGCATATTACCATAATTAAAATGCCGAACTTTAAAATGTAATTATCAAGTAATAGGAATGCCATGCATCTGTAATGCTAGAATTTCCTTAAAGCACATTAAGGACATGCAGCACTCAGCAGATTCCTAACTACTACTTAATTACCATTGCCAGTTACTGCCACAGATATGCAGAGTATGGAAAAGATAGATACACATTTGCCTAACCACATCCCTGCTCATTGCAGGGGGGTGGGACTAGATGGCCTTCAAAGGTCCCTTCCAACCCAAACTATTCTATGATTCTATAACCAAAAGAAGCATTAAGAGATTTTCTTTTGTAGTTCTAGTACAGATAGCCTTTTAAAATCTACTGTATACCTTGCTCAGTGAGCAACTAATGAAATCATCTGCAGATCACAGAATCACAGAATGGCAAGGGTAGATCTGAAGTTTAAAACTATCTGCATCAAGTGCACCCTACTGTGTGAATCTCTGTTGCCCTTGTACAAAGCTCAGTGGTGTAAGAGTTTCCGAGTGCTCCTTAAAAGCTCCTTTGTCTTTGTAGTCTCCAACCTGTTGCTTTTCAAAATAAAGCCTTACCTTTAATACATTTGTCCTTTTGACAGAATCTCCTTTATAATCAGTTTTCAGTTCTTAAGAAGACCATTCAGGTTTTCAGAACACTCCAGGCCCTTTCACGTAGCTGTTGTAGGGCTTTGAGTTTATTTAGAGGATGACTCCCTTTCTCTTAGGTAAAGCTTTTAAAAGCAGTTGTATGTTTAAGAGCCTTGTGATTTCTCTTCTCTTTGACTTCAGTGAAAACAAATGGAAATTTGATGCTTTGCTTCTGTAGCCTTTAAGATTAGCAATAGCTTCTGAAGCTAAGCACAGTTTAAGCTGTCCCTCTGGTCTGAGATACTTTCCATTCTCAAATACTTATTTCACACAGAGTGGCTGTGCCACACTGCTCTGGAGATGGGGAGTGTGGTGTGGAAAAAAGGTATCCTGAACAACTTCATCTGCAAGTATTTTGTGCGGTGCTGTCCCCCTTTGGGTTCCTTGGAGAGCATACAGGGTGCCTGTGGATAGCTTGCTTCGAGTGTGCCGGCTGTTTGTACCTGGTCAGGAGAGTTGGGATGTATGGGTCTCACATGCTGCGCAGGGAGCATCCTGGTTGAATTCAGGTGTGAGCTTTCAGGGTCCCCTGGTGATGGTAGCTGAGCCTTGCCTTGAGGGAAGCCTTTTGGCAGTCACTGAAGACATAGCTTGGTTTCAGATTCTCTTATTCTAACTTTGAATGTCTTCATATCTGTGCTGTTTATAAAGGAAACAAGGCCAATATTTATATGATTAGGAAAAGATTATAAAGTCCTTGTTCCAGGAAGATTAATGAGAAATAAAAAAGAAGGGGGGGGGGAAGAAAAAGAAAGAAAAGAACAAAAACCTTTGCAAAGGAACAACACACGAGAAACAGAGGAATATTGCTGAGGGGAATTTTTTTTTTTTTTAAGAAAAGGATAATAGACTCCAGGGAATGGGGTTTACCACAAAACGTAGCTCCCTTGGAACACTTCTTAAACTAGCTGTCTCTTCTGTACTGTCTCCACTTTGAATGGAGACAGGCGAGAGTAGGAGGCTGAGTTATTTCCTTCGGCACAAGCCCAGAGGCTCTGAGCTGTGTTGGTCTCAGCCCCTGGAGCGCTCTCTGTGCTTTCAGGGAAGGCGTGAGGCATTATTTTCAAGAGACAGGGTGCTTATGTCTTTGTGCTGGATTTTTTTTCCTTTATCACAAATCCTGTGGAGAAGAAGTGTTGAAAAGCTTATGCAGGTCCAAAAAGTAGCAACAGTATTAATGGCTCAGAGCCTGCAATAAGCGTGCCATTTCAGTGCAGGCACCCAGAATTGGCACCATGAATGAGAATGGAAGAAAATAATTCTCTGAAGAGCAGTCAGTCAGGAGTTCTTTTCATTTACCTCTACATTCACTGGACTTATGAGCACAATTAACAGCTGCTTCACTGGAAAGAGTTTTCACTCAGTTATTTCCTTCATTCCAGACTTGGACTCATTTGATAATTATTTTTGCATGCTGACTTTCACATCATCGACCGTTCTTCCCAACCTTGCACAGTAGTGACAAAGGAATTACAGTAAAGTGAAGTCATTGTTTTTTACTCTTTCCTTGCTATAAGCCTACTTTTCTTATAAGTCCAGTAATTTCCCCTGCCATGCTGAGATGTGTACTATGTCTTTCTTAGGACAATGTATGTATCTGATCAAATACATCAGCCAAGTAAGCCAGATGACACATCTACTGCTGTTCAGAAAATAGATTCTGCATTGAATTAACTACTAGAAAGGCAAATCTCCATTATTTCAAGGAGCAGTAAGATTGCCCTCAATACTCATTTCCTATCGGTATGGGATGGATAAAGCATTGAAACGGAAGTCATAAATCTATCAAACGGCTCATTGACCTTGGGCAACTTGGATTGTTCTTCCTTGCGTTTCTTGACTGTGTGCCTACTTCTGTACCGTATCAACTCTCTGGAGGAGAAACCATTTCTGTACTTGTTTGTACAACCTGTTTTGCCAGCAGTCTCCAGGTGACTTAAAATATGCTTCATTTAAAAACAAAGATGCGGAGCAGTGCAGCTCCCACCTGTTCCCTTCCAAATTCCACAGGAGTAAATAGCTTCACCCAGTAGTAAGTGCAGTCCTGAGGTTTAGATTAAAATGATGTGCAGTTCCCGGTAGTTGTATCATGTGGCCTCTGGAGGTATTTCCTTGGGACCTACTGCTCTAGTCCTTCTAAAGCAAAAAATTCTTCATTTCAGCCTATGAGCTGAAAGTCAACAAATGTGAATGTGAATTAGTCCAGTCAAAATGGGCTAACCAAATGTGGCCATATCAAGGTGAGTAAATAACAGGCACGTAGATAAAAATTAGTGGAGCAACATTGGTGTGCTGGGCATTGACTTAAATAGCAACCAGAGTAATGAAAGCTTAAGCTATTCTGTCCATCATCCCTTCTTCATGTCCAGAAAGTAGCACTGCTGCTGGAGAGTGCCAGAGGACAGTGAGCTCTTACATCAGAAATATGGCACCACCAGGGACAACGTCTTCCTCTTGAACCATGTCCTTGTTGCACTGGGAAGCTGAAAGGCACCCATGTGTCATCACCATTTCCACTGGCTTCAACAAAAGCCTAGTCAGTGCCAGACTATGAGACCTGAAGTCCTGCTCTCACTTTCTCCTTGGGTTTTTTGGTTTTGTTTTTGTCCTGTTTTTTCCTATTTCCTTCCAGAGCTGGACTTTGGTAGCTGGGGTTGTTTTGTAGCATGTTAGAGAGCCTGTGATCCACAAAGGCTGCTTCAGCAAAGTTTTAAATAGCCTGACTTGTAGAGGTTTGTCAGATCTAAGCATGATGGGTAAGACCTTGTGCTGGGGACTTGACACTCTCTGATGGCAAGTGAGAGACAGCCTCAGAAACAGAAGCCACACTTTTTAATCTCCACAGTTCTTTTTATTTTCTGCCCTTTGCAAGATTGCTTTGTCTTTGAGGATCAAGCTACAACAGAAACAGCAGTGGCAACAATAATTCCAGCTCACTTCAGCATCTGTTTTTCTTTGCCATCAAAAGGCCTGTTATTTCCTTTGTTAACACTCTGGGATAGATTTGCCAAACAGCCTG
Source organism: Gorsachius magnificus (assembly GCA_034008185.1). NCBI lineage: Eukaryota > Metazoa > Chordata > Aves > Pelecaniformes > Ardeidae > Gorsachius > Gorsachius magnificus. The sequence continues at coordinate 115,817,147 of CM067081.1, read as the reverse complement.
CTTTGATAAACTTCGTTAAAACTCTGGTGGCAAAAGAGAAGGGAATTAACAGAGGCTGATAAAGAATGAAAATTTTATTTAATTCTGCAACTTCCAGGTGCTTCCTCTTCTTTTTTTTTTGTCCTGCCCTTATAATAATCAGTTATGAAAATTATTATACTATGATTGTTCTCTATGTGATTAAGGAGGCTAAAGTCTTTGCCCCAGATCAATGCAAGAATATAATGTTGTCCAAAACCAAGATCACACAAACACCTTTCACTCTCTTGGCCCATTTCGACAGCCGAACATAGCAAAGCAGGGGTTAGAAGCAGGTCTCATAAAAATGTTTCTCCAACACAGCACTAGACAAATGGTAGAAAATAAGCTTGTATATTTGCTACAGAAGCATGGCCCCCTTTCCCTCAGCAGGATTGTAATTACAAATAATATAAATGTTAAAATTATAGATCTATTTGGGCTTTGGAAGGAGTTTGAGAAGGAACAGGTAATTTGGGTGCCTGTTTAACTCATGCAGAGCATTTCTTAATTTTTAGACTCTATCTCATGGCATGGGTCTAGATCCATCAATGCTTCTAAATACATTTGAAAAGAGAAACCTCTTGAGATTAAAATGTCATCTTCTAAGGCTGTGGGAAAGAAACAAAAGAGAGACCGTGGGTCTTAGAACCACTGCAAGTTTTATGATGAACCAAGCTCAGCTCAGCTTTGATGTTTGTGAGTAAGCCAGTGTCTTTTGCTAAAAGATGAGGTAAATTGGCCCAGAAGTATCATTCATTGTGTGCTTGAAGAGTTCTGGCATGGTGGAGCCCACCTGGGTGTGACCTGCGTCTCTACCTACAGCAACGGCATCTGCCTTTGAGGTGCAGCTTCCCAGGGAAGGGGTTGTTCACCTGTGACTGTCTTATCAAATGTAGGAGAGGAGGTTTTCTTCAGAAGCTGCAAGGGGTTGTTTTCTTAGGGAGCTTCAGCCCATCCCGCAGTGACAGTGAGCTCATTCTTTCACAAAGGCTCTTTATGCAAATTACATAGCAAGTTTAATTTGCATGTAGGGAGTAATTTGCACAGAATAGTAAATAACTATTTTTAGCGTTCCTTGTTCTGAGCACTAAGGCTGAATAGGGAATGGAGCAGAATTTGTTACATGTCTTTGCAGTACATATTTGAAAATGTCACTGCTGCTGGTGATCAGGGTAAGAGATGGTAAAGGTTTATGGCTTCCTCAGAGACAGAGGATTCCTTTGGGATTTGGGACAATAAGTGAACTGTCAATATGGGCTGAACATACAAATTCAGGAGGGACTCTAGTCGCATCAGGGAAAATACAAATCTAGTGGAAGCTGGGACAGCAAGGTATCCCTGAAATAATTTAAGAAGCAAATATACAATAAGAATGTTATAGGCCTCTTTTTGAAGGAAAATTATATAAACCAGTGGGTGTGTGGAGCTGTTTTCTCCCCATATGCATTGTTTCCAGTGTTACAATGCTGGGAACAGTTTTAGTACCCATATTTTGAAAAGGCTGTTTGGAAGCCAGAGGGAATATGGAAAAAGCCAACAAAATAATTTGAAGGCTGGAGAAAAATGTCTTTGTTTAGTTTCCCAAGAAAAGCCAGCTGCATTGTGATGTGACTACAGGACATGAAAGCCAGGCGAGACCAAACGCCTGGAAGTGGGAGCTAGAGAACCTCCAGGTAGAAACCGTTGCAAGCAGCGTAACAGAGACTCCATCCACCCTGGTAAATGGATGGGTTTTTGGGGGACGTGGATTCAAATAATCTGTTAATGGCAAAAACCCAGAGGGTACGAACGTGTAAGCTAGAAAACAACTTCGCTGAAGATCAATGTCATTAGGCATCATGCAGATCAAAATGTTGAACAGTGTGTTCATGGCCAGAGGCACAATTACCCATTAGCATCAAGTCCATCACCCTCCAAATGCTCTTTTTTTTTTTTTTTCTTTTAAAGAACCAGACTTATTAAAGAAAAATGTAACTTCCATATGGCAACCGGGGCTTCTAAATGGGATCAGCATACCAGCTTAAAGTTATAATTTTTGAAGTGATAATGACAACATTTCAGCCATCACATCGTAACTTTAAACAGTGACTATCCAAATTTTTGAAAGAACATAATTCTAAGTCTGAAGAAAAACCAAATCAACATAGAATTTGTTGCCGGTTTTAAGTGTGTTGTGTTTATGGCAACGCTGGAAATTATGATGACTATTGAGTGACATCTAGTGGCTGTAATGCTGCATAGCAGCATCTCAAACGCAACCCCCTTTGAAGTCAGCGTTGTAGTGCTGGTCGAGTGACCACCTAATTAACCTCTGATACATTGTAGCAAAACAGAGGTAACCAGCCAGGGACGTAGAATCCAACTCTTCAGGAAAACGAAACTTCAGCAAACTTGGAAGTGTCAGATTTCTCCTTTTTTAGATCCCTCTAGCACTTAGGTAAAAAAATTAAAAAAGATACTACTTGCTGCAGGTTTGGGATCACCTGTTGTACTTTCATATAACCTACATTTAATCTACATACATATGCTCCTTACCAGCCCACTCACTGTGCATCACCACCTATCATGCAGTAGCACTCCTATGCTGTAGAGGGGCTTCCAATGTGTTTTGTGTGGATATTTCTCCTTTTTCATTTCCATTTCATTTTTCACAATTCAGTATGAACTTATCCCTGAGGCTTACTGGCTAGACTAAGCCTGGAGCTGACATTCCAGGTTGCTTTATGGTGAGTTGATGACAGAAAAATTGTACTTTTTCAGAAGAGATTGTTGAAGAAGAACACCTGAAATGCTTGCTTGGCTTAATTCTCTTTTGGGGAAAATGTATTTCTGGGAAGACCACATTTCATAAACTGAGATACAAAGACTTCAGTTTTTGAAGCTGAAGGAAAAAACTGTCAAAAGGAAGCTTTTATATCCTAAGCGCATGATTCATCAGGTGCCTTGCCACTTGCTTAACTTTGCTGATCATTAAGCATGTAATTGTGAACTCTGGAGGTTTCAGCCACAGCTACAGGGCTCTGTAGCACCTTTTCAGCTCCCATTTATTAATGGTATTTTACCCGAGATTATAAATGTAAATTTAAGTTTTTACACATTTATCATATACAATTTAAACGAGTCTCTGGATATGACAAAACACTGATCTTCCATTGTATAAGCTAAATCCAAAAGTCACTAACATGGGGTTTAAGGGGGAAGTGGTGGAAAGTAATATGTTTTGATTACTCCTGGGTTACTATAGAGAAATATAAATTATATGTCAAGATAAACCATTTCATCTATTGTGTCTATTCCACAGATAAGACAAATTAAATACAGGTTAGACAGATATGGTCAGTAAAGAATGCACTAAATTTAGAGAATAAAGTACAGAGAGGTCGGTGATTTTATACTGATTTTTGTACTTGAGAGGGTTTTTTATTAATAAATTAGGTTTTAGAGACATATGCTGCTTTGGCATATCTGTCATTGGATTGGCATGCTGTAACTTCATCTGGACTCACTAGCTGGTCATTTTTTGTTTGATTGTTTGGGTTTTTTTTTCCTTCCCCCTCCCCAAGTCCAGTCATAAGCTGGTTGCACAGACCGCAGATATTCCGAGATATGTCCCTTCTGGAGATGCCGCTCCATGTCCTGTCCCCTCCCATCTTTATCTGCAGTCTCTTGCTCTCTTGGTGCAGTCAGAAGGGGAAGCTGGAGCTGCAGCAGTCGCTGCTCCTGCTCCAACCAGCGCCAGAACGGCTCAGTCTTGTGGCAGGTGGTTTGCAAAGCTGCAGCCATCTGGTAGCAAAATTTCAAATGACTGTTCACAAGCCACTGCACATTCCTACCAATGAGCATGTCAGAGCGCAGCAGTGCTTCATCCATAATGGTCTATTAAGACTGGGAAATCAATACCGGATACCCATAAGAGGTGGAGGAGTGGAGTGCAGACTGCGAGGAAGGATTTACAGGTTGTTCAGATTTTAACTCTCTCCCCCACTCCTCCCCCACCCCTCTCTCCAGCTGGAATGCAGTGGTAGTTTATCTTTAAAAGGGATTTTATTTGATTTATTCTTGTCTTCCCATAAAATATCTGCACTGCATTTGCATGGAGATATACCTCTTCAGAATAACTGCTTGTCTTTCTGTGACATCTTGTACTTGTGTGTAGGCTGGGGCTATGCTTCTATTTTAGAAGAAATGACATTTTTAACATATAATACTGCTTTCTTTTTTATGGTATGTTATGTTCAGGTTTACTAAATAAATGAACTGGATGGCCTAATCTCTATAAAAGTTATGTGTCACAGATAGACTAATTTCATCAGCTCCAAATTTACTTTTGTCATACAGGCACAAAATTAAAAAAAAAATATATAAAAATCCCAATTCAGTGAATCTTGAGTATAAGTCAAAGTTTTCTTTCCATAAACATTTTCAGTGTAAAGCTATAAGGAGAATTTATGACCCAAAAGTGAGCTGCTTCCCTCTTGGGAGATAAATTAGTGACATGCTCTATTTTATTCAAAATATGTATGAAAATCTTGTTTCAGTGCAGTCAGCTCCTAAAAGTTTATCTTCTGTTTTGTGATGCCTTGTGCTTGTATTCAACCCACTTGTAGAGACAACATTTTTCTCAGACTTATTAATATTTTTTTTTAAGAGGAAATTTGTGACCATTTTAGAAGAAAGCTCGAAAAATGTGTGGGCCTCCTGATGTTCACAAATGAGAAAGCAAACAAGCAGGACCCAGACATCTAATTCAGCCTGGGGAGAGCTGGGCAGGCAGCATATGTGACTCCTGAGTTAGGAGATGCTACAGAAAACCAGCTGAGACCCGAGTCTGCAGCAGGAGCCGCCCCCTCCAAGAAAGCCATGTTGAACATTTAGTGCTATGAGTCCCCATCCCTGAAGGTATTTAAAAGACAGGTGGACAAGGTGCTTAGTGACCTGGTTTAGTAGTGGACAGGTACTGTTGGACTCGATGATCTTAAAGGTCTTTTCCAACGAAATGATTCTATGATGATGATTCTATTGCACCACTAATGCTGGGCAGCAGAGGCCTTCACAGGAGCCAATGCTCCCACCCTGCATTTGCAGTTGTTGCAGCTGAAATACTCCTGCAGCCTTTTAGTGAAATAAACTTGGGAGAATCAATTCATCCTTTTGACTTGGCTGCCCAATATGTCCCTCTCAGATTACTGCACTTTACATGCAGTTTCTTTCTCTTTCTCTCTTTTTTTTTTTTATATCCCAGCCCTCAACTCAGACCTGAAAACTGGTGCATGTCTGGAGATATTTCTGCAGGAGTGTTTGAAGTTTGCCGAGCCCTTTGAGAGAGGTAGGAAGTGACACTCTCTCTTGCAGAGCTGGGGCCAGCTATGGCCTACAGGACTGTCAGCCCGTGGGTTTCCAGTCAGTGCTCTCCTGATTTCAAATCACTGCTCAGGTGCAAGCAGGGCTATTATTGCAGACAAACAAGGTAGCCACCGCATGAATGGTACGAGCTTACTGGGGAATAATAAAAAATTTAAAAAAAAAATGCTTGTGCCATGAGCCAGGGCAGCTGAACATAACAGCTTCTTTTGAGCCTCACACTCCAAGAACGCAGAACTTGATGTAAGATAAAAAGTGTGGCTGAAAGGCAAGGCACCGTGGCTTAGGGCTTAGAGCTGTGTTTATGTGGCTTGTGGACTGAAGCAGATTTAAACCTGGAGAGCTGGGAGTGTGCAGCGCTGTTTAGACCTGGTATTAGTCTAAAGACATCTCTTTGTGGCTCTGGTCAAGTGTATGCTGCCAAATGAACAATATTCAGTTCTGAGGAACAGCCCAAGGAAAAAGATGGAGCTCCAAACCTGAATGAGGTTTGTTGCTGGAAGACTGGGATTTTTTACTGTTGTTGGTATTTTAATAGCCAGTCTGGACACTGGCTGTAATTTTTTTAACATATTTGTTTATCGGATTGGACTGGCCTGGAGCACAAGGTTTCTCACTTTTGAGGTTGTGCACTTTTCCTCTTGCCACGTGCAAATACAGGCATGCTGTTGTCTTCAGAATAGAAAAGTGAGAGAAGTCCTATTTCATGGCAATTTTATAGAAAGGGGACTTTTTTTATCAGTTTTCTGAAGGTGAGGTTGTTAACTTTGCAGATACTTGAAGTTTAAAAGGTTTGGGCATTTGTATTTATTTATTTATTTTAGGGATCAATATCTCATCTACTTCAAATACTGTTAGGCTCATACTTGCCAAAAAAGTTTCCACTGCAAATCTATTTTTTCTCTGCACGTACATAAAGATTTTCTACTTTCAGCTATTTAGCTATTGATGATTCAGAGTAAAAATAAAAAAAAGAATGGACTTTTTTCTTTTTACTGCTACTAAGCCTGCAATACCTGTGGTTTTAAGTGTTGTCTCAGACAGTATGCTTGAAACATTAGTTGGATACTCATTCACAGAGTGTAAATTTGTGAAGGTAAAAGACTCTTAATGTCACAAGTTCCCATTTTTAGAATGGGAATAACTGATATCTTTCTTTTCTTATTAAGTACAGTTTGGAAAGCAAAAACAGGCGAGCTACAAAATCATTTCCCCAATCTATTTTGTTGTTTTTATTGTTCAGGAAGCTCTGATCCTGCAAATTAACCCTTGCAGGAGAATTCCTGTTGCCACACCAGATCCTGCTACCATTAAAGCTAAGCAGTCATCAAGATGTTGGTCATCCATTTCTGATTTCAGCAAATCTAGCTTTTGCTGAAAATTTCTTCTTAAAAGCAACTTTTCTAAGCCTTGGAAACACTGTGGCATTGCTTTGCAATGCATTGCTGTGCTTTGCTTTGCAGATATCCAGCCACATGCACCGAGAGCCCCATTAAGAAAAATGTTTCACACCAATAATGCAACAGAGATTGTGCTCCAATGCTGCTTGCTTTATTAGCATCATCTTGATTCCAACAAATCGTCTGGAGGAAGGGGCCACTTTTAAAAAGTAGAAAACCTGCCTAATCCCCTGTTTGGGGGGGTCACAGAAGGTCAAACCCCTCCTCCATTTCACCCTCAGTGGCTGGGGGGAAGCCTGCTCTCATACAGAATGGAGAGTTCTTGCAAAAGTTTGATACCAAAAGTCAAGTGAAAGCCACACTATTCAAGGGAATATTAAAAAGCATAAATACAATTCTCCTTGTGAAGGTCAGAAATATTTTTCTTATTAGTTAGTAAATGGTATCTTCTAGAGTGTATATACAAGTTTTATGGTACATTTTGTCTTCCAGTTGTTTCCAGAGTGAAATCTTTCCCTTTTAGCTATGTTTTACAACAGTATAATGATCATTGTTATTTAGTGAAACAAGACAGGCCTATGAGACCCGAAAATGAGACAGAGCTGGAAGCTAATAATGCTTATTTCATTTGGTGCAAAGAACTTAGCAGCAAGGTTCTTTCTTTCCTTTCAGTATACTTCATCAAGTCAGCATTCAAACATCCACAAAACAAAGCTGGGGGATTTTTGTTTGTTCATTCTGAAAAACCTTTGCTGACTCTCAAGATTATACTAAAACTACATTTCAGGCAGGCTCCAACCCTTCAGCTTTCATGGTTATTAATATAAACAATTTGGAGGTCTCTAAAAATGTGTGCCATGAAGACAAGAAGAGTAAGAGGCTTTCCAGCTGAGCTATACGCAGGTGTCGCTGTCCCAGGCGGCACAGCCTTGTGCACGTGAATTATCCCAGTGACTTCACTGGGATTTACTTGCATGGGCAGAGCTGCTCGCAAAGAAAGAGCATTTGCACTTCTGGAGCCATAGTTACTTCTTCCCCATGGAGGGAAATGGAAAAAGGTTGGTAACCTTAGCTGTGGCTGTACAATCTGCCAAAAGCAAAAATGTGTTATTCGCAGACTGATCAATGATAATAAATCATAACAAGAAAATCAATTGTTTCTTTGAATCAGGATTAAGAACAGCTAGAATTACTTGCAAAAATGCCACAAGCAGGCAAGAAATGCCAGCAGCATAAGCAGATGAACAAATTAACATCAAGCGCTATAATGTCCTTCCCATTTTCTGATGGGCAGCAAATAAAAATACAGGAACAGGACAGGAACTAGTTTTTCTGTGTCAAGTCTCTACAACATTTAAATTAGGTTCATAAATTAAATTAGACATGTTATTCTATAGTAGTTGCTGTTAAAATCGAATACTGTTTACTGCTTGTATCAATATATTACCCAATTCCATTTGTGCCTTCACCAGTGGTCATTAGTTTGCCTTTGGCATACCCTATGGGATTTTTACACAAAAGCTATTTAAAACATGCACCTTTCCCTATAAAGTCCAACCACGAAACCAGTGATTTGAAAGCATAACCTGCCAGAATTGCTTTTAAGAATAGTGTCCTGAAAATTTACAAGCTGTCAAGGTCAAATTACAAAGTTACAATCAATGAATATGAGACTAGACTAGATGTTATTCTGGGGAGGGGGAATCCTTATACATCTAAATCCTATCATTATATAGTGTTCTGGTATTTGCTACAGCTCTCTGTGTCTCTGCTTTGTCTTGATGGCAGGTGGTTCCCACTGTGATCTCCAGAAGACTGTGTAAAAATTTATTGCAACAGTACAAGAGGATCATGTGAAAAATCCCTGGGCAAACCTCTGGCTTCTGTCATAGCTTCCTCCTCCATATGTTGGCAATTTTCAGGATGACTGAAAAAGTTTTATTATTAATTGTAATCAGGATTTAAAAAAAAAACCAAACAAAATCAAAGCAGCATTTTGCTTGTTTGGTTGTGTTTACCTTCCCTTTCCCCTTTCCCTTTTCCCTTTCTCCCTCTTTCCCCATACTCCTCTTTCCCTTTCCTTTTTTTTTTCCCTCTCCCTTTCCTTTTCCTTTTCTTGACTGTGGTTTTTTGTTTGTGGTTTTTTTTTTTTTTCCCCTTTTTTTTCTTTAACCACAGAAAAGGACAAATCAAGTTTTGGGGAAGAGGCTGTGGGGTTTTTGGCTCTTGTGGCAATGACCATCATGAAGGCTCAGGGAATGTTTAATGTCAGAACTCACACTGTAATTGGTGGTGGTTGTTGAGCTATTGGCAAAGACAATCTTCATCTTCAGCATTCATTATTCAGTGAAGTTAAACATGTTTCAACAATGTCAACCAAAAAGGCTTTGTCGGAGGTTAGGAGAAGTGGGCAAGGCATATTAGGGGCAAAGGGAGCCCATCTTAGCAAACCCACACCTAACCACAGGCACTTTTTTAGTCCAGAGAAAACACGTAGTTTTAAACAACCAACTGCTATTTTGCTTTATTTTATCCTGCTTTGTTCAGGTTCCTCTAATATCTTCATCAGCGTTGTTTCTCAAGTGCAGTAAGTCACTGCACATCTATTGCTGTGATTTTTTTTTTCTTGTTATTTCCCCAGGGAAAAGCAAGTATTTATTCAAGTCCTTTTTTTGAAAAGGACTTGGGTTCATTCTGTATTTGTTTTAAAATGTATATGTGATTGTGTATTTATGTGAGAGAAGGCAAGGTCAAAGAAAATTGTGGCTTGCCGAAGTAGCACTAGATGGTGCTGTGAAGAAAAATATCTGAGCTTATTCTCAGCAGTCTAACTTGGGTGCTGAAATTTGCATAACCACATTCGTAAGGTGTATAGAGCAGATACACATTGCTGTTTAGGATTGCACTGGATTACCTCCTTTAGGATCGGGAAGTGGTGGGAACCATCATCTGACCAGTATCCAGGAGAGGTCGGGTCCCCCAAGCAAATGTTAGAAAAATGTAGGTGTCATGCGTGACCTTTACCTCAGAGTCACAGACGGCCGCTGAGGCACACGCTCAGATGAGAGCCAAAAAGTTGGACAGGATTTGAAAATCTATGGAAAATTGCAGTAGGGAGTGGAGCAAAGGTCTTAAGGACCTGTTTCAGCCAAAGAGATGCAGAGCACCATTCTAAACTAATTAACACATCACGTTTTTCCCAGCCTGTTATAGATGTTATGAAAGTGGTACCTACAATTACTGCTAAGAGAGCGCTTCACACCAGGAGGAAAAATACTCCTCCACCCATTATTTTTGCTCTTCCTTGGCAAGACATGTTCATCTGCTTAGATGTGATGAAGAACTTATCCAGCCTCCAGGCTTTGTCTCCTTTTGGGATTTTTTCCTTTGTTCCAGCTCTCAGCATGGAGCATAAGCAGAGAAAAAAGGTCTGAAAATGCAACTGCAGTTTGCACTACTGCATGGGCTGATCTGCCTCTGCAGGCAGTGGTGCTGAGTGCGTGCCTTCCAGACTGGGGCCGTGTGGCAAAGTGCTGCAACTTATAGCTTCGAGCCATTTGTCTTGAAAATGGTCCAGTCCAGTGCTGACAATGCCCATGCACCCCATTCAGCCACTCTCGGCAATGGCCATTAGCTGATCACCTGAGAGCAAAGCCAGCCCCACAAGATATCTATGCCCAACCCCTCTGCAACCATGTTAGACGTTTCCAGTGGCATCATTAGCTCCGTTGTCATCGTTGAATCATTCAAAACGAGCTCCTTCCACACTTCTTCCTAGCTGCTTGGGTCTACCTCTTGAGTCTGGATCTATGAAAAATGGATTCATGCCATTTTATTTTATGTTGGTGTTATTCCTAAACTCCAAGAGGCATAATTTATTTTGCCATCTTTATGGTGTTCCCACTTATTCTTAAAACTTCTAAACAGAGAAGATATACAGAAAGGCACTTAAATGTCTGGTGAGTGGGGTTTTTAAGTTAAAATTATAGTATTTTAATACTTCACATGCAATGATCTCTTTGTAAAGTTTTCATAATGTCAGAGAAGTTTATAGAGTAAATTAGTTTGACTTCACTCAGAGTGCTAACATTTATAAATCTACAGTGCTGCCTTTCTGAATATATTTACTGCTGCAGAGAGGAAGGGGGGATCAAAGGGCTCTAACACTTATTTCTGCCATCATTTCTCATCTTCAGCACAGTTCGAGTTTTGTATACATAGCAGTTTCCTGCTCCAGAGATGTCAGAAATTATCTGGAGCCTGTTTACAGGACATTAGAATAGGATATGGACAAACCTGCAAAACAGTAGGTACTGCATATATTAAATATTAATAGCCCACATAAGTCACGAATCCAGATTCACTTGCAGATTCATTGTATGCTGTATTTTGCAGTGTGGGCGTGGGAATAAAACTAGGATCTGTCTTTTCTGAGTGCATTTCTCCCCCACATATTATTTTAGCCTTGACAGTAATAAAAGGAGAGAAATAAACAGTGCAATATTAGTGATCAAAAGCATCAACACACATGAGGAAAACGTCTAATTGTAAAAGATCACCAAAGTAACAGCAAGAGTAATTTCTGGTTCTGCATGGGCTCGACGCCTTGAGATGTTAAATTCCCAGAGCCTGGGAGGAGTTTTGAGTTCTTAGTGTATCACATCTATGAAACGCCAAACCACCCAACAATGTGACCTTTTTCCCCTCAGCAAGAAGAGAATCTATTTTTTAATTTATCAGCAGCATTGCCCACTCTAGGATACTGCTATTTGAAAAGCTCCACCAGACAGAGTCATAGGATCTCAGGAGAACTTCATGGTTTTGACAAAAAAGTTGATGTGACCCCACAAAAACAGAGAACCAACAATTTCTCAACCACTATTGGCACAGAGTTCATAATTTTTGAGCATTTGGGGATGGGAGTAACATGAAGACCACATCCTGCCCTTATTGTCTCAGTAATTTCCCATGTGACTGAATAAACCATCACCACAGCAGTCTGAAGGATCACAGAAGCTGCATTTCTGGGTGAGAGGGGGGTGAAGAATTTGTCCCCCCATTATGTCTGGGTTTGGGCAATATTAAGTACCTCTGTAGCTAAACAATGAAGAAACAAATGCTGTGACATATTCTGTGAATTTAGAATTGTTGGGGATCATTGCAACCACGGGGCTTGACATTTGCTGTAGCACGGAGCAAAAATCTACCCACTTGTCGCTTCTTGGAGGCCAGCATACCTGAAGCACAGCATTCCTTCCGAAAGACACCGGGTCTTGCCTTAAGTACTGCCAGTGCTTGCAGAAAAAGGACAAGTCTGTTAGTACAATTATCACTGCATGCTATTAATAATATTAGAAATTTAACGATGGGAGTGAGACCTCCTGAGGTGACTGACCTCTGGGCTGTTCCCTTGGTCAACAGCAACCTTAGCTTCACCTGCCTACGTCTCTCCAGACAGCTCTGTCTGACCTGGTTTTTAAAGACTTCCAGTGCTGGAGGCTCCACAGCCTCCCTAGGAAGGCAGCACGTAGGGGACAGTTGGGCCCCGGGGAACATACGAAGGCCAGTGCTACGAAACAAACCTTCCATTTCTCTTTTTTTTTTTTTTTTTAAACATGAAAAGACAGTTTTCACCTGGCAATCTATGGGAAGTTTTAGACAGCTGCTTTTACTGCAGATGTTGCCCATTTCTACATTTTACAACCTTGCCTCTGTTGAAACTCCCAGGCTCCACCAAATTGGCTGGCTGGCCGTAATGTGAGAAGGACTTTTTTAGGAATTACATTCAGTGGCTGTGGACTTTTATGGGAATCAGAACTTCCCCATCATCTACCATGCAGACTTTGCTGTTCTTTCAAAGCCAGTGAAAGGGTGTTCTAAAGGGATCTTATGGCTCTATCACGTTTTGTAAGAGCTATGGAATAGAAGTGATGTAAACACCTGCTTATCAACTAAAATTGTGCTACTAGAGGTAGGTGTTAAATAAATGCTATATACTTTCTTCTGATGATCTTCTACCCTTATAGTCCTGAACCACCAGTTTCGTGCCTTCAGTCGAAAGAGAACATTTAGAAAGAAAATGAACAAACAGTGGATACGTGTTGTGAAAAGCAGTCATGTTTCAGAAAGTCACTGCGCATATTTTTGGGGAGGTGGGAATTTCATTTTCGAACACGTCTCCCTAGGCAGCTTCCTGCACAATCTGGCATTGTCAGAGAGCAGAAAGAGATTTTAGGGGCTGTCTCACACAACTGCTATATTTCTTTAGTCATACAAGTACCCACAAATCAACAAAACCATGGCATTTGCAAGCATCCTGCCACCTTCTGTAGCTCTGTCAATGTTAGCAGAGAAGGCAGAATGACCTTGTTAATCCCCATAAAATTGGAAAGAAATGGCTTTGTAACAGAAATTTGCAACATGTGAGGAAATAAGCAGATACACTTTTAAAACTACAGCGCAGTGTGGGTTTGTTCCTTCCTTTTTTTAATTATAATTTTTAATGTCTGAGTTAAATTTTAACAAGTAATTTAGTAGAGCACTAGTGGTATTTTATTCATTACTGAATTATGATCCTATCAACAATATTACATTTGTTATTGTTGTTATTACTATTATTACATTCTTTTATCTTCATGACCACACAACACAGCTTCTGGAAAATAAGTGAATGCTGGCACAGCACCACCAGCAAAATATATACATGGAAGTGTGACTAATATTTAAACATATTCACCTCTGTTCCACACGACACTTTAATATCATTTGTTTTTCTACTTTATGTGGTAATTTTATTTCTGTCCACTGATAATTTAGAATTGCTTTCTGCTTACATCATTAAACTCAGCCTGAAATATGCAGCTGGGGTCTGAGATCACTTGCATTTTCACTTTGCAATTTCACTGACTCTTTTTACAACATCAACATATTTTTAAGGAGGGAGTGTAAAATATTTACTTGTAAAATCACTTGGCATCTTCTCTAATATAGTCAAGGAAAGAAAGTAAAAAAAATAAGTGCACGCCACATAAGAACGTTACGAAGAATATTGCTGTAGCTGGACAGCAGTACAGAGGACAGACTGAAACCACTAACATGCAAAACTTAGTATGAGAATTGGAATTTGGTTTTAAAAGGTGTTTTTCCATCTCCTGGTATCAGAAAATAGTTACCAAGCAACACTGTAGATATTGGCAATGCAGGCAGATCTATTCAAATAAAAAAAAAATATTCAAACCATTGTCATTATCAGGGGAGCTATGTTATTGCCGGATTCATAACATTTGGTATCTGTACATTTTCATTTTCTACTCCTTGAGCAAAAAATCTGCTTTTCCTGAAGAAGGTGCCCTTAATGTTACTTCTGTTAGATTCAGCTTGTAGGGATATGCCACCATCTACTGTAGTTCCACCTGTATTTTGCTGGGCTGATATAGTAACAGATGCCAACCACTGAAGGGCAAATAGATGGTGAGTACATACATGGTATGTGTGAGAAGCAGCAAAGGAATAGCTTTTTCCTGTCAACACTTCTGCAAGGATTGGCATGGGATTTCAGCAAGAGTCCTTGTGTTGAATTGTCCAGTTATTCCTCAGGAAAACAGCAAATGAGTGGGATAGATCCAGAATTATCTTCTTGTTACCTAGAATCAGTCCACATTTTAGAAGAAGCAGAGTAGATAACAGAACTCGTAGGATTGTGTCTTGCAAGCTGGCTGCAGTATGGCAAGAGTCACATTGCAGAGTCAGGGATTACTGTTCCTGTGCCATGTGGCTTTGGGTAGATGCACCAAGGATGTTGCAGATTGAGTCAAACTGTTGGGAAAAAATCATAGCCCTTCAGGTTGGCTGCAAGAAGCTCTAGAGCTCCTGAAAGCAGATGGCTGAATTAATGGTCATCTCCAAACCCCAGGAAATAGTTCTTCTCCCTGTTCAATCCAAAGATGTGTGCAATTGGAACCCCACTGGTCGGAACAATGGATTTTCGTTTCAATACCGTACTGAGCTGGAGTGTGTAGGTGACACACAAACACGTACTCTAGGCAGACAGTGATGATTGTCCCAGCACAATCCAACCTTATGAGGTAAGTCTAGCCCAAGGAAAGGCCCTGGGAGGTCTTTTCAGAAAGGAAATTTGATTCTGGCTACAGTGGAATGTGTGTCTGTTTTTCAATTGCTTGTGAGGCGGTAGAAAGGAAGACTTTGCCTGTTCTTGAGAAGGAACACAATTGTCTACAAGTTATCTGGTGTCCTCATCACGTTCTCCTCCTGGGCAAAAAAGACAGTAAGACCTGCATCTTTTGCTTGACTGCTTGGGCCAAGTGGGGAAATGGTCCTGAGACCTGTGATAGAAGGATATAAAGCAGCAAGAATTCAGGGAAGAGCTATAAAAAAACGACAGCTGTTTGGAAGGTCTGATTTACAGCAGTAATACCCAATCATGTCAACCTGCGTATTGAACAAGTTGCTCTAAAGACGCCCTGAGCTACTCTCTGCACTTCAGAGAAGGACCTTTTGTGCTGTGCTTTTTGCTGTACGAAACAGCACAAGGAGAACGTTTACTTGTGGGGTTTGGGGCATCCCATTTCCAGCTGGCATCTGACTCTATAAAACAGTCAATGGCTGGAGCAAGTTAAAAAACCTTGAGCTTGGACTGAATCAGCAAGTTGCAACTGCCAGCTTCTGCGAACAGGTCTGGGGCTGGCAGTCATGAAAAGGAGGTGGAGAGAGGAGGGGAGCCTGCTTGTGCTGCTCTTTGTCTCCTGATTCAGGCAAAATAAACGAAGTACCCAGCGCTGCTCTCCTCACCTCAGTAGTGCAAAACGCAGAAAACAGCACCAGCCAGCGGGGAAGGGGCACTTGCTGTCTAGATCCTCTCTCCTGCGAGGGCAAAGGAAGCTGGGGAAGACGGCAACCTCTCTATTCCCCTTTTAAACTTGAGCCGAAGGAGATGCATCCATTTTACCATGCGGCTCTGAGAACATCTTTTCAAATGATAGCGACAGCTTGCTTTCTTAATGCAAATGCTTGTTAGGGCCACAGTTTAGATCCTCGAGAGCCGCATGCTGTGGGCAATTAAAAGGTTCTGATAAACCATAAAGGCGATCTTTTATCACAGCCATCTCTCTTCATAGGCAGTGGGAAGAGTATCCCTCTTAGAGGGTGATAAACATGCTAAGCTGATGATTACAATTTTTAAAGGCAAACCCTGTGACTGAAAGCCGGGCTGCTGATCTTATCTTGTGAAGATGCGACATGCTGTATGTGTCTGAACTTCTGCCTATGCCTATCTTCTTACAGTGTAGAGAGAAAATTATTTGTTACAGTATTTGTACCCAATTTAATTTAAGATGAGAAATCAGTGAGTAGGAGGAGAGGGTGGAAGGAGGCGGGGGGGCAGGACCTGCTCCATTTACAGCTCTTAAAAATAGCATGCGAAGCCAGAAACTCATACAAAAGTGAACTAGCCATCATCCACATGCAATGCATTTCCAAACAGAGGATATCTGCAGTACTTCCCAATTATGTTCAGTTCACTGCAGCGGGTGACCCCAATTTCTTTGAAAAATTTTTATAACAGTTCTTTTCAGAAAACTTGCATGGGGTGCTGAGAATAAAAGTCAAGGCCATAGAGTTTCACCTGCTTGGGCTTCCTTCAAATAAAAGTGTGTGTATTACATGACCAGGGAGAGAGCTGGAGGACAAAGATGTGACACCTGCACATGGGCATTTAAAGCCAGTGGCAGGACGAGTCGAAGATTTTCAAAATTAAATTTTGGGACGTCTGTTGTATTCACCACCTGGCAGGCCTATGCCCTGCCTCTATTTCTTTCTCTTATTGTTCCTATACACCTTGTGGCTGCTGTGGGCTGGCCCTGTTCTTGGCAGCCTGGTGGGGCCAATGCTGGCCCAGGGGCCCCAGCGGTGGCGATGTTGCTCTGGTGGCTGCTGCACCTGCGGGTACGTCGTGGTCCCCAGGCTGGCTGCCGGGACTCAGCAGCCCTGGTGCAGCAGGGAGGCCCATGCTCGCCCCAAGGGCACACAGCCGTGTTCTGTGGCTCTTCTCCTGAATGCTTTGGCTCCTGCCTGGCACATCCATACTGTGGGTTGCGCGGTGCATGTAACCTTCTTGGAGTGTGCCTCCAAAGGACCTTTATGGTGAGATCCTTGATGGGGATGGAGCTGTAACGGCATGGGGGGAGCCCTTATAGGGATGTCTGTATTTGGCTAAGCACTTTTCTAGCTGTACATCTGTGCTCTTGTTAAAAGATGGGGCTCACTTTTGCTTCATGGGTGTTTTCAGAGCAATGCAATAAAGAACATGACTGGTTTTACTTAATATTTATTTTAGTGGTGTTGGCACGCGCATGATGCAATGTAACACAAAGGGCACAAATGAACTTTGCTGATGACACCATGAGGAGGCACCAGTGTAAAGACCATCAGGCTGTCATGGGGGGCAGAACCGCATGACCTCAGGGGAAAAAGTAATAGAAGTGGAATTAAATTTTATACTGCAGAGCATAAATGGGCTTGAGCTTGGGGACTATTATGACTTTTTTGCTTTATACTGGGGGCTCATTAGCTAGGGATGACTGACGCTGAGAAGGATCTGGGTATATTGGCCATGGGACAACTGAGAGCTACCAGTGCTGTGAAAAGGCAATGGTAATCCAAAAATGCCTCTGACGGAATATTTTCAATAGAGATGAGGGAGAGTTCATGCCATTTTACAAGGTACTGCTGAGACCTCACCTGCAATATTGTCTCCAGTTTTAATCAGCTATATCTAAGAAAGATGAATTCAAACAGAAGCAGTTTGCAATGAAAGGCTAGGAGGTGTCTGAAAATGGAGAAAAAAAGGTTGGAAATCACGATGCTGGAGGAAAGTGTCAAACTGAGTTGGAATTTGTCTTATTCATTACTTCGGCTCTTTTTTTTTCTATTGCTTTAACACTGGACATTTAAATGCTAGATAAACAAAGTACAATTTGTTTTACAACGGAGAATGTCTGCTCTATCAATTTGCAATAAAAAGAATGTGTGTAGCTTTGTGCTAAAATGGCCAATTTAAATTGGATTCAAAAGTTATAGTTCAGTCATCAGCTTGAAGTTTATTTCAACATGGGCCTGAATATCTAAAATAATTTCCAGTGGTCCATAAATCACTTTATGAAACTTGGAAGTGTGCACAGCAATGGCTCCCAAGCCAGCAGAAGTTAATGAAAATGAAAAAAAAAAAAAAAAAAAAGAAAAAAGAAAAAGGAGAATTTATGTATTTTCATAGCAGCCTTAATTCATTGTTATACTGACTAGAACACGTGCTATTCTTATGCAACTGTGATTGCAATTCATCATCCTTGTTATGCCATCACACACTTTCTGGCTAACTTTTCCTCTTTTCACTGCTTTCCACACAGATGCCATCTGCATGGCTCTGTGACCCAGGACATCTTGGTCATAAACTGAAAACAAGCAAGAGCCAAAACGTCACGACTGTCTCCTCTCTCACCCTTTGCCCTGGGTCTCTCTGGAGGCCTGGAGCTGAGGGGTGGCAGGGTGCAGGGACTCAGCGGTGCCATATCTGTCCTGAGCTGCCCTGTGGTCAGTGCGGGACCCAGGCAGCTGGTGACGGTGCCATCCATCCTTGGCCAGATGGTGCTCAGCTCCCACAGAGACAGTCTGGAGGCATCTATCCTTGGGTGACTTGCTGCTTCAGCTCTGTTATATCCAGGGGGCTGGAAGGAGTGTAACCATTGCTGTTGGCTGAGCACTGTTTCCCAAGATTTCTGTCCATTTTCCATGGACTGGTTAAAGAGGGAAAGTCTTTGAGGACAATCTCACTGGTTTTCTTCTCCACAGCTTTTCACAGGAAACGTGAATTTTACTTTCTGCACAGAGATCCTATTCCTAATTCTGAAAACTGCCTCACTTCCTCATTTTTGGGATTGGGCCATCTGTTTACAATAAGAAAGGTAATGGATGTTAAAGTCAAGTAAACTGTGATCTTTTCTCAGAAGCTGCTTGGCTTCCCCAGCTTTGCATCCACCCTCTCTCCACACAAGCCTTGTGCATGAGTGATGGTTCCTGAGAGATGCATCACAGTTACCTGCTCTTTTCACTTACTGCCAAAATACTCTATGTTTAAAGAAATTCAAGGGAATTTTGATGGAAAGCTTAAATGAACAAAAGGTCTGAAGTGCTGTTTTATTAAATAAATGATGGGTGAGCAAACATTTTCTTAAAGGTATCTCAGGGCAGGGAGTATCCTGTGTCCTGCTCTCCTTTGCTCTTTTCCTGAGGGAACCTCAGGAACCTCTGCCTTCTGTGGTGTGTTGACCCTGGCTGGATGCCAGGTGCCCACCAAAGCCACTCAATCACTCCCCTCCTCAGCTAGACAGGGGAGAGAAAATATAATGAAAAAGGGTCCTGGATCAAGAAAAGGACAGGGAGAGATCATGCAGCAACTACTATCACAGGTAAACCAGACTCAACTCAGGGAAATTAATTAATTTATTGGCAATCAAATCAGAGTAAGGTAATGAGAAATAAAACTAAATCTTAAAACACCTTCCCCCCACCCATCCCTTCTTCCTGGGCTCAACTTCACTCCTGATTTTCTCTACATAATCTGACGTGTATCTGCTGCTTGACTATCATTTGGGTATTCCAGTTGTGTGAGTGTGGTCATGTTTAAGGAGCGCCTGTGTACTTTACAGCATGTAACAGAGAGTTCCTTCCCTGTGTTGTCACCTGCCCAGATGCCTTACCCAAAACTAGTGGATGCATTTGGGTTGCAGGAGTACCTGCATTTTGACCAGCTAGCAGCTAATGTCGTGTCCTATAACAGAGGATGGGAATGGTCAGACAACCTCCCCATACCTCCATGTAAGGTGCAAGCTGTGTCTCAGTCGAAAGGTTGGACTCCACTGGCCAAACTCAACAGCACTACTCTTTGTTTAAGCCAGAAAAAAAGTTTCAAGGCATTAGCTAGGTGATGCAGGGAAATATTTGCATTGAGCATCACTGTGCACAGTCCAAAAACCACCTGCTGCAACATTTTGTAAAATATGTCTTGAGACTGAGATGCCAAATGGTATACAGATGCTAATCAGCTAAAACCATCAATGTCTGTTTCTGAGCATGGATCAGAGAACAGTATCTTGGATACAGCACAAACCGACAGACAATATTATTGTCAAGCAGAGAAACTATCAGGTCATACTTTAATTCTTCTCAGCTGTCCAGGGAGTTTATTTAATCTCCAGCACAAAGGGAGGATTCGCAGATATATCTAGCTGAGGCGGAAGGGATGTTGTAAAGGCATATTTAATGGCATGTTGTTAAGATTTTATCATGCTCACATGTGAGCTTGGAAATGTGGAAGGTGCAACCGTTCTTTTGCCAAGCAAAGAAGATACTTTTTTTTTTTTTTTAAACATAGTTTGTGATCTGCAATACACAATCTTTACTGCAGATAGCATCCTGAAGATTACAGGTTTTATCTATTTCTGGGTCAATTTGAACTCTTATTTTATATGTAACATGTATGTACTTTTGTACATGTCAGCCCAGGGTGTTTATAATGTGCAGGATTACTCTCTTCTTTGCCCCATTGCTTCAGGAGCACCAGGGACCTTTCTGGACTAGAAGATGAGCCTAAAATTGTTCTACTCTGAATCACCCCTGTATAAGCCAGCCTCAAATCATCTCCTGATACATGCCTTTCCTCCTCAGATGTGTCAAGAGCTGATTTGGAATGAGAATGGTTTAGTTGTCTTCTCCAGCTTTGTGAAGTTCAGACATTATACTAGAGACAAGCTGTGATATTTTGCAAGGTTTAGTCTCAAACTGCAAAACTTGGCTATTGGCATAAAGAGAAGTGAAGGTTATTTCGGGGTATAGCACTGACTATTCAAAAGCCAGTTGTTTTTTTACTATCAAGTTTTGTAAAAAGCCTCTGCAGACATGCCACCCATTCCTTTTCCATAAGAATTTGCTCTCAGTATTGAAAACAGATGCCCCTTTTGTGCAGATCTGTTGTTCTGCACAGAAACGGGGTTATCTGGTGCAATTTCAAACTACTTGTAAGCAGGCTTTTTATTGTTGTTAAGTGTTATCCTGGTCCATGACTGAAGTTCATGGGCATTGCTGCACTAAACTAAGCTAATAACACATGTAAAAAAATCCTCTGAAAAACCTGCTTTGGCAGTGTTGTATGCTGGCTCAACTGTTTCCGCTTCCTCTAATATCTTTCAGTCCTGCCACGATGCTAAAAAGAGATTGTTGGTTTTCTTTTTAGCTACAAGCTGTTTCAAATTCTGCTGTTATAGCAGGCACAGAGTTTTACCATCTCCTTCACAGTGAAAATAGTGATAATTTGGCAGGAACAAAAGAGATGCCAGGGTGTCTCAGTTTTTGGATAACACAATGCATCAATCATGCAAGTTGCCAGCAATTTGATTCAGCTATGAGCTGTGAGTGAAACCTGGTGTTCAAACATGTGTTATCGATCTTCCATGGTTTCCCTTCTGACTACATGCCAATCATATCCTACCAGAGCCAGACAAATCCAGCGTGTCTTTGTTGTACTGCCTATTGCTCTTCCTATATGTCATCACCTCAGTTAAGACTGAGATGTTCAGTGTTGCACATTCCTGTTCTACCACTTCTGTCTTGCAAAAAAAAAACCACCAAAAAAAACCCCCTCTGATGACAACCAACCCAAATAAAACCCACTGATGACACAGGTGCTGCGTTTGCACATCATTTTCCTTTTGGATAAGCTAGTCAATGTTCTCCTCTGAATGAATGCAGTGCATTAGGGCTTGATCTTTCCAGTACTTCTCTGCCTGAGAAACTTCTTGCCTGTAAAAAGGCTCATTCAGTTTAATGGGACAGCTCCTGTTTGTAGGGCTGAGGCCTTGAAGTGCATGGGTAACTCACTGACAGCGATGCAGTTATTTATCTAAATCCTTTGGGCAACTATGGACAAAGGGAAAACAGCAGTACATTGAAAAAATGAATTTTGAATACGTTTCTGATTAAAGTGACAGCTAATACAATATGAAACAATAAAAACCACATAGAACTCGACCAGTTACTTTAAATTTAAATAGGCTTCATCTGACCATGAAATAATATCATTAATATCAACTGACGTACATCACTGCTGACTTTGTGACCATAACACTTTTCACAGTGAAGAAAGTTTCCATAGAACTTTAAAAGACAAATTGGAGTTTTGAGTTTTTTAAGAGACAATTTAGTGGAATAAGAAAACCCCTGTTAATATTATTGATTAGTTAATTATTTCAGGTACTGCTAAATGATAGATTTTGCATGAATCTCTTATTTTCTTGGAGATCTTCCCTTAGAAATCTGCGAGTTCAGACACTCACACAAAAAGGGGTAGAATTTTTAAGTGCGGCTTTTGAGATGCCAGTCTGATTTGGGCTTCTCACTCCACCACCATCCAAACTGTGACAGCTGTAGCAAAAATCACAATTCTAAAGGTGACGAGTTAGCATTTTTTATTTCAAAAAATATCCAAAGGTCAAATCTAGCTGGGTGTTTGTTTGTTGAGCTTGTCTACGTTTGTATGTTTATTTAAGCCTTTAATATAGCATTAAAGGTAGGACGGGCAAGCTGCTGTCACCGCTTCTCTCCCACATCGGTACAATGCCATTACAAACATTTCCTTATAATAAAAATGTCGCCTCCTAAGTCACTATGCCATTCACACACTTGCATCAAGTCAAATTTATCTCAGCACTTCTTAACTCAGTAGCACAGTTACCACTGCTACTGCAACTTAACCTTGCAGGTGGCTAGCCACAATTTCAGTTACTAAAGCTAGGTGTATCAAAGAAGCAAGTTAGCCTGTCTCATACTCTGTTGCACAAATATCACAGTTCCTTCTTGGTTAAAATAAAAGACAAAAAAAAAAATCAACCCATATTGACAATGATTTTATGTTCAGTCATCAGCTCAGGCATAAATTTCTTTATTTGCATCTCTGAAAAGTCACAAATCTTGAGGATTAGTATGCTAACCAGGTGAAAATTCAGTACCTGCACACTTGTGGGGAAGCCAAGCCCAACAAAAGCCCTGCATACTTTCAGACTATCAGAACAAGCAGCATTAAAGCTGGATGGGACAACGTTGTCTCTGGTTCTGCATTTGTCAAGGCATCTGCTGTGTAGAGAAAAAATAGGACCACAACTGACAGTGCTATCATGCTGGCTTGTTTCTCAAATCCTTGTGCTCGGGGGAAGAAGAAAGCACAGAGAATATTGTTCACAGTTCTGTTGCATGATACTGGAGATTATGTCCCTAGCTTTTCTGTAATCACTTTTGCCTTTAAACACATGATTTAGCTATAAATTATCACCCTAACCATGAGCACTGCCTTCATAAACTCACTGAAAAGCAGATTAACCTTTTCTCTCTAGAATGAACTCTCCTATTAATATGAAAATCAATTCAGTTCTGTTTGTTTTGGTTACTCCAGCCTGTCCGTTCTTCCCAAGTTGGATAGTGCCTGTCTACTTAGCCACTTAAGCAGAATTAATTTTAAGAACCAATTAAAAACACACCCCACACAATAATATAGGAAGTGACGTTCTGGAAAGCTTTTCATTACTTCATCTGTGGTTTCTAATTACAAAAGAGAATGCCTAATTATTGCCCTGATTCTTCCAGCCTGACCTTGGACCAGATCCACAGGTGGTGAACACCGGTGTATTTTAGCAGAAGTCCAAGTTACCTGCACACTTTTCAGCTGGCTGCAGATCTATCCCCTATATGTTCCTGGGCATAACTTTAGGGTAATTTTTCCAATTCATATCTTTATCAGGATCAAACTTCCCTTTTCAGGTTATAAACATTATTTAGCACCTGCTCTCAAGTGGCATGCATGAAATTTTACTCTCAGAAACATGTGGACCTTTTATCACCCAAGGAAAAATACATCCAAAGAACAGAAGTCCACCAAGATCAAAGGAACAAAGTCTGCATGCAGTGAAGACAGACCCGTAATAGAATCCAAGTGTTGTATAGGTATGGGCATACAGGGTAATGGGAAAGGTTACGCAGAATTTTCCTTTGTTCTCACTTTCCTGCAGTCATAGCAGATGCTAAGGAGTATTTTCTCCTCTGCTTGTCAGGCTCTGTATCCTTATACAAAGAATTTAATCACCCTACTTTATGCTTTCATCTCTCTCACCAACAGGCAAATATGGTTCATAGAAAGCCATTTCTTGTCTCTATGCTCTCACCTTTTTTTCTAGACGGAGTGGTATAGCTTTAGTTCTCCGACCCCCACTGCAATCAATGAATTCCTCTTCTTTGAGGAAGAATGCAGAGCAAGATGCAGCTATATCGAGTCTCACTGAGGAACAGGCCCCCCAAAATTAAAATAAATGTAGACTTCTGATAGCAGCAAAATAATTAAATCTGCAGTAAAACACTGACTCATGTGGTACCTTAGCAAAATGTCAAATTTCATGTTGGCACAGCATCAATTCTGTCCTCAGGCTCTCAGGAGTGTTGTTTTAGGCTCTTTGATGACTCAAAGGAGATTTAAGGCATATGTTTTTAGGACACTTTCAGATAGATAAAAAAGAAAGAAAAGAAGAAAGCTGAGGTTCTGTGGCAAAGGCTGAAGGTTCCTGCAGTGAGAAATGCTGAGGAGCACTCTGTCACACAACTCCTGCCTACCTGCAGGCCAGGGACAGGATCCAAAGCCACATCCAAAACCACTACTGCAACCCCACTGATTAGCATCCTAATTCTGGAGTTGCCCAACCACCACACGCAACTTACTCATGTCCCTGGAGGTACATGAAGAACTGCTGCATTCCTCAATGGCTCATAGCAAAGCTCATGTCAGCTGGGACCTAGAAACAAAAGCTTCCTCCAAACGAGAGCTAATCTGTAGGGGTTTTGGAGGACATGTAGAGGATACAGAGGCAACAGCTGTTTTCTTTTAAAACATGGCCAAAGGAGGAGGAGGGCCCACTTTTCACACAACAGCCTTGTTGTCTGGGCAGTCACCCAACACACAAGAAAACAAGAGTTGCTCCCAGGACTGTTTCAGTGTTTTATATACTTTGGAATAAGCCAGCACTGGATAAACATCCTTGGAAGTGAGGAACCTTCTCTTTCTTTTCTGGCCCAGTGCATTTTGGGTTCATTTCTGCAGCATACTCCCTTTCTGTGACCCAGCAGATATTTAACCACGTCTTGCAAAGGGAAACATGAGATCTCTCCCATTTCCCTGAGAATAATTGCCACGTTGCAAACCCTGCAATACCTCACACGCTGAAAAAAAAAGGGAATTGTGAGAGTTCTCCCAGTTCCGGGGAGGGGGGGCCTGTACACCAGAGTGCACATGTGGGCTCACGCTGGCTGCCAGTAGAAGCTTCTGCTGCCTGGGTCACACAACATTTGTAAGGAAAATCAAGTATGCACGTAGGTCTGGATCAAGTTACTCAGTGTTCAGGAACCCGGGTACAGAATGGAAAGTTAACAAAGAGGCAGGGGAGGGAAGAGGTAAGGCTGTGTCTTCCTCTCATTGCTAATAATTGTACACCTGCTGAATTTCAGGCACAAATGCTGCTAAAAAAAAGACCTTTTTATTATAGTTGTCTCCTGAAAAAAACAGCCCATCGACTCACTGCTTTAAAAGAAATCATTACCTTTTCACCCATGTGTACATTTATGAAGGAAACACATAATTCTTTGCAGAAGTATAATTTTAGTATCTGTAAATACATTGCTGGCCTCTTTATCTTCTTGTTCTACCACTTGTCATGTGCCCCGGCCAATGTTGGCCTAACAAACAGCCATGTTGAGTAGTACAAGCTGAGCACAAGCTTTGAGGTATTTTTATGTTTGTTCAACTTGCTAAACGTGTGCTCTGTTTTTTCTAATGGTGTTAAACTGAACTCCCTAGATTAAGCTGTTAATATAGGTCAAAATTAGTCCTTCAGGGATGGGCCAGGCTCTATGTGCTATGCCCATTACCTGCAGGGTTAAGCTGCGGTATTTGTCTCCCTGTTTAAATTCTGTGGTGGTGTTGGGTACTTTCCAGTATTTTCAAGTACCAGTGATAGCTGTGCTAAAATCAGCTCTCTCTAAACCTCCTTTTTAATATGCTGCTGCTTAATTTATAACTTTTTTACGCTGATTCAGACCTACATTATTAAGGAATGCCTGCACATTGCCTTTGCCCTGCAAAATAGAAAGATGTCCTTAAAGCTTTCAAAGTACTTAGCTGCCCTGCACAGTGCGGTAAAGAGGGTGAAATGGAATATATTATGAAATGTCACACCCAGTCCAAATTGGATGAGCAATTAGTGAACTAATAATAAGGTTGCAGCACTGTTTCTTCAGAAACCTTTAATTTTGACATCAATAGGCATCATACATATCTCAGTGTGAAATAACTTCATAGCTTTGGTTGGTCTTATGATAGCAATGCTTAGAAAACAAAATAAACGCATTTATGGCACTGTTAATGGAACGATTAAAGCTGCAGATGAAAATGCACAGAAGTCAAGATAAGAAATGTAACATTAGCTAATTTACTTTGTACTTTTATACTGTCTACTATGGGAGACTGTTGAAATCTAGGTCTGGTTGCACAAGTATGGAATGACTGTTAGCTTGACACTAGTCGCATTAATCTCTCCAGGCTGCCTCTATAGTCAGTGAAGAGGTAGAAGCCTTGTTCTGCCACTCCAGATTGCCCTGTCTCACTAGGCAAAAGTTAGCCTTTGTGAATTAACCCACCTGCCTCCCTGCATATTAGTTTACTGGGTAGGTTAAAGTTATTACAACTAATCCTCACTATTTCAATTCCTGATATTTGCACATGGAAATTGAAAAGCTTTGGTTTTGCACTAACATGAGCTCATGAATATAACTTCCTATTTCTTTTTTCTTTTTTTTTAAGAAAAAGAAAGGGGACATTGTCCAAGTTTAATGGCAATTTAGCTTTAGAGGCCTCAGTACAGGATCCATCATTAAAATTAAGCATGTGCTTAATTGGTTTTCTGAATATTGATGGATTTAAGCACATGCTTAAATGCCTTGCTCACTTGAGGCCCTAATGGACCATGCAAACTTAAAAGTTCACATCTCATTGAGATAAATGGAGTGGATAATCATAAATTTATCAGAAAAGAAGTTGCTGTTCACTGTATATGTAGACAGCACCTTGTAGGAGTGTCCTCTCTCTGGATGGGATGTCTAGATCTTACTGAAATAAAACAGTAGCAGCAGAATAAGAACTGTTATTTCTCACTCAGATCAGTTCAGCTGTACAGTATTTGATAGTATGAGATCTGTGCATTTGCCACAGAGAAAATAAATATTTTTCTATGAAATCTTATAATTTACAAAATTAGTAGAAATTAGGTGGAATCAAAAACCGCAAGCAAATAGAAGGGATACTTAGAACCAAAGAATCCATCAGCTATTATGTGGCTGTACACTCTCTTGCCTAGATATGAATTTAAGACAGATTTTTTTTTTATGTTTCAAAGAGACAACTGCAGTCTCTTACAAGACTTGTCCATACTAAGGGACTGTTGTGGTTTAACCCAGCAGGCAGCTGAACACCACCCAGCCACTCGCTCACTCCCCCATGGTGGGACGGGGGAGAGAATCAGCAGAGTAAAAGTGAGAAAACTCATGGGTTGCAATAAAGACAGTTTCATAGGGAAAGCAAAACCCGCACGTGCAAGCAAAGCAAACCAAGGGATTCATTCCCTGCTTCCCACGGGCAGGCAGGTGTTCAGCCATCTCCAGGAAAGCAGGGCTCCATCACATGTAATGGTGACATCCCCCCCCTTCTTTCTTCTTCCCCCAGCTTTATATACTGGGCATGACATCCTATGGTGTGGCATACCCCTTTGGCCAGTGGGGGTCAGCTGTCCCAGCTGTGCCCCCTCCCAGCTTCTTGTGCACCCAGCAGAGCTGGGAAGCTGAAAAAGTTCTTGGCTGGTGTAAGCCCTGCTTAGCAACAACTAAACCATCAGGGTGTTAGCAACATTCTTCTAGTACTAAATCCAAACCAGAGCATTATATCAGCTACTAGGAAGAAAATTAACTCTGTCCCAGCTGAAACCAGGACAGGGACTTTGCAAAAATGTCATACTTTTGTTAGCAACAGCAAAGCCCTAAAGATATTTCTACTGTAGACTGGGTTTGTGGTAATACTAGTGTTTTCAGCACTAGTCCTTTGGTTTCTGACCTGACTGTTCAGTGATATAATTTTCCATTTCCATTCCTATTTATGGTTCTGTTGTTTGCAACTATCTCCATGCTTGTACTATGTGCAACAAATGGAAAACCATCAGAAAGCTCCCACTGTGGACACCAGAGGTAGGTGGTTGAGAACCACTACATTGCCTTTTCCTTTCCCTCATCCCTGTTATATTTTCTGTGTGACACAGTGACAGGAACAGACTTGTAGCATGGGGCTGCTGATGAAGAAGGGCCCATTCCAGCTGTTCTGTCCCCAGCTGTTACACAGTGCAACACCTCTTCTGCACCTCCTGGCTTGATGAATGGGGAGTCAGGGAAAAACTGTGGTCTTGTACAGGGAATACTGCAGCAAGAAGCATGAAGAGAGAAACTTGTAAGTGTCTTAACCCCCCCTTATCTTATCTCTATTTATTTTCATTTATCTATCAATATTTTTTTTTTTTTTTTTGGCTGGACAAGAGTTGTTTAAATGGCTAACACTGAACTATCTGCCCAGCAACCCATTAACCGGGCAGCACGCTGTCCCATAAGCAACAGACCAGTGAAGACCAGTGAGATGCAGACTTGTGGTCTGGGCTATGGGATTTTCTTGTATCTTATCAGATAAGATTGAAACTCGTGATGTTTTCTGAGATGACTTACCCCTGTGTTGAATTAGACAAAATGTGGGAAACGGTACAAAAACTTTTTGAAAGGAAGGGGAAACGGACCAAAATAAAGTAGTCATATAGATACCACGATCTCAAATGTCATTCCTCAGGAAATAAGCCTATGGAGACCGCACAAGCTATCAACAACTCACCAATGATAAAAGAAAAGCAGATCTAAAGCTGGACAAAACTTGTTTTTAGGCTAATAAAGTGAACAAAGAAATAGTACCTATCATATGTAAACCCACCATAACAAATTGGCTATAACGTGGAGGTGCAGATCACTGAAATAAAAGCCAGGTGTAAAAGCATGTTAGCAAAGATAAGAAAGTGGCCTCGAGAGAGAGAAAGAGGAAAACATCAACGGGAACATTCTATTCCTCTTGGCAAAGGACTCCAGGTGCTGAGAACTCACTGTTAACACCACCACCATCAGAGTGAAAACCCTGACCTTAGGACCAAGAGGAACACCAGAGGGGTGAGCATAACGTCAGGAAAAGGGGTAGAAACTGTGTGTGTATGTGTAAAAATTTATCTGTATTACTATTATTATTGCTGAAACATTTTCTGCATAGATGTATTCTTTCTCTTTCTGTCATAATTATATCTGGACTAACAATGACTCTGGAATAGACTGTTAGGATTTTGATTATATCAATGGTAAATGTTGATTTTATGTATAAGTTATGCTTCCTCTTTGCCTGTAAACAAGATTTTTTACCTGCTTAAGGAAAAAAATTTGGAAATCATACCAATCTTTCACACTAGTAGAAAATAGTACAATAAAATCCAGTGGTCAGAAATTGTTGTGGATAAAACAATGGAATGATATTTGTTATATGCTGCCAGCAATAATAAATGCATATCAAAATAAAAAGCAAACTGTGCAAAACAGGAAAATGGCCTTAATAGGGACATGTTAATCAGGAATGTGCATTTCACCGTAGGAGTTTGTTTTGGCTTTGTCTTTTTGCCAACGGCAAGCTTTAGGCAAGGGGGAAAGAATGTACTGTAGCTCATGGAAATAATCTGCCCTCCCTTCTGCATTTGCCAGGGCGTTGTTACACTGGCTGCTAGTGTTGTCAGGCTCCCTGTTTATGCTCCCACAATCTCTTCAAAAGGAGCGGCACTTGTTTGGGCTCATGGAGGTTTTCCATTAGGAGAGCGGAGGGGAGGATCATCTACATGCTTCTTCACTCTCACTTGAGCTTAGAAAAAAATGCTCTGTGCAACGTTCACTGAGAGACCTTGGCTTTTCAGGGGCTGCAAAAGCTGTACATAAAATGAATTTTTACTGCCAAAATGGATCTTATTATTTGGAGTGTTTTAGGCTACATTTGTACAAAGCAGCAAGTAACTGTTCTTTGGAGAGCTACAGCGAGGCTTTATAAGAACATGGAATGGAAGCAAAGAGGTCGCATTAATTTATGCTTTCATAATATCGAGACTGTAAGGAAATATATTTTAAATAAGAATTGACATAGGAGACCTCCATGATAACAGCTTATATTGAAGGAAATCATTCTTATACAATATATTTCTCAAGGCTCATAAAAGATAGCAATAACAAACAACATTATGCAGTATCTGGGAAATTCTATTTACTTAAAATGCTTTCTGCTTTTATTATTATCCAGGCTCATTCCTTCAGTGGAAGTTCTGATTGCAGCTTGAGCAATGTGTATGATCTCATTACAACAGGGCTGTATTAGAAAAATCTGATACTGATAGTTCCAACAATGGCACCTTTCTCTTATTATCTGTCACTTGGCTACAAGAAGAGCCATGCAAATTTCCTGCCATCAAATTCTGGCAGGTGGCTGGAAACCAATCTAATACGCTGTAAATATCCCTCACATACCCTATTGCACTGGAAAAAAAAAACAAAAAAAACCCAAACATGTTCAATATCCTGACTGCAGCCGGTTTGGAGCAGAGGCTGCCGCACAGGCAGTGTTAGGTAGTGGACAGGTTTATGCGTTTCTGGGGAGCGTACAAAAGAGCCATCATGTAGGCTATAATATGGATACACATCAACATGAATCTCTTGACAGTACACCCTCAAGTAAGTCACAGGCAGCTTTCGGGGCAGTCATTCATTGATTTCTAGCAATCAATTCCTTATTTCCTCCTCATCATTGCTTTTCTACTGCATGTTCACATCCAAGGCCAACTAGATTTTGCCTTTGAAAGGTCCAAGAGGCTAGGTAGTGTAACTGAGCTCTGAGGGATCACAAATACTCAGGACATGTGCTCCCCGATTTTGATGCTGCAATGAGAGAGGGAAGGAGTAAGAGCTACCTCTCTTTGCCCCTGTGCAGCTCTCCCACAGTGTTTCAACATTATCCCCTACTTTTGTAGGGTTTGTCGGTACTGAGAGCTACAACTGGTGGTGAGGGTCACCTGCTCAGCAAGCCCTGAACCAGAAGGGCCATGCAATAGACAGCAAATCTTTCCTGTCAATCCAAAGCTAATGGCTTTGCAACCTTTTATATTAAGATTTATTAGGAAAAAATATTACAAAATCCCACATACAGTAAAACAAGATAGCCATCTAAGCAGGGAAAATTCAGAACCTACGAAGTGAGAAACAAAACACCTGAAAAGCTGGAGAACCAATATCCCTCTTGAGAAGGATGGGCCCTTTTCTCTAGGCTTTCTTTCAAATTTAGCAACTTCTAGTGTTTCTGTGGTTGAGAGAAAGTGTCCTCTCCCCTGAGTTCCCTTTGGAGTCCTTAAGAAGGACACTTGCTGTCATTTCTGAGGCTTGGTGTAGGTCTGCCCTCCACTGCAGGTAGCCCCTTGCTCCCTTCAGAAGCCTTTCAGTCCCCACACTTTAAGGCTTTTCCCTACTTTCCTCTTCTCTCACCACTTGTCCTGCCCTGCCCTCCAGAGGGATCATCACTCTGGCTTGCTTAGATGCTCATATCTAAGAAAGAAGGCATGGTTTTCCTTCCTGCCTTCTTTCTCGGGTGTCCCCTTCAAACCACAGCACAGTCACCAGGACCAGCCTTCCTCTCTGCTGCCCTTCTTCACAGCAATCTGGTAATGATATAGCATGATATAAATACAATATGCCACCATGTAAGGAACTACAATCCCATTAACCAGCCTGGCCTGCTCTAAAATCTGTTTGTGTCAAGGGCAGTGCAAACCCCTGGCTAAAGGAAGCACATCGCCAGCTCCCCTGCTCCTTTCTTGCCTTTTTCCGATTCCATAATGTAGGGGTTTTTTTATTGCTCAGTTGTTGATAAGTCTTGGTAGAAGCTTCGTGCTGGCCCTTTTGAAGACATTTTATGTCAATCTGGTAGACAGACCTGCTGAAATAGAAAATTTCCATTTTGAGAATGTTAGTTTTTTTCGGAAAGAATACAGGTATCAGAGCAAAGTTACTAACTAAAAGCTAATGCCTTCCCTTTAAGAATGCACACCTCAGTGAAATCCTGTGACTAGTTAGCTGCTAAAAACATTTAACATTATGAATTTTGTATAAGATGTTTTTCAGAAGGTCTTTCATGTTGCTGATTGCCATCTTTCTTAGTGGACTAAATCCTTCTGCTTGGGGTTGTTTCAGTCTTCTCAGCTGACATCTCAAAGTAGCTCATTTATTCAGAAAGTAAAACAGATTTAATGAACCATGGGAAACACATGATTTTTCAGAAGTGACCATAATGACAATGGTTCATAGATAATAACAGGCTATTTACCTGTGCCTGAATGGCTTCAAATTTATTTCCTTCAGACAATTTCCTAGCCTCGGCTACAGTAACAATATGATAGAGCTATAGGCCCATAAGCAATTTGTTAATTAAAATTAATGTTGCATATTGAGCTGTTGCATTAAGCACATAGGTCTTCTCAAAGAAAGCATGATCAGCTAACCAAACAAGTCTTTGTGTCTGACCAGCTTAAGAGATGAAGAATTTCTTGCTTCAGCTGCCTACAACCTTTCTGGCGGTTGTATACACTTAAAATCGGCACATCTTTAGGATTATTGATTCTCCTCTGTAAAGTGTAAAGCCTGTTTCTGTTGATGTCTAGGTTATTGGATTGATGTGCTTACCAAAGGGAGCAAGAAATTCTTTTACATTCTTATGTATGTGAGCTAATCAGATTTACATATGATCTGGTCAAGTATGATGGATTAGATGGATGGGTGATTACTGGAGACAGAATCAACACTAGAGCTTTTCCCGCATGCCAAATGCTTCCTATCTAGAGTTCACTGAACTCTAGTGAAGAGAAAGTAGAGGGGAATTCAATCTCACCTCTGTCAAAATTTAAACTGATACATAACATGGCAGCAATTGCAGGGTTAACAGGCATACTTATATAAGGAATTTATATATCTATATCTGTAAGTAAACAGGAGAAAACCTGAGAAACAAAATCCATTCAGCAGAGGCAGTTAGACATCCCTGGTAGGTTTTCTGTGAGATTTAGGCACTTGAATCCAAGAATGTAACTCACAAAACCCTTGCTTAACCTCCCTCGCACCCAAAAGGCTAAGGATACTTGAGTTTTCACCAGAAAGTGTCCTGGTGTAGCCAATCTTGCAGCTGATCCTGCTCAGAAGCAACAAAAAGCAGCATCTCTCTCCTGATAGCCCCTTCTGTATAAGGAGGAGCCAAGACTCCCCCCTTCTTGCTTTGGGGACTGTTTTGTAATTTCCTTCAACGCTCACAAATTCAAGACACCGTCCTCACTGGGCTACAGGACTCTCCTCCATCTTCTGTCCCTCCTCTTTGGCTTACCTCTTTTGGTACCAGAATTAGGTACCTAAATCTGTGAGACCACTTGGATGCTAAGCTCCTTTGATAATCTAACAGTTGGAAGATCCTAATGTCATTAGCTTTCATTGGGCATGCAGGATTTGGTCTTGGGGATCATTCAAGTGCTTTAATAATTGCTGTCTTAGATTTAATTATGCACCTGAGCTTGGATTTACTTTATGTTAGTATTTTTATGTAGCATAAATACCAAAATACATAATATAGCTTTCACAGACAAGCTCGCATTGCAAAATAAACTCCAGGTTCTACACGATGGAATATGAATTTTAATCATTTTTAAGAGACAATTTTGGCATTTGTGTAAAGAAAAAAGGAGGTAGGGAAAAAAGCTGCAATGATAATTTCCAATGAGCCAAGTAATCTTGATACCTTTTTTCACATGCATCCCACATCTTTGAAAGGATATGTACTGCATCTTCTGTAAGTGGAGAGTTTTGAGATGTGCAGCATTTCCTGTGTAACAACATATCAGTTTCAGCTTGTGATGAGTAAAAATTGCTTTCAAATATCACGGGTTCAAAAGTGCAGCTGAAATTTTAGTTTTAGTTTCACATTCTGCTTAAGAAAAACTGTGAAAAGAGAAGCAGAGAGGAGACTGAGGATAAAATTCCAATAAAAATAAGATATCTATATCTAGCCAGACGGTTTTATATATATATATCTATATAATACCGTGTGCACGATGAATATGGCAACAGAGCATTAAGGCTGCATGGTTAGGCAGTCAAAAGTTTGGAAACAGCCTAGTTAAGGTTGCTCACTGTGCTGCTCTGCTCCGTCACATTGTGAACACATTATGCCTTTTTTTAACTGCAATACTTCTGCACATACTCTTTCTCAGAAAGAATAAATATTTCTTTTATATAACCTCAGGAAACTTGAAACGTTGTTTGTTCCTCTAATCATTTGTGGATTTTCATTATCATAGTGGTGCAGACAGTAACACAGATGCTCAAGCTGGTTTTTAGCCTTTTGTACCATTCAGATGGCACAGAAGGGCCATAAACCAGACACCACCAACCCACCTCTCCACCTTCCTCCCATATTTCCTTCTGCTGTGTCTAATGTGGATGCTTTTCTCCTGCCTCCCTCCTTCTGCCATTTTTGCATGGTTAAGTAAAATGAAACACAGCAGTACAGTTTTTCAAATGAGGAAAAAGAGCTGGCGAGACCCCTCCTCCATCATCACTCCTATGCATAACAAAAGGTGCAAGGCAGCATCTCCTGCAAGTCTTCATGTGATTTGTCCTTGTCTGTCTCTAAGACCACTGCAAAGACCCTCCAAGCCTAGGGGATCAAGGTCTAACTTTTATTTTTTACCAGTCATGGTCATGTTTTACCTCTCCCACCATCCCCACACAGACACCTGTTGACCCTAAGTCCTCTGTTTGGAAGGACTACTGAGCCTGAAGAGAGCAACATTTTCCCACCTGACTTCTGAGGTGGCCTTCTTGGCTCAGCGCTGTCAGTCAACAGCAAAGCTCCCCAGCTACAGTGTACCTAGGAGTCAGCTCACCTACCAACCCAACTGCCTGATAAATAAGCAAGCTTTAACTGCTTCTCTCTGGAGTTTTTTCTTGATGTGGAATACGCTCTCTAAATATGATTCCTTTAATTTTCATGCCGGTGACTTGCATGGCTTCTAACCTGTTTTTCAAGAATTGAAACAGTGCACAGCATTGCTAATCCTGTACCCACTTACAAAGGGACCAGCCTATTGCTTCCTTAAAAAAAAGGTCTATGATTAAAACTACAGCATCTACTCCAATCCCTTTGGCACTCATCCAGAACCCCACTGACATCGATGGCCTCACAACAGAGCTGTCCTGATGCAGACCTGGACAATGACTTGTAACGACAACCCTTCTAATGACGGTCCAAATAACTGCTGCAGCATCTTATGGAGAGAGGAAACTATTTGTAATACATTTAAAAATATCCATGTTCCACATTGTCAGACAGTCTAGAGGGCAAAATCACAACTGCATGCATATCCTTTCCCTTTCCAGTTAGGGAGTGGGCAAACTCCCTGTTTTAGATGTTGTTAATAACTTTCCTAGCTCCAGATGATTATCAGCACTCACCTGCTAGAGATCACTGCCCTAATTTCTGAAACTAGAGAACAGGGTTGCTTTTTCAATCATTTTCGTGTTAAATCTGCAAGGTTATCTTATGTCATCTTCACCATCAGTTTAAGCTAAGCTGGAAGCCTTGGCACTGAGGCAGACGAGGACTAGCCACCGGTAGCTTTCTGCTGGGACTTTGGTATGTGCATAACCCCCAGTGGAGAAGCAGGGACAAGTGGGGAGGGATGCATACACTTGCAAAGCAAAGGCATTTGTATGCCTTTACTGTATCTGCTGGAGGCTTCTTATTCCCGTATTTGTTTTCTCAGAGCTGATGCTTCAGCATTACCTTGATTCTTACGTGTTCTCTGTAATGGGTGTGAAGGGGATTGAAACCCACTTTACTGCATGGCTGACTAAGGGGCAAAATATAGACTGTTAGTATGAGGTGGAAGCAACACAGAAAAAAAATTCTCATATCTTTTCAGCTTCTATTTCATATTGGGGGATAGCATAAAATTCTTACCTGGAGTGATGGTTTTAAAGCTCAAGGAATGCAACATGATTCTGTAATGTGACTGCATGATAATTTTCTTTTATAAACCTGAACTTAGCTTCACAGATTGCTATTCTAAAGTTACGTTACGACAAGAAAACATGGTGTGTTAAAAATGCAGAGCAAGATCAGCAGGCTACATGAAAAAAAGGGTTTAACTGGGAAGGTTTAGCAATTTTATTATAAATAACTCAATTATATTGTATAATTCCCATGATTGCCAGAGACCTCATTGATTACTCACAAGGTTGGGATAAAGTTTTTTTATAACTATTCTCTATGTAGATGTACTATTTTGCAGAAGCACTAAGTTAAGGATACTTCAGTTAAGTGACTCCTGAATGAATTTAACATAATAAGAGGACAGATGGGCTTTTAACTCTGTAGCAACAGTAAAGAAAACAAGACATCACTGGAGCATAGATCCTTTCATGCTGTTCTTTCTGCAAATACAATGTACTGCCTTTCAGCACATTAGCTACTTCTGCTTAGGATAGTTATATCACATAAAGAATTCAGAATTTGAATCAATAAAGGCTAGAGACTCCTGACACTTCTGTTAAGCAGCACCTTACCCTGGGAAGAACAATTTTCCATGTTTCTTTGGCACATACTCTAACAAGTGGAATTGCACTGGAAACACAGTAATAGGTACCTTCAGCAATGGTTGCAGATCCTGGCCTAAAATTAGTGATGAAAATAATGGGGTTTGATTTTTACCAGAACTTCCACAAGAAATTAGATGCTTTCTACCTGTACCTGTTTCTCATCTCCACTTTGCAGGCAAATCTTGGTTCCCTTTACTGCCCCCATAATACCTCTTTGATGAGCACATTTCAATATGTGAGCTATTAGCCGGTGTAGAAAGCTCTCCCGAGAATCCAGCTGCAAGTCCATTTCTATGCTCAAAGCCATTATCATTCTGCCTGGATCCAAAGGCATTCGTAACATCTACAAACAATCAAGGAACAACCAAAGATGCAGTTCCAGCAACTGGAATTTAAAAATCCATTTCAAATACAGAGGTACTGTAATCTGTACAAAATTATTAGATTTCACACAACTACCGAACTATTTTGACAATTTAGTCCTTAAAAATCTGTACCAATAACTATATTGGCAAACACAGAGGCATCAGCACAGCATGATGCAAGTCTCTGATCTCCAGTTAATCTTTAAAAATAAAGTGACCTAGAAAGAATTTATTTTGTTTCGTATGTAGCTGAGGGGTTTGTGTTAAACTCTGCAGACAGGAAAGGCCTGGAGAGGATTTCATTTGCTACTTCTCTGTCTTTTCTGTTGAGCCGTCACTTACCCTCATTAATCTTACAACAGACTCTGCCCAGCATCTTCCCATGTAAGCAAGGCTCCCCTCTTGGGAAGCCTGAGCAGGATGCTTGGTATAACTTCCAACATTTGAGCCAACACATCATACATGATGTATAAAATCTTTCTAGGCAGCTTTCAGAGTTGTAGCTACAGCCAAGCTCTCCCACTGAGGCTTTGCAAAAGCCTTTTGGAGAGAGCACCCAGTCTCCTGTTATCCTCGCTTAGTCAGTGCTGGGGTTTGAGGAAATCCAAGACTTTCCCTGCCCTAACACTTCAAGCTCTGTCAGCATCAGTGCTGCTCCACGGACCCTCTGCTCTCTGTATCTGCTGCAGTGGTGTGTGGGTGAACCCAAAGGGAGACTCTCAAAGGATGGGCCGATGAGTCTCCATCAGTACTAAGCAGCCTCATTCGTCGCAGCTGCCCTTTAGACAATACGACCACCTCATCCTTAGGGTGAGAAGAAATGACCTCAAGTTGCACCAGGGCAGGTTTAGGTTAGACATCACGAAAAATTTCTTCACAGAAAGGGTTGTTAAGCACTGGAACGGGCTGCCCAGGGAAATGGTCGTGTCCCCATCCCTGGAGGTATTTAAAAGATGGGTAGACGAGGTGCTTAGGGACATGGTTTAGTGGTGGGATGGCAGGGTTAAGTTAATGGTTGGACTTGATGATCTTAAAGGTCTTTTCCAACCTAGACGATTCTATGATTCTACGATCCTATCCCTACTCTGGCTAGATCCGTTTATAATCCAGATGTAATATTACTTCCCAGCAGCCAAATGAAAAAAATTCATTGATGTGTATGCAAGAAAAAAGTTTGGTAGGGCCATAGAAATGTCTTTTTGAAGTAAAATGGATGCACATATACCTGTGTACCTGTGTGTGTATGGATATGGATGTATAAGAGAAAGGAATCAGAGAAGACGCTGCTTCTATATACTCTTATGTCTGACAAATAAAGGAACTGTCACTTGTATGCCTGTCCTCTTAATAGAAAAGGGGTTACAAAGGGTCTCTGCTGATTATTACAATCTGTCATGCTTTCACGCAAAAAAAAAATTACACCAAACATATGAAAATCTTTTAGTGGATGCTCAGTCACTTTGAACCAAGTTATCTATCGTGCTTTGCAAATACAAGCTGTAATAGAGGGAAATTTTCTCATCTTTTCTCTAGAACAGAAAAAGAAATATCAAACCAAAGTTTATGGTAGTTCATCTTCTTACACAAAGGAACTAAACTGCACAAAGACCAATTCAAGTTCACGATATCTGTTTTAATAACCATGATCAAGGCTAGGTTTTCAGTTATAGTTTTTCACTTTGAATGTTAAACTCTAAGGTGTTCCCTGGAGACTACGTGTTAATGTGCATTGTTGAAAATAAATCATATATATAATTGCTCAGTTTTATTAATTATAACTAAAAATAATTGTCTGTGTTTAAAATTTTACCTTCCTATTATGTTAGATAAAAGCATTAAATCTATTTTCTGTATAATTCTTTTTCACCTCATCTGGTTTTTTACCTTCTAAGTTTAAGAATCCTATGGGAGGACTGGAGCTCTCCAATTTAATCCCATACACAGGTTTGTCTCTGACCCTACTCAAATCTCTCTCTTGCTTACCTGAAGACATTGTAATGATAATTTTCAGGCAAAGGCACTATCTGAA
Source organism: Gorsachius magnificus (assembly GCA_034008185.1). Lineage (NCBI taxonomy): Eukaryota > Metazoa > Chordata > Aves > Pelecaniformes > Ardeidae > Gorsachius > Gorsachius magnificus. The sequence goes on along the minus strand of CM067081.1, from coordinate 115,778,022 downwards.
AAATAAGGCCAGCTTTCAGTCAAGTCTAAAGGACAAGATACCACAATAATAGCTGCTTGTATGATTTCTAAAGGAGCAATTATTTAAAAAAAAGGTGTGAGACTAAACAAAAGTAATAACAGCAGAAGATCCATCCATAAACCAGGGCAGAGTGAGTATTTAAAGAAAAGAAAACTCATCACTATTTTACTTAATCCCGCATTTTTTAATTTGGTGCCTAACCCTTTTACCATGTTTCAACACAAATTTAAACTGGTTAGATATCTCTCTCTCCACCTCCACTTCAATTATTGGAGCTGTAGATTCCTTGATAGTGAAATGAGGACTACTACACTTCTCTGCTTCATGAGCAGTCCCATTTTTAATTACAGAAAAAGACTTCCTACCCTTATGCCCAGTATATATACGCCTCATTTTTTATAATCTGAAAGCATTTGTTTGCCCTGAAGTTCTTCTTCACCTGAATAAGGCAGTTAGTTCCTTGAATGTTTTCCTCAGCCCTTCTGTCTCCTGTCCTCTGTTTAACGGTCTCTGCAGCCAGTATTTAAACCAACACTTTAACACAGAAAATTCATCCTCCACCCCCACAAATATACAAAACAAAAAGATGAATGAAATCTATACTTGCTTCCCATCCTGTTTTCTGCAAGCATGTGGTGTGGATGAGTGTGTGCAAGGTAGGGAAGGGGAAGCAAAACTGCAAAATAAAATGGCTCTTGAAAAGCAGGAAAAGCTAAATGAAAGCTATCAGAAAGCTAAATGAAAATTTGCCCTTGCAGAAAGGAATAGAAAGGAGAAAGACTCTGGAAAGAATTCAGGAGGATGAGCTAAAGTTTTCTTTTAAGTTTCGAGTTTGTCTGAAACAGAGAGAGAGTTTGACTCTCAGTGCTGCTGACATTGCATAAAGAGAACCCACCAGCGAGGTTTAGATGAAACCTAGGTAAACAGCAGCAGATTTCATGCTGTTCTAATACAGACCCCTGTGAAAGCACAACTGTTCGGAGAAATATGTAATATACCTCAAGTATGTGGGCCTACAAACCTCAAGAGGCACCACTGCAATGGTTCTAGACGAATGACTTCTAATTTGACACTGAAGAGGCAACCTACCAAGTAATAACTACGAAAACTGCACAGGGACAATAATTCAGCTCACCGTAGCTGTGTTTTAAACACAAGGAGATCTGCTATGTATTAGTGCTAACCTTAACACAAAGCTTACCTTGCTATCAGATGATTGCTCTGGTTTTTAATGTGTGTGATCCAAACAAAAAACAAATCATGGAACGTGTTGTAAACACAGACCTGTTTGATGTACCACACTGCACACACTAAAAGAAAAAATAGAAAGCGTTTGTAGCAGAACTAGCCTGAAAAACAAAGTAATTCTCCCTCCAAGATCACTGCAAACTACCCATGATTTCACTGGACAGGGCAGGTAAAGTCTCATCTAGGTGTCTCATCTTAGCCAAGGATCATTACTGAAGCCCTGTTCCATTACAAACATAAACCTTCCTTCCCATAGAGCACTGTCTTATTCAAAGAACTACTTGAGCGGTAGCTGAACTGCACAACAGCTCAGTGGCAAGAGCAAGTATTATGTCCATTTTCCAGAGGCACATTGGAGTTCAGCAGTACCAATCCAGGCCTGAACAGGAATTAAAAATCATGAGTTCTGGCCTGGCACTAGCTCCTTCTAGTTGCCATGAATCTAAAAGCAAACATTAAGGAGGCGAATAGTCATTTATTGATGCTGTTCTGCACTACTATGCATAAGACGCATATTTAATTCCCATCCCCTTGCTCTGCAGAGACCACGAGCACTTAAACCAGAATGTCTCATCACTTCAGTAATGACGCCTCCAGGGATCTCCAGTGTAGGGAGGATGGGCTACAAAATCTGAGAAAGTGACTGATTCTGCCTGTCTTGGTGCAAATGCCGATTCCCTAATATAAGAGCGTAAGAAGCTGCTGCAACACGGTGTTATTAAAACTCTTAAATATAAGTTTATTAGTGAATACCTGAGTTTTACTAATCAGCTAGACTCCTCTGGTTTTGAAAAATCCTTTAGAAAAAAAGTCTGACGGGGGGTGACAAATTAAAATGCAGAAAGAAATTTTGCATGCTCTGTGTAAAGCAAGCGCAAGACGTAAAGTACAGAAACGCACCGCGGAGGCACAGCAACAACCGCAGGTACCTCGCTCCATAATCAGTTTATTAATCCAGCCATCAGTCAGGGCTAATAGGAGCTGTACGTTTTCATCCGGCGGTGCTTCAAAATCTGGGTCAGCAAAAAAAAAAAAAAAAAAAAAAAGCCGTACCCAAAACCACCCCCACCACATCCATCCCCCCTCCGCACCACACAGACACACACACACCCCGCCCCGGCCGCCTCCGGAGCCCCGGCCCTGCCCGGGGGAGGGAGGGCGGCATTGCCGACGCCGACCGCTCCGAGGAGCCAGAAGGCAGCAAACCGCTGCCTGAAAATAAATAAATAAATGAATAAATAAATGAAATAAAATCCAACCGGCAGCGATGTCCATTTTGTTTATACCACAATCTCTCTGAGCATTATGAAACCCGGGGAACGCTGAGCACCTTCTGGAAGCCAAGCAAGAGCGGATTTATCGCCTCTCAGCCGCAAAGCAGCCGACCTGTCCGGAAGGCAGGGAGGAAATGGTTACGGCGGCCGGAGGAGGGTTAAGAAATTATTCGAAGCGCCGGCAAAGCTCATGGCGGGCTGTGGCGTGAGCCCCCCCGCCCCCTTACGGGAGGCACCGGGAAAAGAGCACCCCAGGCAGGCGGGCCGTGCTGCCGCCTCTCCGGGCTGAGGGCCCGGGAGGCGGCCGGGCCCTCGGGCCCGGAGATGGCAGCGGGGGCGCGCGTCCCGGCAGGAAACGGGGTCCGGCTGCGGCTCCGCGCCAGGCCGGCCAAGGGCCCCTCTCCCCGAGGGACGGAGCAGGAGGGGGCTGCCGCGGTGGCCTGGGAGCTTGAGCGAGCCCTGCAGCCACTCCCCTGCCAAAATCCACATAGCGGGTGTGGGTTTCGTTGAGGCCTTTTGCCTCCTTGAGGAGGTTCTGTCCGGCTGGCATCCAAAGCTCTGCCAGCTTCCCCAGGCCTCTCAGATGTTCAGCTGCGCCAAGTCTCTGCCGTGTGCCTGGTCCTTCTTGGACGTGTGGATCGCCTCTGCTTTGGTCGTGGTCCAGGCACACGCTGAGCACGTTGCCATGTAGCTCTGCTCAACGAGGGTGATGCTTCCAGGGCGTGTTTGCCAGATCTGCTGAGAATGAGCTTGGTGTATGATGCAACCTCAAAACACAGAATCATAGAATCGTTTAGGTTGGAAAAGACCTTAAGATCATCAAGTCCAACCGTTAACCTAACCCTGCCCATCCCACCACTAAACCATGTCCATAAGCACCTCATCTACCCATCTTTTAAATACCTCCAGGGATGGGGACTCGACCACTTCCCTGGGCAGCCTGTTCCAGTGCTTAACAACCGTTTTGGTGAAGAAATTTTGCCTGATGTCCAATCTAAACCTGCTCTGGCGCAACTTGAGGCCATTTCCCCTTGTCCTATCGCCATTACCAGGGAGAAGTTATCTTGACGGCTTGTGCACAGACCAGGTGTTTGGCACATAGGTACACGTGCCCACCTTAGGACATCCCTCGTGGGTAGAGATGTGTGGAAAGGAGGGAGTAAGCAGTGGTTTGGATGTAGCAGGGAAAAGAAGGCTTTGAAGGCAATTTGCCCTGGAGGAATGATTCGAGTGCAGTGACTTCCTCATGTTTTCACATACACTGTGCTTAAAAACATAAAATTGGGCATTAGAGTGCAAGCCACTCTCCTGCAGATACCTGCATGTCTTTAGCATTGCATACTTTCTGTTATAAATAACAGCAACACCTTGCTTTTGTGGCAGAATGTGGCAGAATTGCAAATAAAATCTCTTATAAAATCAGCCAGCGCTGTGCGGGCAGCTTCAGCCCCCTGCAATCAATACTTTATGGATAAGTTGATGCATGCACTCTGAAGAAAATGAAACGAAATGTACCATGTCAGTTTACATAATCCAAGAGCCGATAGCCTTCATTTTCTGAGCCATCAAAACAAAGATATACAATAAGGAGATTTGGAGGCTGGAGTTTAATCTCTCTATATTTTGCATATTATTTTTTTTTTGAAAAAATGTCTCAAAACATTTTTAAGGGGGAGAAGAAACAACTAAGATCGTCACAGCCTTTCAGACATAGGCTGAAAAAATGGTGTAAGTGGGAAAAACGCTGCATAAACACCCTTCTTTCTGTATTATGCTGGCTGCCTGATGCCTTAGGTAAGTCAGTGAAAGGCACATGCTTTCAGTATCTGTCATCTGAATTCACCTCAGGACTCCAGTTTTTGAACTTAAATTAGGTTCCTGTAGCACCCAAAAAGAATATGAGGGGAATGCTCCTGGGACTGCGGACAACCAGAGCCAAGCCCGTGCTGTAAGAGCATGGTCTCACAGTCCCCTGCTCTCCTTGCCTTTGTGGCTTAGTGGCTATTAGATTCAGGTGCATGCGCAACCATAAAAGGTTGTTTCGATGAGGAGCGTTCTTCAGGATCCCTTCTTTAAGCACCATGACTTTCACATGCAGGCGATGGCTTCCACGAGTCCTGTCAGCGTCAGGTACTGATTATTCATCCAAACGCGCACACGGGCACTCTTTCTGTATGGCTGGATGTGCACAAAATTGATGGCTAGGTTGGAGAATATTGGCCTGTGTTAAAGATGGAAATGTTCCCCGTTCATGTCCGTCCTCTTCTTGTTTGAAATAGGTTTCATGTAAGGGTCAATTTCTTCCCATAGAATGGTTTCAGACAGTTACTTTGATAATAAGACTTATCAGCTGTATTTATGCAAGAGAGATACTTGGCAGTTACATGAAAATTTAAAAATATATGTATTTTCTATTATTTTTAACAAATATGGCTATCATCATATAAATAAATAAGTGTTAAAAAATAAACAGACACAATCTCATGTCTGCCAAGTTGGCAATTAGGTGCCTAAATACCCTTACAAATCTGGAACACTATAGTGCTACAGCTGGTCCTACCTCTCCCAAGTTACCCTTTCTTTATTTTCAGGGAAAAAAAAAAACCAAAACCAAAACAGCTGAGGACTTTAAGAAAGGAAGAAGAACTAGGTTGCCCTTTATGTAGGCACTCATCCCTGTACTGGAATATTTACATATATACCTTTACGTTTGCAGATTTTTACTTTTTGCATTCCTGCACAGCTCTGACAATTGACATGATTTACAAGATGAAGGAAAAAATTAAAAAGATAAAGCAAACACTACAAAATCCCTTTGTTTGGACACCAATACAACTGATACATACTATTTGAATCTAGTACTTCTTGGGCAATATTTTAGCTCCATTTAATCAGGTAAGGTCTCAAGACAACAAGCAGTTGCTGACTAGTCTCTTTTGAACCTAGGACATCAACCAGGTTATCCTAAATCCCCTAGCTTTTCTGCAACATGCTGTTAGAAACCACTTCATGATAAGTGCCCGAGACATTTAAGAGGTGGACCTTGCTATCTAGGGGACCTTGCAGTGAGGACAGTGGCCCTGCCAGGAAAGCAAAGTTAGAATCTGCACGGAAGGTCCACCTTTCAACTCAGTTGAACCAAGGGCTGAGAAAGTGTTTTAGTGTAAATGGAGATGTCAAAACTGACAAGGAAAAGTCAAAACAAAGCCATCCACAGCAATCAATGTAGTAGCAATTATTCAAGAACAGAATCTGTTGCTAGGTGCTGGCCAGGAAGAAAATAAGGCGCTGTGTTCCCTGTTGCCGTCTCCCATGTCAGCTTGCCCCACTGTAATTTCTGTACTACTTTGTCTCCTCACTTTAGTCTTTGTCCTTGCGTTTTTCATCACAGTGCTTCCCTCAAGCCTTTTCCTCGTCCTGGGCTACTAATCTGTGGGATGATAAACCCAGGAGATGAAGCTTTTTCCTGCTGTGGCAGTCAGTTGCTTTTTTTTTTGTTGTTGTTCTTGCTCTGTCTGCTCTCCCATTTTCTGATCTCCCCTGAAACACACAGGGCAGAGGACAGTAAAGAAGCACAGAAAGAGGGGAGAAGTATAAGTGAAGTTATTGCCCAATGCAGAAGAAGGCTCAAGTTACAACATCTTTAGATGGAAAAACTATCAGAAGTAAGGTTTTAGAAGAAGAAATGTCTTCCCTGCTGACAGTACCGTGAGGGATAGCTTCAGGGAAGAATTTTAAAAACAGAGATTGTCTTGACCTCCCTGTAGCCTTGCATGGTGCTCAGCATGATAGAGCAAGGAAAAAAAAACTTATACTGGGTCAGACACTGAGACACTTCGCATTGCAGCAGAGATGCAATAGTCCCCCTAGTTCTTCTGTGGCTTTGGATGGTAAAACTGGGATACTGCATTCAATGTGACCACAAGAAAGATTTGAAAACAGAGAGTTCAGAAAAGAGCAACAAAATAATTAAGGGGCTGGAGGGATTTACCTATGAGGAAGATTAAAAGAACTAAATAAATATGTATAGTTTGGCTAAGCGATAACTAAGGAGAGGCATGCTAACCATCTACAAATATTTGACTGGCATACACACTAGGGAGGGAAAGGAATTACTTAGCATGAAACAAGCAGGTATATCAGGGAGTAATGGGATGAAATTAAGAAATGGAAGATCGAGGCAGAATTTAAGGCAAATCCTCCTGACAATGAATTCTAATAGTCTGCGGAAAACATGCCAGCATATGTGCAATAGGGAACAGTCCTGCATTGATAAGAAGGGGGACTTAAATGACTTGCTGGGCCTTTCCAATCTCAAATATTTATGATTCTATAATTAAGTATTATTAAATTTAATGACATGTGCCATTTTTTCAGCAAATTCTGACTGTTGCCTCAGGTCAGAAGTGTGCAATTATTTCCTGACTAAAGGTCTTATATTTTAACCCATGAATTCTCCTAAAATTAACTAGGTAGGTGTCTTTTTTTTTTTCTTAACCTAAATTGAATTTTGGTTAATGCATTTTCTCTTATTTTCAAATAAACGGCTGTCTGCCCCTACTAGTGACTCATAAATCCCTCCTTATGCAAGGCAAGCGTGCATCCTTAAGGCTGCATGGCTGAGTGCCTGAACCTGGTCAGCCTCAGGTTGAATGCCTGCCGTGTTCAAGGGAATTGCTCTTCCGAAGCCCCAATGAGCACAGAGGCTCTTCTTACTCTGAGGATGAACTGCACGCAACAACAAAAAAACACGGTACTGCCAAGTAAGAGCTGCTTATGGAGCTTTGAACCTAGATCGTGTCCATGTGAAGACCTTCATGTTGCCGCTTAACCCTGGGCCACAGCACCATTCGTTAGATGTAAACAGGTGTTTATGTGGTGGTTGCCCAAGCTCCCAGCCAGGATCACAGCTGGTGGCTAGCAAGTTTCTTCTATTTTGCATTGGCAAACTCCTTCATTTTGGTGCATATGCCCACTTCTGCCAACATGCACTCCAAAACGCCTCCTGAAATGTGTACGAGTCTAGGAAGCGATCAGAGGATTGTGGTCTTAGGTAAACTGTCATTTTGGGGGATCCAAGTGTTTTGTTCTGATCTGTCTCAGAGAGAGTGTGTTGCCTGAGGTAGTTGCAGAAGACAGTGTGGTATTTTTTGCTTATATTCTACCATTGGATGTGTTACATGCACAGGCCTGCAAGAGAGCTTATACAGTCTAATTCTTTGTGAATTATTATATAAATATATCTTTTGTCTAGGTAACAGTGCTGTTCACCTCCCAGTGTGGAAGGGCATCTGTGATGCTTAACGTTTTTGTGATACTTTCTTTTAGTTTCCTGGTGTATTGCAGCTGCAGACTAGAAAATCTGCCAACACTGTCTCAACAGTTTGTGACATTCATATTCACTTCATTCTTGACTACTTGCTTAAGGCTCCTTTTTATTGTATCTGCTGGACTTCAGCCTCACCCAAGGCAGTCAATGACAGCAGAGTTTCATCTGGAATTAGGATGCGGTGACAGTAATGCCTACAAACACGCTGGTGTAGCACAGCTAGCATGGGCTTCGTCATGAAGGATGAAATGTGTCTCTTTCCAGCCCTGACACGTAGTCCCCTCTTCGTTACCTGCCACAGGAGTGCCTCCGATCCGCAAGCCTGGTGCTCTTGTCTGCCTGCATGTCTGATAGCTGGTCTGCTGAGGAGACCCGAGAATGTGAGAGGCTGGGTATTTCTTTCTAGTGTGAGTAAATCCTTGACGAAAGATCCCAGGTGCTAGCATTACAATATTCTGAACACTAATTACCAGAAATCTATTTGCCAAATCTTTGCACTTTTAAGATAACGCTGTAGCAATCAAGCTGAAGTAGGATAATTAAACAAACCACTCTCGCCTCTCCCTTCTTCCCCCAATAACTCTGCAGCCCTACCTGTCATTTCTCAGCACTGAATTGCTAAGATGTGGGTGGCTGATACGAAGGCTCAATTTGTTGTATGCATTTTACAGGAGGTATGGCTTCAGAATGGCTTCCTCACAAGGAAATGGCCACCAGGAGCCCTGGCTGCCCACGTGGATAGTTTAGCACTGGACTGTGTCAGCCAGGAGTAGGTAAAAAAGCTGTAGGCAAAGGAAGGGAAGAAAGAATGAAAAGATTTGCCTCCTTTCCCAAAGCAAGAACAGGCACAATCTTGCTCTTTTTTTGAAACAAAAGGATTGTGAATCCGGTGTTGGCAGCAATGCTAAATGTCCTGGAGGATATGGACATTTGGGGTGCAGGAACTGGATTGCTGCTTGTCAGAACTTGTCTTTCTAATATTCTGTTCAAAGTAGTAAGCAATTCAGTGATAACATGCTACTGACAGCTCTTCATTAAGGTGCATCAAGCTTTAGCCATCAGTTTAGTACACAGTCCTCTCTTTGCCTCCACAGCTTCTATTAAAACAGCTTCTGAGACCCTTTATGTGTTGCAGGTTTGGTCTTAAACCCATGAGAAGAAGAATAGTCCTTTCACTTCTAGCCACCGTGTACAAACTCCTTCTCCAGATCTGGATTTTTCAGGAACCTATAGCTTTCCCATTCTGGAAAGTATTTTTTGACTGGTATTAGGTATTACCAGACAGGGGGAAAAAAGACCTTGAATTTTTAGATTAAAAAGCATAAAACAAGACTCATGGCTTCTGAATACATGTTGTTCAGGGTTTTGTATAGTATCCATCTTAGTTTTGTGTGCATTCTTGCCTTCAATAGCCAGGTATTTTTTTTTACTTCCCTAACAGCCTTCACTGTTACAAAATGCCTTCCACTAGGTAGTCCACATTTTTAACTTCTGATTTTTAGGCTGTAGTTGCTTCTTGCACGTGCCCAGCCCCTGGGAAAACAAAACAGACCACCCAAACCACGTATTTTTATATCATTCTGCTTATCACTCACAGAAAATAAAGAGGAAAAAAAATTAACAGCTTCCTCGTTGTATTTTCTGTAGGATGTTTGCTTAACTTTTTCATCAGTTAGATTTTTCTGAACTTTTCTGCAGTGACTATTGCTTCAGTTTATTGATTATTTCCATAGCCCTCAGCATAGACACTGTTCAGGACAAAATACTAATATGAAATGAAGAGGCTTCTTTCTCAGGCTGAACGGTAAGTCAGGCACTCTGCTTAGTTGCCACACAGAGCTACAAGTAATTTATATATTTCCTTTTACACAGAGTTTCTGTTGAACAGGAAACAAAACACATGCTTCTGGAGAGGCACAAAACAAAATAGCAGTTTACTCATGCATAGCGAGCAAATTACTTTTGGGTAGACTAAAAATGTTACAGTCCAGAATTGATGTGGTTTTCATGTTATCTTAAAGAATAATGTCAAATCTTTCCTCACTGCATTTCTTTTTTAATGAAAATGAGAAATAACTTCACACCACTGGGGCACTCTTGGATTCAGGACATTTCCACACACTACGACTCCTAGCAGAGCTCCTGGCTTACTTCTGTGAAGGTAATTTCGCTTTGACAGCTGTGAGATAGCATCTATAGATTGTTCTGCAAAATGTAACTTTCCATTAGGAGCCAGGGTGACTATTCTTTAGCAATCAGAACTCTTTGATAAACATTTATTTTTGTCTTCTTCACCTAGACAAGACTCTGCCACAGTGTTAGGAACATCTGCTGGGCTGGATCTTCCTATATTTCTTGTAGCTACTAGAAATCTATATAGTGACAGTTGCTAGCAGTGATAACAGTGGTCAGACAAGCAACCCCATTTTTTAAAGTATCCTGTTCGCAATATCCCATCCCACAGTGAAGATCTTGCGTCTTTACCACTCAGGCATAGCTGGGAAGGGGCTGATGAAGGATAAGGGGATACACTGCAATTGCACCAAAAGCTGTGGTTTTGCTGCAGCAGACTTTTGTGTATGTCAGAGCAATTCCTATCCACCAAGACTTTCTGATCTCTGTAACCTAACGGTGGTGGCGGGCTGAAATTTCAGTTTACTTCCTCGACATTAATCACTCTCCTGTGAGAGGCCAAAGGAGCTGGCTTTATCATCTCCAGCAGTTTCCTCTCAGCAAGCAGCTCACCTCGGGAGGGGGCAAGTTCTGGACCAGACATTTGCAAGAACTTCATCTCCATACAGCACCAATTCAGCAATGCACAGTCAATGGAAAACTGCTATTTACTTCTTCTAATGAAATCCTCATTTGACATGAATGGATGCGCTTTTGCCATACCCAACTTAACTCTTCTCCTTTAGCAAGAAAGGAGGCATCTCATTTCACTGAGCCAGCAGTCAGTTTGGTGTTTTGCAAGACTTCCTTGATAATCTTCAGGTTTACCATGACAGCAATATAGTTTTTTAAAGTCACATATGGTCGTGGGGTTTCAAACTCCATAGTTTCTTCTTCCTCCGCTGTTGCTTTTTGCAGAGCAGCTCATTTTCATTCCAGGGATAGTGCACAGAGCAGCCCACTAGTTAGCACACGGCAGCCATCTGACAAAGACTGGGAAAGGACTTGGGCTTTCTGTTCTAATAATCACAAATGCCAGTAACAGGACAGGAGGAGAGACTCACACACAAATAAATTAATTAGCAAGGACATTATTTATACACTGGGAATTCCTAGTGTATGTGGTGTCTGCTCTAATAACCCATGGACAAATCACCTCCCCTTGCTGTAACACCTTAGGGAGAGGGCCAACAGCGAAAGACAACTGTAAGTTCCTGTCTAAAGGGAAGAGGATAAAGAAGCAGCTTGCAAATCTGCTGGGAAAGCCCCCGCGTCTGCATAAAGAGCAGAGCGATCCGCAAGGACAGCTGCCCCTCACAACAGCTCCTCTTGCTCCTGGCTAGACATGCTACGGAGTGATCCGCGGTTAATATCAACAGGACTGCGGTGCATGGGGATTTGAGCATGCCAGGTTTGCTTTTCCTAATGCAGTGAAACACAGGTGAATGTGGAGCTTTTAGAAGAACAGGGAGTCTTCCATGAAGGCCAAGAAAAACTAAGAATCTCTTCCTTGCTAATGTATCCTTTGTGAAAGCAATCTTAGCTTTCATGCACCACACAAAAATGAATGAAAATAAATCTGTGGTAAGGACCCATTCCCCTTTACAATAGAATGTATTTGGACCAGATTGTTAACTGTTAAGGGGAAAAATGCCAATACTATGAGGGGAGTCCAAATTCTTATTTCTGGCCCATGGCGATTGACCCTTTTTATTGGGCAGTTTAGTTGGCTACTTTATAAAAGAAGAAGAATGAAAAAGATAAACTCTTTGATTTTGTTTGCTATGAGCCTGTATATGTTGGATCATGAGATTCTGACCTTTAGCCCTTGCTTAAGAAAAATACAAAAATAAAGAATCCATTAAACATTTGACTTTTACAGCATCCTTACCTATGAACCATGTGTTCCTCCTGTATTGCTGAGTCACTCCAGTGTTCGATACTATTTAGAACTACTCAGAATAGCACCTGAACTTTTCTTGGGAGGTTAAATTCATGTTCTGTTTTGTAAAGAAATAAAAATGCTTTTTTATGCACGTTTGTTTTCTCTAATTGGCCAGTGAACATGTAGGAGATGGATATTCAGTTACATGATGTAATTTGTCACGTTTGTTGCTGCAATAGTGATAGCCCATGGTGGTATGAAGCTATGATATTTAAGAAAAAAAAAAGGGTGATGGTATTGAAATTCACAGTACTTTAAAGCATCTGAAGTTTAAAAAAGGAAAGAAAAAAAAGAAGAAAAAAAAAACACTTCCCACAACATTTTCTAAAGACAAACATAACCGTATAATTTATGGTACATGGTAATTACTTCTCTGTTTGAGATATTCACTATTTTCTCCCATTGTAATTTCACATACTGGATAATGAGTATCCTCTGCACAGAAACAGTAATGGCTGTGCAGCAGGAGGACGGTTACTTGATCGTTCCACAATAAAACGTTGTCTCCCTTCTCAGTGCATGACTCAAATACAGGTGTGCAGAGGAGTAAAGCTGAAAGGCCAGAATATTAAGTTTAAAAAAAAAAAAAAAAGATACTTTGTTGAACAGTCCAGCAGAGCAAAGCAGTCATACTGTATAAAACTGATATGAACATGAACATCGGTTCACGAACTGATATGAACATGAGCATGAAATTTGAGTTTTCAAACAGTGCCCTGCAGATGACCCTTAGAATATAGCCATTGACTCCGTATGGAGGAAAAAGTCTGCCTCTTCTTTTGTTTCTGAAGGATCAGACACAAAGCTGGAAATAACAATTCTATCTAGAGTTTTGCCTGAAATACAGATTTTTAAAAACCATCTGATGATTCAGTGGAAGACTCTCACAGTTGTATCCAAACTGCCTTTCAGTTTGATAGGAGCAGAGTACGATCTGCTAGGAAATAAACATTCATTTCCCTTTCTACTATAAATCAATTCATGGAGGATTATATCATAGAAATTTTAGACTGTGCAGGGAATACTTAGATATTAAATTAGTGTTGTGGTTTTTGGTTTTGGTTTTGGCTTGCTTTTTTTTTTAACGCATTTGTTAAACTATTCTTTGTATCAGGATTTAAATACATCTCACCAAACTTTGGACTAAAAGCTGTTAAACATATTATTTGAAACCATTTGTATTTTTTAGTTTGAAGTATGTTTGGTAATGGATAAGGAATGAAGTTTGTTATGCCACTGGTTACCTGTGTTACAGAATTTGTATAAATGTATCTGATGTAAACATGGTAAATATTGCCAACGCAAGGTAAAATCTACTGCTTCAACAGGGCATGAGCTTACTGTGATAGAATGATGGATGCCAAGATATGCTTAGGGAAAAAAAAAACCTCCATAACTTTTGAGTGATAAATTTTTGATAAAGTTTGCATTTACAGATCTTCACAAAGATCTGAAAGGGTACCTCAATCCTTTAACAAATATGCCTCTCAGTTGTTACAGTGTGTTTTAAGCAGAGACAAATGCTTTTTCTCATGGAGATGACCTGTCTGCTGAAAAATGGAGGGGAAAATAGAAAGGAGGAGATTCCTGAACAACATTATTGGTAGGTAAAAAACCTACTCTTACAGTCAGTTTTCCAAACCACTCACAGTGAGGCAACAGCCTAGAACAGTAACTACTTCTGACCTCAGCCAAACCTGAGAAATAATTTCCTGCTTATAGCCAAGAGGAAATAAAAATCCCCAAAATCATTCCAGACAAAAAAGGGTATATCACGGTCTTATATGTTGCAGCATCCAAAGAATAACGTTTAAATACAATGCCATCATCCTATTTCTAGGAAAGTATAATTTCTATAATTTGTTAGAATGTTATGAATTTCAATACATTGAAAATCAGTTTGAATTTAAACTACAAACTAATTCTCAGTACAAAGATAAAACTAAAGAGGAAAAACAAATCTTAAAGAATCCTCCCAGAATTAATACTGGATTTCTCCAAGTTCAAATTGCAATAAAACCATCATCAAGTGAGTCCTCAATTAACCTCATCTGACATTCCAAGCGGAATAGTTTAAGGGTTGTGAAGCATGCAAATAGAAACTTCAATTAAAGACCAACTTCTTACATTGGACAGCCTGTGAGAATAATGTGAAAAATTATGTAACCAGCCCAGTGCTTCAACAAACACCCACAGATGATGGAGAGGAGACTGACAAAATTGAGGATCAGCATCCTAATTCCTTTCTCAGGTAGAGCCTGGAAAGATTAAGAACGTGTTTGCACAGGGGAGCAGGGGCTCCCTTCACATTCACTCTGAGCTTGGTTTCGGCACGCTCAGATGACCTGTGTTCTCACAGCACAAATCTTACCATGCATTAACTGCTGAGATAAAATATATTCTGCCCTCCTTTCAAAACCGTAGTGGATTCAGAGTGCATTAACTGAAAGTGTACGAATATGCATTGGGTGCAGCTGGACCGCACGCACTCCTGGAGAGCCGCCAAGGGCTCTTGCAGGGGACAGCCCTGCGTGCCTGCTCCTGCCCTCGCCTCCCACTGTCAGGTGTTGCTGCCCAGTCAAATGCTGGCATGCAGCTGGGGCAAGCCCTTTGCTGGTGGCAAACACAACCCGGAGGTCGTGCTGGCAACAGACCCTAGGGAATATATCTATGCTCCAGCGTAAGAGCATTGTCTGCCTAGAGTGGGACAGACATCCTAGAAGGGGAAAGGTGAAGGCTCAGGCCATGGCACGACGAAATGTGGCCAGAAGGATCTTTCTTCAGTGGCTGATTTGTCCATGGGTTAGGGCTGAGTTTTTCTGCTCTTCTGGACTGAAAAAGAGGGGCCAGCACGAACCTTTTTACACGACTGGTGTAAACCCTGTCAGCACTTTGCATGGGCAGCTTGTTAGTACCAAGAAAGTGATCTGGGCTTGTGATTACTCTTTTCCTTGACTTCTTTGACTTTCACCTTTTCTTTTGCTTCCATTACATGTAACCAATATTATATATTTCAATACACCTCCAGGACCTGTTTTATCCTTGTGTCTGCTGGAGACTTGTAGCTGTTTGAATTTTTAACCTTTCTTCATGTGCTGAATGTGGTGACTGTGGCAGAGAAAAAGCTACTCAGACTCACTGCTTGTGTACATTTAAAATTCCTTGCTCCCAATCTGACTATCAAACAGGTATTTGTAAGTATTTGCACAAGTCCTGTTTCTCTTCCTGCATGCTGATAACCCTTTCCCCTAGATTTTCAGAAGGGAAACTTATTTTCTCTGTTCAACCCCAGAAATGCTGTTTAAAAAAAAAAAATTGTGGGAACATAGGAGTTCACTGCATCTTCAGGAATCCGTTCCTAACTGTTCCCCCCTTTCCCTTCTGTCATCTGACACGTACGTTTTTTACTTGCACGCTTCCTTGGCTTCCCCTGGCAGGAAAGCTCCTCTTCCTATAGACACTCTCCAAATGGTGACTGCCGACTCCTGCCTTTTCATGCAAAAAAAAGAAGGATAAACACTGTCCCCCTACTCCCCCCGCCCTGCAACCTATTAATAGAAGTGTACTTACTGTGCACCGTGCAAACTAAGAATAGTGTTAAGTACTATATCCTAATTAACAAGCTACAGTAATGCTCTCGTTTTAATCAATGGGTTTCAGAGTTCCAGCTTTCATGGTATGTAATGAAGTAGATTTCGAAGTGCTGTCTCATGGAGCTCTATAGCATATTTTATAGACGTTTTCTTCCCCAGTTACGAAAGGCAGAATTTCTGTAGCAGAAACATATTTTTGAGGCTTTTCCCTGGGATAAAACTTAGGGATGCAGCTGTAAATCAGCTCTGCATAAGAAATGCATAGACACAGTGAGGGTGAGGCAGGAGGCTGGGGACATCGTTAACCCCTGATGTTCTCGACAGGTCTTTCAAAACAGTGTTGCTGCCGTCTCATAACTTTGTGCCTGCCCTCAAGAGGTATGGCATGGACTTTATGGCAAATCCAAGGTGGGAAGCAGCAGGGAAAGAATTTATGGCAACATGAGGCTTAAAGGCTGAAAGCTTTTCTCTCTGTCTTTTTGTGAACTAATTGTTTCAAACCATTGCACCCTTATGGCCCTCACTGTTCCTTTCTTACCTTACTTGGCTGGTTTTCTCAAGAAATGAGGCTTACTCAAGAAAGCCTTCCATGTACCTGTACGTCTGTCTGCCTGCCTTCCCTTTCAATAACTTTTGAACTGACAGGAGAGTTTCAGCCACATTTGACAAACACTGTCATGCTTCAAGTGTATGGTTGCTCCAAGCAACTTCGGGAAAATGTGTGACTGGCTGGAAGACAGAAATGTGCTGAAGGACAGGCAGGGATGGCTCAGCCTGCAGACTTTCTGCTTGGCTCTCCCAGCAGCCAAGGGCTGCGGCTGGCGGGGCAAGGCTCAACGTGCACAGCTCCGAACCGCTGACGGTATGCGGTGCTTCTTGCATACCACACATATGGAGAGGAGAGGGCTTACTGCCGTCAGGAATATTGGGGATGCTGAGAGGAAGTAAGAATCTGGAATGTGAGGGATTTAGGGAAGACAGAGGGGTATTGCTGTGATGTAGTGTGTGGGAGGGGTAATTGTAGGAGGAGGTATGGATTTGTTGCAGATGTGGGGGCTGTGAGGTGAGGGGATGCAGGGCACAGATCTGTGGGAAACCGAGCTTCATTTCTACCCATGGATATGGAACAACATGTTGGTTGCAACATGTGTAATTTCGCACAGTTTCTTGAAGCAGTTGTTAAATAGTTATATCTCCTTACTTGTATTTTGCAAAAATAAAGATTTGCTTTATTCATCTGAGATATGTTTTTATGAGGCTTATAATACTAGCTGCATAAAAGAAAAGTACATTTCTCATACTTAAGATTTTTTCATGGTTCAATAGACTAAGTTTAAAATAAAATGGAGTAACAGTGGGAACATAACCATACCATGCACACAATTAAAGCAGTGTTTCCTCACTTTGAAAGTTCTTTGTTCAATACCCTTGCAACATTCACAAAATAGTCTGTGAACTCTTCTCTGATTGAGCATCCAGGGCAAATGTGATTTTGGGAAGGGACTTTCTCATTTAATGGTTGGACTCAATGATCTTAAAGGTCTTTTCCAGCCTACATGATTCTACAATTCTCTCCTCCCTTAGCTGCACAAATTGCAGCATGCCATTACGTGAGAAGCGCAGGCACTGCCCAGCAGCCGGTAGCCTACTTACAGCACAGTGTCATCTGCCCTCAGTTTCCAAAACCTTCTCTCATCCTCGAGTACCTTGGGTGATAGTTAAATTGCTCTTTCTTGTGATTTTTATTAATTAGAAAAAGGCAGGAGAGAGTTAGCAGCATCTCCTGGGATGAAAGTTCTGTCATCTCTATTAATGTGATCAAGGTGGTGGGAACAACGCTATCTGTTTCACTAAAGAAAATAGGTATGACTTTCCGGCAAGCAGTGCATCTTGTGCTTTTGCTAATCATGCTACAGTGATATTGATAAAGTTGCCATAATAACGCACAAGGCCAGAAGTATTACAGAAGCTGGTCTGGCTCTCAGCTCTGAATTGCAGAGCCGAGGCCAGCAGGCAGCAAGATGTCGAATACAATCCCTCCCCCAAACCTGATACATATTGGTAAAGACGAGCAATGCAACGCTGGGTGCTTTTTATTCAAAGCAGTTTGAAAAGGTACCAGACTGTCATAAGGGGCAGATCTAGGAATGGATGTGTGGTTATTTGGTCCCAGAATTGCAGTTGCAGAGAGGTAAGGTTCACAGCACACCAAAAGAAAAAAAAAAATCGCAATGCTTATCACCTACACACACAGAAAATAGAACAGAGTGGGTAGGGAGGAGGAAGCAAGCTCACTGAGCCGGATATAGTGCAGTACTGAATATGCAACTGCTAAAGGGGTCACATGCTTTTGTGCAAACCAAACAGGTCATGTAGGCAGGGCTGGGAGAAGCTATTTCTGCTGATTTTCAAAGCCAACTGTTCCTTTTAGAGCATCATTCCCTTGCTCCTCCTTATACCCATTTGCACAGTGACTCTTCTCCCCGTATTCTGCACTTGTAATTGTTTGTTGTTTGATATCATCACCTACTCATGAGAAATAATAATAAATAGAATAGATGGATAAAAAAAAGCAAGACTCTGAAACCTGCCAATTTAAATTAGGTTAAGAAAAAGTGTTCAAGATAAGCTAAAAGCAAATTAGATGAAAACCAAGCTCTGCCCAAGAGATTGCTTCTACACACTAGAGAAAGGAGAGCCAATGTGCTTCCCCAAATGAGGAATCAGCACTTAGGTAGTGGCCAATATCATAAAATTTCTTTTTCCTGTCTATTTGTTAGGAAGATCCTCACTATGTCCCAGTGGGCACAGATGCAATCAGAAAAGTTTTAATCTTTTCTCATAAGCCAGTCCCCTCAGCAATCACTAGTGCTGCATTTCTTTGAATTCCCTTCCAAGTGCGCTGCAACATTATGGTAGGAGCTTGTCCAGCCCTGTACGCTGTTTTCTAAGGGGCCAGCTCCCTTCCCCATTGGAGGGACCCAAGGGCATTCAGTAGGAAACTTTAAGCATCTTGTGGGATCAACCAAGATTTTCCATTTCACCATTCTCAAACAGAACAGAATTATTGTTCCTTCCTGAATAAAAAGTACGATGGTTCTTCATCTGAAGACTGAGCAAATGAAAAGAAAATAAAATTCAAAAATGTCTCTTTTGCTGTGATACTGCATTGCAGATTCACATCTAATTTTCTGCCAATATTAACCACTCAGTCTCTTTCAACATTGCTGTTTTCCAAATTTTTCCTCCCACTGAATCTGTATGTTTGATTAATGTTTTCCCAGATGTCTGAACCTGGGAAAAAAAAGCACTTTCAGTCTCATTTTGTTAAGTGCTAGGAATCTCTTTGATGATCCATAACTAATTTTACTGTACTTGTCACAAAGCAGATGTGTGGCAATAGTCCCCTAAGCATGCTGCTTTCAATCATTACAAACTCCAGAATTCTCCTTTCTTCCCTCCCACCCCTTTTTTTTGTGTTTATTTTTCATTAGTAATTAACCTTCACAGTTTATCATATTCTCTTTCACTGGTTTAATGAACACAGTTGACACGTGAGTTATACAGTTGGTCCAACCACATTTTATCCCTCTCTTTTTACTTTGTATATATTGTAGAATATTAGATTAGGATGCAGTTTCAGGAATATAACAAGTCTTCATTTTGGCTATTTTGTCTCAATCACATAGTTCATTAACTGTCATTATTTCTAATTTACCTGAAAGATTTTTGCATTCAAAGGATGGAGAGTCTTTAAACACTAAGAAGAGGAACTATTAAAATGAAAGACTGTAAACAATTCCTACTTAAAGAAGGTGTGCTCTGTTACCTCTAACTCAGCATCCCGAATTTGCAATAGCTTTGAAGCTCACCTTTGTTTCAGTCCTCTCTCCTAGAAAGGTAGAAATCACCTCTGAGTTGTCCCTCTTATTTCTGGTAAGCTTCAGCTATAACAAAACCAGAGACGTGACTGATGCTATTGAATCTGACAGTGGGATGAATTCATGGAACTATCTAAAAAGAAACAACCCCTTTACGGCTCTACAGAAAAGGCAACTATTTAGAATCACAGAGTAGCTGAGGCTGGAAGGTATCTCTGGAAATCGTCTAGTCCAACCCCTCTGCTCAAAGCAGTGTCACCTGGACCCTGTTGCTGAGGGACATGCCCAGTCAGGGTTTGAGTATCTCCAATGGTGGAGACTCAACAACATTTCTGGGCAACCTGTGCCAGTGTTGAATCATTCTCACAGTAAAAAAGTTTTGTTTTTTTCCTTTTGTTTAAAAAGCATTTTTTTGTATTTCTATTTGTGCCCATTTACTACTTTTGAAAGCCGCACCTCATTACGCTGACAAAACAGGTGTCTTGCCAGAGTATTTTCTGCAGGGAAAATAAATCGGCTACAAATGTGCATCTATTTTTCTGCAGAAGTTGTCAAAGTGCAATTGTAATACTAACCTAGATATTTGTGCTACTAGACATATTGAAGTCCTTATGAAACAAAAGTAGCGTCTTATTCACTGTAATGCATATGAAAAATACACTGGCTATATACAGAAGTAAAGGAATTATTTGCCAATGAATGTTGGAATAGAAGCCATAGAATAATTTTTATCATAGTTATATCAGTAGGTATTAAGCCAGAAATTATAGTATTGTTCTTGTCCTTTCTTCTAAAACCATAGGAGACTTAGCTTGTTTGGTTTTTACAATTAGATTCTATTTTACTATATGTAAGAGGTGTGCATGTGCAGATGTGTGGTTGCATGCACATCAGGTTTCTGAAGAAAACATTAAGTGCAAACAGATGAATTTTGTGTTTGAATCTCAAAACTGGGTGTTGGAGAATCCATCAGGAGTCTATGGTATAGAGTTTGAGCAAGAGCATCGTGGTGGCTATCAAAAATACTATCTGGGTGACACTCAGACAATTGCAAAATTAAAACTTCATGAACACAGCCATTGCTTCTGGTCCCTTCTTCAGAAAGTCCTGAGTGCCCTGCTGGCCACACACATAACTTGGATCCAAACTGATTTATGTAAAGGGAGGGTTTTCCTTCCTTTAAGGGAGATGAAATACAGAATAGTGACCGTCTGTCTGATGAAGTGAATTGAACCTGAATTTTTGTCAAGGGTCATTCTGCTGAACTTCTGCAGGCAGATTGCATTGGGCAGAACTTTTGTAATAAATGCCCAGAGATCCTACCTGGTCAGTACCAGGTAGAGTTGGTTTTGTGTTTAAGGTCCACATGAACTAACAACTCCCTGGGACTAAACACTAATGATATTTGCTTTAGTTATCTACAAAATTTTCCTTACTATGGCTTGTAAAGCTACGTCTAACCTGGGGAGCACTGCAGTCTTTCTAGCCCTTGGGTCTGACTAGTCATAGCCCCGTATTTGGGTAATCCAACAGCCCCATCCTCTACACAGTAATACTTTGTAGGAGGGGAGCCAAGGACTACTGGCTGTGTTCTTCCATCTGGATGACAGGGCAGGAGCTGGACTTTGAAATATGCTATCATGTATACCTGTTACTCAGCCCAGACACAGCAAATAGCTGGAAATGAGTAATTGGTGTAATGGGCGATTTAATTTTGGCAGATAAAGTTGGTGCTCTTTGTAGCTGTGTTTATCCTTATTTCTGCCCTGGTTAATACCCTTTACCCTCCTGATATAAAATGGGATTCTTCATGATATCTCAGAAGCTATGGTCCAGGATTCAAAGAACTTGTTTCCTGCAGAGTTGTGCTCTGGACATTTTTGACAAAAAAAACTCGATAGTGCATGTTAGAAAGGGAAAGCATTACCACTTTTTGGCAGCTTGCTTCTTTTTTTTTTTCTTTTTTAACAGTGGATTTGACAGTGGGTGGAAAGTGGTGACTCAGACATTGTCACAATGTTGAAACTCATCAGGCTGGAAGGGTGCTCTGCCGCGTGCTCTGGGAGAAGGGAATGGCATGAGGGAGGGAAGAGGAGAGAACAAGGTGCTGTTTCTTGCATTAGAGCTTTTGCAAGCTTCCAGAAGAGAGGCAATTCAGATGTTTAGCTGGCAGCAGTTGGTGGTGAGGGAAGAGCCCTGGCTCAGTTCCCTGTTGGGCGCAGGGAGCAGTTTCCCTCCATCTGTTAGGAGCTTCTGATTAGATGAGGTAGGTTAAATCTTTTTTCCCTCTGCTCCCCCTTCCCAACAGTTGTGAAATCACTTATTTGTGTTGCTAGGAGCAAAGAGAAGAGAAATGAAACCACAAAGCCAGTGCAGAGCTTTTTATGCTCTTTGCAGGCTGCAGAGGCTGGAAGGAGATGATTAGAGTGATTGAAGATTGATGGAAGTGATAAGATGGGTGAAAGGGTACTGAAGGGAGCAAGGAATGATGCATTTACTTAATGGGATATCTTAAGTTTCTCTGTCAGGTTGCCTTGTTTGCAATCTGTTTAATACTTGCTCTTACCTTATAAAGAATAACAGTGGCTTAACGTACATTTTCTAAAATTGTTTTCAGAAAGGGCAAATTCATGTCTGCAAGCGTGTGAATTGGTGTGGGGAAAGAGGAGTTACTACACACTTTCCATGTGCCAATATGACTCGTCTCGAGGCCGTGCTGAAGTAAAATCAACTGCATCATGTTACAGTAATGTTTTCCACCTATAGGCACTTCTTAGCTGACTGCCATAGTGATTAAACTGAGATTGTACAGGATTGGAAATACAGGCCAGTACAAGCTCTTCAGGCAACAACTCACTGACATCAAGCTCTGGCAGGTTTTAGAGCAACAAAACAGACACGCGATTACAAAAATAAATAGGAAAAAAAAATTTTAAAAAAGGCCTTGGGAAAAGCCTTCCAGCAAACCCCAAATATATATGGCACACAGACCAAATCTGAAAGAAAAGAAAAAACCCAAAAGAATATTAATTCTGAAGGAGAGGAGGAAACTTTCTTCTTTCCTCTTCTAGTCTCTCCTCTCTTCACTCTTTACCTTCTGTGACTAATCTCCTTGGATTCCTTACCTCTCCTGCTGTGCTATTGATCCATCGCCTGTGAGGGCATTAAATTGCATAACACACCAATACAACGGGCTGCTCTATTTGTGTAGCAGCCCCCTGTTAATTATTCAATAGCTGGCTGGCCTGGCACAAAATAGTAAAAAAGACAGCCACAAGCATCCCACAGCCCAGGGCAGCATCGTTTCACTGGGTGTTGCCTCACCACCTCCCTCCACCTTGCCAGCCCTGCAGTTTACATTACTGGGTCTGCCTGCTTTATCTGGGCCTTATCACAGGAGTGGAAATGACAGCAGCCTCTTCTCTGTAAGAGGGAAAATGAATTCTGTGATGTGGATTTTACATCAACCACTAAACCAGCAGCTTTCCTTTGGGGGTTGACCAGGAGATTAGGCTGAGATTATGCAGGGCTCAGTTATAGGTGGTTGCTTTTGCTAAATTCAAATTTGTAAGGTTATTACAGACAGTCACAAGTTTGCTTAACCAAAAATCAAAAGGTGCATTTTTTCCTGTCTTAGTAAGTGGAGAGCAGCACTTCTGCAAAGCCAAACACCGTTTTCATACAGTAATAGAATTACAGAATGGTTCGGGCAGGAAGGGACCTTAAAAATCATAGAATCATAGAATCATTTAGGTTGGAAAAGACCTTTAAGATCATCAAGTCCAGTCGTTAACCTAACACTGCCATCCCACCACTAAACCATGTCCCTAAGCAAATCATCTAGTTCCAACCCCCTTGTCATAGGCAGAGACACCTTCCACTAGAACAGCTTGCTCAAAGCCCCATCCAACCCGGCCTTGAACACTTCCAGGGATGAGGCATCCACAGCTTCTCTAGGCAATCTCCTCCAGTGCCTCACCACCCACACAGTAAAGAATTTTTTTCTAATATCTAATCAAAATCTACCCTCTTTCAGTTTAAAGCCATTACCCCTTGTCCTATCACTATACTCCCTGATAAAACATCCCTCTCCACCTTTCCTGTAGGCCCCCTTTAAGCAGTAGAAGGTCATTTTAAGGTCTCATAAGGTTTTCATAGCTAGACACTCCTCTCCCCCTAGGACTGGAAAAGCAAGATGGCCAAGAAAGCTCCCATGAAGCATTTTTCAAACATGCTCATTTATAAGCCAAACTAGCTAATTTACATCTCAATTTACATATATCTCACAGTACTTTATTCCATTGATTAGACATCAGTACATTTACATTTCCATCACTTCTACATTAACAGCAGCGGTAGGTCACAGTGACCTTACAAATATCTTGTCAAAGCCTTTTGTGTCAAAACAGCCCAACCTCAGAAATGCACTATCAAAACATCCCCGTCATCCAATGTCAAAACAGATTCATCACAGAGTCTAAGCACATTCAGATCCAACAAATTAACATATCAAGGCTTTATTGCTTTAATATCTAAGTAAAAAACAAAAACCTAATGCCTTCTCTGTGAAAAGAAAATTGTTCTTACTCCCATTTCCCATTGCTAATTAACAAAGTTCCTATTTACTGGGGTGTCTCAGGAGTGATTTTTTTTCTGACAGTGCCACTACAGTGACCGACATTTTCATTTAGTCAAACTCGCAAAAGTGGCTGGAAGATGCTCCTGGGGACTTAGCCTCAGTGATGGTCAAGTCAGTAAAATTCCTGGCTAGATACAAGACTATTCAGCAAAGTGAACAGCACAAATGAAAAAATTTGTAAACAAAACCAATACACAGTACTGGACCATCCCCCATTGCATTTTAATTATCTCATTGTTCAATTTTCAGGCCAAACCGATCTTAGTGCTTGGCTTCACTGGAAGTGGCTAAATGAATGGGGAAGGGGGACACACACACTCCACATTTTTTAATTTAAAGGAAGTGAGAAAAATAATCCCCAAAGATGAAATCTAACTGCTTATAAATAATGGTGTCAGTGGCTCCCTTGTCCTCCTGCCCATCTGCATATGAGGCAGAAAAAGTACTTAACCCTTATGCATAATCACAGTTTCATACCAGTGCAGCTGAATCCACATGAATCCCATAATTTGAACTGTAATGCCTCTCCACCTCTGCTTTGTGAGTGGGATGTTTATAAGGGAGGTTTTTAGGGATGGATCCTATCACAGGACAGGGTACTTGAATATAAGCGTACATGACATCCAAATATAAAGGCAGTCATGACAACAGTGTTTAGTGTATTCTTGAATAGGGACATGCATAAACCATCATCTGAAAATGCAATAATACAGTAAGCTAGTCTGGAATGTCGGCACTGCAAACATTCATGTTCAGGCAACACAATTTCAGGCAATGACTTTCTTAATAGGTAAAACTTTCAAATATAGAATACATAAATATAAATCAGCCCGTCACATTCTTTCCTTTTTTTTTTTTTTTCCAGGATATTAGCTAACAACCAAAGCAATTAAATTTACAAGCAAGAAGGTCATAGGCAAGCTGCTCTTAACTGACCTTGTAGTGAAGACATTGTGTCACACCTATTTGTACCAGGGCCAGATCTGTTGCATTTTGATCTGTTTCCCACGAGTCGTTTCTGTGGCAGCATAGGGTGATACCATGAATTCAGATTGATTATATCAAGGCGGAACAAATCAGAAGCAGCAGTTGCAAATTTATAGAAACAGACCTGACTAGTGTATTACTGTTATCCCCAGGAAAAGCAAGTGGGGACATGACCACATACCTTGATCTTGTATAAATGCTTTCTATTTAATTTTTCAGATTTGGTTCACTCTGAAAGTAATTCTTTTAAAATCCACTATTTTTTTCTTAAAAGACATACAGCAGCTCCCATGTAAGCTCTCTCCCTAAAAATGGTGTCTCAGTATAGGAAATATTCCCTCTATTTTAAATGAGAAGACTGTTGCAGAATTCATGAACTTCTTAAGTGTGACTGATGTGAAGAGATAGAAAAACAATTCACTCTGCTATAATTGTGGCTTTTAGTTTATACTTAACTATGCCTTAATGGATCGTTACATTTTTTCATACTTTTCTTTCATTTTCTAAAAAGTAAAATACTGATTTCCAATCTGTAGTCTGAGAACTAATCTCAGGATTTCAATGACCAGCTTCACAGTAGTAAAGTCTCTTAATGTTAGCGCTTCTTATTTTCATCTGCTTCTCCAAGTTCTTCACTGAAAACAAGATGTACAAAACCAATTTAAAGTCAAGGGGGGGAAGTACTTTAAATCTCTCTGGTAGAAACTTCTGCTGCCTGAGAGCTGGAGAGGAAATAGGAGCTGTTTTCATAGGTTGATGTGACCTAGGGGAATTAGACAAAGTGACACACACACGTGAAACAAAAATATACAGAGGAAGAAGAGCACCATGGGGCGCTATGACTAGAGAAAGAAATAGAAAAAAGAAGTGAAGTGGTAGGGTGAAGAGTCAGAGGAGAGACATGTGTATGAAGGAATAAAAAGACCTCATGAAATAGAAAGTGGGGCCAATTTGTTCCTACATAACTTTGATTCCACTTGATTTCTGCTATCCAAAGCAAGAGGGATGGCTGAGGGACCTGAGCGGGCTTGACATGAAGGGCAAGAGGAGGGGCTGCTGCTGCTGTAGGACTGCATCTGTAGAGGGACTTGCAATGAAGGCAGCTGAAATGGTTGTTGATGGTGAAATGGTAAAGAGCTGCTGATACCATGGGATGTCCCAGAGGAGCACTGAGAGAAAGGCTGACTCAACCTGACAAAAGCTCAATTATATTAATAGAGACAAGGGATCAAGAATATTAGGGAAGGTAGAGGAAGAAAGCTACTTAAAATTTACTTGATCACCTAGATTCTCTGAAAATTTGTGGTAGGAGTGTCAGTACCCCTCTACAGCTGCAGCCGTTGGGCCTAAGGTTTCAGCACTGTAGGAATCATTCTGTGATAGCTCTGAGATTGCTGTAGAAACACCAGCCTCACAGTGATGTGCCAGAGCAGAGAATCAGCCCTTGACATAAGAAACCTTCTTGGCAGCCAGGACCCTGGCAATTTGAAGAGACATTTCCAGCGTTCTTGCAATTTGTGGTACAAATGACTTCTACCAGAATTTATTCCAAGCAGTTGAAGGGCTCTGTACACAGGGCCCCTGTGTGTCGCCCAGCGTGTATATCAAGGCTGGCATAAAACACCTAAAGATTCACTTGCCAACTAGAGGTCAGCTGCCTCTGTGGAGCCCGATAATCACCATGGCTGAGAAAGTGGAGAATGACTCTCAGAATAAATGAGCTTCCAAGATCCAGGTTAGATATGTCGTTGCAAATTACAATTGCTCCTTGATTTGATCATCAAACTGATAACATAATGGAGAAACTTAGCACCATCTTTCTGACCAGTTCCTCTGGATTGCCAAGAAAGCGAAGCAGCAGCCAAAACCATCTCAGTGATATAATCCTGTATCAAAGACTTCTCTGCCATGGGAAACAATTCCAGTGGAATGCAAAGAGGGGTGGCATTTCAGATGACAAACCTTATGGTAGTAAATTACAACCCTCTTGTTTAAAGGTGTGGGGGTCACACTTTACATAGCGTTATTACCCAATGAACCATTTGCTATCGCTCCTAGCAAAACTCAGTTTGAAGCAGCAGTTACATTACATTATTTCCATGCAGCAGTCCCAAGCAGAGGGAGCCGTGGCTGTTCATGCCACTCTTTAAGAGCTAGCTGCACTGTCACCTCTTTCCAGAGCCAGACTGTCCCAGAATACTGGCAATGGCAATGGGGCACAGGAATAAACAGTTTGGACTGAAGTAACAAGGAAATAAAAAACCAAAACACAAAACTTAAATACAGAACATGTTTCAGTAACATTCAGCCATCAACTTAGCTTTTGCAGGCAATTGCTCTTTTAGTTCAACAGTTTAGCTCAACCTGCTTAAGCCTTCAGAGGCTGCACTGACAAGCAAAAAGTCTAATTACCATGTTTAGTTTGCTCTTTTTAACATGCTCCGCAGGCCTTGTCATCATTTCACTGTGAAAAGAAGTTGGGGCTTTTTTTTTTTTTTTCCCTTTTAGCGAATTCTTCACTACTATTCTTGTTAAAGTAATACTGCACCAGAGACTCCTTTGATTGTTTGGTTATGTTAAAATTGCCATTAATGCTGTTCTCCTTTGAAACTTCTTCCTATGGGTTTCCTTTTATACATCTGGTGGAGAACTTTATTTGCTTTTTTGTTTGTTTACTATCTCACACAAGAAAAGCATACATAAATCAAATGCTTTGTCCCTCAGGCTTCATTTGTCCTGTCTTTCTTTATGCTGTATCAAAAATTTCAATAAAACCTGTTAAGTAATAATCCTATAAAGACATGAAAGTGGAATGTGGCACACTGACAAATCGCTGGGGATTGGATATACAAATAATCTTTTTGAAAGAGAAGAATTCTCATTATAGTTAATTTCTTTCTTCTTTATTTCTTTTTCTAACTTGAAGTTAAATAGTTTTTATTTACAGAATCATATACATTTGAAGCAAACGCTCTTGCACCACAGTAAAGATGGATAAAATTTGTGAGGAATGTGAAAGCACCAGTTGTATCTAACATGTCCTTGTTTTTAATCTGATTTAAGTAATCATTTCTTATTGTTACAAAGAGATATCCTGACAAACACTGACACTTGCACTGGCAGCAGACAAAGAGCATCACAAGACAGATGTCTTACTACAAAAAAGGGAGGAAAATGTCAACTAATTGTATATTATTGCAGGTTGCACATCAGCAGGGTACAGAATTGCAGTATACAAAATATTGTTCATGGAGAAAGGTATGATAAAGAGTACTGTGAAGGAAAGGAAGAAAAAAAATCCCAAACTTTTAAATATATGAAGTGAGGCAGGTGGGAAATAAGAAGCACTGACATAACTTTGCGTTTTGTTCTGTGAAATCAAAAGACCAAAAGCCTAATCACATTGGCAGGCATTAATCAGTTGGGTGCAACAGGGGAAAAGCTGAGATGGGAATGGAAGTTGTAACAATGGCACAATGTCTTACGGTTTTATGGATCCTTTCAATCCATCTGACTTTCACCTGACTCCGTTCTTTCTAGCCTCTCTACTTTTGTGGTGTTGTGTGTGTGTATGCACGGCTTTTTCTCATCCCAAGCATCTTTGCCTGATGTCCAACATGGTTTTTCTACTCCTGTTGCCTCCTCCTTCTGCTGCAAGTTTCCTGGCTGTACAGTCCCAAACCAATTCAGTTTCAACTTTCACGTGGCACTGTGGCAATGAGCACTGTGCACAGATGCAGCAAGAGCAACGCTACTGCTGTCATTTGGGATAGAAGTCATAAGCCTTGCAGGGTCACTACAACTATAACAGGCTGTTTTCTCTGATATTAAAACCACACACAGTTAATCACCTAGTTCTTCTTTGTCTCTGTGGTCAGAGATTAAGAACTGATGCAAAGGCATTAAACCCTCAGTACTACTCGAAATTATGGGAACACTGGCTTCTTTTCAGTTCAGCCACGCCTTCAATCAAAACATTTCTATTTGCCTCGTTGTGAAAGCTTACCACATCTGTTGCTTCATTGCCATTCTATACTGTCGTGGTTTAACCCGGCTGGCAACTAAGCACCATGCAGCCACTCGCTCACTCCCCCCCCTCCCTCAGTGGGATGGGGGAGAGAATTGGAAAAGAAAAGTAAGACCCGTGGGTTGAGATAGAGACAGTTTAATAAGAGAGAGGAATAACAATAATAATAATAATGGTAAGAAAATATACAGAATATATAAAACAACTGATGCACAATGCAATTGCTCACCACCCGCTGACCGATGCCCAGCCCATCCCGAGCCATGATCACTCAGCCTGAGCTGTGACCATTCTGCCCGCAACCCACCGACTAACCCCCCCCCCCGAGCATGACGTTTTATGGTATGGAATAGCTCTTTGGTCAGTTTGGGTCAGCTGTCCTAGCTGTGGTGTACTCCCTCCCAGCTTGTTATGCACCTGGCCAAGCAGGAGAAGCTCAAAAAGTCCTTGAGTAGTCTGAGCACTACTTGGCAACAACTAAAAACATCAGAGTGTTATCAACATTCTTCTGGTACTAAATCCAAAACACAGCACTATGCTAGCTTCTGTGAAGAAAATTAACTCTATCCCAGCCGAAACCAGGACATATACACTTTGAGAAAAGGACTGGGATAGCCTATCAAAAAAGGAACTTTTGCATGAAAATATCTTGCAATAAATACAACAACAAGTCAAATGTAACAAGAAGTTTCTAATGGAAGTCAAAACACTGAGTAATCAGCATCCATGGCCAAAAGGTTCTTGCAAAGTTTCACTCAGATATTTGTAATCAATTTTCACTGGTCTGTGTATACTTCTTTTAATTTTTCTTCTCAATAGCAGGCAGGCAATGTCTTTTTTGTTTGGTTGATTTTAAACTAGTAGGGATGTCTGTAAATAAGAGAACTCTCAAGTCCTCTCTGCACCATTTGGCATGGTTGTTTATGGATTTGCTGATTTGGATGTTTGTGGTTGGAGCGCTTGACTGGTCATCCAGCTGTCACCACCAACACGGTATGAATACGAAGTGTCAAATTCTCAGAAAGACTGGTGTGCATGCGTATATATTTTTAAATGGCAGAAATCTTATTTGAAAGCATTCAGCTTCAAAGATCCACATACTTACCATTCAATGGTTGCATTCATATAAGCACAGTCTAAAGCAAAAGAGTTCATTCCTTATTTTGATGTAGGATCAGTCCTGCTGTTTCATCTAAGCCTTATCCCTTGTCATGTAGTAAAGCTGACAGGATGACAAAAAAGACTTTAGTGCTAACAAACTTTTTCTGTTCCCCCTTTTGACTTCCCAGAAAATATCTGGCAAGTGTCACTGATATTTACTTAGAAGTGGAAGAGATCAAGCACATACAGGATATTTAAAAATAACAAGCCGTTAGAAAAGAAAAAAAAAAGAAACCAAAAAACAAAATACAAAGGTAGTATTTACAGCACTGCTAAAGAACAGGGATTCAGCTGGGGCAACCCTGTGCTGTTTGCAAACACTGAGAGCTATGAGACCTGGCCTCCAAGGAGAGCAAGAGATCATGCTTCTGTGAATCCTTTCTGCCTTTGAGAAACGTAAAATTAAATGTTAAAGAGACCATCAGATAAAACCAATAGAGAGAATGCTTCCAGATCTTGCCCTCTTCTCCTGTCCCGTTCTCCCGGCTTGGACGCAGCACACTTGTGCACAGTGTGCTCCTGCCACCCTGGCTGCTGTGGCCGCAGCCCTGGTTTAGCTGCAGTGATCCCACCAGCTCAGCCAGAGAGCATCCTGCTGCAGAGCCAGGGGCCCTCCAAAAAGGTCTTTCCTTTGGAAAGGAGACACAAAAGTCAGGAGGCATGGCAGCACTGTCAGCCATAGAGAGCAGCGTGGCATGCCTCCTCACTGAAGCTTGAGTGCCTTGTCCCTGTTCTCAGGAGACTGGAGCTGAGAGGTGAGCTTTTGAAAGTTTGAAGGTATTTTAATCTGTCCATGTAGACCAAGATAGTCAAATAGAAAAGAGGCAATGTTCATCACATCAACTGTGTATTACATCTGCTAGAAAGCTGCAAGCTCGGTGAAATGTAGTGCATCCATCTAAAGCTTTGATAGCAAGCCTCCCTCAAGTTCACCAAGGAAAATGGGGGGAAAAAAAAGTTTCAGATGTGACTGATAAACTGCAAGGAGAAATTTCCTTCCCAGCACAAAGTATGGTGACAGTGACATATATGAAAGGAATTAATCCCTATTTCAACTCATCGCTGGAGATGGGTGGGTGACTTTGGGAGCGTTTGCTTTGCTCTGTTCTAGGTTGTTTCTGTCTGTGCAGGCAGAGAGTACAAAGGCAGATGGTTTTAACAGAAGGAAAACATAATTTGTAATGTTACCTATGATCTTAGGTATTCCATTCAAGCAGGAAGGTTGGTGTCAGGAGCTAATGGATGCAAGCTACTATCCTTAAAGAGGAATGGAGGATATTCCAACTTCTTTCTGTCTGGCTGGTAGAGCAATTTTTCAGGCCCTATTTTTCTACACTCTATACTGTTTGAAAATAGAATATAAATTCTGGCTTCTCTGAAGTTAACAGAAGTTTTGCCATTGACTTCAATGGGGCCAAGATTTCAAAATTATTTTTTTTTTCTCTGTTGACTAAAGTGTTATTATGGCTTTCCCTAGGCCACCTTAAGGTTGGTGCCTGCATCCCATAAGATTAAATGGTCCTCTGCATTGTACGGAGCATAACTTCTCATTGCTACCCAGACACTGTCTGCTCTCCCTTACAAAAATGATCAGAGGAGTAAGTCGTGCTACAGCACATCATTTTGCCCAGAATCAAATGCATTCAATATGGCAGGATCTTATGGGAAAGGGAATGTGTTTTATTGGGCAAACTGCTACAGCTGAAAAGTGATCAGATTTTGAAGCGCACAAGTTCTTCTGCTCTGATGAGAACAGA
Organism: Gorsachius magnificus; assembly: GCA_034008185.1. Lineage (NCBI taxonomy): Eukaryota > Metazoa > Chordata > Aves > Pelecaniformes > Ardeidae > Gorsachius > Gorsachius magnificus. The sequence goes on along the minus strand of CM067081.1, from coordinate 115,745,988 downwards.
CATTTCTCATATTCTTAGACAAACATCACAGCTATGTACAAAATCATATCAAGTAGGGCTATGCTCAGGAAGGAGAGGTTCTATTAAAAAGTAAGAAAACCAAATCACTGTAGATGTGTTGCAGGAGTAAAGGGTGCAAAATAAGTGTAAGATTGTGCAATAGCTTTGCAGTCAGAGAAGCCTTAGTCTTAAATCAGTGAGCTGAAATTTGGTGACCATCTCAAACAGAGGCAATAGATAAGGGAGATTAACCATTAACTTATTGGTTGCTGGGAGGAGCAGTCTGCAGATCAAAGGCTTCAAGTTATTGGAGAGGAACTTTCTTTTACAAACAGTCAGAGAATGAGACAGAGGTGAGTTGCTACTGGCCCTAGTTAGCTCCAATCCCCCAAGAAAACTGCCCAGAGTGCTAAGGAGTGAGAGGCACTTGGCAGCAGCAATCAATATGATGCAGTGGTTCTTTGATTGCTAGACAAAAGTTCAATGATTAAACTTTAATGCAGAATCTCAGAGCAAATGTTTTAGAAATTTTGATTGCGTTAAAAAGGATTAACTAGAAATACTGTATTAAATTTAAAAAGCACAGGGATGTAGAAGTAGACTGGAATGTACCTAAGTCAATTTTATTAAGACTGCACTTAGAGGCAACTCATTTACTTGTAAGGACTTTTGTGGGGGGATGTTTTAAGAGCCACAATTCAATTACTAAGCCACAATACGAGTTAAGTGTTCACTTTGCTTTTCTCTACTATTACTCATACTGCGTGTAGAACATGAATTCATTTGGCATCAGTATCAATTCCTGGAAAGGCTCAGATTCCCAATTGCATTCAAATTTGTTTAGTGGACAATTTATTACATTACCTGTGTTATGCATTAATATTGTATTTGTACATCTGTGTCTACCAAAGGATGTCCTATCTTTTGTTCCTTGTACTTCACTGGGGTCTCAATTCTTTTAATGTACATTCTTAACTTTTAATAAATCAAGGAGAATTGTCTGCAACCACTAAACCCAGAACAAAGTAATTTAACTTGGCAGTTTCATCACCCATACCGCACATTTCAGCTCCACTTACTTCACATTTGTTTCCCCTGGAACTCTCCCATAAGTAGAATGAAAATTTCAAGGAAGCAATAAAGTAATAATCTTATCAATAGTAAACATTAAAATTTCTGTCTGAGAAACTGTACGTGTCATAGAAACATTATAATGCTCAACAGTGTAATTTGATTATATTACAAAGTAATTATACTTAAAACTTTTCCTCTTTTTTACCATCCTAACATGCTGCTGATACCTATTCTCTTCATGACAAGGCATATGTAATGACAGAAATGATAGCAGTTGTAACTGATACGATGCCAGTACAAAATTTGATGTAATTCCCTGCAAACTCAGGCTGAAGTCCACAGCTGGATCTGTGCAAATATTTCTTCTCAAAGTTGATAGGAAATTCTTACAATATACATATCCAAGTGCAGTGTTCAGCCCTGGTATCAGTAACTGTGTTTTTTTGACTATCTAGATCCTAATTACAAGTCCTGCCGTTAGCGTCAGCTGATCTTAAAGCTGCACAGCAATTCTCATTTTAAAATGATGTTTTCATACTCATTTACTTTAAAGCTCTGTACTAGTTTTGGCTGGGATAGGGTTAATTTTCTCTCTAGTAGCTGGTAGAGTGCTGTGTTTTGGATTTAGCTTCCAGGCTTTTGTCACTTCATGTGAAATTTTCCAAGCTGTTTGTGCCTCACTAGGACTGATTTTTGGGGTGTGTTGGGGTCTTTGGGATGAGGGGAGGGAATTTTTCAGACAAAGGAGTTTAACTGTTTCTAGGGGCAGGATAAGGTTTTCTTACTGTTGGGTCGAGAAGCTCTAGCTTTCATTTGTTCTGCAGAAAACATTTGGCAAGGTGGCATTAGTAGCAGATGGTATGGAGTGGAACAAGAGAGACAGTCACCTTCATGTCATGGACATTTCCATGTTGTTTCCATAAAAAGGACTCATAACCAGCCAAGTTTTAATATCTGAAAAATCTCAGGTTTATATGCTCAATGAGCAGTTTTTAAAGGAAGACAAGGAGTAGAGGTGGGCAAGGAAAAGAAGACAGCAGCAAAAATAGAAAGTACAAAAAGCCTTCAGAGGAGACAGCAGTTGTTGAGTACCAGTGGAAGACAGTGGAGGAGGCTAACAGCGTGGTACTCCAACACAATGGAGAACCACATAAGCATATTGAGGGTTATCTAGTAATTTCCCTTAAAACCTCCTCACAGATAATGAGAATGAGGAAACCAAAGAGGTGAGTAGTGAAAGGATCTACTGGGTAAAATATCTGATGGAGGGAGGCATGAGTGAGATCATGTTTTATGGCCAAACCCATTTTGTTCTTGACTGATAAACTAAGTGATGCAGAAGTTCTCAGCATGGTAAAAGTAATGGCCCTAAAACACCTCACAACATCTTAGAAAAAAAGCAAGCTGACTTGCCTGAATGGGAGGGAGATCTTAGATTCTTTGAAAATGTAGTTCTTTGAGGTTATTTGAATGGGACTTATCATTAGAAAGATTACAGTTACAGGCCTTACAGTAATATTTTTCAATATTATGGCTGTCGCACAGACTCAGGCATATTGAAATGGCTCTGAAAGAGCAAAACTGGCTACCAAAAGCAGTGTAAAGAATGTTTTGAAAGAATTATCTGTGATTTTGTTTGTAGAAGATGGCATCAAAACCATACAATAAAAAGTACACAACATTAAAATGGCATAATTTAATGTGATTTATATGTGAAACATATATCTTTGTGATTCTCTAAATTAATACACAAGAGTTCTGAGTCCCCATTGACTAGAATGGTCTACAATGAACTAAGGCAGTTTTTAAGATCATCGCACTAAATTTCTGCCTGACTTTGAGTCCCAAGCATGGCTCGGTATTGTAACTTTGATAACTCATATCCATGGTTTGACTATCTTTTTTTGAAAAAATTGTTAGTGCTGTATTGTCATTACAGCTCTGTGGCAAGCAATCACATGTTGAAAGAGAGTGAAATAGAGCCACTATCTCAGAATCAGAATCAAATTTGTATACAAAGCCATTCTGATACCCTGCTCTGACTGATGCGGTAATGTTTTATGGTACAATTCCGTCTACAGATGTTGCCAAAGGCCAATATTCCACTACATTGACTAATGTATTTCTCTGGAAATAACCTTCTGATTTTAGTGGGACTTGGTGCTCTATAAGATGCCATTCAGCATGAATAAAGGTGTCAAAATATGGCCTGGAGTTATTCTCTGTATAACCTAAACCTCAGTAAAGCAACGAGATACCCAGATTAATGGCTAACGCCTGGGATCACATCCCTATCTTAACCCATGCTGTCTGACCGAAGGTTAGTAATAACATGTACATAGTATGGCATCAGACTCTGAAATACAGTCACAATAGTCTGAAATTTCAGAATAAGTACCTGCCTTCATTCTCTTTTATTCCCCTTGTGGATTTAAGTCAGTTCCTTAAAATATTGTTTAATATGATTTTAGAGATTTAATAACAATCTATTGACCAAGAGAGGACAAATGTCAGTTCTCTCCCCGGCTTGTTCTCTGTGGCATAAGTTTGTTTGAGAATACTTTTTCTTTTTAGTCTTACATTAAGAAACATCTTCTCAATTACCTTTGAAGCCATCAAACAGCTTTTCCCCATTAATGGGAGGTTTTTAATAATACCTAACAACAACACATTCTATAAAGTATTTTGGGATGCCTTGAATATAAAAAGCATTACATCAAGCTGGATTCTATTTTTGTGCTGTCTTGTATCATTTTCCACACCAGCCAAATTGCTAATAACGGCAATGTCTAACTCATATATGGAGAACATGAAAAAAGCTTGAATAATAAGAGCTAATTAAGTTATTATGTAACTTTGAATGCTATATGGACACAAAATAAGAACGTATTTTCCTGATTGCTTAGAGTACTCCTGCACTATGAACTTCCACTCATAGCATATTGCTGAATATTTTAATAGAAAAGAGAACTAAATTAGTTATCGCTCCTTTGGTACTTCAAAGTCTTTCACCATTGTCTCTACAGCAATTTTTCCATGCTTGCACCATTACTTAATACAACACAAGCAAGTCTGGTAGAAATGGTGGTGATGTCCATAGTTCATCAGTCTGGGCTTCTCATTCATTCCCAGTCAATGTGTACAAATAAAACGCTAGACCAACTTAGTGCCAAATTTTGTATTCATTAATTCAGATTAGGTCCAAAATTCTCTCCTAAGTGAACAGAGACAACATGACTTCCAATTAAGAGTGAGATTCATAACAACCCAAATAGCCCAAATGTTCCCAAAAGAAATGTGCATTTGAAATGCTGTCTTTGACTCAGGGTTATAATTTATATAGGACTGGGATATATATATCCAGGAAATGCATTCCTGCATTTAGGTGCAAAGTGAGTTTTTGAGGATGATGACTGGGTGTTAGGATAGTAGGACAAGAAGAAAGCATATCTTCACTATGCCGAGATAAATTTACCTGAGATTAGAAGTACAATTCTTGACTTTCCTTAGCCAGAAGTAGTTCAAGTTCATAGCTCTGAACTTTCTGTATGATGTCCTAAGCAGATAGCTACCCACTAGACTGGGGCAGAGAAACACTTCATTGCCACCGTACTGAAAAAAATAAAACCCCAACAAACCAGGATTCAGAGGGTCAAACAGACAATAAAGGGAAATGAAGAAAATTATGAGTCTAATCATTAATGAGGATGCTCATCTGGTAGACATGTAATATAGGTTTGAACTTGCTGATATTTAAGAAGGCAAGTCTTCCATTTCCCAGATGGGAGCCCCTGTTACCAACATGTTCAAAAATTAGAGAATGACATCATCTCCTCTGGTTGCAGTTTTGATGGAAGTGCCCATCACTTCTGTGATTGCAAAGGCAATACACTGAATTTGCCCAGCAGAACAGACTTCTCAAAGCATAGCAAATGGTCTTAAGGCGTGAAATTGTTGCCATTAGCTCAGGCATGATGGCTGTGCTACTAGGTATATACATTAGCAGAATTTGAACAGCTTAGAAGGTAAAAGTTTAGGTGCCAAGGGGATCTCACAGACTGAAATGGACATTTGGGGATTTATGGTTCAGATTGTAGCTTGAAAGTGTTCTTCTAACACTGCACTTGAGGGTGTCCAGCAGAGTACATGTCACAAAGCCAAATGTATTTAAAATAAATTGTGAAGAACTTAAGAGAGAAAAAATAAAATTAGTTCAACTTTGAAAAAATGCACACATTGACACCTTTTCTTCTGCCATGACTTTATCATGCAAACACATGTGTAACTCATGCAAACACACTGGGATGTTTCCTTTACACTGGCTTCAACTGTGTGAGAGTTGCAATCAACATGCTTCTCCAAAGATGTCAAAATACGCACAGCAAAGAACCAAGGTATATTTTCATAAGCATTTGGTTTATATATATGTGCATGTGTGTGCTTTACTATATTTATATGTGTGTGTGTATGTGTACTGACACACAGTTAAAACTGAAATACAGTAAGCAAACTGGTATATCTAGTAAACAGATGTGTTGGCAATAGAATTGTAAACCTCAAAGATAAATAAATGTCCTTCATAAGTACAATATATAAGCAACTCCATAAAAAAAGAGTTTAATTCCTGCTAATCTATCTTTGAAATGAGATGTGAGCATAATTTGCTGACTGTTTTGGTTGTTGGCAACGAACAATTGAAATCCTCTTCAACTGAACACCTCGGTAGAAAAGAAAAAATGCTCTTATGTTGCAGCTATCAGCTGTATCTGATATGATCTATAAAGCCTGAGATGTATTGACAACTCAATACCCTTAATTTGGTGGGAAAGTAACTCAAGGCAGTCCTCATTGACTTTTGCTGTAACACAGTCACAGTAGTAATAGAAGGGAATATTTTGGATAGCTGGGATCAAGCCTGATGACTAGTCCAACTAGCTGGGTTCACTGATTTGTTAGGGCATATTTCAAGAGTTTGGTTCCTTTTTGTTTTGGATTTTTTTTTTCTTTTTAATTGACTGATCGACAAGATAGACTATTTCATACACTTGAGATACAGAAGGAGTTTTTGATGTGCAGAACATGATCATGAAGCTCTGAGGTCTTGTTTTAAAAGTAATTATTTAGCTTTTTCTTGAATGGCACTCTGTGAGGGATTATGGAAGAAAATCGTTATAAGGTTGCACATCAGCCAGGATACATTCTGCCCCTTCTCTTTGATTTAGACATACACTGCCAAACAAATCAAAGATAACACCTGGGAGCTGCATGTTGCTGTGATGGATCTCTGGAGAGGAAGAGAGGAAAATGAAGTTAAAAAAAAGAGGATGAGAAACACAAGGAACCAAGAAAAGTTTCAGCAAGCGTTGGCTCTGCTGTCAGTCAAATGAAAGAGAAGGGACAACCTGACCTACTGCAAGCTCAAAGCCAAGGATGGAGAAATAAAAGTTCTCCCTGACAGAAACAAACAAACACACATTAATTTTGATTCACCCAATTGTTTGGGTTTTATTGTTCTTTTATAGACAACAGCTTTCTCCCTGTTCTGGTGATATGCCAATACACCAGCATAGCATCTTGACCACACGTAATGCACGCATTCCATGACACCAAATTATCTCCTGAATTCGGTAAGGCTGAGAAATGAGAAGCAAATAAGGATGTTTTCCATTCATTTCAGAGCTATTAAAGGATATAATCTCTTAATGCCTCAAAAGACCTGACTGTTGAACTTTGACTACAACTACCACTAATTAGAGGTCTGCAATGCTTGATATGCCTTCAGAGAAAAAAATTTTCCACAAACCAGCTTATTAAAACTGTGATGCCAGCTCACTGCAAACAGCTGCCAGCCTGGGCAGCTTGGGACCGCATGTGGAATGAGAGGGGAAAGGCTGCTGTAAATGCAGTCAAAAGAAGGGGTTGTATCAAAGCAAGCACATTGATGTATGAGAAGGTGAGTTTATAGCAGAGTTTCTGAAAATTACATAGCTGGAAATGACAGAAGTAGGTAAGGCACCTTGCTTCAGGAGTCACCTCTCATAATTACGTGACATTTTCCCCTTGTGTAAAGTTTTCTATAGTGACAGGACAAACATTACTTCAAGCTGTGCTCTTGGAATTAGCTGACTTAATTGCATAAACCTATTTTTACCTATGACTGTAAACAGCATACCTTTTACAAGCTTCACTGCAAAATGTTTGATGCTGGACTGAAGGGGCTGAGGGCAATATGTGGGACAGATACATGAAAGAGTCATTACAATGGAGTGTAGACTGAAAGTAATGTTTTCTTCAAGACACCTAAATAACCTTGACAAGATCAAAAAATTGTCATTAAATTGCCCTTCAAAACCAATAAAAAACTGAAAAGGATGCTAAAAAAAGATATCTCAAACTTTACTTTGCCCTAGTAGAGTTATGATGTTACAGCCTCCTCAGATTGACGGTGGAGGCATCTCAATTTCATTTTTAACAGGCTGCCTTATGGAAATCTGTATTTAAGTGAGAGAACTCATTAAAAAGTGTAGCAGAGAAAAGTGTTGAATTAATCTATGAACTTTTATTCATGACTATCTGGCCTTAGAAGATTATTTGACATTGCAGACTGAACTCTGTTGCATATAACTATCACTCCCAGCTTGCAGCTATGACGGGCTTACACTTGAATATTTTCCTAACTATACAGATAGCTTAACCATACCTTTATATGTGTAGACCCTGCATGCAGAATTAGCACTGACATCTTTACAAAAGTGCATGTAAATTTTAATTAAGAGTACATTTTTTTTCTGCATTTGAACGTGTATCTCTTCAAAAGCAGAACATATGCTTTGAAGTTGGAATTGGTGTTCTCTATGTGTCCAGTGATAGAATACATAAAATGCTAGTATTTTGTGTATGTGTGGGAGAAACGAACCTAAGTGCATTTTTAGGTAAGATTATTACAGCTGGTCTAATGAAATCCTAGGTTTGTATTCAGTACACCAGTCCCTTGTAACTGCTTAGTGCAAGAGGTGCCTTTCTTTAAACATATGAACCAAAGTTGAGTGTTGGATTCCTCTCTCCTGACTGAAGCAAGATTAAAACTCATTGCACTGGTGTGGCCTGTTGCACTTTAATAATTTGTTCATTACATCTAATATCCCTGAAAAATAACATATGCTCAAAATGACGTGTCTGCAAATAAAAATTTATCTGTAAGTGTTTTCCATAACCTCAAAATTTTACTCCTTTAAGTGAGACCAGGGGTCTGTAGGATCCCTGTACGTGAATCTGCGGGATTCTGTCCCTGCAAAACCTAGGAAGTAGAGGATAAGCCCACTAATGCTTATGAGACCTTCTGCATGCCTGCCTTCTTGTTGGTCTTGCTCCCTCAGGAAGTCTTCCATCAGCTGTAGTCTGTGACCTGTAGCGGGAACTCCTGCTGTTGTACGTCCTCCGAGAGATGCAAGAAGTGAATTCTCTCTTGCAACTGTTCTTACTGGTGTTATTGTCACCTCAGAGCTGGATGGCTACTTAAATTTGACCAAAGTTCATTTTCTTGGACACAGAAAGTTTATTTCTCCATTTAAACTTAAAGTGAAATCAAATTTTAAGAGTTTCCCTTATCAAATATCAACTTGCAACACTTTCCCACCCACCCTTTTTTTTTACCTTAAAAAAGTGAAGATTTCAATAACAATTGATGAACTTAGACAAATGTGGATTTTTGTCAGAAAAAAAAAAATAAAAATCCCATTTTCTTAGATCTGGTTGGTGTTCCTTGTCTCCTCAGAAGCATTGTATAGCAAAAGCATAGATCCACTTCCATCTGATTTTATAATGATTTACAAAACTGAATTAAGGCTGGTGGGAGGCTTCTAGGAACTTGACTGGGATTTTAAAAGGAAGTTTTTTTAAATGGCTGGTGGTTTATTTACATTTTTAAAAAGTAGATGGGGAAATACAGTCTAAGGATTTCTCCTGCATCTAAAACCATGAAGCCTTTAGGTATATGTAGACTTAACATTCTGTTTGTTCGAATTATATGTTAGTAATGTACATTCTGGGAATAATGTTTATTTACACACAGGTAGTCCTACCTCTCAGAATATGTTTTTGTGTGAATGATGTCTTTTTTTAATCTTGTTTGCATGAAATAAAAAAGAACATAAGCTAACAATAAATAGAGATTCAATTCACATAAAGAATTCCTCTAAAAAAGCAGACAATTGGGAGAATTTTATTTGCCCAACATCCCTATATGGCTTCACCAACAGAAGAAAATGTATTTTTCTAAAGATATCTGCATTGATTTTAATTATATCAGATCACCATAAACCAGTTCATTTTCAATAGATACTGACATTCCAATATTCCACAACCTATTGATTCTAAATTCTTGTTTGAGCAGTTATAAAGAGAAAAGAAAATACAACAGAGGCATGCAATACAGTCTGCTCTATGGAACCAGGTAAATCACAGTTTGCAAAATCATTTTCCCCTCTAATAGAGTCAAAAATGGTTATTATGCTTTAAGGTTGCTGCACTTTATCTAATTTATTCTTCCATTCCCTAACTGTCTAAGCAGTTTTTTCAAACGTTGCACAGTCCATCATATGTTGCATCTATTTTCTGTATGAGAGAAATCGTCTTGATTTCCATAACAAAATAATAACACTTTGTGCTATTGTGATAACAATACTGCAACAATCTCAGATATCCACTAGCATTTCCACCTCTGCCTTTGTGCCCAATAAACTGAGATTTCATCAGCACCATCCTAGTCCAATAAACTAGGGATGAAGCACTGGTAAAGCAGTATTTTCCATATTAACGGTGCTATTCGTATTCTAATAACTCTTCTGTATAGAAAGACCTCTTCTTGCATCAATAATATTTTAGATCGGAAAGATGTGACAACTGAACTTGCAGAACGTGGCTACTGCTCACCTAGCCATGAATAGCCTAAGAAATTTGTTCACATAGAAAATCCAGGTGTCTTTCTCAGTATTGCAAAGAGTCAGTACTGAAAGGAGTTAGTGGGCTAGCAAAATATTTTTCTGGTTTTAGTATCGCATTAAAGCTTGAGGTTTTTATTGTGAATTGTACTTCCCAAAATGACCATCTCTATCTCCCTACCCAGACCTCTCCTTTGTACGCTGTCTGCCAGCCAGACATTTTCCTTCTTTCATTTCTATTTCTTTCTACTAAAACTTCCAGCCTCCAAAACTTCAGTACCTTCTTAGGAACATCAAGTCACTTGGCAGGCTAATTGCTTTTCTGCTAGAAGAAGTTATCAAGTGAATACACTATTTTCTATAGTAATTACAGAATGACCCTAGGGCAGAATGTGTACAACAATAAACCTCAGTAAGAAGGCAGATCCCTGCTATTGTAAATGGATAAAACTCCTCTAATGTCAATGGGGTTGTATCTATTTCTGTGGGCACATAATTTGGCTTGCATTAGTAAGCTGTTGGTGGATACTTCCCTTGTCTTTTTAAGAAGTATTCCTATATGAACTCCACCTGTCATTGCAGGAAGGCAATTACACCTTTCTTACCTCCAAGGTTATGATGACCAATACTCTCTTAGAACCAACAGTAGCAAATTTAATTCAAATCATTCTCTCCTTTGCCAACACATGGATCAGTCTGCTTGCTTTCATTTTGAGAATATTTCAAACTGCTGCTCGATAAAATCCCCAGATGGCAGAGCATTTAGCTTTCCTTCCTCAGTCAATAACAAACGTATGCTCCTTTTATTGTCTCTATTAAAAAGCTCAGGTGCAATTACATTAGAGAAAATTTTGTTCTCTTTTTCACATATTCAGTTAAAGATGAAATTTCTCCGTGTCCCTTGCTACTAGGACAAGGACTTTAATGCTACAAGGGACGTATCAGTCCGTCGCTTGTTCAGACTTGACTGCTTGCACCAGTGTGAAGCAGTAGCCATTGTTGGTCATGTGAGGTCATACTTAGAAGGATCAAATAAAAATGCCTGTTACCCTAATAGAGTCCATAATTTATGGTACAGAGTGAACAAAAAGTAATTGTTGCAAATTTTCGGAAATGATCACGGCCCTAAGAGCTTCTAACCTTGCCCTTCTGCTTTCTTTCCCATCTCCTTCCATAGCCAAACTGCAAATGACAATTATTATTTTCTTTTTTTTCTTTCCCCCCACCCCCCCCCCCCTTTTTTTTTTTTTTTGAGGAAGTGGCTAGAACAAAAGGTTTTAAACATTTAACCATGAGCTCAGGGCAGGACACATATCTGAAGACAAAGCAGGAACACGTTTTTATCAAACAAGGTCTTGGTTCTTTCATAGCTATTACCTACTTGCCTACATAGCCTTGTTTAAAGATGTTTGTTTAATCATTTAATTCATAGCTTCTTTTTTTTTTCCCTGCAGTTATTTTGTCTACAGGAAAAACAATGCTGTGCTTTATGAAGGCTGCCGTTAACACTGTCAGTGCCCTGAGAGGCAACAGCAACTGCAAATTGTAAGCTAAAGTCAGAGGTTTTAAGCTGATTATGGCAAGGGGGTTAATCCATAAACCCATCTTCACAGCAAGGGATGAAGGCCACAGGAATAAAGGTGATTGCTGGTGGTCAGATGCCTGAGTGAGATGCCTTGGAAGAAACCCTGCAGGCTGTCAAAAGTAGACTTAACCCTGAAAATGCAAGAAGTTTTCCTTCTCTGGACTGGTCCTATTTTTAAAAATCCCAGAAGAAAGCATCACCTAGCAAGATAAATGATGACAGCACTGGATCTCAAAGGCTATGTCATAGTAAATAATCAAATTAACCTGCATATATCTGTCTAGTTTATCTCCAGAAAACAGTGGAGTGTTTGAAAATCCCATGAGCAGAAACAGAGGAAAATCTGTTGTGTGAACTCCTAGACTTACAAACAATCAAATCAATTCTTTGAAGAAATAGTAACCAAGGTCCCTAAAGGGAATCTGTGTTGACTGAGATATGTGACCTGGCGATACTATCGCATCTTTTTGGCAAGTATTTTCACAAAGATTATAACACTGCCAAGGCAGGTCCCAGTATTCACCATCAGAACCTTGACACATTTTGATGCCTCTTTTTTTTTTTTTTTTTAAAGTAATAACTGTACAAAATACTTCCAAGTAAGACCCATGGCAATATGCTAAGGTTAAACCAAGAAGTAAATGAATCTTGGCTAAATGTATTAAAAAAATTATCAAGAATGAACCTGTACACATGTTCAAACCCATGTTTTTCCAAATTCTAGATTCAATAGTATAACTTCCACAGTTTAAATAAAAGTTCAAAATTTCCCCTCTGTCAAAGAAAAGGAAATATTAGTCCTGGGTGCTTCTGACTCTGCCTCAATATTGAAAAAAACACTGTAGTTTCTAATTATCAAGATTAACATTGGTAACCATTGCTTCTGACTACATTTGTTGTAGTCAGCTGTCTGCATTTCTGCTTCTCTAACAACACTCCAGAAATAATCCTGTCAGATTCATTACTTTATGTTCAAACTGCTTTTTTCTGTTCCTCAAGTCAGGTGATATTTGGTTTGTTTTATCTGCATCATGTGTGGTTCCATTTGAAAAATGACTTCAAGTTTACTATGTCTTTGTCTTTATTTTAGTTTTGAATATGGATTTTTGTTTTTAAGTGACAAAATTCCTGTATGCTTTATTGTGCTGTATCTTGTTATTTTAAAGGTTCTCATGTCATTTCAGTTACTCTAATGGTCATTTTCCTCAAAGGAAGATGGCATTTACTTGGAAAGAATGAAGTCACTGTCAGCTACCTGGAAGACAAGTACAAATCTGCCATGAGTCTGGCCAGACCTGTTTGTTTATTTCTTTACACTTCAGTTTCTGTCAGTAGTTCTAGATAAATCTACAGTAAAAACACTACCATGGTCACCATAAATGAAAGGGTGTTGATGAACACAGCTAGCATTAGTGAACGCCAACAGCAAACATAGCCATGACTTGAGGGGAAAAAAAAAAAGAACAGGTGAGAAGAGAGACTTGGCAGGTTACGCAGAGAATCAGATCCATTTAGGAAGAAAACTTGGGCTAGAAGCACTTGAGCTCTCTCTGAGAATGACTGGTTTCTTCCCTTGAAAAGATAAGTACATTACCTTGAGATCCAAGCTGCCTGTAGTTGTGAAGTTAAAACTTGGAGAATGATTCGTTTGTCAACACCAAAGTTTACAGCAGAAGAAAGAAGGCCAAAAAGGTGGTCCCCAGAAAACCCAATGAGCCATCTCAGGAAGTATGTTTCCATCATTTTTACACCTCCATTACAGTAGTGTTTATAGCATCTCGCTCAGTGAGATCTATTCAGCACACACATAGATTTGTTGTTCATTATCCTGAGATCACCTTTTAATCTCAAGTACTTCACAGTCCTGACTATTCTGCAACAACAATATGTTTTGAAAGAAAGACAGCAGAGTACTGACTATTTTCATTTTGATTTGCTGAGTGAATTCAATGATAATTACCCTTTTCTCTATGGTATAAATATACTACTATTAAAACACATGTCATGTTGAAGCAAGGAAAGATATCAGTCTTGCTAATATTCTTCCAAGTTTTTAAGTGTGCTAGGTAGCAGTTTTCTCAGAGCGTGTACCTGTAAGCAGTACCTGAATTTCTGAGCAGACTTTTTTCCCCACAGGGTACTGAATTTTTACTTCCAAACAGCCATAAATCCTTTAATCTTCATAAACAAAATAAAAACACCCCAAAACTAAATGGTTGCCTGCTATTTACATTAACCTTTTAAAAGATCTTCTATGTTTTATTTTATTCAAGACAATTTTTAGTCTTGTCCTCTATCTGGAAAGCTCAGATTGATACTAAAAGCTGTGCATTTCCAAAATGGTATCAATCCTTTTCACCAAAACAGCTGTGCTGAGAGAACTGAGATTACAGGAATATTACCATTTACAAGAACAAAAACTACCAAAAATTAAAGTGAAATTGAGACACTATGGTTACCACTATGTACATATCATCCCATTAGAAATGACTCTTTGCCTGAACATCTACATTTAAATACAAAAGTTCCTAACAAAAATGTCCTTGGGCATCAGCTGCTTTAAAAGATGACTGAAAGCAGATATTCCAGGAGATGAGTGTAAATTTCAATTCAACTTAGTCTGGCATTTCTGAACCTGGGAATAAGATGCTTTTGAAAATTTTATCCATACATTTTTGTTTCCATACTTGCCATATTTTTATGTCCCTACCTTTTTGTTAGATTCTTCTTTTGTACATTTCTTTCTCTTCATTTATATTCTTTCCTTTTTTTATATTCTTCCTGTTTTGTGTGGCTACTTTCAGTATTCAATAGGGGATTTAGGAAAAGCTCCTTTGAATACCAGAGAAAAAAATGTTGCTTTTACCAGTTCTTACATGTACGTAAGATGATGCCCCAGCACAAGCACATAAAGTAATTAACATTGCCTCATTATTGATTAGCTTAACTGCTGCTCAGAGAGTGGACTCCTGACATACTAAAAACTTGTAAAGAATTTAATCTGTATTCTAGTGGTTTCCCTGGATGTCTAGAAGCAATTTCTACTTTTCCCCCTTATATCAAGAAGGAATTTCAAGCCAGTAAGTGAAGAGTGTTCAGAGTAAGAGGCATTACAGTCAACATCACTTTAAAAATGTCACGCGTACAGTGAAAACGCAGCTTCAAGATAGAACACATGCTTTGAGCAATTATAGCTGAGATATTCTTTTCAGATAGCACATTATTTGTGATGTCTCATTAAATTGGCAGCTTCTTAGACAAGAAAGAACAAATTGAATTAACATATTATGTGTTATATATATAGTCGTTTGGTCACTGTAATTTTTAATGAACTAAAATTAAGAGCATAGGTTATTTGTGGGTATAGCCAAAGGTGAATTTCAAGAGAAATGACTGTAGCAAATCCCTTTAAGTTAATGAGACATAGTGTGAATGTGTGTGCATGAAAGAAAACATCTGTTACCAGTAATAGGAAATCTATCAGTATGCTAGTAATTAATTAAATATTTTCATAGACTTCCGAGTGTCTAATGTATAGATTCTTTTTCAAATGTTATTGATTAACTTTTGCTTGTAGTAAAGACTGATTGATTGATAAGGATGTGGACTGAAGAACTATATCTCCATGATGACAGCAGGGGCATATACTCTACAAACCACAGAATTACAGCGATTTAATTTGTGCTTCTGACTAGTGCAATGGCAGATGTGTCTATTTTACAAAATGTCTCTCAATGCAGATTTCTTCAAGCTAGTCATGAATGTGTGGCATATCACCAAAACCAGAACAAGCACAGAAGAGAAAGACTTACTATTTTGTCTAAAGAGTCATGTTACTAAAATTTTTTTAATTTTTTTTTTTTTTTCAAAAGTAGCATCTGCAGCCAGCACAAAGCTGAGGTATTAGGATACATTTACCAAAACACAATAACTTAATTTATTCCTTCTTCATTTCCTTGTTGTCTGAATTCACAAACTTCAGAAACAACTGTCATACATCCTGCTAACGACTTATTTGATACATGTTTATGTCCTCATTTCTATATTTATTTATTCTAAACTTTTCCCATCTGTAATAAACTTTTGTGCAATGCAATAAATTCGAGAAAAATAGGACGGTTAATTGTTATTTTAACTGCAGTGTTAAATGATTTCATAGGACATGTGTCTCTCAGAATTAAGATTACACAGTTTTAATTTAGAAAACAAACAAAAGTAGTTTACATGACAGGCTAGAGGAGGAAGTTTATACCTAAACAGAATGGATTGACTGAATCTGCTGGAGTACTAGGAAGAAATATGGGGGGTTTACTTATTAAAATGGTTTATTTAAAGCAACTTCAGCTATCCAGAAACAAAAGTTCATGAAAAGGCCCAGAGGGGACAAGAGGATCACAAAAGGATGATGCATCCAAAAACCTGTACATAAGTTGTCTTTTAGTCTCAAAAGGCTGAGGCTTAAGCTGAGATGAGCACACATTTATAAAGAAGCTCAGCTGTGTTATCCTTACATCCCTATACTCTCCTAACATTGCAATATTTTCAAACATCTCTAGACAAGTCTAATATCTTTCTTATGGGAAAAAAGGTCATTGGTGTTTTTTTGCTTTGTCAGTCGTGCTGGTTTTACCAATCCTCTTTTTTACAAGAGAGATTTCCTCAGTAAAACATCACAAGTCATTGATGAGTGGGCCCTGCACACCAGGAATTCCCAGAAATTATATGGGATGTCACAGAATTTTTTTAAGAAGATCTTTCCCTTATTCAAAAAGCTGTTTTCTCCACCTGGCCAAAACTAAACTGAGCATTTTCACTATTTTTTTTCCTGGTGTCCTCAGTTCTTTTATTTTGCATTCTTTCACCTCATTTTTCAATGATGTGGCTCCACTTTCTGCACTTTCCTCCCTGCTCTCTCTCTTTGTTGCTCCCTCTTCCCACTTATTCAGAACCAAAGCAGGCGCTATGTGACCCCACAGGGGTACATTTCGCACTCTCCCTGGCTACTCTGATAGCTGTTTCTGCCAATGCCTTATTTCTGTGCTGAACATTTCCTGTGTCAACAGGCCCACTGAGTTGAGTGCAGCTACACGCTCAAGTGAAGTTACTGAAAAACATTTTGAAGAATGTGTTGGATGAGAACCTGCAACCAGATCTAGCATTTGTGTAGAAATACTCAGCTTGTGTTCCACTCACCACTTAAATGCCAGGAAAGCACCTCACAACAGGGCTTGTTGGACTGAAGTGATGCACAGCCCTCTCTCCGGCCCTCTCTCTTAACCAAGAAAAATGACAGAAAGAGCTGAGTGCTGAACCATGCTCAGCCATGTGGGAGTGAAACTGATAATGACTCAAACATCCTTGGGCAAAATTTCTGAAGACTAATTCAGAAAAATTGAACGCTTATTTATTAGAATAAATTATAGAAGTACCTGGTATTTCTCAGTTCTGTGCACTTCTGGCACATAGTGTTATAGCAGAAAAGTAAAAAAAAAAAAAAAAGATTATGTTTTACCCTTGAGAGTAATAATGTGATTACAAGAAGACAGTGTCAGATCTATTGAATATTTTAAACCATTCACTTTACTGTGTGTTTCATTAACTTTGGGTGGGACTGAAAAGAAGGCTCCTTCATGTTGTTTTTCATACTGTTCCACTTCATTATTAAGCAATGATGCCAAGCTGTTAACCAGGATTGCTGCTAGCAGGCTTGAACAGCTTCTGCCAAGTGTGATTAATGCAGATCAAACAGAGTTTATTCAGTGGAAGAGATTGGCAGATAACATTTTTCATCTCTTAAGAAAGTTGGGATTTCCAGACTGACGTCAGGCTGGTGATAAACTTAGAGGCTGCAGGATGTTTGACCAAGTAGTTTGCACATTCTTTAGAAGAAAGTTGCATCCATTTTGATTAGATTTCAAACCTGAAGAGAATCTCATTTACATGCAAAGCCTCTTCTAGTGGTTAACTTTGTTTTTAAAAGGACAAGGCATATGGAGGCTCTTATCAGGGATTATAATTTTTTTCATAAGCATAAGAACTATGTGTTAGACTATGTGTCACTCGCTAGTACAGACTAGCCTGCTACCGGCCAAAACGGCCTCCTCAGGCTATATGTAGGGTGGGAGAATAAGGCAGCCTGGATTTAATTCCTGGATTTGTTTTGTTACTTTGGGCAATCAGGTCCTACTGTTTTTTGTTCTTTCTGTCTGCTTAACTGTATAAATTCTTCAGAGGCCCCAGGCTCAGAGAATGGCTAAAATACATTAACAGCAACTTGCTGTCTTAGGTGAACATCTTTTTAAATAATGAGAAGATTTTAATGAGGAAATCGAAAGATGTTTAGTCTTTACCTTTCTCAAAAGTCATTATCTTCAGGTCAGTTTTCTGGGTGCTGAGCAACACAAAAACTGTGTTGAGAAACTCATTCAGTTTCTAAAATCTATTGCTTGGCCTTGAACCTCTAACACGAACTTCTGCACAAAGATCTTAGAATAACAGTTTTCCACTTCCTCCTCCTTCCTCAGCTAAAGACAACCCTAATAGCAGTCAGCATAATAAAAAATCTCCAACATATAAAAGCAACTTACCAACGGTAGTCAGCTAATCTCTGAGACACCCTGCGTTGTCTCACCTATTCTGAGGCAGCAAAAAACTCATTAGTACCAGGTGAATCATGTCCCCAAGTTCAGCCAGCTCATCCTGGGGTGGTTATTGCCCATCTAAAGCTGTCTTGGGCAAAAAGACCTTTGTTTCCCTCCCATTTTGGCAGTACACTGATGTAACCTATTTTTCCAGAGCACGTATTTCTCTGCAGTACAAAAGTCCTTTTTGAGATCACTGTGACCTAAGACCTCTGTTTCTCACCACCGATTTCTATAGTCTTATTCTCTTGAAAGTGTTGCAGTTCCCCAGGCTCCAAATGAAAAGTTTGTTTGGTTTGCCTTTTTACAGAAAAGCTACTTCAGAAAAACAACAACAGTAGTTTAGAACAAGCAGTGTTTCTTTTCTATATAGGAAAAGTAAACAGAAAGAACCCTATTTCCTTATCTTAACTGTATAGGCATTTTTAGTTGTTGCAGGTAGTATTTTTGGCATAGTGGTTTCCTCAGTATGGCTGAGGCTATGGCTTAGATTTCCATTCCTAAATGAAAACCTTTTAAAGGTGTCCTTTTATTTATTTGTTTCATTTCTGAAATGTTCTGAACATCTCAGTATATTTAAGAAACACTTATCAGCTATTGACAACTCACTTTCATATTGATAACACAAGTTTAGAAATATGCTCTCTCAGATACTCTGTGGTGGTCCTAATGACTTTCTTTGGAGTCTCACCCTGAGCAGTAGCTTTGGCAGAGAAGCATCGTCTTATCTGAGACCAAACAGCAATTTTAAAAGAAAATAACAACAAAACCCAGCAGCCCAACATGTATAATCTAACACCAGAGTTTATGCCGTGGCTCATCTGGCAGATGTTCTGAAGAGTGAAGAGTGTGCCTCTGACTATCAGAGCTGTGGTTTCTGTTCCATTGCCCTCTGGGCAATGGCAATGTGCTCCACTTAGTTTCAGCTTTCTCTATCCCAATATATTTTTAAAGTAATAGTAATTTTGAGTTTTGAGCAGAGTGGTAATATGGCTGTACCCAATCTATCCTTGGGGTTGTTTGTGGACAGCTTAGTCTTGTGCTTACTGCTGGAGAACCTCTGCTCCGAGGCCTCCTTAACACCTTCCTCCATGCCATACTGGAGGTTTTGCAATCCATGTCCTTTGCCTGCCCCCGCACAGCAGCAATTTTAGGTTGCTGGCTCAGGCAGCACTACAGTTACACAGTTGCTGTGCAAAGTTCATCATTCTGTTTTACTTTTCTGGATACCCTCCAGAGCCCGGAGGTGTGACACTGGTCTGCTTCAGGAGCTCAGAAGAGAATAGTGCCAGCTCCATGCAATACAACAGCTATTTCTACCTCTCTCTTGTGAGGTCCTTTTGAAGCTCCCAAATTAAATTTGCTCTTCAGCTCCCTGTAATGCTACTCTGAGAACTGCTGCCAGCTCACCTCTCCTCTGCCAAATGTCCACTGCTCCACTGTCTCCCCGTATCATAGTCATTTGCAGTAAAACAGCTGATTCTTCTGATTTACATTTCAAGATACAACTGGAATCAGGTGAGTTCAAGGCTTTCTATCAGTACAGGCAAAGTCACTTTTGTTGTGTGAAGAATAAGGGGCCTGTGCTCCATCAAGCAGTTCATGTTCTTGGTAAGGACAACCCAGAAGAAAGCATGGGGCTTGGACAGGGAGGTGGAGCTTTTGTCCCTATCATCTCCAGAGGTGAGTTCATGCCTGCCCCCCAGTCACCATCCCTACCCCCCCCCACCACCACCACCACCGCAGCAGCTATGCTGGGGGCTGCTGGAGCCCCACCATCCTCAAAGGAGGCAGCTGAGACCATGGACAACAATTTGCCCCTTCCCTGCTCACACCCACTCTAGGAACCTGCCTGGTTTGCCTGTGGTTACAACTAAGCCAAGGAATGAGCCCCTCGCTTTCATCACTAAGCCTGCCTTTAGCAAGGAGCGGCTGCAGCCCCTCCTAATGATAAACCAACACTGAAACACAGTTTGAATGTTCATAATCTCCTATATCAGGTTTTCATATCATTAATGCCACTAGTGCTGTGACCTTTCAGCAAGATATCAGGCACTAGCAGCAGGCTCAGAATTGCAAACTTTAATTAAAAACTGTATTTTAAAATAAAACTCAGTTTAGATGCACTGATAAGTGATTTTCACTATGTGAAATTTCAGAGTCCTTTGCTGAGAAAAATCATTGCAAGCTTCCTATTAATTTCTGGTCTAGCTGGGTTTCAAGGACAGTTTTATTAAAAATGAGCAGAGCCTTATATAATAAACCCCTTGCAGTTGTTATGACCACCTGTGCTACCTCCCACCCTGATCCACCATGTGACAGCGCAGCTAATTTTCCCACTTCCTAGCAAGGAAATTGAGCTGCTACAATTTTAGACTTTTGGGCTTACATACACATATTTGAGACTTCATTATTTTTCACCATGGCAAGGCTGGAGCTGGCAGAGGTTGCATCTAAACACCTTTAAGAGCTCCTTTTCTGTGCAGAACACTGTAAAAGTTCAGATGAAATCATTAAAGTTTCTGAATGGGCATGAAAGCAAGAAACAAGAGGAAAATAAAAATGGGTTCCTAGTTGAAGTACAGAGCACTGACTGTACAGAAAAGATCTCACAGGAGACCATCTTAATGGATTACTGTTAATAAACATTACAGTTTATAAAACAAACAACAGGATGGCACTCATCTGAACTGAAACATAAACATGGAAATTATGACTCTTGAGGCTTGCTCACCACAGATAAATTGCTTCCTGCTCTCTCCTCAGTCCCAGGTCTTAGTTATAAGAAAACACTAATTACTTCTCGCTCTCCTTCTTAACCACCAATCCACCAGTGACTCAGTGGAAAAGGAAAAAAAACCAACCAACCCCCCCAAAAACCAGTTTGATCACATCTCTGGGGATCAGCCTTTTTGGGTTGTGCCCATCTCTTTAATTTCATGGGGAAAACGCCTTAGTCTTAGCCACAAACAAACACCAGATGACTTCTCCTTTTCCAGAGGAAAAGCAGGACAATTCAGTTAGGGGAGAAACTTGGCAAGCTGAAAAATGGAAGGTAAGGGAGGAGATTATAATTAATGCATACAGGGAGTTTACATGCTGTGTCCTCTCCATGGTGAGAATGTAGTAAGCTGTCTAATTGGAGCCTGGTTTTTGGCTCCTCTTAAATTCCTCAGAAAACATTGCACTTCACAATCTGCATAGTTAGATTTTGTAGGTTTTGGCCACAGGAGAAGCCTAATAAAAGTACTGGGATGAAGAGGGCAAGCTATTTCAGGCATAACATTCTGGAGCAACGCAAAGAGGTCACAACTGGTGAGAATCTGCATGAAATTGCATTAGGCACAGATGAAGTGTCCAGTCATCTTTCTGCCCAAACTCATAACTATATTAGCACACACAAACAACACAGTCACATCCTATTTTTATGCCCAGCAACTGTCCTCTTCACTGGTCTTTGACAATCCTGGTCAATTGTTGCTGCCCTTCAAAAGAATTTTTTATTTTGATTTCCAATCCTACCTTGGGTGTTGCCAGTGGATTTGTGTCTGAAAAGGTGCAGTGACACTCTGGAAGGAGAGTGGATGGAGATCATTCTTGCATTTGCTCAGAGCCTGTGGAAGACCTACAAGTGAAAGCTTGGTTACCTAAATATTTGCAGTTCAATAGGTTATTTAGGTCTGAAAGAAAATTCCTTAAAAATTAATTCCCAATATGCAAAAACTAATGTTAAAACAGCAACAATGCCTACTAGTTTAGCCAAATAAAGTGGATACCTATCCAGTAAATTATGCAGCCAACTGCAAGATTTGTGAGGCAGATCTGAAAGCTGAAAGCCTCAAAGCCCTTGAAGTTTCATAGCTGACATTCAGGGGTGTGAATTGATTGAGTGAGGACAACACAGTCACCTGGTAGGGAAGTGGAAAGACTAATCATGAGTATTAACACTGTGGGTATCGGCCCCAGCTTCATGACTCTGTTGTGCCTAGGAGTTCCTGTAGCTTATAGACAATGAATAAGAATTTAAGTAAAATATAGACCATAAGAAACCTGCATCTTTTACTAAAATGCAGTTAGGTATATGACATTTCAATTTCAACGTGGTGTTTTAGCTAAGTGATATAAGTGGCTGCTTTTGAGTGAAGTTAGAAAGTGCAACTACTAATGAGGTTTAAGGAAAAACCACTCAAAGAAAACAGTGCACACTGAGGGCAATGTTACAGCTTCAAACACTTACATGGAAGTATCCCTGCTCTGAAACTGTTTACTGAAGTCACAACCTTTATTAACTGCATTCCTTTCCTCCTAGAAGACAGAATTCAACTATAAATTATTTGGAAAGGCCAGAATCTCCACATTAATTTACCGAGGCTTTCATCCTTCTGTGCAGTAGTGTATTTTTTAATACTGTTCAAAAGATATCAAGTACCTTCTTTCCAACCTATTCACCAGCTCTAAATGGGATTTGACATTATGAGGTCAGCTTTGCTTTGCCTCATAGATGACTAACAAATTTGCAGAGACATAGGTTCACTGTTCTCACATGGATCACTGCTCAACAGACCACCAGTTTTTGATGGCAAACATTTAACTTTCAGCCATTAAGTGGAAGATGAAATTCAGGTTGTAACAAATTACCTCGCATCTAAACAATGTTAAAGTTGCCCAGTAGGAGTGCCTTTAGACAGTGGAACAGCACATTATTTTTAAATTGCAAAGTTCAGTCAATGACGTGATAGAGTTCAGATCTGAAACATTTTACTGAGCTATTGAAAGGCCTGCACAGTGATATGTATTTATAGTGAACAAGAGTAGAATGGAAATCCATTTCCACAGGGAGAAGATTGCAATCCCCCATATCTTCTCCTTCCCCCCAACTTAAAGCAAACAGTAATTGTGAAATGCACTGTAAAGTATAACAGTAGTTATGACGGATTTCTCTATAAGGTTGTCATATTAAACCAATTTCCCTGACATTTAAACTGTGTTGGCATCCTGAACAAAATATGTTTTCACCATGATGATATTACAGTGTTATTTCTAGCTGCTATGAATTACTCTTTTCCCCTTTATGATCATGTTGCCTATATGGCTGTTCACATCAGCTTCCCACTTAGGAGTGTTTTCCATCTTGAATAAGACTGGAAACCTATATAAGGGGGAGGAAAACAAAGAGGAGGAGTAAAAAAAAGGAATACATAAAGAAGGAATACAGGTAGTGGTACTATTTGGGGCAGGGGTGTAGAGATGAAATCATTTAACACTTTGCACTTCAAAAAAAGCTCCATTGAAAACTTTTTTTGGAATATTTGGCAAATTTTATTTACTGGTTGCTTTTTATTGCATCATGGGTGAGGGAACAAAAAAAGGGTATATCTCTCATGAAAGGTTGGTGCTGAAAAGGTTAAAGATGCTGGTGAAAACAAGCTTCCAGAACAGATGGGAAGCATAGGTTTGATAGCGAACTATCTGGAAATGCAGCTACAGGCGTGATGCAGGGAGCTCTCAAACAGACCATTTACAGGTGTGTGGTTGATTCTTGATGTCTTCCTCCTCAACCTTACTCCCTGCTTTGGATTTCTCTGCTTTCTTGGCTCTCAACAGAAATCTCTTGTATTCATCTCCACTTTTAACCTGTAATGCAGTTTCTTGAATAATCACATCCTTCTGCTGTACCAGAGATCCTAAAAGGAAGAGACCTGAATGGAGAAGAATCTGAGGATTTTTTTAAATATGAATGACAAGGTGAAAAAAGAATTCATATTGCCTGCAGAGATAATGAGAGTAAATTATGCTTTTCTGTTTCCTATTGCATGTGTTGAGGGAGTGTGCCCTGAAAGGAGGATGGCTAAACACAGGAAGGTTGTGTTTGGAGAAAACCTGAGACACGCAAAGGAGAAGAGAGACTGATGGAGAAGGGGACAAATAAATATAAGGAAAAAGAACATTGGGAATGATACAGAAAGAACCTCAAGGAACTGGAAGGAGAGCATCAACAGGAAGGGAAAAGAGATTAAGGAAATCTATGCAATTTATTATTTTATACAGTTTATTTGGTCAGCCCATCTAAGCTCTCTTTAAATGATTCCACTTTGTTTGCAGTGATAGCTGGAAAATTCACCAGTTTAACTAGTCAATATTTGGCATAGTAGGGCTCATAACAGAGTTAGTTATAAATCCATCAGGGATGTTGGTTGTAAATGTATCGGAGACCTCTATGCATTTTTACTACTCAAGAAAATTGCATAATTCAAAAGATATTGCATCACCCATCAGTGAATGGATGAACAAATGTCAGAAAGAAAACTCTGCCAACCTGGAATCTAGGCGACCTCCTCTTACATGGTCACTGTTACTTGCTGAGGCTGTTACTCCTCAAGAACAGGCAGGAAGATATTGCCACTTGGAGCTCAGTGAGGAAATTTACTCAGCTTCATGAGTCTAAAAGACAAAGGAAATGAGTACCATGAATGCCATGTCTCATTCTCCTTCTTCTAGAAGGACTGGATAATTTATAGACCTCCTGATTGTTTTCTGCAATTATTGTGGCAATCAATCCATTAACACTGAAGAGAGGTGATCACTTTAGATAGCCAGTATAAATATTTATCTTTCTGGAAGTCAATTACAAGAAAACTGCATAAGAAAAAAAAAAAACTCTTCAAAAAGACCCAAGTGAGCAAAACCACAGCTATAACAGAAATTCAAAATATTAAAATTGAGCATTGTATAACAACTTTTGAACTGAGCCAAAATAACCCCCAAAATGTCAAAAAAGTGCAGGTACTTCTCACCGTGGGTACTTGGCCTATTGTCTTGGAGTATGAAACATTTCACAACTGAAGGTCATAAAAATGTGCTCAGAAGGATGTATTTATAGGAAGTGTTCTTGCTCCTCACTGTTCTTTGTGTGGGAATTATTGTGACAGACAGTTCTGCTCTTTGTTTATAACTACTGTGGCAGCCGGTGCTGTTGAATTAGTGCTCTTTACTTTTATGAAAAGAAAAATATTGTTTCAACATTTCTTCAGGATTGAGGGGACAATTTCAAATTTATGAGGAAGAAAATTTCCAGTTTAAACTTTGACCTCCAACTAACACTGAGTTAGAAAAAGATGAGAATATACACCCTAAAGACCACAGAACTTCATTGTTAAATATGCAGTCATTATTATTTTACTTCATTTTTTAAATTAAAAGAAGATTAAGACATCTTTATTAAGATTATTCTGTGCAATTAGAACAAAACCCATCTACACTGAATGAAGCATTTCAAAGGTTTTAGAATTATTAATACAACAATGCCTAAGTACAACATAATCATACCATGGACCAAATCAATGATCTTTCCGTTTTTCTTTTCTATATACCAATTATTTTGAATAAAGGCATAAAAATGTTTCCTCTTGAAGCATGAAGTCAAAAAGTCTTCATATATATTTATGTTAGCATAAGTAGAAAACAACAATATGCTATCTAAATGGAGAACTGCCTGTTTCTTTTTATACTTGCTTCTACATCAACATCTCTCCCTTTATTCATCCTGTGGCAATGAAAGCCAAGGTTATTTTAGCACTATGATTAAAAAAAAACCTGTATAAATTTAGGATATCTTATATTTCTCCTTTACTGTGACACTTATTTACTCCCCAGTGAACTTGTTTTTTTCTACACCTATTATTTAACAGGTAACATGAAAACTACAGTGTTTGAGGTGAATAGTCAGCATTTATTCAGAGCATTAAATACTTTTTTTCTGTTACCAGTTCTGTTTTGCTTTTCATGCAGCCTAAGTCTTGTTATGATTGAGCTGTTCAGAACAGCACCAAAGTCTCTTTTCTCAGTGGCTACATGGGCACAAGAAGGCTTAAAGAAATTCTTGACAATATTAGGGTGTTCAGCAGAGAACAGAGCAACTCGGCAAGATCTGTAGAAGTTCTTCCTCAACTGTTTCATGTTTGTCAAGGTCAAGTCTTCAATTTCCTAGTTTTCAGTGTCTTCTTATTCTTGACATCTTCAAGTTATACTTCTGGCTTCAAAGTCATATCATGCTAGATGATCACACCGTTCTCTCAAAAAATACTCCAGCAAGGAATGGGAAAGCACCCAGTCTCAATCCCTCCTTGCTCTGCAGAGAGAATTTCCATTAGTTCTGTGCAGAGTGTGGGAGCAATGAAGTTCTGCACTGTTTTCCCAAGTGATATCAGCGATGAAGAATAATGATGGTGACAGATGTGGCAGAGCGATATTGTTCTTATGCTGTTTTCCAGTAAATCTTACAGTGGTTGTATAAATTAGAGTTGTTTGACAGTGTGTTGTGCTGGGACTGGGCAGCTGAGAGCCTGGGTACTGGATCAGCTTTCATCTGGAGTTGTAATTCTAAAACCTGTCTACTGGAAAATGTTGCCCTATTGGTAGAGATCACAGTTGAGATAGACATAAAAAAAAAAAGCAATTCCTGTATTCATACAAAAAAAAGGGGGGGGAAAGTCATCAGTAGGCAACCAAAACCCAGGGTGGGTTAGAGAAATAGCATATTCTCAATATTATCTTGAGGGAATCTTATTTTTGGCAAGCGCAAGGATGTCTCACCTGAACATCCATCCCATTTAAAGTGTCACCAGCTAGGCTCAGAATAAATAAGTGCTAAACTCACCTCTGGTGACCTTGGTATTTGCATTTTAAAAAGAAAACTTGCTTCAAATAAGGAACCTGGTTTCTTCCTTTTTTTTTTTTTTTTAAACTTTATTTCCCCAGTGGAATCATTCCAACAAAACCCATTTTGACCAAAATTTTTCACAAATTACAGATATTTCAGCAGAATACCAAACACCAAAATATTTCAGTGAAAAGTAACAAGGCATCAGTTTGCAAAACTAAGGCATAAGCAACTTATTGAATAACACTGGTAAAAACCAAATCTCTCCATGACCCCAGGAAAAATGCTTCTACTCCAATTTCTTTGTAAGATTTCTGATTTAAACCAGTTCTTAATATATTTCATGAGAGTTGCAGTGGGTTTTGTACAGTGTTTTGACATATAACATGAGGCAACTGCTATGGTGACCCACTGGGAAATGCAACTTTTAAGAAACTTTCTCTATAATACATGCATTTCCCAAGGATTTACAGTCAACTGGCTCATATAAAGCACTGGAGGATGTAATTTACTGCATAGGTCTTTAGAGGTCAAAACTGACAACATTATTAATTGTCCTACCAAAGAATCCAACTGTATAAGCGATATAAACAACACCAAGCACTAGGTGAGGAAGAAGAAGGTTTACAGCCAATATCTATTCATCATGTGTCATCTTGACAGGACAGGTGATGCTTCCAGAAAAGCCTGCCAGGCTGTCACCTGTGTTTATAACAAAATTGGTTTCTTCACATATGTATGTTAACATGGTGCATTAAAGTTTTGCTGTTCAGCTTTAGAGAAACTCATCCACTACACAGTGGTGTTGTCTCATCTGAGTTAAAACCATATGGTGTTTCCTTACAGATAATATGTTGTACTCTCAGGAAGATAGTCATATGTAGACTGGTGATACACATCCATTTTGTGAAGTCTCTTAAAACTTACTTGGATATCAATTTAAACCCACCGGGTTAAAACACCTGTGAGAAATTACAATTTTAATTGACTGTCTTGGATAACGTGCTGTTGCCATGAAATCCTAATGCTACTTTCCAGTAGAGTAATGCTTCCCAAAGAGAAGCAGAATGTTGAAATGAATGACGTGACAAAACTATCACTGTAAAAAAACCAAATCCAGAAAATAATAATTTTAAATTCTTCTAATAGAAGTGCGGTGAGTTAAACCTAGGTAATACCAATATACTGAGAGAATATGTACTAAAGGAACATTTGATGCAGATATCTAATATTCAAACAGCATACATTTTTGTCCTTTTGAAAAATGTTCATGTTCAGAGATGCACAATAGTTTTATTTGTACCTAACATTAATCCAATAAAAAATGTTAGGAAAAAGTATAGTCTGCCTCTGATTCTTTAAAATAGGGACCTATACCTCACTGCAAAGTCAGCTGCAGTTTATATAATTATAATTCATATAATAATGCATCTCTAAGTTTGAAATTTTTCCAGCTTCTGAATAAGTGCTTGAATAAATAACTCCTTAAACTGATTAAGTCCCTTGTTTAAGAAACATAAATGCAGATCTTTTATGTCAACTACTGTTCATGTTTGCATACCAACATATTTGCCTACCTTGAAATATAATAGTCTAAAAATAACTTTTAAGAAACATTTAGATGAAATGTCCTGTTTCAACCTGTGATAAAATAAGTATTTTTCCATAACATCTCACAGGTTTGTAAGGAAACCAGCCTAGGTATCGTGTCTTTCCTTGGCTGCTGAAGAAGATGCCTAAGGAATGTGAAATGATACGGGCAAATGCTCTCGGTAACCTCCCAGGCTGTCAAATCTTAGGCAGCACAAGACTAATAGCTCTTTTATAAAGCACCTCTCTTAGCAACACTCCTCGAGCCCAAAGGCTCAGAACATCAACTTTTTGAGGGAAAAGCGATAAAGGTTCACTAACATAGATAAGCTGTATTTTGATCCAGAAACAAGTCACAGAACTCATTAGCAGGTAGAATTATAAAGATAATGGACTAGGACTCCTATGGCTTGGTCACATGGAAACTTAGAGTATTTAAGTTCATTTTGCTTTATTACAGGGTTTATGGTAATTTGCAGTCATGGTCTGCAGATTTCTTCTAAATGCTGTTTCTCTGCAAGAACCCAAAGGGAGGCACAAAGGGCCACAGAATTTATTTTAGTTCTCTAGGTTTAAAGCAGGAGTGACCACTCTATGGCTCACACACCACAAGGGATGCTATACACTCTCAGCTGTGACAGGACTCATATCTCAAAGAGAGAAAGAATTATAAACCAGTGTTGCACTCCCAGAAAACGAACCTATAAAGCAACAAAATTCAAGTAGCAAATAACCAAAATGAACAATTTTCAGTCAGGAAGACACCCAGTGATGAAAAGTTCTGCATGTAGTCACAGCAGCACAAATCCTTAACAGCTGCCTGCGGGCCTGGCATTGCACAGTACAAGGTTTGCCTCATCTGTGACTGATGACGCTTCAGAAAAAGAAAATGATAAGGGAAAAAAAGCCCTCGGAGAATGCAGCCGTGGCCTCACCTGCCTCATTTTATGAAATAACTTCAAGAGTTACTTCAGATTTTGTTATAAGTGGGTATATTGTGATCATGAACAGGAAGACCAAAACATCACCAAAAAACAGGAAAAAAAAGATGATGACATGGTAAGGAGAAAAAAATAATATGGGAAAGCCATGTCTTCTTTACAGACTGATTTTCAGCCTGTTTGGTTTGTGAGACTAAACCCACAAAAGAAGTTCTACACAGGGTAGCATTTCATGGAAACCACAAAGAAATTATTCCAAAATATCTTGGCAAATGTGTTACGTGAGCAACTCTCATACCAGAAAGAACAACAACCACCCAGTAAAACATTCATTTGAAGTTCGTTCATTCTATACACACACACACACACAGACATCTATATATATCTATGAACTTTTACACACACATTATAAGGATGTAGATATATAATGGCATAGCATATATACACACACAGACATACTCATACATACAATACATAATAAAATAAAATGTATTTTATGATACTGACATGAAATAACCCTAATTCCAATTTACAGGAAGCAGTAAAGCATTGAAAGAATTAGCCAGCACTGATGTGCATAGCAGTGGCCTAGAAAAAGCAGATAACAATTGATGGGACTGTACTTTCACATAATATAAAGATGAAAAGGATTTGAGGAAGTGCCCAATGATATATCAGCCCAAATTACTTTTTAAACAGCTGCATATAAATAATTTTCACTTGCAAGTCATGAGAGTTGTGATCCTACTGTCTTGTGATCCTATAGCTGAGTATTTTTGCTCAGTGTACTCATGGAAACTTTGCTATAATTGACTAACTGCTTTTACTCACTTCTAGCAACACTGCCCAAAGTTTGTTCAGAGAGTCAAAAAAATGTCCTAAAAGTGTGACAGCTATTAGAAATCACAGGCTTGATTAGACAGTGAGTGCTCAAATGGGACACATACCTTGACTGGTGAGGAGAACGATTGTGCTGTCTTGCTAGAACATGCAAGAAGGAAAGTTTGTGCTGTTCAGTGTAAGTTTTTCAGACACTATGAGGCTATTCACCTAAAAGTCCCATCTGAGTCAAAGGCTTTGAACATCATTTGTTCATGTTAAATATTCTGCTCTTTGCTGCATCAACTCAGTATATGCTCATTAAATCACCAAGGCACTCATAACTTGTTCTTTGAAGAAGCATGAGACAATATTCTGCTGAAGTGCTCATTGGCTGCCAAAAGGTAAAGCTTTTCAGAAGCAGGCTAAAGTGAAGACTTGCTCATTAAGACTGCAAACCATTCGAAGACAAGACAAGGCCTGGTTAAGTGATCTAGCTTTTCCTACAAACCCATATTTCATCTCAACAACTTTACATAGTTCCTACAGTTTAGATGACACCACAAACACTTATGAAAATCCTATACTCCATTGCTTTGTCTGTTCTGTAAAGTCCTTAGGTGAAGAAGCCCTGAATAGTTTTTACTTTCCTTTCGATCTAATTCAGTAACTGATCTTCCATGGTGTTACTATGTCTTTGGAAAAATCATTGCTTTTCTTTCCTTCAATGCACTGGATTTTTGGAGCAAATTACTTTCATACCTTGGTCTTTTTTTGACAGTATTAAAGAAAAGAAAAACCCTCATATCAGTGCATCTTTTCTTCTCTAAGGTGAGGGATGCCTGGACACTGGAAAAAAAAAAAAAAGGTAAGATAATGAGAGTATTTTGCGAGGAATTCCAGACCTGTGTCATGGGTTACTTCTCACTGATACATAGATGTTAGGCTGTATGATTCTGACTTGAAACAAGACTGCTGAAAGATGAGATAATCTAAACCACTATCCAGGCTCTGAATGACTTTGAATACTTTTTACAGAATGCCTCTGCATTAGCATTTCAGTTCAGACCACCAATGTGCTTTTGAATTAAATTTTGGTTTTTCCTATTCACCGTGCCTTGGTCTGCATCGCAAAGCAGTCTTAGAGCACACAAACTGGTTCCTTTCTGATCAGGCTAAACTGAGGGATGCACTTTATTATCTCACCCTACTTGCTTCATCCATGACTGTGTGTTCGGTCCACGAGATCAGTCTGGGGCTAGTCCAAAGGAAAACGTAGGAATGCCCACAGTGTGTCTGCTGGATCCTCATCACCATCTGCTTTTCTACATAGAGCCTCTCCATTGTGTAGCGTATCTTGCTAAGATATACACAACTTTGGGAAGGCCTATAATTTTCTGCTGTACCTAAATATATCTAGAGCG
Source organism: Gorsachius magnificus (assembly GCA_034008185.1). Lineage (NCBI taxonomy): Eukaryota > Metazoa > Chordata > Aves > Pelecaniformes > Ardeidae > Gorsachius > Gorsachius magnificus. The sequence continues at coordinate 115,714,316 of CM067081.1, read as the reverse complement.
AAATATAACCGTCTCATAGTTATACCTTAAATACAATCCAGCCTATAACCACAAATAAATTAGACAGCACCAGCTAGAATGGTTCAGGATTACCAAGGGAAAGATGAAATTATAAAGTTAATTCTGAAATAATGTTTAATTCTAAAACAATTTGTGGATTAAATAAGGACAGCACAATAGAAATCAGTGGAGTTAAAGATTACTATGCCATCTCTGAACTTGGCTCACAGACTCATATTGCTAGTGGATGTTGGAAATACAATTGCAGTGCACTAATTTCCTGCATCTTAGGATCCCTATAGATACATTGAATATAACAACGATATGCTTAAGTACTCAGTTAGTCCATAGATACTATTAAGACAAACTATTTTCAGTCAGCTTTGGCTCATTATATGTGTGAAATAGTGGTCAGCTCCAACAACCACACTACAATAAAAATTCTTGCTAAGTGGCATGCATTTTAACAATGCACAAAATTTCTTAATGTGAACTATTTCAGATTATTACCATTTTCCATAACCTTTTCAGAAGACCTAATAAAACCATTTAAAGTTTGGGATCATCAAAATATTTTTTCCCCTGTGTATATTTTAATTTGTAAACTTTGTAATTTTAACTTGCATTTTAATCATGTAAGTTATAGAAAATAGCATAAGATATAATATATAAGATATAAAAGTTCAAAGATTGATAAATGTAGAGTTAAAAAAGAATAATTTCCTGCCTCTTATTTTATTGTTGGTAGACAGATAGTACAGACAAAAGCATACTACAGTTCCCATTACAATGTTTGCAATGCCACTGAAAAATAATTAATGTTACTTTAGCATTAATGGAATTCCAGACTCCCAAATTTGCATTACTTGCTTTCACTGAAAAATGAAGAGCTTTGTGAATAACCCTCTACAACTGAAGGGTCTAACATTATCTTGTGAATCCAGCTAGCTCTTTCCTCCCTTCCTTACATATTTCAAGCCAGAATGCTCACAGCCTTTTCCATATTTGGTCTCCAAATCTTTATAGCGCCCGCGATATTTCAAATGCTTAGTTTCCATTCCATGGGGCCAGATTGCTCTGCCAGGCTGCAGGGCCAGGGTAAATGCATTTCCAATTTCAAAGCTGTTTGTTTTGGTAAGTCTAGAGAGAGAGGTTCTGAAATTGGTATACACTCATTTTTTGTGTTTACCAAAAGGCTGTTTCAGATGAGAATTATTCCCATATCTCTCAACTTGCCAGAGTCCACATGTGCAGCATAATGTCTAACAAAGAACCAGAATGAGGGACTCCAAATATTTACTAAAGAAAAAAAAAAAAGCACTCCAAACTCAAAATCCTTAAAACACCACAGACTTCATTCCACTTAAGAAACAGCTCTTGCTATATCATTGCTTATTGGGGGTGAGGGGGAAAGTGTTGTCTCTAAGGTAACTTTAACAAGAAAATTGAGAGGAAAAGGAGCTTTTAAACTATGTAGAATGGTGGTAACTTTGACTTTAATTATCTTTTACATGAAGAGAGCCCTCAAACTAAAGAACATTTGAGAAACATGGTTGGTTTCATGTTACTGTGGTAAACGAAACTGCAGTTGAGAAGATGCCTTGAATTAGATATTTTGGTTACAAATTTGCAGTGCCTTGTCACAAGTTCTCTGAGGCTATTAACACCATTATTATATTATCTGTATAAGAGTGGTGCCTATAAGACTCACATGAGATCAAATCTCTATCACTGTAGGTATTTTATAAGTGCTCTTGTACTCACTCTCACATAAATACCAATGAAATGCAATGAAGGAAAAAAGAAAAATGGCAAGAACTGGAAAACTAGTTGTTGCTCTGAGTCAAATAGGGCATGTCTATCCTGCCTTGCATTGGTCTGAGAGGGGACTTGGGCATGCTGTACCCCCTATACCCCACATTCCACACTGTCAGGAAGACCATACCGCTAATTCACTGCTTATCCATCTCCTACAACATGACTGCACACCATGGCTGTGTAGAGCAACTCAGTAGAAGATTTATTGAGTCCCCCGGTTGGTGGCAAAGATGAGGAGCTCACACTATAAGCATTTCAGTGGGTTTTACTTTGAGATAACTAGCTTAGCCCCGTGGGCTGAGTTCTTGGTAGCATGCTGGAGGGTATCTTCCAGCTTAATTTCATGGCAGGGGAGTCTAGTTTGTGCGCTCTGAGGCTGCTTCACACTACAAACCAAAGCTCATCACATAAGTGAGTAAATGAGGATAACTGGGGGATTTGCTTCAAAAGCACACTCCTGACCCAGACTGTAACACTAACATGCACACATACCTAAGTGTTGTGCCACTGTGGGGAGAGTCTTGCCCTCTCTGTCAGTCAGCCCCATGGCATTACGGGATGGGGAGAGGTAGATTCAGCCAGACACACCACCTAGTCAAGGCTTCCCCCTCACCAAGCTCTAGGACGCCAACAAGGTCTGCAGCTTAAAATGGGCTTATATCCAAACACCTTGGATTTGAGTGTCTTCTGGGTCAACCGCCTATTTCTGGGAGAACAGCCAGAATGAAGAAACCCAGATCCCCTCTCAGCCCAATGGCTTACAATATCCACATTTTTCCCCTTGGTCAATATATACTGCACAGAAATGGTTGCCACAGCTCAATAACTTTACCATTATAAAGGACTGAGTTCACTCCCCTTCCAACATTTTGTGTTGTCATAAGTTCATGTAAGCAGCTGTATTTTAGAGCCAGCAATATGAAATCTTCAGTGGGACCACTATCTTTATAAAAGTTATTATACAATAGAAGGAAATTTCATTCTCCAGATAACTCATGTGTGATTTACAATATTTACTTTCTCTTGGTAATTTTTTCTCTCATCAGGAAAGTATGTTTCATGGGTATATCATGTATCGTATTTTAAATAACAAATTTTAGTGCATGATATCCAATACCACATTCATTATTTTAAATAAGACTAGGGAATCTAAAACTATAGGAAAAAAAGTGTCATATATGTCTAATCCATAAAAAGAAAGTTTATTAACCTCATAAATATTTAAAAATAAGTGCTATATTAGAATTTTGGAAAATGCTGGTTTCTTAAGGTAGTTCTTAAAATCTAATGGGAGAGCACTGCACTTAAATATATTGATAGCCAACCATCTGAAATAGATTGTTAACAGTTCCAGAGGAAACCTAACATTATTTTTCAAAGAATCCCACAAATACTTATATTTATGTATGAGTGTATATATATGTGTGTACATGCATATTTATATATACACATACATGCACGCCCACCTAAAGTTACTTAATATGCATATACTGAATGTTACATATATGCATAAATGTGCAAAGCTGGGGCCAAAATGAGAAACTGTTATTTACATATTTTGTTTCAAAACACATTATTTTAGGCAGTGCTCTCTCTTGCTGATTTGAGAAAGTCACATCATCTTTAATTCATGTGGACCAAAGCAGCGGGAGATAAATACTTTTTACTTTTACTGAAAACTTTATGACTTATGTCATTTCTGCCCTAACCTTGACAACACTTAAGAAGCATTTATAATAATATATAAAACGTTTCATGAATTCACAAATATGACATCTCAGAAATGTGAAAAAGCAATCAGGGAAAACAAAATGGAAATTAGACTATTTACCTGCCTTAAACCAAGAAAGTTCAGCGAGCAGCCAGAGGTGGTAAAATGGCCCATACTGGGGTTCAAAAGCCTTGTTTTGCAGAATAGGGTGGGAAAACGGTTTCTAGAACATACCAATTTTGTTAGAGTAACAGAACCCAGAAAACTATCAAGTATAGAAGTATTTATGCATAAATATATCACAATGCATAAAACTGCAAAAATATTTTCTAATTTGTTCATGAAACATAAAAATGGAACTCTTTAGAATTTATAATAATAAATATGCATTTACACAAATGTTAATGAATTTTAAAAATGTGTATCAGTCTAAAATGACTAATGAGAATACCTGGTCTTGTTTACATCTGACTTCAGCACAACTCTGTTTAGATGGAAGAAGACCCATTTGGTATGTGGAATTCAAGGGCACATATAGGAGCACACACATTTGCATGATGTACATGACTGCATGCAATAATTGCCTAAAAATATTCAACTTTTCTGAGGGTATCCACTTCAGCCAATACATACCTTTGCCATCATTGAGCTCCCCAACTGTGACCAACACATAGTGCAAAATTTAATGATGCTGCCCTCCAGAATCCTAACAGTCTATCTTGTCTGAAATATTTTATATGGTTTAGATAAAATAATCTAGCTAAATTTGCCTACAATACCTATATCATCTCTGTTACTGGAACACCTGGGCTCCTCACTGTCTTTTAGTCTAAGCATCCATTAAGAAAAGTAATTTTTACTGGTGGTTCACAGACTGTGAACCTCAGAGCAGAGCTGTACAAGACATTTGGAGAGCTGTTCCGAAAGTCCTGTCCTGCCAAAAGAGGAAAGGTGGAGCACAGCTTCCAAAAGCATCTGATGAGTACCAAAGTTGTGTGTAAGGAAGAAAAAGTACGCTCACTTCCTTTTGGATGAAAGGCACAAGATCAGCTCAGTCAGCCATTAAACCTTCCTACCCCATGCTATTGCCAACCTTTAGATTCTTTGCTACCTACTGCAATCCCTTGCTTGGGGCAAGGAATGCATGCAGCATGTTGGAAGAGGTTGGTGACTATACATGGGTTTTCACCAACTTCAGCTTGCTGAAGGAGTCATCTAACCTAAGTAACCCAAGACACAGAGTTACTCTTCTCCAAGAGCTGCAGGTGTTTTATGGTGAGCTGCAGAGAGGTACCCCTCTTTGATCTCCGTTCGGGATTAAGACTCTCTCCATCACCTAAGGATTTAGGTGTCTGGGTTTGCTGCTTGTCACAAGGTAGAGGTGTGGTAATGGCTGCCCTGTATTTAATGACTGTCTGGTTAGCCGCCAAAGTCCACCATGTAGGCTTTCAGAGTCTTCTGCATACTTAAGTCCTTGTATATGCAAAGTCAGGCTTTTGACATGCCCAGAATACCTTTCCCTTTGGGTTGCACTATCCAGGTCTTCTTGAGACAAATTATTTTTCAACCCTGCAGAACCTGAGGATTTTGACCATCTGAGCAGGAAGTCTGGATGACCCATAGTGCCAGACAAATTCCACTGCAGATTCAGGATCAACTTAGAGCAAATGTGCTCAGTATCCAGAAAATGTGCTAAATACCACACAGTAAATCTGACAGATTCTGGGATTGCTGGGCTCAGCAGATTCCCAGCCTGGTAGGTCTGCAGACATTTTAAAGCTTATAGACAGAAATAGGGAGAATATAATCTAAGATTATTTGAATTTATCACCTGAGGAAGGTGTTCTAGCAATGAGTGACAGGTATTCAGGAGTGATCAGAGGCTTTCACTTTCGATGCTAGAAGCAGTTTGTTTTGTATTGAAAGATTAACTAGTAACTGGACCAGAAAAAGGGAGGGAGGAAGCTTGAGAGGATGTTACTTTTTAGCCTGGTAGTAAGGGAAAATAGAAAGTATGTCCGTCATGACCTGCCATTTTTTGTGTAAGAAAGTGTTAGGTAGATTTGCTTTGACACACAGTAGATTTGGCCACGCAGGCAAGACAGGGGAGGAAATCTTTATTTGTGGTTTTTTTTTTTCCCAGGATTAGATATTGCAAGGCACACTCACAAATAGATGTTGTTAGAGCAGTTTTACTCATAACAATACAGACCTCCAATGAGCTAAGCAATAATTTTTGAAGAACTGCCCAGGCACCTTGCTCTTTCAAAAATAAATGTGAATAAGGGATGCACATATGCCGGTGGCTTTAGCCACTCACCTGAAAGCACAGATTTCTATAGCTGGGACAGAGCACTGAGGTCAAGTGTCTTGATTGCTAAACTGGACCTTAAACAACAGAACTGAATCATGGATACATCTTCAGTTTTGTAGATAGAGAAATAAAATTCCAGCAATAAAAAAGAACAATTTGGATGGTGTAAGAAAAACATAGTAAAATCACAAAATTTATGTCAAGTGGCTGATATCTTATTAAATTACATATTAACTGAATTGGATAACTGTCTAGATTCCCTGCAGATACACTTTGAGCATTTAAAGACAAAAGAAATTAAATTTGAATTAGGTACTTATTATGATCTTAGCCTCTGATCCATGAAAACGCTGAAAAACCTGCTCCAATCCATATTTATTTTACCATAAACATAAGAACTTCTCTAAATATTATATTGAATGAAGATACTTTCCTAGAATGAGGTGTTGGCTTCCAGAAACACTTTGAAGCTCGCCAAAACTTCCAACGCTATTTGGTTGTATGTCACTTTTAGATCTTTTCAGTTGAATCCTACATTGGAAACAAATTACTGTTTAAGGAATAAAATCAAAAAAAAGGAAATCAAAGAGAAACAGGTTAATCCAGTTATGCTTCCAGTTTTTACAGTCAAGTGAAAATTGAAATGTGTATATCTGTCCACCACACTCTGTGTATTTAGCAAAACCAGATACTCCTAAGTCCTAAACCTGAGGAAATTATAACGAGGATAAAGGGCATTTTTTGTCCCCTTTTTTGGTCACACTGCTTCTCTGTGAACTCACCATATATCCCCTAGTGAAACATCTCTGCAATTGGAATAGGTAAGTAGTTTTTAGGAAGGGAATTTAATATGTCATGCCTTATTATTTTGTTTTGAGGTTTTGGCTGAGATCTTCAAGTTTTATGCCACAGCCCGTTTAAGACATTTCTGTAAACTCATTTCATATATGAATCACTAAATGCTGGATTTTGAATATGAATCTTCCCACACCTTCTTTTCTAGATGAGAAAGCTCAAGATTTCTCAGCTATAAATTCAGGTTTGTCCTTCCAAACATCTTACAAGCAAATTCAATTCAGCACTGTAAGCAACAGGCCAGATTTGAAGGAGTTACCTGCTGGCAGGTAAGCACAACTTGGTGATGGGGATTACTGAAGGAAGGACTCAAAGAGTTGCAAACTGATATTTGGGAGTTGATGATTTTTATGGGTCCCTTCCAACTTGAAATATTCTATGATTTGTATGGTAATGGAAATGTAATAATATTTTTGAGGCTCTCCACATGGCAGGAAGGACTACAGATGAATGAGATGGAGTTGTAGTGTTATTGGGTAAATGAGAGGGATTTGGAGTCCACAGAAGGTGAGGAAGAAAGGTAGAGCTGCACCGGAGTGGGAAAAGGATAGAAGGGCATTGCTGGAATAACCTAATAAGTGAGGGGAGAAGAAAGCCCAGCTTTGGAATTTCACCTTCATCTTCTGCTGCTCACTTTTCTCTTCTGTTGCTCTTCTTCTTTGCTTATGATCCAAGTAACACTATCCCAGTCCCTTGCTTACCGCTTCTGTTGCCCCTGGGCCAGGGAGGCAAGTGCAAAACAGAGGCTTCAGAGTAATAAAGCAATAGCTGCCCTCATACCTGGTGCCTGCTAGTGCCACCAGAGAGTGAGACTGCAGGAGTACATCTGTGCTGACCTGCACATCCTCCAACGCCGGCAGGGCAGCCTTTCCCTGCTACAGCCTGCCTCCTAAACCAGTGCCTAGTTTCCTATGCTGTTTGCTGGCTCTGCTCCAGGTGTAAGCTCCAGCTTCCACAAATAGATCTACTGCAATCAGTGTGACTACTCATGTGAGTAATGGCTCACAGCTGGATGTAAACAGTCATGAGCTCCCTACATTTTTAGTTTTTGAATTTTAGTAGTTTTCTTTTGTGCTTTTTTTTTTCCTGAGAAATTGGATAAGTAAATTGCTTTTCCTAAGCTCCTCTACGTTTAGGATCACAATGATCACAGTAAGACAAATAAAAAGGAATCTTATTAAGCAAAGTTATCCCAATGCTGCTGCAACTCATTGCTTTTGTTGTTGTTTTATCAAGCTCTTTCGCTGATGTGGTCTTTAAGAGCACTGAATGACTCTCCTGTGATTTCAGAGCATTCCCAATTCTGCTAAATCCAACTGAGATGTTCAGAGTTTATCAGTTCAGATGTCTTTTGTGAGATCACACTGAATTCATTTTTCACCAGATACCCCATTGCTGGTAGTATGTGGGTTCAGATATGTAAGTATTAGTCCCGAATGACAGTGCCCTCGTCAAAAGTGACTAGAAGAAATTGATGCTGTTTTCTTAGATTCTTTTATTTTAATAAGTCTAAAGAAAGCCCCCCAAAAAATATACAGAAATCTCACAAGAAAATGAGGGGATTTTTTGCTGAGGAGCTGATTTTTAAATGCTTGTGACTACAGTAGGAAACACTTTGAAAAATTGTTCAGTGTCATTACTTCTGCAAAAATGATGTCGGGACCTTTGGCGAATTTAATCAGCATGCCACTGCCTACTTTATTGATGCCTTAAAATGCTTTAGTTTCTCTTGAAATCTTGATTCTGCAAACAGACAATACTATCTTCTGAAAATCCTCATACTTCCTAGCAAAAGTCACAAAACTCCTTCCTCAGAAGGATGTGGCAAAGAACTCCCTCACCAATCCTTAAAAAAGAGAATATTTAAATTAAATCTATTTGAGCTGAAATCAGCTGAAAATACTAAAAGAAAAAATCTTATTCTTTACTGAGTTTCTTCTTAAATTCTTTATACAGACATACTGCTTTGTGATTTACTTCTACATTATCATCTCTCCATCCTCCTTTCCCCATAGCTACCTCTGCACAGCCTCCTTTCCCTGACAACTACCTCTGTCTCTGGGTTGTATAGCTGATCATTCCTCATTATTCCTACTGCTAAGCCTGTTCTTTCCTTTGCAATAACTAAAATTCCTCATCCCACTTTCCCTGCTGATCTCCTGTCCCTGCCTCCAGGCCAAGTTCATCTTCCTTTCTTTGCTGCAGCTATAGCAAGGTCATACTCCTTTTTCAGGCTCTCCCTCTCACCGCATTCAGTTCATATACTCTGCTCTCACACCTCTATAAAACTCTTCCTCTAACCAGAACTGACCTCTTCTTTCCTTATAGTCTCTTAGTACACCTGAAGTTCAGTGACGGACAAATAGCTCCAAAAAAGAAGATGAGTTAAGAAAGCCACGAAGGCTGCACAGCACATTCCCACTCCAATTTTCAACATTAACAAGCATTTTTTCTAGTGCCTCCTATTTCAGCGACTCCCTAATTCTGCCCCAAATCTCTTTGTGACATCAGAATTTCTATTTGTAAAATTTTTAGAACTGAAGTCCACATGAACAATTGCATATGAAATTTTAATTTTGGGAAACAAACAAGAGGAGTTGGAAGCTATCGTGCTGCTAGAAAGCTACGACCTGATCGCCATTACGGAAGCTTGGTGGGATGAATCCCACAACTGGAATGTAGCTATTGATGGCTACAGGCTGTTCAGAAGGGACAGGCGAGGAAGGAGGGGCGGAGGTGTTGCCCTTTACATCAAGAAATCATTACAGTATGAAGAGCTGGCCCTGAAGAATAGCCATGAGCAGGTCGAAAGCTTATGGGTAAGAATCAGAGAGAGAGGCAACAAAGGGAACCTGGTGGCTGGTGTCTGCTACAGGCCACCAGATCAAGAGGAGCCAACTGACAAAGCATTCTTCCTCCAACTCCAGGAGGCTTCGTGCTCGCAGGCTCTTGTCCTGCTGGGGGACTTCAACCACCCCGACATCTGCTGGAAAACCAACACGGCAAGCTGTAGGCAATCCAGCAGGTTTCTCGAATGCATTGAGGACAACTTCTTAAGCCAGGTAATAGACACCCCTACCCGAGGGGATGCGATACTGGACCTGGTGGTCACCAATGCAAGTGAGCTCATCGGAAATGTCAAGATCGGAGGCAGCTTGGGCTGCAGTGATCATGCGCTGGTAGAGCTCACACTCCAGAGGGAAATGGGAAGAACAAAGAGTATAGTCAGGACCCTGAATTTTAGAAAAGCAAAATTCCAGCTCCTCAAGGAGATAGTCGGAAGGACTCCCTGGGAAACGGTCCTCAGGGACAGGGGAACAGAACAGAGCTGGCAGATCTTTAAAGACATGATCCACAGAGCGCAAGAGCTCTCGATCCCTAGGTGTAAGAAATCGGGCAAAGAAGGGAAGAGACCGGCATGGCTGAGATGAGAGATGCTGGTCAAACTAAGGAGGAAGAGGGAACTGCACAGGCAGTGGAAGCAGGGACAGGCATCCTGGGAAGAGTATAGGGACGCGGTCCGGTTGTGTAGGAATGGGGTCAGGAAGGCCAAGGCACAGCTGGAGCTAAACTTGGCTAGGGATGCAAAGAATAATACGAAGGGTTTCTACAGGTATATCGGCCAGAAAAGGATGGTTAAAGAAAGCGTACCCCCGCTGATGAGCGAGACTGGCAAGTTGGTAACAGCAGATGAGGAGAAGGCTGAGGTACTCAACAACTTTTTTTGCCTCAGTCTTCACTGGGAACCTCTCTCCTCACCCCACCCGAGTTGATGGATGGCATGAGGGGGGCCAGGAGGGCAAAACCCTTCCTGCTGTAGGAGAAGATCAGGTTCGTGAGCACCTGAGGAACCTGAACGCGCATAAGTCCATGGGACCTGATGAGATGGATCCCAGAGTCCTGAGGGAATTGGCCGATGTGGTCGCCAAGCCACTCTCCATGATATTTGAAAAGTCATGGCAGTCAGGTGAAGTCCCTGGGGACTGGAAAAAGGGAAACATTGTGCCCATTTTCAAAGAGGGTAGAAAGGAAGACCCTGGGAACTACCGACCTGTCAGCCTCACCTCTGTGCCTGGGAAGATCATGGAACAGATCCTCCTAGAAGCTATGCTAAGGCACATGGGGGCCAGGGAGATAATTCGAGATAGCCAGCATGGCTTCACCAAGGGCAAGTCCTGCCTGACGAACCTAGTGTCTTTCTATGATGGTGTGACAGCATCAGTGGACAAGGGAAAAACCAATGTACATCATCTATCTGGACTTCTGCAAAGCCTTTGACACGGTCCCCCACAACATCCTTCTCTCTAAATTGGAGAGCTATGGATTTGATGGGTGGACTGTTCGGTGGATAAGGAACTGGCTGGATGTCCGCATCCAGAGGGTAGTGGTCAATGGCTCGATGTCCAGATGGAGACCGGTGATTGGTGTCCCTCAGGGGTCTGTACTGGGACCGGTGCTGTTCAATATATTCATCAATGACTTAGACAGTGAGATCGAATGCACCCTCAGCAAGTTTGCGGATGACACCAAACTGAGTGGTGCGGTTGACACACCAGAAGGACGGGATGTCATCCAGAGAGACCTGGACAGGCTGGAGAGGTGGGCCTGTGTGAACCTCATGAGGTTCAACAAGGCCAAGTGCAAGGTCATGCACCTGGGTCGGGGTAACCCCCAGTATCAGTACAGGCTGGGGGAAGAAAGGATTGAGAGCAGCCCTGCCGAGAAGGACTTGGGGGTGCTGGGGGATGAAAAGCTGGACATGAGCCGGCAATGTGCGCTGGCGGCCCAGAAGGCCAACCGTACCCTGGGCTGCATCAGGAGAAGCGTGGCCAGCAGGTCGAGGGAGGTGATTCTGCCCCTCTACTCTGCTCTGGTGAGACCTCACCTAGAGTACTGCGTCCAGCTCTGGAGCCCTCAGCACAAGAAGGACATGGAACTGTTGGAGCGGGCCAGAGGAGGGCTACAAAAATGATCTGAGGGCTGGAGCACCTCTGCTATGAGGACAGGCTGAGAAGTTGGGCTTGTTCAGCCTGGAGAAGAGAAGGCTGGGGGGAGACCTGATTATGGCCTTTCAGTACCTAAAGGGGGCCTATAGGAAAGATGGGGAAAATCTTTTTAGTAGGGCCAGCTGTGTCAGGACAAGGGGTAATGGTTTTAAACTAAACCAGGGTAGGTTTAGACTGGGTATAAGGAAGAAATTCTTTACAATGAGGGTGGTGAAACACTGGAACAGGTTGCCCAGAGAGGTGGTGGAGGCCCCATCCCTGGAAACATTCAAGGACGGGTTGGATCGGGCTCTGAGCAACCTGATCTAGTTAGTGGTGTCCCTGCTCAGTGCAGGGGGGTTGGGCTAGATGACCTCTAGGGGTCCCTTCTAACCCAAAACACTCTGTGATTCTATGGTTCTAAAGTCATAAAACCTGAAAAGCATAACCACATTTTTTCATCTATGTTCTCTTGCCATAATGTCTAAACAAGTGGACTTTCTGGAAAAACATTTATAAGATGGTGACTTTTAGGCCAATAAGGCAGAAAGATGACTATTTGAAAATCTTCTGCCTATCTGGAAAGGGAACATCTTTGAAGAGAAGCATGTCCATCTAGCTGGAGGCAAGGGCATGCCACGTGTTTTAAATCTGCATTTACAACACATAGCTGTCTCACAACATAATTAATAGGTAAGGGTAGGCAAGTTGGCAAGATATCTTCCTTCTTCCAGAGTTTGTCTGTAGATACAAGGACCGTACTTTTGATGAAGTAATAAGGAAGTACAAGCTGCAAATATCTGCTCACTACCTCAGCTGAAAATAAGTTCCCTTACCACTGTTGGGAGCACCTCAAAAAACCACACTGACAATATTAATACACACATGCGAACATCAATTGTACTTGTAAACTTAAGTCATTTTCTCTAGGCTGTTGGTTTTTTCTTCATTTTGCTCAGACACAGTAAATAGATGTGTCAGCTTTTTGTTGGTTCAGTAACAGAGAAAAATCTCTAGAATCCGATTATCCCAATTCGTATATAGTCTGTAGTTATTTAAAAATAAGTAGTCTGGAGATTTAGCTTTGCTTCAGAAATCAAAGTAATCTTATTATTCCCCAATAAGTATGGCATGAGTCACTCCACTGCAACAGTCCCTCCACATTCCAGTGTTAATTGTCTCCAAATTAAGAAAAGCTTTAGATGCATCTTACTGTGAGAAAATGAATATTTCTGATCCCTGCTGCTAAATAACATGGCAGAGAATTCCTCTGAATGTACACCAGATCAGTTCGCTAATATGAAAACTGTCCCTTGAATGTATTATTCAATCATTTTTCATTTCAGCAATTATTTATAATTTGTTAAACCCATAGACTAATTTCACAAACAAAAAGTGAATGTTACTTCTTTATCAAGAGGGGCCCCTGTGAGCTCCCAGCCTTTCTTAGATCTTGACAGAAACTTGATTTCAATAACGAAGCATTATAGCTACAGCTCTGTTAAAAAACACTGCTTTTGGGTTTGAACTAAGTTGTGACAATTGCCTCCCATTTGAAGCCTCGCAACAATTCTTTACTCTGTGATTACTTATTACACATTATTACCTGAGTGCTCAGTGACTCCCATCACCGTGAAGGACTCGTCCTGCTGAGAGCGACATACAAACTGATGGGGAAACAGCCTTTGCTCCAAAGCATTTGCAGTCAAGGGTCCAAAACATGCTGTGTGTGGTGGCAAGAGGAGCTCCACTACCTGCCCACACAGCACCCAAGGGGGACATCAAGGCCAAGGGTGATGGTACAAGCCTGCCAGTGACAAGTGCTCTGGTTTTGATCTGGAAGAGTACAGAGGAACAAGTACTGACATTGAGCACCAAAGTAGCCTATTTACGCTGGCACCTGATAGGTAAGTGGTTAGGTAAGGCAGGCAATCCTAGCAGGTATAATTCACCTCACCAGGAGCAGGATCTCCACCTCTACTTGTGCATAAGATCAGACTCGTGTGCATAAAGGTTTTCATTTTTTTAAATTGTTGCAGCAGGAGGGAGACCTACATCTTTATGCAAATATTTTCCCTCACTTCAGAGAACCCTATTTTTGACAGGTTTTAAGGAAAAGACATGTTTGTCTTATATTAATGCAGTTTCCATCTCAATAAATCAGTGTAGTTTAGGCAACATCTTATTAAAAATGAGTTCTGCTTTTGAATATCTAAGAAACCCTGCAACAAACTTGACCTGTATGTGCTTTCTTGTTTTCTTAGCTTATTCTGCATTATCTAACCTACAAAACATTTCAGAAAGTATTTTTGTGTAAAACCTGCCAACAAAAATCAATGCATAAGTGGTAGAAAAATAATTTTGACTCCTGCCTGCATTATCTCCAACACATGAAATTTAACCAGCAGAGCTTCAATTCACTGAAAAAACCACACATTAAAAATTAAAAATAGCAAGTGCAGAAAATTGAATTCAATCAGGATTCTCCTACCTACCACCTGGGAAAACATGTGGAAAATGTTTTATTGCACAGGAGAGTCCAGACGATATTGACCAAGCCCCTCTTGACTTTCTCTAAAACATTTGTTGCATTAAAAAGAACCCCTAGGAGCAGTGATTTATTTCTGAATTCCCTGGGTGTGCAGAGGGACACAAAGGTCCTAAATCTGCTGACTAAGATAAATTGCAGGTTGGAATATATTTAACAAATGATAAAGCAAAATGCAGGAAAATATACAGAGAAACAGCAGATAGCAGCGGAACGGAGTACATGACCTGCCTGAGAAGTTACTACACACAGCCAAAGAGCAGATATAACTGCAGACGAAATCCTTTGGCTTTCAATCCCTACAGAAATAAACTACTATTAAGAGAACATGTATTTCTCCCTGCGAGTGAATCCTTCAACTGCTTAGCAAAGATGACTGGGAAACTGCTATTGCAGTAGGAGAAACAAACATTTTTTTGAAGCAGAGGAAAGGTTAGGAGAAAGGAATGTGCTGAAATTAATTTAATAAGTTAAGCTTCCAAGGCAAAAAAAAAGCAGGAAATAAAGAGAATATAAGCAAGTGATTATTAATAGAAACACCTCCTGCTACTATGGTTGCCTGCTGCACAGTGCCTTGTTTCATGCTTTCAAGCATCTGGTGTTGGCCGGAATTTGAGTTAGGACACAAGACTCAATGGACCAGTAGTCTAATAGGGCATGGCAATTCCTGCGGTCTTGTTTTGTGGACAGGTGTAGTCAACCCGGGTTTTGGTTTGCTTGTTTATTTGTTTTTTAAATCCCGTCCCCTGTTCCTCCCTGCACATAATGACTGAAGGAAGCATCTCATCAAGTTCTCACTGCAAGCCTCTGGCAGACCAGGTCCTACCCTGGGCCAGGGCTCAGCAGCCAAGTAGCAAGTACAGAGATACAAGACCAGCTCATGGAGCAATGCAGGTGAGAGAAAACAGAATCTGCCACCACTTTGCATTCACTTGCTCTCAATCTTTTCATTTCCCCTGCTTCCAGGCACTCAAGAGAAAAATGAGATGAACCAAAGCATCCCTCTCTCCACTCAAGAAAGCAGCTAAACAAAGACCTTGGAGTTAATATTGGAGAACTCCAAGCTGAAAGTTGACACAGAGAATTAAGAGGGGATATTGGAGGGGAACTTG
Organism: Gorsachius magnificus; assembly: GCA_034008185.1. Taxonomy (NCBI): domain Eukaryota; kingdom Metazoa; phylum Chordata; class Aves; order Pelecaniformes; family Ardeidae; genus Gorsachius; species Gorsachius magnificus. Next base: position 115,698,973 of record CM067081.1, on the reverse strand, counting down.
TCATTTCTAGCTAGGAGATAACATAGTTTAATAAAAAAAAAAAAAAAAGTAATCATGCTTATAAATTAATCATCTTCTACTGAGATTCCTTCACATACTTGTTGTTGCACTGTTTGTACAGCACTAACACAGTGGAGTGCACAAACACTAGTGATGGAAATCATTCTATAGAGGATTTAAGGAATTGTTCTGGAATATAGATCTCAATTCATCTCCACAGAATCCATGGTAAGGTAGGGATAATACCATTAAAAAAAAAAAAAAGGACATTAATATCATTTTATCTCAAAGTGAAATCTGGCTTCACCAGCTGGGCTGAAAGGAAAAGGGAGGACACAGGTAATTCCATGATGAGCAGATCTTTCCAGAGACAGATTTCACTACCCCTCTGTTACCAGAATACTCATAATTCTTCATGAGACTTAAACTCCTGTTCCCTGTGCTAACAGGATCTTACCATTTTCCTTCTTTAGAAAACTAGCCTTAGCACTTCTCCTTCTGGATTTACTTGCCAGCAGGGCAAACAGCTCTTGACCTGATGCTGTGAATTTTACTTCACAGAAACAAGGACTCCAGTTTTTCTCTTGGACGAGTTTTCACAAAATAGGACTTCCTTCTTTGAGGTCTCCTAATCCATCTAAGTCTTGGTGAACTGGAACAGTTTCAGAAGCAGAAGCCAGACTGAGACACAACAGTATGATATACTCTTGATTGCCAGGAAAATCAGGCCTAAATCATGAGACTTTAAGCAAAGTAAATATTCTGAAATAGAATTATTTATCTGTATAGAAACATATTGATTTCTTCATTCATTTTTCTATTTTTCTAACTTTAACAAAATACATTATCTGTTTTCTGACCCTGGGAAGGTCTGTTTCTGCCAAGAAAATGCAGATGAGGAGCAGCTTCCATACAGCTCATCAAGAAAAAAAAAAACAACCAAAACTTACCCTCTGTAAGTAGCTGGATATTGTCACTGACTCATAGTAATGTGTTCCATTAACCCTCCTCTTTTATCTTTCACCAGCTCATGTACTGGATTATTGTTCTACAAGAACTACTATTTTTAGCTAATTAAAGTTCAGTGGGGTCCCTATTTAGATAAGTGTCTACTGTCAGATGGGAACGGTCACTCCCACCACAAGATTCATATTTGCAAGGCTATTCACCCACTCACCCACTGCTCTGCTAGCTGTGCAGCCTGCCACAATAACATATCGCAATTTCTGTGCTGTAATGACCTACTACACTTCTGAAACACAACAACCACAGAAACTCTCCTGGTACCCATCCCAGAACAGCTTCACCCCTGCGACACAATCATAGAATCATAGAATGTTTTGGGGTGGAAGGGACATTTAGAGGTCATCTAGTCCAACCCCCATGCAGTGAGCAGGGACACCTTTAACTAGATCAGGTTGCTCAGAGCTCCATCCAACCTGGTCTTGGTGTATACATGCATACATGTAAGTATACAGAAACATTAAAGGGCAAGCTACCCACATAATGCCTTGGTTCTGGCACACAGCTGCATTTAGCAGAGCCTTTAGTCCTTTAGTCATCTTTCAGCACTAAATGTTTTGTAGTATAGATCCCTCACATTGCTCCACTTAGGCTGGGGCATATATAAACAGTCATATCTTGAAAGTCAGAAGGGTATCCCACCAGTGACATTAAGTTTTGCATTTCAGAGATATGACGGACAGCAATGTCTACCAACTCTTGACTTTGCAGTGCAGTGCACAGTGGTGATGCTGTAGCCCACCTACAGCTTCCAAACAGATTTGCCAGGGTGCCTGGTAAATACAGCAGAAAGAAGTTGAGGTGTGCATGGGGAAAGAGGGGAAAATGTGCAAGGGTGCAAGGTCTGCTCTCAGTCCACAATAAGTTGTTCCAGGGCTACAATTTGATGAGTCCTTTTGCAGGTGGTGGGAGGGTGGTGGTGGGATTAAAAATCCTGTATCTCAAACCATGTCTTAGTTTTGGAAGAGGCTGAGAACAGGTCACTCACTGCTACTCGGGACAACTATAACAGCACTACATGCTCAGGTGTAATCTACAGAAAAGCAGCTGACCTGCTAAAGATGCGATAGCTGAAAGTAACACGTTGAAGAACAGCAACTGCAACATTCCAGAAAATTCTGAGCAACAAGAAAAAATGAGAGGTCTGCAGTGAGATTGCTCCTGATTTTTTTTTTAATTGAGCTGTGCAGCCAACCAGATTTCTCTGCTACCTGTATCTTATTTACAGATGAATCATCTCTGTGCTGCCACTGCTTTCAGCTCCTTCCTTCCCTGTCTGTGGCATTTCTTTCATCCTTACTGATATCTGCTATAAGGTCTGACCAGTCCCAACAATTGATCAAATAACAGATTGTGAAAAAATAATCTACAGCCAAGAGAAGATGCTAAAAACTTCTTCCCTTGTACTTTTTCCTCTTTTCTTCAAGCAAATTTACCCAGCACCTAACCAAGGCTTCTTGTGCTTTATCCAAAAGACCAGATCCTGGCTACCTTTAGCACCATGCTAAAGAAACACTCATTATTTATTGTCATGACATAGCATTTCCTACATTCCTGATTCAGTCTTTGATCTCTCCTGACAATTTATTTTAAAGAATTTTGCTATCTTAAGGGATTATAATTGGTACATGCTGTCTTTTCAAAAAGTATTTTTTAAAAAAAAGAAAATAAAAAAAAATGCCTGAAACATCATTTATGTTCTTTCTGCTATTAAAAAGTTCAACGAAGTTCACATTTACCAGACAGTTAAGAAATATTTATGTTTGTCCTCTTTTCCTTCAGCAGCAAACCACTAATGCCTTATGACACCTTTATTACAGCATTTTCTTGTGAACTGCTCCTTTCAGTCCTTTGATCGTGAGCCAGAGAAGAGCCTCACTGTGTCAAATTTGTGTCACTGCAAGTCGTGATTGCAGGGCAGGCTGGCGTTCTCTTGCTCTTATGCGCATTTAGTAACTTGTCTTCACTGAAAAAATATATTTAAAAGCCCTGACATAAGTGGGTGGGTTTCTTTTGTTTGTTTTCTTTGCTGGTTGTCTTATTTTCTTTTCTTGTATGCTACTCTTTAATAACTAGAAATGTAAGTTTGATCAATGGTCTTTTACAGGATGCTAAAGTGTAAGTTAGCACTCTTCTGTGTATGTAGATCTACATCTCTGCCAAAAGCAGCCAAATTTACTTCTGGAACAAACTTTCAGAAGCTTCATTAGTCAATAGTACTGCATTTTTAATTGTGCCTGTGCACTTTGGGTGCTCACACGGGCAGTCCTGTATCATTACTGCCAGCTAATAAAGACGACAAAAGACTCAGTGCCCCATGACCTCTGTGTTCCCCATCTTTTGGGTGGCTCCGTGCCCCAGGATGCACAGGGATATAGCTGCAGTGTGCAATGAGATGCCAGCTGAATGTCAGATATTTAATTTTTTTTTTCTATCCTACAAGGTTTTTTGAATATTCCTAAAATATTCACCCATTGGAAAACATCCTCACATCCCTTCCTACTTTTAGTCTTTCTGTCACCTGCATGGACACTGAACAGATCTGTAGGATTCTTGTGTCTGATCTATAGGCATCTTAGGCGATTCTTCTGCACGTGCAGAAATTCAACAAGTATAACTAAAACAGCATTTGAAGACATCAGGAAGAGGATATAGAGTTTACTGAAGTAAGCAAGCTAACAATGCTGGCTAGTGCAGGTATCTATCAGCTACACAAGGAAGAATGATACTTCAGGGTCTAAGAAAAAAGCACTGACTGATAGGACCGCTCTTTTATGCAAAGCTGGGACTATCGGGAATGGCTGCCAAACTTTTGGCCAGGAAGGATTCAAGCTAGACTACAACTCAAGAGCTCAGAAGCAGAAAGCAAGTTAACTTTGGCAGTGGAAAAGAGCGTTGTGAACATCACCAGAAGACTGCAAGTCTAGCTTGTGCCAGGCAGGTGACAGTCACTAGGGAGTCAGTTTCAGGTCAGAAAATACACAGAGAAAAGGGATGTCACTCAAGTATGCAAGGCCACTGCTTGCATTTTTCTGTACAAAGTCAAAGGGAAATAGCTTCATGAAGAGGAGTGCAGTCAGAGATAGGACCCATACCCTAATGATAGTTTTTTTCCTATGACTACATAAACAGGAAAGCTGTTAATTTTCTTCAGTTATGTAAGCACCTGTCTCAAGTGGGAACATTTCAGTGAATATCTGTGCTGGCTGGCCAGGGAACATATGTAATTTGAAGAAGATGCAAGCAGGGATCTTTTTTCTTGACCAAACCCTTCACGTTTCTGGAACTGCAATATCAAGGGTAATTTTGTCCTTTGCTTCCCTCATTTTTGGGTCTATAAAAGAGACGTCTGACCAGTACCACAAAGATCCAGCTAACATTTGAGAACATTCACAGATTAAATTTAATACACTTTTAGTTTCCTGAAAGGATATGAAAATGTATGAGTCAGACTGATATTAGCAAAGTTAATGTTTCTATTATTATTGCTATGTACCGTGTACCGAATCATCTTTGTAAGCTAAGGTGACTATTAGCAGCAGAGGTTAAAAGCACATTAAAATTAGAAAATTTGCTTGCTAACTTTCAACAACCAGATACAAAGGCAGTTATGAAAATCTACCAAGACTCTGCTCAGATCAGAGAGGCCCTATAAGATCTTAACAGTATGTCTGAATACTGAATTGCCTGCTTTTTTACGGTGTGTTGGCTAGAATATTGCAATTAAGTGCCATATAAACAAATTATATGAACAGTTTTGGAGAGAAGAGTGCTGTATGCATTTCATTGAATGCAAACATCAGAAAAGGAATCAGTGTAAATACTTCACAACAAACAGGAAAAGAGCAATACATTCTGCAGATACTCTTTTACAACATCACTGGGGAGAACACAGTGCTTTCATAGCATGATTTAGGGATATAGGCAATGTCACATATCTTCCTGATTTATCACTGGCATCCATTTGAAATAGAGAAAGATGCCGGCCACGTGTGTCTGTCACAGTAGGGGTAGTACATGGTCTCCAAAAGGTAGTGAGATAATGGCTTTTGCTGATTCTAGTCTGCAATACTCTGCAGTACTACTATCCAATGCTTAAGAGTTAGACAGTGTTTTGTTACCTTGCCATCCCTCCCTGTCAGGCCTGCAAAACCCTTTTTCATAAGCAACTTGTGGGCAGTACAGGTCCTCTGCCCCTTGGTGAGTCTTCCAGTAAATAGGCAAGTTACTCTCCTGCCAGCCAAATCTCCTAGAGAAAACACAAATTTTTAGATAACTGTGGAAAGAAGAAAAATCAGTCTTAAGCTTCCTAAAGTCTTTTCTGAGAAATTATTTGAAGAATAGAGAATGTGTTTCAGGGAATGTATCTCGGGAGCCCTCTCACAGCACAGTGAGCCCACAGGAAGGCTAAATCTGCAGAGAAAAAGAAACCTTCTCAAGGGGTCTCAGGTTATCAGGGTGGGAACAGAAGAGAAGATGCCACTAAATTACTCCAGACGTGTTGCTTGTGGATAACGTATTGCTCTGGAGGTTGAAAAGGGCTCAGGCAAGGCAGAAGCTACAAGCAGCTTAGGGCCATGGGGGCCTCACTGCTGCTCAGTTATTTGCATGAAGGCCAACAAGAGCTAAGGGAAGGATACAGGAAGATATTTTATCAGGATGGAAGAAACAAAACCTTTATTCCTAGAAACCTCAGGAAAAGGTTTTTGGGCTATTCCTGGAAAATGCTGCTGTTTAACATGAAGTGTAAAAAGGAACATCTCTGTACAGATCAACCCAGCTATCTCACAAGGAAAGCTGAGCCGTCCTTGGCATATAACATTGCAAGACAAAAGAAAGCAGAAATCACGAATCAAGTACATTGCTATTGTAATTGCTCCTTTACCCTTGTTGAAAGTACAGTGCAGGTGTGAGACATTCGAAACTGGAAAAATTGGATTCTAAATGGGACTACAGCTTTCTGCAATTTTTACATTTCCTGTGTACAAGAGGTTTATAAGAATTTATTCTTAAAACCTGGGACCCCAGACAGAATCACCACTGCTGTTTGTGAAGCATGTCTTGGTGCTGTCTCTTTTATTTTAGTAGCATACCTAGATCTGGAAATTTTTCTTTGTTGCCATGATCTGCATTTGCTGATGTTGTTGCTTTGTGACAGCTGAAATTCTACCACTGATATTAAGATGTGGTAGATAACTAATGGCTCTAATATTCTCTTGGTTTATTGCTAGCTCTTTAAATTAAAAAATTGCTTTCAAAATCTATTCTTATGACTTTTGGCCATGAAATGAACATGATTTTTTTTGCAGAGTGTTTCCAATATTTTTTGATTGGAAAAATAATCATATATATTATCTCTACCTTAACTTCCTCCTTTATTGAGCTTTTTCTGGCTTCTCTATGTCTGATCCTGCTAAACTTCAGAGCACTGCAAATGCCTAACAGAGCCTGGATTGCATCCCATGTACCTCTTCTTCCTGGCCTCTGGTGAAATTCTTTTTGTGGTACATTACTGTATTTACAGCTACATCCAAGTGAAAGCATGCTCCTTCTTTCGCATGTGCAAATATACGTACAGTTACACCTAACTTGCTGTACCTGCACTAACACCCTTGTTCACCTCTTCCTTCATATACAAATTTAGGTAGGAGGGGACCAGTGGTGAGTTAACAGATGCTGGTCTCCTCTGACTTCTGGCAGGCCTGCCAGAGATCTTTCACCTTAACTTACTGCTGTATCTCATGCCTTTTTTGGCCCTTGACTACTGTCTCTGCAATGCTGTTGACCTGAATATCCCTGTTTTCATTTCTGCCTCATGGAAACATCTGCTCAGCCCCTGAAACCATGCAGGGAGTAGGGTTTTATTCAGGTGTCAGAAAGGCAGTAAGATTAAACTACTTCAAATTTGCACATGGGTGCATGCAAGCCTAAAGAGATAAACTGACGTTTCATAGAATAGGGGAAGGAATAGGAATTAGTGCTTGGATCATAATGCTTTCAGTGCAGGCAACCATAGACCTCACTACCAAAAGAAAAGTATTTGATATTGGGCACCAACTGTGCATTCAAAATAGAAAAGGCAGCAGGCCTTCTCTTGATGAGTTTAAGCATTCAGGCACACATTCTGTCTCCTTTTGTGCTCACTCTGATTAGTCTCTTACTCCCTTTATATTCCTGCTGTAACTGGGAGGGCAGAATGTGAGCTATACAGTAGCGACGTGGATGGCAAAATGCAATCTGCAGTAAGTCACAAAAAATACAATGCCCCAAAAGGAAACAAAATTACTAGTATGGCAGTAAGAGAATTGACACTGCATAATCAAATGGCAGGATATAGGTTAAAAAAAAAAAAAGCCAGGATTAGGTTATTATTTTTATCATTTTTTTTGCACTCATTATTTTACTGTACCTCCTGGTATATGTTTTATTTCTTAGAATTTGTGGTTAAAAGATTGGATAACTAATCTGGATTTTATCACTAAATGATAGAGTCCTGAACACCTTTTTCCTGGCTTCCTCAGTACAAACTGTTTCCAAAGCTCCTGTCCTCCAGTCTTTCTGGTATATTTTCAATGCTCAGTGTTTGTTTTAAGCATACAGAGCTACATTGCCCGGCTCCTACTCTATGGGGATTTAATGTGCTTTAGCTTTTATGAAGAAAGAATTCTCCAGAATTACTTAAGCTGAAAAGCCACTGGCCTGAGCCTTCCCCAAATCCAGTATGATGTCATTAGATCCTAATGGCTGGGTGTAACAAGAATGTGAATATTCAGGTCATGGGGTGAGTTAAAATAATTTTCAAAGCTCATTCCAAAGTTGTAAGAGATCCTATTTAAAAGTGTGTAAAACTAGGTTACTCTTACAGGGACTAAAGCTATGAAATACTGCTCTTTTTAAGCACCACAGGGGATGGATGCCAGCACAGCATCCCAAGGAATGGTAAATTCTTAATTTGAAGGATTGGATAACACATCATTTCCAAAGGTTGGGGGGAGTGATAGGAAAGATTGAGAAGCCTTAAAGGACACAGCTGCAAAGCCAACTACTGTGTATCCTTGAGATGTTCATGCAAGGACTCTGTGATGTACAATGCCAAAGGAAGAGAGATCTGTGGAGTCTGTTGAGACAGGGTACCTCTGTCAACGTTAATAAGAAGTGAGGTTATCTCACTGCTATGTTTGGGTCAGAAAAACACTGAAGTTTCTCAGAAGACACATGGCTAAAGAGATAACGAAGTAACTGAAGAGTTACCACTTTTCCCATAATCTTTCCCCAGTATGAGAAGATTAATGATAGAATGATAAATGGCTTCTTCATCTAAAGGAAGTGAGGGCTTCTTTCTTCTTTTTCCATTCTCTGTTTTTCTTGCTTAGAATACAGACACTATTTTAGGAGACTGTAGAGCCTTCTTGATCTCACTGAGAATATAATTTTATGGATATGTGCAGTGTCCAGGCACTTTAAAGTAACACGCTTTTTAAAAATCTAAGTAAAGAAAGAACAAACTCATCCCAAAACTTTAAATACCTATAGGGATGAACTAACATTTACTCAGGACCGAGGACTCTGGTTGGGTCAGACCCATTTAATTCAGATCTCCATAAAAAGCACATACTGATGGCTCCATATGTTTTTGTTTCTACTCATCCTCGCCTGACCTGACTATGATTTTTTTATCCATGGAGATAGCAGCATGGGACATGGAAGAGTGGTAGATTGACACATTCGTGATTCGATTATTGATAACTGAATAGTAAAAGAGGGCCCTTTCCCCTCACAAAAGAAAGGCAGAAGTGAAGAGACCTCACAAGCAAGGGTTGCAGTGTAACAGCGCCTTTCTGCAGCAACAGACCAAGCTCTTTTACTTACCATCATAGCCAAAGCCCACAATGGGTGGTGAAAGTATATCCCCTGATCCCTCTTCTATCTCCCCTCCTGGCCCTTCTTCTTCATCTCTCTTCTGTCTAGTAAGCCAAAGAGTCAGAAATGTTTTGTTGTATCAGTCAGCTCGTTTTGCCTTTTTTTCTTAATTCTCCTTTGTCCCTGGAAGATAGAAATTTTCTGGTTTGTTTTGACAGTGTAACCTGAGGTTTTGACTTCACCTCCTGACTTACATATTTGCTTTAATACAAGCCAAGACACAGATGATGGTTTTCGAGTGGGATCTAAATTAAAGATGACATTTGACTGGTCCTCCATTTCTGCCCACCATAACTGGCCTCATCCTGCAAAGCCCATGGGCACACTATAGGACTTCTGTACCTCAGGGGACATCTACAAATGTAGCAGAACGAAGCTGTAATTGCAGTAAGTGTCAATATATTCCTTGCTAGTTTTATCTGGCTAGTACCATGATAGTTATGCAGCAAAGATGATGTGCATTTCACCATGCAGTGGCAGCCTAAGTAGGTATAGAACGTTTCTGCAGCGTTTACAAGCACATGCCGTTGTACATTGACTACTTTTTTCAGTAGAGTAAGGGCTGTCAGAGACTGGTCTAGCCCCTCCTGAGAGTCTTCAATCTCCTAAAACTTCAAAAGAAGCACTTTAATTCCTTGTCTTTTAAAGCAGGGAGAAATATAAAGAAAGTTTGCACGTAAACCTTTGGTGTATGCAATATAGCAATATTTCTCCCTTAGCAAACTCTCCTCTTCTTCCTCCATAACTAAGCTGTCCTTTATTCTTGTTTTCCAGGTCAGCTTGACCTAGCAGGTTGTTCCTTGTCACATTTTCCTTCCTGTCAGACTCCAAATGGCCAGTACCTGTTTTCTACACATCAGCAGAACCATATCTGGAACTTTTGTACATCTGGGAAAGACAAGATTAACCATCCCACCTTCTTAGTTGCCTACCAGTGACATTATGGTACCTTTTGCCTGATAATCCAAACAATTCCTAATCCTCATTGACATAGTTAGTCAAGAAACTCCTGAAATCTTCCCCTTCCCAAAGCCTTCCTTATATTCCTGCATCTTCCAATAAATTGTATTTACCCTGCTACGGTTGTAGCCCACTACAGACTGTGGGTTTTACCCCATAAGCAGTGAGAAGAGATCCATTTTTCCTTCCTTCCAGAAATTTTTGTGGTTTAAAAAAATAGCATGTGCTCCTCTATGTCTTCTTTTTTTCTTTTTTGGCTACACAATTCCAATTCAGTCTCTGATCTCAGGTGACGGTTTATAGGTATCTAATCATTCTTGTAACTTCTTTTTAAAGCATCTCCATCTGATTCAGATCTTTCTTTAAGTGAGGGCCCCAAATTCAATATAACCCTTTAGCTCTGAGGCCCTTGAATCTTTATCAAAGTTGAGCAGAATGGAAATATGACCTCAAGTGCCTTGCTACCTCTCAGTATGGTATTTGGATTCACCATAGCAGTATGACATTTTTAACTCATGACTCATATGTATTAGCTTGTGGTTCAGTACAACCCCTGACCCTTTTCTGTATAACAGCTTCCTAGCCAGCTGCTCCTCATTCTTTATTTATGCAGTTGACTCAGCTTGCCTACGTGAAGTACCATCACTTCCCCCTATTCCATTTCAGCTCATCTTCTCCAGGTTCTCAAGATTATTTTGAATTCTGCTTTTGTCATCCAATGCACCTAACTTCCTCCTTCTCAACTTGCTAACGCCTTGAGGGCGGTGATCATTAATGAACAATGAGCAGTACAGGGCAGCTCCATATATCATTCTATTTTGGTAAGGAAACTGATAATTACCTTCTGTGTAGAAGTTTCAAATAATTTTGCACACACATTGTCAGAGATCTTTCCTGACCATGCTTTCTGTACTTTTGAGGATGTCAGCAGTGATGGGGTCAGAGGACTTCCCAAAGTCAAAACATGGGGGATTCAGTGCTGCTTCTCTGGTATGATGTAGAACAGAAGTAACTTTCTTTGATACAATTTTTTTCCCAAAAAAATCCATTCTGTAACTATTTGCCCCCACATTAAATACCAAGTGCTTAGAATGGTTGGGGGACCTTTGGTCTTAACTTCTTTCTAAAAATTTTGATTACCCAACATAGCCATAATTTACTGGTTTCTTCAGTTTTTAAAGATAGGATTTTTGGTATCCCTCATGATAATCACCATCTCTGACAACACCACACTGACCTCACTTCCTACAAATGGATCCAGATCTTGGACACTCAATGTGTATTTATTAAGACAGAGACTGCTGGCAACATTGACGTGAATTATTTAGGGGAACAAAATAAACAGGTCACCAAATTATGATTCTGACTTGTCAGTAACATTAGGAAATGGTGGGAAAAAAATCTTCTATACATCTTCCCTGGTGATTTATAATCTTTTTTAAACAATAAAGCTCAATTTCAGCTGTAGAAATCATCCCAAATTTTCTAAATTTGCCACAAATTCATTATAATTTTCCCTGAAAAAGGCATTTTTCAGAAAATCTACCCTTAAGAAAAGAAAAAGAAGTAGCCACTTTTACTCGAGACTGCATAGTCTCAGCACACTATAACTTAATTCAGCATGGATCCACAGTACATTCCAGGCCTAACAAGACAAATTTGTTCAAAATGTGATTTTCAGTGTTTGTGAGAATGGGTTATTGGTTAAACAGATGGGGGAAGAGGGAAGTGAAGAGAGCTTTTGAAGTTATGAGTTCATAGAAAATTTATTTTGATGGTCAAATCAAGGGACTTGAAAACTGGTGATAAAAAAAAAGATTTTGCAATTTCTCATGTCTAGTTAAATTTGTAGCTACTCAGGGTATTGCCTTTATACTGCAGCTGAAAAACCTGTAAGACAACGAAGGTTACACTACAGCAGGGCAACTTCCCTGGCTTCTAATAAATTTAAACCACGGGGGCCCCTAAGATATTGAGACTAAAGCTGAAATAATCGTCTGTCTGACAGATTATGGAAAAGCAAATGGTCCTACACAAAACAATGCATTTTTTCTGAATGGGCACTCAGGAGTCACTCTGTTAAAATATATTAAAAATTATGTCAAAACAAAAATTTTATTTGTGTCTGAAATTATGGTTTATACTCAGTATAAAGCACCAAGTACAACAGAAGAAAAATAAACTTTAAAAGGTGGGGCATTCAGAAACCGCAGCACCAGAAGGTAACTAAAAGATTCAAGTCAGTTGGCAAATAGGTACAAAGAAATAAATTAATTCTTTGGGTTTGACACAGCCAGGTGGTACAACGATTTACTGTGGGCCATCACAGGTCCTTGCATCTGAAACCCTTTGCAGAGGTCAGCCCTGAGCTCTGTGTCCTGGCAGAGGTGAAGTGCCCAGAGCAAGGGGCAGGGACATCGCCACCTGCCCCCGCTCCCCAAATGCTTTGATTTCAGCTCTTCCCCTGGCTAGCTGCCCTCCAGAAACTGCAGCTCTCTCCCCCTAAAAGAGGTCCTTTCTCCCTCAAAAGCTGCAGTGGCAGACAAATTGCCTGCCCTCTCACTCCAAGGATTTCCCTTCCTCCCCCTGGCACAAGGGACATAATTCATATCATTCTGCATCTGCAGAAGTGCTCATTAAAACCTGTGGACCACTGTCCCTATGATTATCCTGCTTTTCTTAAAATTGAGGGCACACTTAGAGGAAAATAAAGACTATTCATAGTTTTCCCAGAGCGATAAATACATATGTAAATAACCAGGCAAGGCTCCTTCTGTTTCCTTAGGGAATTTCCACACAGACTAAATGGGTATAATTCTGCTTGCTTGCCCCCAATTAGAAGCAAAATACTCCACTTTTGTCACAAGTTCAGCATACTGAAGCCTGTTGTCATCACGACTGTTATCCAGAAATGGAGATATTAAAAAATGGTTCTAGTTTTGAAAATGCTGGTATGTGCCAATAAATCTGTGTGTCAAAAGTGGCAAGTAGGGGGCTCTGTAAGTATTTAAATAACTAAATGCGGAGATACATATCTCCCCTTTATCACTGATTTCAGCAGTCTTGATGGCAACTATTCCACCCTACTTCGAAAGTTAGACTTGCAAATTTATTTAGCCTCACAGTTCACACATCCCCATCAACAGCATCACGGACACATACATAGCCTGGGTATAGATCCTCTCCAGAACCCACAGACAAAACTCCTGCTTCTGTCAAAGGGAGTTACACTTCTGTCAAGCTAGCGGGGCTGGTTTTTTTAGACAAAAAATTCTCATTTCTAACCACAGCTTTACTAGGCCACACTAACGGTAAAACAACAACAATAATAATAATGATAAAATTCAGCAACGCATAAAAACTTGTAGAACAATAATAGTGGTGCTTTTGCCATTTTTATGAGGCACTAATCTAGTTGCCTCATAAGGAAGCAGATTATGGTCTCATAAAACAGCACAATGGAGCTATGGTATAATGACTTTAGTAGGTACAGCAGCAGCTTTACTACAGCTCCTCTCTTGACAAATTGTATGATGTAGGATGATAAGTATAAATATAAAATCAATCTAAATTTTATTTGATTGTGATTTCCACCTTATCAGGACAGAAAGAGATCACAAGAGAGCATGAAGTAGCAAAGACAAATGCCTAAACCCAACCTATAATAAAAGACAAGCTACCACTTTCAGCTGCCTAACTGTAAAAATATTTCAGCAGATGCCCAGAACACTAAACGTATTTACACAATTCATACAAACCAACAGCTTTAAAAGCAAGTTGTCAACTACACAATAAGAAAGAGTAAAAAGGGAGAATTAAGTAAATAGAAGTACCCCTTCAGAAGCTGTCATTTATATCACATCAGTTTGTTTCATTTCTCTGCATGGAAGAATATTAAAACCATACCTTTTAAATGACTATATCACACATTTTATGCCAGCCTAGGAAAAAAGGTAAAATGAGAATTTTGCTTGATTGTATATTTTTTTCTGCTTTGTGATATTCTAAAGGCGTAATTATACATGTCATTTTATATATTCATACAAAATGAATACTAACAGAATAAGACTTAGTATCCCAGTTATTTACAGTACCAAGTCTGATAAACGATATACAGTGGCTGCATGTATTTACTGAGGGCCTGATCCAATGTTCAAAAAGTCCACTGGATGTCTTCTTGTATCAGATACCAATATAACACCATAGTATTGCTTCTGGTTTTTGTGTGATTTTGTATTTCAAGATCAGACAAGGACCTGCTTTTATTTTATTGATTGTATAGTATGTAGCAGTGTGAAATCCAGGTCTGCAATTGCAGTGCCTCAGTTCCCAACACCACTGCACTCTGCACTTCCAAATAGACCCTGAATCTCTCTCATCATCCATGGCAGGACCGTGAAAATTGAAGTTACTCCCAAATTTTTTTAAACTTCTCATTGGGCTTACAGTTCTATTTCAGAGCCGTTAAAAAGCAGTTTGGAAGGATTGTAACAGAATAGTTATTACTGTGCAGTGCTTCGATAGCATTGCACTTGTTGACAGTGTCTTATGATGTATAATCTGCAGGTATACGAATACCCTTGTGATATCAGCCCTGCCTGGTTCCATTTAAATGCTGCTTTGAGTTTTGGACTCTCCTGCTGCTTTTCCCTTAAACATCTCCCATGGTTGTATGGCAGGCCCGCATACAAGCCGTGATCAAGTATACCCCTCCACCCTGCTAAATTACTGTTTGTGTTCTAGGATTAGGACCTTTAGGTGGCAGGAGAACAAACAACAGTACCTGCTGTGAAGTGTCTATAAACTGAAACCTAAGTTTTGCAAATTTCTAGTAATACCTTGCTCACGCACAATCCTGTGCTCTGAAAATGGCCTCTCAAGTAGCTGAAAATGCTGCAAGCTTACTGTCCTACTTATTTTCTGCCCACACAGCTTCTGCTGCAGAGATAGCTCCTATGGAAGTGGGTATTGCTGTGCTAAATGTGCCAGGTATTTCACACCATCTGCAGGATCTCATGGAAGCTATCTGCCTGGATAGATAGATAGATAGACAGACAGACAGACAGACAGATAAATATACATAGTCAACATTTAATTTGTTTCCCTCTTCCATGATTTTATCCCAGCAAGCTCCATGAGTCTACTGCTACTGCGTCTGCTTTCAGCTACACTAGTAACAACCATTCGCCACTGTCTCCTCGTACTGCCTGATTTTGTCTTCAGCCGCAGAATGTTTTTAATAGCAGCATGAAATTGGTCTAATGAATGGACTGAAACAGCAACCCAACAAGTCCTTTAGATTACAGATGTTTGCAAGCCCTGCCTCCAGAGCAGTGGCTTACGTAGATGAGTAAGATATGGATTTTTGAGGGGGATGAATATGGCAGTTCAAGCAGATTTTAGCAAGGCTTTTATTTACTCAACCTTGCAAAGAATCAGCTTAAAGGTACTGTGATACCTGCAGTCATCTGCTGCAGGAATTTACCTCAAAGGTGTGGTTTTTTTTAATACAGCCCCCTCTGTTGCTGCAGCTTAGAACCAAAGTAATCATAAAAATGACAGGTGACAGCTAGGAGGGAAAATTTCAGACATTTTGAGGGTATTATACTGCGCAGAGTAATGTCGGATAGCATTGTTCCTGGTGAGACTGGGAAAAACAAGGCTCCTTAGTGGAAACCGGGCTTGGTAACAGCTGTACATGCAGAAGACCTGGGGGAAGAGGACAAATGTATCAGGAATGCAAGGGCCAAACGTGTGGGATTTTAAAATGCAGGTATTCACCAGGATCAGAGATGTAAATACAGAAATATTCCTGTTAGCAAATAAAAATCCAGTTAAATATATATATGTCATAAATGACCAAGAGAGTACCTAAGGATCTTTGAGTTTTAGCTGCTGTTTTGTCTCTGCCTCTCATCGCTTACTTACAATTTCCTCCTCTTTTATATAATCAGAAGTAAGGGTACAAGGCCTGGGCGGGATGATGATATTGCTGTGGCTTGCATCAACCAGGCAGCTGTCTAGCAAAAGGGATAAACTGACACAGAAGCAGTTATCTTACTTCTATGTAAATTCCATCTTTGACCTGCGTGCAGCTGGCAATGCATCTTTTATTGTGTTCACTGGGTTTTTATTACAGCCTTTATCATTTGCTGAAATGTATTTTAACTTCATTTAAATCTCCTTGTGCCTCAGAAATGTCAATAAATGTCATTGTTATCATCAGTTTTGTCCTGGGTTGGCTTTTCTGAGGTTTCTGTCTTTAGATTTGATTAAAATTGGGAAATAAATAGTGAATAACATATTGATTGCAGACTGGGAAAGGTTGCAGATAATTTATTATCTGGCGAGCATGATACCGAGGTTTTTTCTACCAGAATCTTCAGACTAACAAAATTCATTCTGATGGGAAAGAGGGGTTTGTAACTATTCTTTAGTGCAAAGTAATTTTGCAAGTCTTTGTTTGGTCATCTATAGACCATAAATCAAGTTAAGATCAATGGTAGTTACCCGTACTGTTAGTTTAGCAGGCCTTAAAAAAGAGGCTATTAGAGATTATTATGTTTC
This sequence comes from Gorsachius magnificus, assembly GCA_034008185.1. Classification (NCBI taxonomy): domain Eukaryota; kingdom Metazoa; phylum Chordata; class Aves; order Pelecaniformes; family Ardeidae; genus Gorsachius; species Gorsachius magnificus. Next base: position 115,682,503 of record CM067081.1, on the reverse strand, counting down.
TTTCTCCCTTTCTCAAAAACTTCTTCTGCTGTATTGCCCCACACAATGATGTCATCAATATATTGCAGATGTTCTGGAGTATTACCCTGTTCCAGTGCTGTCTGGATCAGTCCATGGCAAATGGTAGGGCTGTGTTTCCACCCCTGGGGCAGTCGATTCCAGGTGTACTGGATGCCCCTCCAAGTGAAAGCAAACTGTGGCCTGCACGCTGCTGCCAAAGGGATTGAAAAGAAAGCATTTGCAATATCAATTGTGGCATACCACTTGGCTGCCTTTGACTCCAGTTTGTATTGAAGTTCTAGCATGTCTGGCACAGCAGCACTCAGCGGTGGCGTAACTTCATTCAGGCCACGATAGTCTACTGTCAGTCTCCACTCTCCATCAGACTTTCTCACTGGCCATATGGGACTGTTAAAGGGTGATCGAGTCTTGCTGATCACTCCTTGGCTCTCCAGTCGACGAATCAGCTTATGGATGGGAATCAGGGAGTCTCGGTTGGTGCGATATTGCCGCCTGTGCACTGTTGTGGTGGCAATCGGCACTTGTTGTTCTTCAACACTCAGCAACCCCACAACAGAAGGGTCCTTTGAGAGACCAGGCAAGGTAGACAGCTGCTTAATTTCTTCTGCCTCCAATGCAGCTATACCAAAAGCCCACCGGTACCCTTTTGGGTCCTTGAAATACCCTCTCCTGAGGTAGTCTATGCCCAGGATGCACGGAGCATCTGGGCCAGTCACAATGGGGTGCTTTTGCCACTCATTCCCAGTTAGACTCACTTCAGCCTCCAATACAGTCAGCTCTTGAGATCCCCCTGTCACTCCAGAAATACAAATGGATTCTGCCCCTATATGGCTTGATGGCATTAGAGTACACTGTGCACCGGTGTCTACTAAAGCTCTATACTTCTGTGGGTCTGGCGTGCCAGGCCATCGAATCCACACAGTCCAGTAAACCCTGTTGTCCCTTTCCTCCACCTGGCTGGAGGCAGGGCCCCTCTAATCCTGGTCACTGTTGCTCATGGTTTGTATGTATGAGTCAGAAGTTCCTTCATCACAATCAGAATTAAGATCAGCCCTTCTATTTTGTCTGAAAAAACTACCATCGTCCCAGTCTCTGGAAATTGGAGCAACAAGTTTCCTGGAAGAGCCCCCTTTTGTGTTTGTTTTTCTTTGCAACTCACGTACCCGTGACTCTAGGACTAAGGTAGGTTTTCCGTCCCATTTCCTCATGTCCTCTCCATGGTCACGCAGGTAAAACCATAGAGTGCCCCGTGGTGTGTACCCTCGATATTCTTTTTCTTGAGCAGAAGGGCGCTTACTTCTGATGGCTGAGATGCTGGTCTGTACAGGAGGGGAGTAGGGCATACGCTTTTCGAGTCGGTCAAACTTTTGGGACAGTTTCTCCACAGCCGAAACAAGGGGGGAAGAGATACTTTCCTCATATTCCCGGAGCTGGCCAGCCACTTCATCCACTGTTGGTCCCCATCCAGTTTCCCAGCTCAGCTTGCCCATGTGTTTGCAAATGAGTTGGAAAATTCCCCGGGGGTGCACTGGACACTATCTGGATCTTTGGGCAGCTGGTCATTGTCCAGGTCACTATAAATCACCTCCAGGACAGCCAATTCCCTCAGGTACTGGATGCCTTTCTCCACAGTGTTCCATTTACCTGGGCGACATATGACATCTTCCTTGAAGGGTTATCTTTCCTTCATGGCTGACAGTAGACGCCTCCAGAGGCTGAGGATTTGTGTCCCTTTTCCAATTGCTTTGTCAATGCCCCCTTCCCTAGAAAGGGATCCTAGTTGCTTGGCTTCCTTACCCTCCAGTTCCAGGCTACTGGCCCCATTATCCCAGCATCGGAGTAGCCAGGTGACAATGAGCTCACCTGGACGACGGCTGAAATCTTTTCGGATATCTCGCAGCTCACTCAAGGATAGGGATCTGGTGGTTTCTGTCTCGTTTATGAGCTCTTCCTCCTCCCCTTGTGATGGTCCCACTTTTTCATCTTCCCTTTCTAAACGAGTTGACTTTCGCTTCCAAGATTTCTTCTTTTGTATAGGGGCGACTGATACTGGCACGGGTTGGTTCGTTGGAGTAGCCGCAGTGCATATCACTGGGGTTGGAGTAGCTACAGTGGCTGTGGCCGGGTTTGGAGTAGCTGCAGTGGCTGTGGCCTTATCATCAGATCCAGAGACTTTCTGTTCCCTTTGGATGTGTTGAATCATGTTGAACAGGGTTCAGTAAGCATCGGCCAGGCCCCAGCACATTGCAGTGATTTGTGTTTGCTTAGAATTGCCAGGGTGACAGCATACCTTTTCCAAATACTCTACTAGTTTTTCAGGATTCTGCACTTGTTCAGGAGTGAATTTCCAAAACATTGGAGGTGCCCATCGTTCTAGGCATTTACCCATACTACCCCAAATACCCTTCCACTCATAACTATCCAGCCCTGGGGCAGACATCTGGATGGTATTATTAAGTTGCTTACAAACTTTGGACAAAACTGAAACAATATTCCAAATAGATATCAATAGATATACCTTAACTATCCAAGGATGTTCAAGATACTGAAAAGTTATTGTAGTGAAGGAGGAAACATCATCAAAGAAGGCAGAAAAAGTGCCATTCTGTATTTCCTCCAGAACAAACTTTTCAGAGTCCCATGTATAATTGCTAATATTCCCCGCAAGGTGGTACCCAAAGTGCAGTACAGACTTCGACATGAAACCCAAATACCAGATAAAGCTCAAGGTCATTGTTTTAATAACAAGTTTCCCAAGCAAAACATGTCTGGTCACCGCAGAGCATAACAAACTGCAAAAACCAACACCAACTTTTAACAAGTACAGCAAAGGAGGGAGCATGGTGCAGATCGGATAAGCTAAGATCAAGAACAAATGAATCAAATTGCAACCCACAACTATTTAACAGATATAAATTCCTTAATATACTCCGGTTACTCTGTCGTTATCTCAAGCCCTTCAGGCCCCACGTTGGGCACCAAAAAGGACTGTCGTGGCTTAACCCGGCTGGCAACTAAGCACCACGCAGCCGCTCGCTCACTCCCCCCCCCCCTCAGTGGGATGGGGGAGAGAATCGGGAAGGGGAAAAAGGTTAGAGCCCAGGGCTGAGATAAAGACAGTTTAATAAGAGAAAATAATAATAATAGTAATAATGAGAATGATAACAAAATATACAGAATATACAAAACGAATGATGCACAATGCAATTGCTCACCACCCGCCGACCGATGCCCAGCCCGTCCCGAGCAGCGATCAGTACCCGAGCAGCGATCACTCCCCCCGCGACCGACCGACCCACCAAAACCCCCCCCCGGGCATGACGTTATATGGTATGGAATAGCTCTTTGGACAGTTTGGGCCCTAGCTGTGCTGTACTCCCAGCTTGTTATGCACCTGGCCGAGCAGGAGAAGCTCAAAAAGTCCTTGAGCAGTCTGAGCACTACTTGGCAACAACTAAAAACATCAGCGTGTTATCAACATTCTTCTAGCACTAAATCCAAAGCACAGCACTATGCTAGCTTCTGTGAAGAAAATTAACTCTATCCCAGCTGAAACCAGGACACCATGACTGGGAAAATCTGAAGATAACAATGGTGATGATTTAGAGGAAGCAAAATGAAACAAAAACCAGGTAAGATATCAGTCAGGTTCTTCACTCTTTCCTGTTTACCTCTCAAAGGGTACCTGATCTAATGCGCATTTAGTCTAGAGAAGCTCATTTACAATTTCAGTTGTAATTACAATTCAAGTCTTTGCCTCTAACTGCTGTCACGAGTCCCTCTCCTCACACCAGTCTTATGACCCTTGTCACTAAAGGGAGTGGGAACCACCCTCTCTAACAATCCTGCTCCGATAGTTGTAGGGCCAATATTTTCAGCACATAGCATTTGGCAGGAGGGCTGCCTTCCACTTGTGGCACCTCAGGACAATGCCTGATTCACAAGTGGAGACTCTAGATGCTACTGCGACACAAACTGTAATCAGAAAACGTCTTATTATATCTGGTGGGCTGAAGAGTCACCACCTGATCTAGATAAAGATGTCCCTGATCACTGCAGGGGAGGTGGGCTAGATGACCTCTAAAAGTCCCTTCCAACTCAAAGCATTCTGTGATTCTATTACCTTTATTCCCCTGAAATATCAGCAGCGTTGCTGTTTATTAAGAGTACAGGACAGCTCAGGTAAGCAACTGTTCTACCACACAATAAGAAATCCCAGAATGCCAGCAAACCCAAGAGGAGCATTACCAGTAACAGAGCTGTCAGCGGAAGCTGGACCCCAACCACAAACCCTCTCCCCACCTTCGTCCCCCCCAGAGTTGCAGTAACTGTTCTGTGGCTCAAATGGGCTTACAGACTGGATGACAATGCATGCTGTTGATACTAGCCCCCAGGAGCACAGGAGAAATATATGACACTCTTCCTGAAATATCTGAGAAACTTACTCCATTTCCACCACCTCTGGGTACCTGACAATCTTTAATCTGCTCATTCTCACTTCACTGAAGGTAGGGAACAGGCACAATCCACATCTTCAGAATTAACATTTTGCATCTTATAGGATCATTTGCTGAGCAGGTTAAAACAGGTTTTGTGATTACTATAGCATCAAATTCAAGAGACCCTGGATTATTCAAACAGTTCCCCAGAGCAGATAGACCTGGCTCCCTGTATGACATGTGCAGAGTAGCAGCAACACATAAGCAGCCAACATATTAAAAGGCACCAGTTTAGGCATGGTACTTTCTACAAAGCATGCACAGCGTCTATTGCTGTTGCCTTGCTATTCATAGAGGGAGCAGTAATAAATATTAATCATTCCATTTAAGAGGCATAGATGAACAATATTCAGCAACACTTATATACCCATGTAAATCCATGCAATAGCTGCTAATACACAGTACCTGTCCCTAGCTTCTGATCAGATTTTGCATGCATCTACACAGTCAGGAAGGCTGCCACTCTGAGGTGACACTATCAGTCAAACATTGTATTAACAGATGATTAATAGTAATGCAATGTAATCCATACCAGTTGCATTGGAAGGCCTGGATTCAGTAGCTCTGGAGCATTTAGGACAAAACCAGTATGTGGCAAAATATGAGAGGATTAAACTTAATATTATCTTCTGGACATTTGTAAAGAACAAACTTGTTTTCCTCCACAAACTTTGCATGCAGTTAGAGAACAGAGTTATCTTTTATTACAGGGAAGGATTCTTGTAGAAAATGACTAGCCAGAAGAGCTGTCTCAATAATAACAGAGGTAGAAATGAACCGCCTAGAGACGAGACGCCCTCATGTAAGGTATTGAGCTACACGGAATTTGTTCTGTGTTTTATTCATTTCTAATATAAGGGGGTCTTGGTGCATTTACTAAGAGCCCAGATGGTTGTATTGCTCTTGAGCTATTGCTTTTTTACTAATGTAAAAACAGAAATATAGAGCATGTAGGAAAAATAGCGCAGAACTGAAGGTGAGCAATATGGCAAATGGAGCATAGAATGATCCCCAAGCTTCCATTTCAAGCTGAACCGTGGCATTAGCCTGTGAACCTTGGTTCCCAGCCTCATTGCCTCTGTATCCGGATCCCTTCTTCCACCAGCAGGCTGCTAATGGCATTGATGTTAAAGAAGAGAGAGACTCTTACATCAACTGCAGTCCTTTTTGGACAGATCCTATAAAAGTTAAATAAAAGATAAACATTACTGAAGTTAGTCTGGGTTTTGCCCCAAATTATTCAGACAGTGCCAATGACCCAAGTAACAAAAGACTGCTCATTGCCAGTTGCAATCAACAGGGAAAGACAGGCTCTGGAGAGTTATTTAGCATAGAAGCATATCTTGTGTTTCATCTTCCAGCATTTCTAGCCAGGCTAGAAAGGGATTTTCAAGAATATCTAAGAGATTTCAGCAACAAGAAATCCACTGAAACTAATGGGACTTTTGCTCCTAGTTGTTTTTCACTCTCCTCATTAAGTCTAAGGCATTCTTTTCACCAGATTTGTACCTAGATTACAAATGTCTGCAGCATTTCCCAAGGTACAATTAGATTTAGTAGCTTCCCTCACAGCCCAAATATTAATACAGTCTAGCAACTTGCAAAGATTAAGTCCAGATTCACCAGCTGCATGCCCTGACCACTAAGCTTCCCTCAAGCATTCATACGTGGGGGAAAAGTATGTCAATGTCTATGAGAATGAAACCTCACTGGTATGAGCAAAACATTTGGCTCGTAACAAGTACATAGCGTGATCACTAGAACTTCATTACCAGGGAGTTCACACATATCTTAAACTGCTATAAATTAGTGTAAGACATCTAACTGAAAAGCAAAGAAAAATCTTGGAATAAGGGATTTTTACATGAGTATTATTATTCTGTGTTTCCACTGCAACTTCTCATTCTTTCCATCATTGTGCTTCAGGCAATGACAAACCCTTTCACCTTAAAAACAATTAATGGGATGTATGAAATGGTATGTGGGGCAGGGGGATGCATAAATATATATATATATATTTTATTTCCCATGCACCCACTTAACAATGTTTCCATGACACCTCATCTACACACCAAGCAGCATCTGTATTTTAAACTGTAACATTGCACCACTTCAAAGCTAGAATAGATTTGCTCTCTACGCTCCTGATTGTCCGCTGATGCCTGCTGCTGACATGGAGGCAATGCCCGATCAACTGACTGAGCAAAGTGTTGACGGACCCCAGAGATGCTTCTCTGCCCCTGCTGTGATGAGAGGGCAAAAGGAGAAGAAACAGAGTCCATTAACAACTTGAGGGGGATGTCAAGGGATTAAATATTGTTGAGTTTCAGTATGAGATGTGGAATGAGTCAGAGCTCCAGCTGATCCACTGGGAAGAGAGAAGCAGGCTGCAGAGATGGATAGGGAGGAAGAGGCTGCAGAGGGAAGGTGAGCAAACGATGCTGCAGAGAAAGAGAGGAAGCCTGGGTCAGTCCAAAACTTTAGGTACAACCCCTGTTGAGAAGAAACATGTAGTTGAGTTGTCTCACACATACCCTCTCCTGTGGCCCTTGAAAGGTGCAATTTACACTCTTGAAATCCCCCCTGTGCCCAGCATAAGGGAAGGACTGATGAGGGATACACAGCCTCCCTGTTTCCCTTGGCTTTCCCTTTGTCCATTGCCAGTGGAAATACCCAGAGTATGGAGGGGCAAGAACCTGCCCTGCAAGCAAAAGTGGAGTCAGCAGGGGAGGAGAGCTGTACCATCAATCTGTCTGCTTGGCTGAGTAACACAAAGTCACAATTAAGTTATTCATGACTATTTGAATCTTGAAGTTCATGTCAGAAAAGGGATCTGGAAAGCCCCTCATCAGGCAGACTGTCTTCTAAGGTTCAGATGTGGCAACGAGCAGAACAATTTTTCTTACACACTTTATTACAGTTAAACATCTGGTTCTTAACCCTTCTCTGCCTCTTGGACCCCCGCATCTTTTCATTGTTCATTTCCCTAAACCACCTTCTTTTTTTAGATAAGTTATAGTTCAGAAAACACTTATGCAACTCTGAGCATTGCAAAGTTTGCTGAAATGAATCCAACTCATTAATCAAGCAGAGAAAAATGCATCATATCTGCACTGTCTTACTGAATGTCACAAAGCGTACAACAAAAGAAATGTTTAATTAGACTGTCACTAAGGCTTATTCATCCCCCCCTCTCCCCCCCCGAATCCTCCTCATCCCAGTACGATGGCAATAATCAAGCTAATCAGGAAGTTGGTGTTTATAAATCAATTAATACATCAATTAATGCACTGCTTAATGTGCTGCCTAGAGCAGCTATTATTGGCAGTACATGTCAGTTAATTGCTTCCTTCCTACCCTACTGGCTCAGTGGGAATGTATTGGCAGAAGGCATCTCTTGTGTTTGCTTTGTTGATATAGAGAAAGATGCTGGAATCTTGCACTTGTGGGTGGTGGGACGCAATAACCAGTATGCCTCCCTGTTTCGCTGCCTGAAGAAAAAAACTTGCTCCCTGACATCTGATCATAAGTAGAGGGTTGTCATGGTTTAGCTGCAGCCAGCAACCAAGCACCACAGAGATGGTCACTCACCCTCCCACACCCCAGTGGGATGGGGGAGAAAATCTGAAGAGCAAAAGTAAAAAAACTCGTGGTTGAGATGAGAGCAGCTTAATAACTGAAATATAATAATAATATAAAAATGTAATTAAAAGGAAAACTATGAGAGAGAGACAGAGAAAGGAACAAGCCCCAGGAAAACCAAAGGATGCAACTGCTCATCACACACCAAACGATGCCCAGCTAGTCCTCAAACGGTGATCACTGCCCGCACCCCTGTCCAACTCCTCCCGGTTTCTATACTGAGCATGACGTCCTATGGTCTGGAATAGCCCTTTGGCCAGTGGGGGTCAGCTGTCCTGGCTGTGCCCCCTCCCAGCTTCTTGTGCACCCAGCAGAGCAGGGGAAGCTGAAAAGTTCTTGACTGGTGTAAGCCCTGCTCAGCAACAACTAAAACATCAATAAGTTATCAACATTCTTCTCATCCTAAATCCAAAACACAGAACTGTGGCAGCTACTAGGAAGAAAATTAACTCTATCTCATCCAAAACCAGGACAAAAACACAAGTGGGAAAAAAGAAATCCTGGAGCTGTGTAATTGGTGGTGAATGTGGAATGGATGGTCCTTTCAAAGGCACACTATTGACTCAGCAGTGCTTCAAATGAATGGAAAAGAGCTCTCAGCAGCTGAGGGAGCTGAGTTAGTTCAGTGCTCAATACCTTTGAAAACCTCTCTCTGTAGCATGCAAACCCCAGCAGTTTTCAAACTTGTAAAATACTGAATGATTACATCCAGTTCTGCTATCCAAAGTCCTGGGTTTTCAGTATTGGTGCAGTTTTCAGCAGCACTGATGTTTTTAATGAGAGATACCTGCCAAAGAATCCTTTTTGTCTCAGGTTAGCCACATAAATACAAAACTATTTGAAACATATGCAGCCTGTGCAATCTCAGCACTGAAAAGAGGAGCAATAGTTCAACACTGAAGGAGCATGCCATTCCCCAACCCAAAATGAAGGTATATAGTCATGGTTTGAATCACGATAGTCAGCTTCAGATTGCAATAAGTGAAAGTAACTTTAAAGCCCCAACACCCACTCCCTATTGGGGAAAACACCTTCTCAAGGATTTTTTTTTCCAGCTGCAAAACCACAAGTCTGCTTTTAATCTAAAAGGAAACTGTTTCATAGAAATGGACTGTTTCATGTTGTGTAGTTTACTTTGTAGTTTTCAAGAGATTTAAACCAAAAGAATTGCCACCTTTCAGAAATGCATGAGGGTCTTAAACTATATCAAAAACATCCCTCCCTAGAAATTAAGGCATAGCTATCAACAGATACTCTTCTTAAAGACAGAGATATAAAGTCTCAAGACTGATATTACCTGCTGCGCAGTACCAATAATTCAGCTGAAACTTATGCGAAGAGGAAATTTTACAAAGACATTTGCCTTGGATGTCTCGACACTCTAACAAGGTCTAGAAAGTGTTCATTGCTCTTAAGGCCATGATTCAGCAAAGAAACATGATCAGCTGGAGCATGATAGCATACACAACCAGAAATATTCTGCCCCTCTGTGAACTTTTCATTAACGGACTTCATGGAAGAGAATTTCCCAAGTCTGGAGATGCAGCTGATTCTCAAATACACTGAAGAAATACTGGAAGTATCTACTGGGCATGATTCACTGATTGCCTCTGAGCCAAGACGTAGAGGGCAGGTTTCTGGACAGGAACATGAAAGAGTGCTAGCAAGGCAATGCTGAAGGTCATGCAGAGAGAAAATTAGAAGGACTAAAGCCCAACTAGAACTTAAATCAGCCAATTCTGTGAAAGATAATAAAAAATGTTTCCATGAATATATTAACAAAAAAAAGGAGAGCCAAGGAGAATCTCCATCCTTTACTGGATGCAAGGGGAACCGTAGTGACAAAGGTTGAGGATAAGGCAGAGGTACTTAATGCCTTCTTTGTCTCAGTCTTTAATAGTAAGGTCAGCTGTTCTCTGGGTACCCAACCCCCTGAGCCAGAAGACAGGGACGGGGAGCAGAACAAAGCTCCCATGATCCAAGAGAAAATAGTTAGTGATCTGCTGGGCCAATTAGACATACACAAGTCCATGGGACTGGATTGGGTCCACCCAAAGGTACTGAGGGAGATGGCAGATGTGCTCACCAAGCCCCTTTCCATCACCTATCAGCAGTCATGGATGACTGGGGAAGTTCCACTTGACTGGAGGTTGGAAAATGTGACTGCCCATTTACAGGAATAGCTAGAGGGTGGATCCAGGGAACTGTAGGCCTATCAGTCTGACCTTTGTGCTAGGGAAGGTCATGGAGCAGATCATCTTGAGTGCCATCACACAGCCAGTCCAGGACAACCAGAAGATCAGGCCCAGTCGACACAGGTTTATGAAAGGCAGATTCTGCTTGACTAATCTGATCTCCTTCTATGACAAGGTGACCCACTTAGTGCATGAGGGAAAGGCTGCGCATGTAGCATACCTGGACTTTAGTAAGGCCTTTGATACCATCTCCCACAGAATTCTGCTTGGGAAACTGGTTGCCCATGACCTGGACAGGCATACTCTTTGCTGGGTAAAAAACTGGCTGCATGGCCGGGCCCAAGGGTGGTGGTGAACGGAGTTCAATCCAATTGGAGGTCGGTCACAAGTGGTGTTCCCCAGGGCTCAGTGTTGGGGCCAGTTCTTTTTAATATCTCTACCAATGACCTGGACGAGGGGATTGAGTGCACCCTCAGCAAGTTTGCTTGGGTGGAAGTGTTGATCTGCTTGAGGGTAGGAAGGCTCTACAGAGGTCTCTGGACAGGCTGGATCAATGGGCTGCAGCCAATTGTATGAGGTTCAACAAGGCCAAGTGCTGTGTCCTGCACTTGGGTCACAACAACCCCATGCAACACTACAGGCTTGGGGATGAGTGGCTGGAAATCTGCTTAGCAGAGAAGGATCTGGGGATACTGGTCAACAGCCAGTTGAATATGAGCCAGCAGTGTGCAGAGGTGGCCAAGAAGGCCAATGGCATCCTGGCTTGTATCAGGAATAGTGTGACCAGCAGGACCAGGGAAGTCATCCTTCCCCTCTACTCAACATTGGTGAGGCTGTACCTCAAACACTGTGTTGAGTTTTGGGCCCCTCACTACAAGAAGGACATTGAGGTGCTGGAGCGTGTCCAGAAAACAGCAACAAAGCTGTTGAGGGGTCTGGAGCACAAGTCTTGTGGGGAGTGGCTGAGGGAACTGGAGTTGTTTAGCCTGGAGAAGAAGAGGCTGAGGGGATATTTTACTGCCCTCTATAACTCCCTGAAAGGAGATTGTAGCGAGGTGGATGTTGGTCTCTTCTCCCAAGTAACAAGTGACAGGATGAGAGGAAATGGCCTCAAGTTGTGCCAGGGGAGGTTTAGATTGGATATTAGAAAAAATTTCTTCTCTGAAAGGGTTATCAGACACTGGAATGGGCTACCCAGGGAAGTGGTGGAGTCCCCATCCCTGGAGGTATTTAAAAGATGGGTAGATGAGTTGCTTAGAGACATGGTTTAGTGGTGGACAGGTACAGTTGGACTTGATGAGCTTGAAGGTCCTTTCCAACCAAATGATTCTATGATAGCTAACAGAGGAGAAGAAGAATTTGCCATATATGATATTTAGGATAAGAAGCTGGAGGAGGACAGGGAAGAAAAAGGCAAAGAGAAATAAAACTAGTTCCAGCAAATGGAGAAAGAGACAACAGTAACCAAGATTAAGGAAAGAAAAGAAGGGAAATAAACAAAGAATTGCTATACTTAACTTAGCATGACTATGGGCACCTGTTAGTAAGCCTGTCATCAGTAGAAATGAAGGGAACAGCAGCATACCTTTTGCCACTCTGGGGTTAAAACTGACACATAATGCAAACATAAAGAATGATTCAGATCGTGGTCTTAAAAATACTATGCCCATAATTTTATAAATAGCAAAGTAGTAAGAGATGGGATACACAGGAAAAAAGCAGGCTGATTTATATGCTCCACTGAGAAAGGCTCTCAGTGCTGAGGACAAGAAAAGAAAGCACCGGACTGAAAATGGACATGCCAGTTCTATGCAGAAAAGATTTTGAGAGTCATGGGCCATTACAGTGCCTCCTATGAGGAGAAGCTGAAGTTACACTTTCTTATCAAGCAGAAAAGGTACCAGTGTCCTGGCTGAACTAATAAATTACTTCTGAATAGCTCCAAATCTACCACATCACTCTTACCAAGCAGGTCCAAATCCATCACAAGTTACTACTGAAATGTGAAACAGTGATAGAAGTTTGTTGGTAGAGCCAAGGAGACAGAAAGAAGGGAATGACAGACTGCACTTTCCATCAGCAAGATCCAGTTGATGTGTCTCCATAGATGACTACTCAGAGATGAGATCACCAAACAATACTTGTTCTGGTAAAATGGATCAAGTTAATCATGCATGGTTGCCTGTTGAAGAGGTTGTAATTTCGCAGGTGAGGAAAAAAAAACCACACACAAACAAACAAAAAAACCCCACAAGAACAATAAAAATAGCATGTATTAACACTATCCAGAAGGCCCATGGGGAGTTAAACCCACTTTTATAAATACAGATTGTTCAGTCTTAATGTTTTAAGCCTGTAAAGTGCTATATAAATGCTAAGAATAGATGACTGTTGCTCTCCCTATGACGCTACTTCTTTCTCCATCGGTGCGTAGTTATGCCTAAACATTGACTATACAAAACAAGGTTTTTTTCTCCCACTCTCTCCTCTTGCACAGGTAATTATCTAGACATACTCTTCAAGGGGATCATCACCATCTCTTATGAAACATCCATTTAGTGTGTTTAAGTCACTAAACACTCACAATTATTGCCACTGGGAAAAAGACCTGGTTTTTGTTGTTGTTTTCATTCTTACTACTTTTATTTCTAAGTGTTCCTTCATATGGAGAAAGATACAAATAGGAACTTTCTCTGTACTTTTGATTACCCGCTGTTGTAACAACTACTCTGGGGATGTTAATTAAAAGCCTTTGTAATGCCTCCTGTCCCTGACCGAGGGTATTAACCTAGCAGAACACACATTATCTTCTGTGTCCCAGAATTGAAAAAGCTGTGCTCATACAACTTTTACTCTTTCTCATTTGTTTGACACTATTTTTGTCCCTAAGAAATGAGTTGTTGAAAGATTAAGGCCAATGACCATCACATGTCTATTTTGTCAAGTTGAAAAAAACCCGCAAAGGATCCTTGAACATAGCTCCCTTTGACATCTTAATGCAATCTTCACTGTTAAGCTTCCTAGCTGTTTTCCTATGCAATGGATGTAAGATTTTTATAATTGAATGACAGCATATCTTAAGTGCTATGTCTGCAGAATGTAAGCTGCAAAGTGTTTTTCAAGTAATCATGAAATCTAAAGTGGGTTGCTTACCATGGCTGAGTAATGTATTCTAGAGATATGAGTGCTTTTGTATATTTAACATTGTGATTTTCTTTTTGATCTGAGCTATCGCATTTAAAAGTATCCTAATCTCGGAGTTTTATCGCTCGTCTTGAAAATTTATCCAGCAGAGCTTCATGAAACATACACATAGACTTAGATATACCGCATATTCTTATTTCTTCCTTTTGGTAATCATCAACCTTTTCCTCTCCTTCATGACATTTTCTATCAACTGTCACATCTCTTAACTGTGCTTCAGATAGCCCATTTTAAAAACAGTTACAGTCTTCCTAAACTGTTGTGAATTTTGCAGATTATTTAAGGTAATTAGTAAACAGGAATGGAAAAAAGCATCTCCAACAATATTATACATATCACCATATTTTGCTTAAGGTATGTGCCGCTACAGAAAACAAGATATTTGCAACTGTTTCAAAATGAAATTGCCTCTGACGAAAGCAGATTCATTGTTTTTAATGAACAAGGAGCATGTCAAAACCACTGTAAATTCAGAGTAGCAGAAATCCACATTTCAAACTTTTCTCTCTACTTTTTTTAATGGTAATAAGTTGATTGACATACTCCCCAGAGGGGCCGACCTCTGAACACTGATAATATCACCAGCAGCTGAGCAGATTCTTTCACTAACTACTTGAAATTGCTGGAACATGTAGGGTATTCCTTTGCTAGTGCTGACAGTAATGAATACCTGGTTTTGCACAGCTTCAACCACATGGGGGAATCGCATTTTACTGTCTTCAATTTTCAGCTGGTAATCTCATACATGAGCGTATTTAATACCCTCTTGACTTGTACCAGAACACCCACTAATATCTTCTCAAGCGCACATTTTGGAATCCTTGCACTTGAGGACTTCACAGGTAGGGGGTAAATTGCAAGGATTCGCTTTCTAAAGGTTTATCAGAAGTGCTGTTAACCCCCACATGTATCTCTCTCTGCCCTATAGACCTAGAATTACAGGATCTATCGTAAATCTTAATTTTCTGGGCTTCCTCATGGGAACAGATCTTGCATCTGGAATCCAATACACAGCTTCCTGCAAAAAAATGAACATCTTTTCCTCCCCATCACCACCCCATGTGTGCGTGTCCAAAGAAATAAAACAATAAACCTCACAATATCTGGCTTAATGGCTAAACCTCTCAGTTTAGCCACTGAAGTTTTCACTGTTGTTACCAATGAGCTGCCAACCCAGGCTTGGTAGCTTTCAGTGACATATAAGTCATTTCATAACATGGGTGAATCACTGACACTATAGGCATGTAATGAGAACATTACAGTTTGCATGGGCTCTGGGATCTTGACGACACTTTCAACTCCTGTCAAATCACCTTCAAAGAAGTCTTGAGGTTTTATCCATTTTTCCAGACCTGTTTTGAAAACAATGTGGCACTAATAGCTGATTGTTGCTCTAACTATCTAGATAACATGTCATAACTTTGTTGGAACATCTGTTATTAATTTACATTGGGAAACAGCCAGCAGGAGCTGTGTGGATGCTTTGGAAAACTGATGCAAACACTGTTCACCTGGTGCACATTTAGGCCCTCTTCAGTGACTGAACTGAGAGCATGTAAAGCATCTAATATGAGAGGACAGTTCTGCTTCTTTAATTGCAGTCAACATGTTAACCACATTATCTGTGGTAGCAGATGGGTTCTGACAATACTTTTTGAAGTCTTGCTAAAACGCAACACTAGTCAACACGTGAGCGAGGTTGTGATTATTCAGCTATCAGAATGATCTGACTTGTTCAACTATCTCATTCAACTATCAACATTTGCAAATGGTTCCTCCTGGGAATGTAACGCTTGGACTGAATTTTATATATATGCATCCAAATGCTTTCTTTCAACCACTGAATACAGAAGCAAACAGGATAAAGGGTTTGTCATATTTGTTATTAACTTCACTCCACAGTTCAGCCCTAAGTTCTGGTACCCTCCCTGTCCAAACTGTATACAAGTTAATTCTAGGTTCTTTTTTGAAATCAACCAACCAGTTTCCACCAAACCAAAACTAAGTTGTTCCAAATACTTTATTCCAGGGACAGTTGCCTATATTGCACTGTGGATAATGCTGTGCTGCTTTGGTTCTCCTCACCAGGTGTAGCCCTCCAATACTGCCACAGCATCTTCTGCAGCCAAAAATCTCTCTATACACTTCCCTGATGTGTTACAAAGCTTGCAGTGCAGACTCTTGGCTCTCATGCTAGAACAAAGATACTTCTTTTCTAGGCTGCTTTAACGTTATTTCAGACATTTTGAATTAGACAAGAAACTTCATGCACACACAAATAACCTTGTTTAAGGTGCAATGGTGGGGCCCAAGGGAGGTCTGGATCAAGAGCTAGGCAGTGTTGAGACACCCTTAAACAGTAGGGATGCAAGCCATTCTGCACCATTTTGTGTAGAGCCAGAATTATTCCCTGTGATGGAGGACTGTAGCAGTGCAAACACAGCAGTAGATTCTGTAATGTGTCCACATGATGATTTCAGTTTACCTTACACCAACATTAGAAGAGCTGCCTATATGGATTTGCATTATCTTTTTACTTTGGGATTCACCAGCTGACTCCAATGGGCTTTCCAGAGCAATTCCACATTTTCTCTTCAGAGGTATCGTTACTGTGTTGCTGGCTTTAGAGCTCATGTTGCCATAGCAAACATTGTGTATTATCTCATTATTATTTTGAATGCTTCTGTATGTAATTATTTCAACACTAAGGTATTTGCATTCTTGAGACTGAAATGATGCCATGGATCTTTGAATTATGATCTCAGTGTGTTTCAGCTAAACCAGTTTTTGCATTTGACCACTATGGGAGCGTATACTGGTTGCTGGGATGCTCCTGTTGGCAAGATACTTGAGGGTCATCTCTAGAGGAGAGAGATGGTGGGAACTGAGGCCTTCCAGGGCACTTTTGACAGAGAGTTTTGGCAGGAGTTTTTGTCACCTATCAGAGATGGCAGGAAACCTTGGGATGCTGAACTTCTCAGCTAGTAGAAAAAAACCCACACAGCAAACTTATCTAGTTCAGCATGCACACAAGTCAACCCTCCTTAACTCAGCAAGAGTCAATGAATTTAACAGGAGGTTAAGTACCTAATCAAGTGCATTATCATGTGCTGAATAAACTGTGAACAGCGAACAGTTTCTCTGAAGCCAATAAAGCTACACATATTTTAATAGCAGCAAACAAAGGAAAAAAAGGTTTGGTTTGTGCTTTAGGATTTGCCAACTTTATAACTCCATAGAATTTCTCTTCTCTTGTACTGACTAGAAAAGGACCGCATTGTCTTGTACAGATCCTCAGGGTCCGCCAAATCTTTGTAACAAAAAGCATGGAAATATGTAAACATTAGGCATTTCTATCACCGGTGTGTTCCCCTCCCTTCCCCCAGATAGCTCTAATACTAATAATTTCTCCAGCTACTTACTTGATATGCAGTGTATTATGTACCACAGAACAAGTAAAGTGGTCTCCTTATGTGAATGAGAGCAGAAACCTCACCTGAGTTCAGCTCCTATTAACTGTGGCATATGGAGCAGGAACACAGCTTGGACCCAGCTTAAGTCTTATATTTCAGGGTCAGACAATATCTTAGAGATGAACAGGAGACTAGGAAGCAACACCTTCTTCCCAGTTCAGAGTTTTTGAAGGTGGTGTGTCATTTACATCAGCTCTAATACAGCCAGCAAAATCACCAACAAGTAAAAATGAAACTGTATCAGCCTGAGCTTACTCCAGGCCTCACAGTAAAATCCTTTAGATGATCTTCACTCTTTCTTATTTCCAACTTTTACTGTGGTGATTTTTCTACATAGAGTACAAAACCTATTTTTCATCACTGAATGTGGTTTAGAAAATATTATGATTATAAGGAGTACCTTAAATTTGTATCTAAAGTTGTTCAGCTGACGATCCTGGCTATTTCTGGAGGAAGACTTGTTACACAACTTTGCAAGTGACCCATGAATTTGTGTGTCTATTAGGAAGTGACATGATCAAATAAAATTGTGTTGACAGCTACATACAAATACCTTTCTTTGCCTAAGTATGGATATATAAATGCCTAGGAGAGGTCCTTACTTTCACATTTATTAAAATAATCTAAATTCTTGTAGAACTCTTGGGAGGGGGGACAGGGACAGGAAAGCTGCTACTCACAATCACTTACCTGATTTCTGCACAAATCACTCAATGGCATTAGAGCCTTGTCATTTAATTGTCCCTACCTCCTATTTCTCTTTCATACTCTCCCCCACTGTCATAGATGCTAAAAGTATTTGATATTACTTGTCCATAATAACAATTTACTGTCCAGAAGCTGGCATTATGCTGAGAGTTAGATTGATTTTCTTATTGTATATAATTTATTCTTAATATTACAGTTTTAAATAAAGATACCCATGCAGTGGAAACACAGTTGCTGGGGATTTTTAATGTACTGGAAAAGGTTTGATAGCAATGTGGTTACCTGAATAGCCACAGAAAAATGGCCAAATTGAAAGCTGGTAGCTAACAGGAATGAGCAAAGATGGGCAAAATAAATAATTCCTTAGCACTGATAGATTATTTTTTTGCAAAAGAGAAAACTAGGACATGGGGAGAAAATACAGTTTTAACAGAAGGTTAGTTGAGTGCACTACAGCAAGGAATTTGAGTGTAATGCAAAATTGTATATTGTTTCACTTGGCTTCCACATGCTTTCCTGCCATGCTAATGAGGAAAATGTCTTTAAAATATCAACAGAGAAATATGAGTTTGTACCAGAGAATTAGATTTTGGACACAAGGTCATAAAATCTAGGTCACACAGTCCAGTGCACAGAGCAGGGCTGATAAATTCTGACTGAGGTGGTAATCAGTTAGGATGAAAGGAAAATAAAGAATTAAGGAAAACAGTTTTCACATGGCTGTAGTGCACTAAACAGCTTCTATACTCAGATGAAATACAAACAGTTTAAAAGAAAAGGCAGCCTGCAGTGTGATAGCCATTTAGCCAAATACTCTGAAAGCTGAAAGGCAATGTTCAGATCCTTTCTGTTTTAATAAATACCACTGGTATGAAACCTAGGAAAAAGAGGATAACCAGGTGAGACCTTTATACGCTTAAAAAAAGAGCTCAAATATAAACTAAGCCACCATACTACAGACTGTAGAGTTCTCAGACTTTAGAGGCTGCTATTTACCGATATCATGCCAGAGTCAAAATAAGAATACCGTTTCCCAGAAAACACATCTGAATTAAAACCCTGGGTAGAATCTAGTACAATCCATGTCCTGCTAAGGTTTTCCTTCTTTGTACGAGTCTTCCTCTGTCTCACAGTCTTACAGCCTGGGCCCTACAAGCTTAAACAGCATTTGAAGTAGGAGGTATGATGCAGCATTGGCTAAAGCTGCTGAAGTTCTTTTCTGCAAACAAGGATTTTATCAAATAGCAGAGCCTCAACCAAAACATATATTAAAAGCATGTCATTTTCAAAATGACATACTCACATATTCAAACTGTCCTCGTCTTTTAAGGTAATTCTTGTTTTAAAATCCTTTAAAATAATAATTTCATCTTAAGTAAAAAAGTGTACGTATGAACTAACCTTTTTTTTTTTTTGAAGTCATATAATGTGAGAAGTCACTGTATGCTTACCATTGGCATTCTGGCAGTGCACACAAGCAGAGAGGCTGCACTGAAGGCAGAGGAACAGCACGTCTGTTAAATCCTGATGTGATCAGAAAACTCAGCATTATGATATGGTTTAGTATGATAAACAGCAAATGCTCTCAATCTGACTACAGGAGCTTGCCCATTTCAGGGCTGGGTAATGTGCTGCCTCATTTTCCCTCCTTGCTAAAAGAAGCTGAGTCGGTAGGCTGTATGAATTGTCTCTTCAGACTTCCTTTTCCCTACAAAAACTAATTACTTTTTATTTAAGTATTTAAGCTTGGGCGGGTTTCCTTGCTATTTCCAGGATCTGCTTTGCTTATACAAAATAGTAGCTTATTTCAAAGTCAACACTGTTCAACATATATTCCTATTTTCATCAGCATCCAAGTCCCCCCAGGGGTTCAATAGTTCTTCTAGTCTTTTCCAATCCTTCACAATTCCCTTGGGAGCCATTCTCAAAAACCTATTACAAATGATTCAGTCAGAAAAAAATATCTCTGTAGGTTTTTTTGCATGTATTTCACTGTGGTCCTTCCAAGTGGTATCTTCAGTCTATGGATGCTCCAGGGTCCCTTATTGTGCCAATGACTCAGAAATGATGTAAGCTTGTCTGATGCACCTATATGCAGTCTGGCAGCATCATGAAACAGATCCTGTTCCCCCAGACACCTACATATTCTAGTCTCACTTTCTCTCACAAAACTATAGCTTGAATCAGGTTGGCTGGTCCTCAACTCCCACTATTCCTAAAATGGACAAGCTGGTTTGTGGCCATAATTTGGTAACCATGCCAGAGATCAAGCTGCTGAAAACCCACATTAACAAAAGTTACATCACTGTCCCCATGTAAAGACATCATGAAGTGAGTTAAATACAATGTATTACCAGAGCATAGTAGCAGGAAAACAGAGACCAAGGCTTTAAAGGTGCGTAGTCGGCATTGGCCAAAGACACAGCCAGACTCTGCTGCCTCGTCTGCCTTGCTTGCTGCTCAGGGAGCAATTTTGACAGAAACAGTGCTGTGACTCACTGCAGAAGGTGCTATTTATAATAACTATTTGTAGGAGACTGAGGACCCAGTTTGAATAAAATGTCTGATTTGCATGTTTAATGTATGATAGTTTATATTTTAAGTTATTAATGAGTATGCTGATCTGAAGAAAGAAATTTGCTAAATATTTAATGTTAAACAAGCTTTGGTTAAACAAACTGGAACAGAAGAAATTTCTGAAGTTGCAATCGCAGCATTTTTAAGCCACAGGTTTATCAATATTCAAATACATGTAGGAGATGTTTGGGAAACTAAAACCACATAATGATCTTACATTTCTATAACACCTTTAATTCAAAAGGATGTCTAAGTGTTTAACAAACTGCAGGCAAGGATCATTTCACCTATCATTAAAATGAAGACAAGGCTGCAATGAGTTTTGGAAGTGCTTTAGCAGGACAGAGGATCATCACACATAGATATAGGAAAAGAATAAAGAATGCTGCTGCTTCAGAGACTCAGTATTAATGGGGATTTAATCCTCAAGGTTTATGAACTCATACTGGCATGGCTGCAACTTTAGGTCCCCACACAGTTAAAGAAAATACAACCCATAATATATCGAGCAGATCGAAAGCAACTAATCAAATAGGCAGAATACTGTGGTTAGCCTATGACTATATTTTGAAAAGCAGGATGAGACTGAGATCAATATTCCTTTATTGAAATAGAGCTTTTTCTCTCAGCTGAGAGACAGTATCTTGGTAACAGACATAGTCTGTGGTTCTGGTCATGGTGTAAAGTATTGAGTCCATAATCCCCCAAAACAATTATATTTATCAAGTCATCAACAACACTTTGGTTTTCTTTGCCCATTTATTGACCCCCAAAAAACTACTTCTTTAGATTATGAGACCTGATGGAACAATGTCCCTAGGCCATTGGCACATGAACACTGCCACTGCTCAGTGGCACCCGTGGCCCTGAAGGGCTTGAGCACAGTCCTTACAATCAGCTGGAAAATGAGAGACAGAAAGGGCAAAGTAGGGATGAATATTCACAAGCCATTGCTCAGAAGCATTTTTGCTGAATTCTGCTGGATTTGGTTCAGTATCTAATTTGGTTTGACCTTTTGCTGTTTGAGGTATTTTTGATCTTCACTGAATGGCATTACAGCTCTGTCTTTAAGACTATATGGATTCCTGTTTAAAACCACACAAACAAACAAACAGCAATGATGAAGTAAAAGCACCCACTTCTTTGATCCTTGCCTTGAGGAAGACGGACGTGAAACTAAGTGGAAGACAGTCCTTCATAATGCACCCCCAATTCAGTTTTGATTTTAGTCAGCCTATTTTTACCTTGTTCAAAAGAGACTCATGCAGAGCTGTCCCTGCTTCTCAGCACTGCAATCTGATCAGCTTATACATTTCACTTAATGATGCTCAAATTGAAAAATTCCGGTGCAGTCCCTTGAGTGCAGAGCGCACCCTTGAACACACTTCTGAGGGAAACCAGTTCTCACTGAGCTGTAATGTCAGGTTAACATTTTTTAAATATCTTTTCCTAGCATCCTGAATCTTTCACTCTCTGGTGCACCCTGTGCCACTTCCCCCAGGAGGGACAAAGTCCATGCTCCTGTTTTGGCCCAGCTACCCAATAGTGTTGCCTTTTCATCACTCCCAGAGGAACTAGACAGTGAAAATTCAGCTTCTTTGGGCTGAATTTCCCATTCAAGTGCTCTAACCACAACACTTCTGCATAAAAGGGCAGCCCTAGAAAAAATCTGCTGATATGTCCACAGATGTAGCTTGGTTCTCAGCTCCCGTCAGTAAAATGCAGATAACAGGGATGTTCCACACTACTCAGGTTTTGTGAAGGTAACTGTAGTAGAGAATAGGAATTACTCAGACACCATAATAATGGGGGAATCAGATAGGTATGGAAGGGAGAAATAGAGGGTTGTTCTTTCTTCCTGACTACCCACCTTTCTATTCCAACTGGAAATGCTCAGGAAGTATAATCCATGAGAAAGGTAGAGAAAGTGGCTAGCAAAGCTGGAAATAGGCAGCCCCATCCTGCCCTCAGGTTTACAATTTGACTGTAGATTGGCAGACTGGTCAACCGAAGAACCGATGAGTCACTATTGTCTCTTAAACATGTTCTCAATACAAAGCCTGAGTGAAGTATCCTGATTTAGTTTGTGTTTCAGAAAAGTCAGATAAGAATGAATCAGCTTTTTACCCAGTCCTCCTGGGAAAGAAAAAAAAAAGTGCATACCAAACTGCCAAAATGGAAAATTCCTTCCCAGCTGCAAACACAATTATTTTGGCCTTTATGCAAGGAAGTAGGGCCATGTTTAAATGTGTGATTCCATGTGATGTTTCTAGGTGGCAAAGGTGAGGTCCTTCCTCATGTGAAGCTCTCTCAAGTGTGTGGGTGCAGGCACATGTGCACACGTACATTTCCAGGTGGAAGAGCAACGCTCATTATTAACACCAAAGAACCTCCAAAGGAGACAATTAAATTAAACAGTCCACTTAAGCATCCGCTACTGGAATTTCACTGGAGGGCTTCTTTTTCATGAATTGAAGGCCTCTGTTAGTGGTAGACATTGTCTAGGCTGTTCGAGTATAGAATTTTTACATCTTTTGAGTTGCTTTATGAGAACTATTTTGTATAAGTCATCTTCAGTAATTCTGTATACTGTATATTAAAATTAAAAATTATTAAGTAAAACAATCAGAACTGAAAAGACCAACACATTTACAATTGCTACAATGGACTTCTTTTGTCTGCAGTTATGAAAATCAGTACCCAACATAACTGACAGATCACAAACAAGTCCTCTTCTCATAGTTGAAAGCGTGCGACTTCAACTTCAAAAAGTGCTTACTGATGTTGGAGCTTGATCTTTAAGCAACATTTCTTCAGCATGCAGTGATATGGTACAATTAATTCCTCATCAAAAAGAAATACAGCATCTCAGAATTCAAATTTTATTATTGTGAGGGTTTGATTTAACATCCTGCATACCTAAGCACTGCCAGGCAGCTGGGATGGAATATGTTGCATCAAGATCTATCCTTTTTATTAAAAACATATTATACCTTAAGGGAAGTGTGTTTTTCTATAGGGATCACTCCACAATTTAATTACAGCAGACTATCCTCTCATTTTATGAGATTCATCGGAGCTCAGGAACCATAGTATGATTTATATCAGCATATCCTGCCCTGTCAGAGCAGAATGGGTAGCTGTGCTCTGTTCAGAAAAATAGTATGGTTGGCAAAAATTCTTTGGACAAACTGCAGAAATGACAGTACACTGTTGCCTCCACAAGGTAACATACATCATCCCACTAACAAACTATTACCCACTAGAAACATCTCAGAAACATGTGCTGGCTGGGGGAATATAGCACCTCACTATATCTTCTTTTCCTATGTAAGTCAGGCAATGGCACTACATTTCCAGGGTGGGTTTTTCTTTTTTTTTTTTTTCCTTTTTTTTGAGACCATATTTTACAAAAGAAGAAACACTGCAGAAAACTGGAGAAGAAAAGCATCCTTTTGACATCTTTAATGTTTCTTGTTTTTAAGTTTCATTAAGCACTTGTAAACAGCTGTATAACACATAATATTCTCATTCTCACACTGACACACACAAAGGGGGTTTAAATATTTCCGAATAAGCCAACTCAGTTGAGGAAGTCTCATACTACTGCAGTCCTCAATTAAGAGCAGAAAATAGAGAATTTAATCTGGGCCTTACAACAAAAATAGGATCAAAGTTTGTCACTGCAGAAAACATGCTCCTACTCAACATGGCATCCCCAGTTTATGAAAGGGAACTGACTATGTAGATACATAAGTCA
Organism: Gorsachius magnificus; assembly: GCA_034008185.1. Taxonomy (NCBI): domain Eukaryota; kingdom Metazoa; phylum Chordata; class Aves; order Pelecaniformes; family Ardeidae; genus Gorsachius; species Gorsachius magnificus. Next base: position 115,658,424 of record CM067081.1, on the reverse strand, counting down.
CAAGCTCGTATGTAGAAGAGGGAAAAGGGGATTGGCTGAGAGTGGTAAGGAAGATTTTATTAGTGACCTGGTATTTCAAATGTTTGCTAGATAAAAAACTGCTGTTCTTCTTTTACTACTGGGCAACACTTTTATTAAATCAGCAAAAGGTTCTAGAAATATAAGCTGAGGGACCTCAGTCAAGATTGCCAATCAGCACTCTGGTTGTCACATGGAGTCCTGTACTTTTTGGTTGGTTGGCTGGTTGGTTTGCTTTTTATTCCTCCAAGTAGATCTTGGTGCCAGAATATATCAGTCATCTTGGTTTTTCTTTAAAATAAATTTCCTGTCTATGTGTTTTTGAGAACAAGAATAAAAATTGACCATCGTGCAAACTAGCAACACAGGGATAAAGAGCAAAGGTGTCAAAAAAACCAAACCTCAAAACCAATTTTTTTTCAATCATTCATGTGTTTTCAGGTATTCTTAACATTTTTGAATATTTTATTACCTACCTTACTGTCAACTATTTTTACTATCAAGCATTCACCTTGTTATGTGCCCAGAAAGAATCATACTTTTTTGTTTAATACTCTATAACGTATTACAATTGATAGATGTTGCTGTCTTCCCAGCAACAATACACAAGGAGATGCTCTCCCACACCTTCGTGTTTTTTTCAAATGTGCAACAGGCTTGCAGGAAGGACTGCCTTTGCACATCTTCCTTCTCCATACTGAATATCTCAGACAGCTTTTCAAGGATGAACCAAAAGGAAGAAGAGTGAATGCTAGCTCCTCTGAGGCTGTTTTTTGGAAAGAAGAAAGGATGTAGTAGGCTGCTGTATGAGTGGTCTTAGCGTAGCCAGTAAATGAGTGCAGAAAAGAAATAGATAAAGACAGCGGGCTGAGGGGAAACCCCACTTATCCAGTCCCCAGCAACCATGGAATGCATGGAAGGCACAAAGAGTCCCAGTGTCCTCTGGCAATAGGATGCTGCAGGGGTGGAAGAATTTGTGCTCTTTATCAAGCACAGAGGTTGTGACTGCCCTGACTTGAACGATATATCAGGTTAACATTCCTTTCACCTGTATATACTTCCCCTAAAATATGTACATATGACCAAAAGGCAATCTGGCAACTTTTAAAGTGATCCCAAAGAAGAGGAATAACTCTTGTGAGAAGCTCCCATGACTTCTATTCCTGCAGCAATAGCCTCACTTCTCTATATTTGTCCATGGGGGCTTTCTGATCTGGAATCTGGTCTCCAAGCAATTAAACTGACAGAGGAAAAAATGATGGGGAAATTGCACACACACAAAAAGGAAAGCTTATAGCAGAGCAGCTGTTTTGGTATCATAGGTGTTGAGCTACAGGCTACTATCAGTGAGGCTGGTGACACGGGACTTCTCTGGGCAAAGGCCATGAAATTATTTATAATTTAGTTAAACTTGCATTATTAAAAAGGGACTCTGTCTCTTTTGAAAGATATTTGTGTCTGTCAGTCATTCTCTTGATTTTACAAGGCACTCGCCTAGTTGGGTACCAAGTTATTAAAAAATAATCTTTTTTGTTGTTGCAGTTATTGAACTGATGCTATCAAAAGGACTCTGATTTACAGCATCTGTCTCTAGGGAATCTTTAGTCCATATTTTTTTTTTGTCTCTCCTCTTGATGTACATTTAAATTTGCCATTGAGTGAGATTCTATTTCTCTCTTTCCTTGTGTGAATGCAGATGCTCAGGCTACTCTATCATTCACCCTATCTCAATGTAAAACGGGTTTAGGCTGTAGTATATCTTTCTTTCCTGTTTGGAATTTTCTAAAATCATTCTCACAATCAGCACTTTGGCAACGATACTTCAACCAAAGAAACCCAATGACTGGTTACACAATCTTCTGTGTTTTCTAAAGCTTTGAAAGCAATATTCAAATGCTCGGGGCAGTTATTTTGCCTGGTTGCCTTTTACCACTAACTGTGAAAAGGTCACATGTAGCAGGCAGTGGAGCATGGTGCACACATAGCGGTGCTTGCACTGACAGCTGCAAGGCCTGCAACTGGGAACAGTGCAACTCCAGCAGCACAGCACAGTTAACAGAAAAACTGATCCCATCAGGAGGAAAGGTTTATTAGTCAGAGTGCCTATCACAACTGCTTGGTGTTTGGAAGCCTGATTAATACCTTCGCATAGTACCATACCACATGATGGCTTCTTAAAGCTAGCTCAGGACGTGCAATGCAAGGCTGTTGAGCTGCCCAAAGAACCTCAGAGTATAACGAATGCACACACTCCATATGTGCTCAGCCTAAAGGCTAGACAAATAAGGGAACCAGCCATTTGCAACCAAATGCCAGTTTGCACTGAGAGCACAGTGGGACTTTAAAAGTCAGATCAGGACCTAAAATGCCTGTGGCTTTGACTCTTGCAGATCTCCACTTTGTTCAACAAATACAAAGTAGAGCAGCATTGAATATCACTGCTTTAAAAAAAAAAAAAAAGTTCTAAACCTTTCCAGGACTATTGCATTTTGAGGAGGAAAATGTCTGCAGAAACTCAGAAAGAATTGTTGTCTTGCACAGAGACAGTCAGATAAGAGTTAGAGGCCTCCTGATCTCCTCTGGGCACGGCAGAGCAGGCTGCCCAGAGAACTGCTGATTAACAGCATTTTATTCTGTGAGAGGCAGCCCCTCCTGGCTCCCAGTTTCTGATGAGTTCCTGTACCTGGGGAGCGGTTGCCTTTCCTAACAGGAGCTGGCATGTGCTCCTGTGCAAGGCTGTGGTTCTCATTAAACTGGTAACTAGATCCTCTCCCTTCCCCCAGACTGGAAGCATTGCTAGCTGGTCACATACTGACCAATCAAATGGAAAACAGGAGCAAAGCTTCCAGGGAGACATCGGTCATAAAGCTTCTAGATTTGTGTCCAACTCATGCTCCTTTCGTACAGTATTGGAAACACCAGCCTCCTCCCAGTGTCTTGCAAAGGAAGATACATGTGAACCACCAAGAGTTAAAAGGAGACTTCCTATATCTTTTTAGCAACCCAAATAAACAGACGTATGGCATAAGCAGTAACTATTTTAGAAAATCAAAGAGAGTCAACTTTCAGCGTATTTTTGTGCAACCATCCTACCAGAGGACATTACATTAATCTTTAGAGTCAATAATCAGTAACTCATTGGCTGCTTGGTAACACCATACACTGTATCAAGCGTACAGTGACGTCTCATTCACTAGTTCCCAAACCATTTAGGTTGTTTCGCTGTGTTTTACATTTTAGAAGATCCTTGAAACTACTCAGTGCAACAGCAGGCATGCAACTAAGCCTGAGATGCATGTGTACAAACACAGCTATTTGGCAATGAACCATACCTCGGTACAGGTCTACACAGAGATGGAATATTCACAGTCAGTGTAGAGAAGCATTTACTTCCAGGAAGTGGCTCCTCTGATCCAGTTTCTGTCACTAAGAATGAATCAAGTAATTTCTTATACTGATGTTTCTCTCCCTTGATGATAAATGGAGTCTAGAAAACTGGCACAGATCTAGATATTGTAGAAATCTGCAATTAGATGATGTGAAACCCTAATCTTCCCCAGCTTCCTGCATAGTCAGTTGAGAAAGTCATGCATCTTAAAAAGAGTCTCTAAGTTACGCTCACACACTGCCAAGCACAGGTAAATATTTCTACAGGTAAATAATCTAGGCCAGAGAAACAAAGAGAAAAGAACGGTTTTGGAAGGAAAACAGAAAGAAATATTACAGAAAGAAATACTGTAAAACTAACACAGCTCTGTGCCAAGCATTATGAAGTTCCTCAGGAAACATTTTTCAAAGCAGCCTCATGCCTTTGCTGTGGTTCCATATCTCTAAATGTTGCTGCCTTAAAGACAAACCTAAGATATTAACATGAAAAGAATTATCAGCAGTTCTTGCCACATCAACAATTAACCCCATACATTATTAGGTTCAGACTGTCAAGGTCAATTATTTTGACTGGGAACAACCAATTCATCTCCAAGATTTGTTTTTTTAATCTATTTTACAGTATTAGGAAGTGCTACAATATTCTGTGAAGCAGGGACCGACACCTGTATCTCTCTTCTGTCCTGGGAATGTCTAACCAATAGGTTACATAGTGATGTTCCTGTTATTCTCTTTTTCTCTGTGGCCTGACAAATCTTACAATCTTTTCTGAAAATTGGAACAGCTTCACCATGAAGAGTGTAGTGTGGTTTCTTTCCAGACCAGCCCATAACTGACTCTCCTCAAGCAGATGGGAAATACCGAATTGAATTTGTTCAGGCTGAAAAAGAGTTGAAATATCTTCCACACCTGGTACAACAACTAGGAAAGAGGTTTCCCAACTTTCTTCACTTGGGTATCACGGGCTGCAGCAATTATCATCACCATTGGCAGTGCTCATGCCCAGCTCTGTGTAGATCTGCAAAAAGGCAGAAGAGGCGGCCTTTTTCCTCTCTCCTCTCCTTCCTACCTTGCTCCTTTACGCTTTCTGCCAGGGTGACCCCCCCCCCCCCCGCTCCCTCCCAGTACACCTCAAACTGGGGCCCCAGGCTCATCCTACCTCCTGCAGCTCAACCTGATGCCCTCCTCCTGAGAGGGATCCCCAAACCCGTCATGGGAGAAGCCAGAGAGGGAGGTGCCCCTGCAGCCCACAGCAACAGCCAGCAGCCGACCAGCAGACCGGAGGGAATGGCCCCTGGGGCAGAGCTGCTCCCAGCGGCAGCCTTCCCTCCACAGCACAGGTGAGAAACTGCATGGTGCACCCGTGTGAAGGGGCTCTTTCCAAGTCATGAAGGAAGTGTCTGCACACAGGCAGGTCCTTCCACAGCCCCTGAGCCAGCACAGACAAAAAGAAGCTCCTCAATAATGGCTACAGCTTAGGAAAGACAGAAAATGTCACAGTAACAGGTGGGAAGCTGGGAATGAAAACCCGGCAGAAACTGGGGTTTGGCTTCCTCGCCGAAAAACCCCTCTTATCTGCCAAGTATAACGGGCCCTGAGAGCTCTTCTGCCTGCAGGGGTGGGTGAGCACATGAAGAGTGAGGGGCTGAGGAGGGTGGGAAGGTGAACGCTGCTGTCTTCCCCACTGTGCTTTCTTCCACCCCATTTATACCTGAGGGAATGCTTCCATTAATATGCGTCTACAGAAGTTACCGGAGGAAGCAAGCCAGACTGTTCCTCAGCAGGAACTGTCTTTAACAAAGGGACATCGTTTCCTTACAATACTTTAGCTTCAGGGCTATTTTGATCTGAAGCTTAATAGAATATAGGAGTTGTTTTGGACAAAAAGCTTCAGTGGACTAGAAGCATGACAAAGGACCTGAGAAAGATTTTTGTCTCCTCACTTTGTCTAAAAACTTCTAAGTCTGCTTTTCTACTTCGACATCCATTTTAGATACTGATGCTTATGTCCAAGCTATTAATAGTTGATGGGCTTGGGCTGGGACCAAACCCTATATTCCTTCTCCTTGCTTAAGGTAACCAAGAATTCCTCTTCAATACCAATCACTGCACAGCAACAGCTTCAACAAGCTGCTATCAAGCTATAATTATTTTAAATGAATACAATACGAATTTAACAAAACCTAGTAGAGTCTGTTAAGTATTCTTAGAAAATTTAGTAAGTTATGCAAAGACAGTGTGGAAGAAAGGCTAATCATAAAAAATATCCGGTATGCCTAAAACATATTGTTTATGTTATTTGATGTTGTAGGACTTGCAAAACAAATTCAAATCTGATCTGTGATCTCCTTTTATGTTGGCACTGCCCCAATGACCACCTTAAAGTCTATGGGTGTGAACAGGATAAGCATTAACTCTCCTTTCCCAAACCATTCTTACATTTTACTTTACCCGAATTACAACATCTACTCAGTATTTTGCAAGTATATTTCCTCACCTTGACAGTCGTGACAGCACACAGAAATCACAACATCAGCACCCACCCCAACCCATTGTAATTTATTGTTTTGATTGAACGGTCTGATTTCTCTGCCTTCACTCACTGTATGAGCATGGCTGAGTGCCAGCTGAAGCACAACGATGCCCAAGACCCAGAGAGATTATGCGGGTAAAGCACGTACTGCAGCTGTGATGATATACAGAAAGGGGCTGGATCATGCTGAGAGTCACTTCTGCCACCCAGTAAGTCAATAGAATAAACAAATATCTCTTTATCTTAAGCTCTGTATGCCCAGTGCTTTCACAGAGATTGGCAGGGGAGGGGGGTGTTTGGGGTTTTTTCTTTGGTGGTGTGGGATGGTGCCTTTGCAAAAAAGAAAAAGAGATAAATCAGTTCTTTTAAAAGGCCTGTCTGCATCATTTCTGAAAATGTCATTTGCAACAAAAAAGAAACAAACTGTGCGTTGTCAGCACAAATCTGCAAAGCTGTTTCATACAAACAGTCACTGTGTCTTTTAGAACTTCAAAACTTTCTGATTTTCATCACCTTTTCTCCACTGTTACCTTCAGGAACGCATTCACATTCTGCTCTGAACAGGCGGTTGCTACTAGTGTAAATTTGTAAGCAGGTATAATGGTCAGAGTCAATCCTATGGAACATACACGTTTTACACCATAGCTAATAAATAAAATGAAAGCAAGGGGATTCTGAGTACAACAGCTACAGTGTCCAAAGGGGCTGATACATTGCTTATCCGAATCCAAGGCAATCTTTCTACTGTCTACAAGTGGCTGCTGGCACTTCTGAGCCAGCAGGCAAGAAGGAAGCTATGTACAGAGCAACTATAACATTGGAAATCAGTGCAAGATACATCCGCTAGCATTTAGGCTGAAAAAAAGGCTATAACAGGAAAAGATTTTCGGTTCATATAAATGTGGGACTTTTAGAATTAGCGTTCACTGCATTTGAATGAAATAAGATACTCTTCTGAATAAAGCTGTGATGTTATAGGAATTATGTATTAAAGAAATATCTAGTGCTGAGAAGAGGAAACAGTCTAATTTAACTAAATTTAACAATTATTTTGAGGAGAAACTAATACAATACAAAGAATTGAAAATATAATAAGACAAATATTTTTGCAGTGTAAAATAGATAAAAATTCATCCAGAAAGAATCTCAGTACTGGATGAACTATGAAGTTCTCAAAAAAAGACATATCTAAATCTCTGTTTTCACTAAGATTTGAAGAATGACTCATATATGATCACCATCAATGCACTGGGCTGAAGGAGCATCTCAGTAGCCACATACTTGTAAAGCACAAACACTGGGAATACTGGAACTAATAATAAGTAGAGACTCTTTTGGGGGGAGAACTCATGTCTCTCTCAGATCTATGTTTTGAAGTTCTCTGTTACCCCCAACTTTGAACACCCTGAAGAATTAATATGCTGTACAAGGTTACAAGGTTCCTACATTACAATAGAAAATTCAACGGCCACACTTTTACAACAATATTAATAGCATCTATCCATGACTTGTACAAGGGCAAAAATGTATTTGAATCTGCAGAGCACAGAAGAGTTAATGGGTAGCAACGAGAAGCAGCAGATTGTTAAAGAGTGAAATGAAGCTCTCAGTTAAATAATAGTGGTCTATCAGTATATATTTCAAGTCAGCCAAAGATTTAGGGTAATACCTAGAGATCTCCAATTGCAGGATATGTGTTAGACATTGGGACACTCAGCCTTGAAAACAATGGGTCAGGTGAAGATAAGATCAGAGATTGCGTGTTCACGATCATGATCTAAAAGGCCTAATGAAGACCTTGGAAACAGGAGACGAGTGGTCTCAATGTGGGTGAGACAGCTATTGGAATTTATGCACCTAGTTCTAGTGCATACTTCATGGCAGGTGTAGAAATGCTAGAGATAGTGAAAGGAAGATGTGTGGGGTACATGACAGTCACGTTTGTTGGCCAATTTATTTTTAAAAACATTAAGATCTTACAACTTCTATGAAAATAAGGAAGTGAGGCAAGTGATCCTACTGAAGTTCCTGCTGAAAGGCTGCAGTATGGGTTCAAGCCACAATAGGCTTCCAAAAATTCATATCACAGGACCCCCTTGTTTCATAAATTGGTGAAATGTTAAAGTCAGGGATATGCAGGTGGTCAGACCAGTGATATAACAGGGTCTTGACTTCTAGTGTAGAACCTGAAGAAGAGAGTTCTAGTGAAGATGATTAAACCATTTGCTGTCAGAACCTGCCCGCTACAGTCTGCTAAACTAATTAACATTTTGAAAAAATTACAAATTTCTACCCATATCTCAAAGATTTTCTACAGAGTTCAGACATGACTGACATACCTGACAGAGATAAAAATGCGTGGGATTTATAGGCTACCTTGAACTGCATTTTAGGATAAAATAAAAGCTTTCCTTGTTCTATCTTCAGTCAGAAAGTAAGAGCTGCAAAGAGTCTTAGTGGTTCTCCACTGCCTTTGTTATTTTGTCATGAACATTGCTGCCCCAATAACATTAGTAACAGTAGCAGTAGTGATAATAATTATAGTCCAATAAGATTCACTTCTTGGATGATAGTCAAGCTTTTTAATAATTGCAAAGATATTTTTTTTTTTACTCCTCACTATAATAACATGACATTGCTGAAAGCTTTTTCCTTACCGATTTGCTTTCTCATATTGAATGGACACAATGGTTAGTTATGAGAGAGTTGCTCATTAGTGCTGAACTGTTAGCGATGATCACTGGAGCATTTGTATTTTTACTAAAATAAATAATTAGCAACTGTGCTAAAGATTTTGGATGTAGGGGAAAATGGAACAAAGAAGGATCAATATGTTAAATCTTTGAGAAGCTCACAGGCTGATGAATGACCTCAGTGGTAGAACACCATTAATTGCCTTATAATATAGCTTATACAAAAAGGGGTTTACTTATTTGTTAGCGGAGAGGAGGGGTTTTTTAGGATGGAGGAGCATGCACAAAGTCATGGACAAGTGACCTTCAGTATTAGGCATGTCATTAATCTGACAGTGCTTACTGTTGTCATAAATATGTATGTCCTGTTTTCTGACATCAGAGTAGTGTGCTTGAATTACTGTTTTTAAGATTAGCAAAACTTCTTTCTTGGCTTCATTTTCCAGCCAAATATCTGAGAAGCAAGCTGAAAACAGTGCTAAGCACAAGCACTGCTAAGCCCCAATCTATTTTTTTAGATTTCCTAGGCTGAAGTACTTTTTCTAGACATGCAGACATGTAATATCTTTTCGTCAGTTGAAGTCTAGACACTCCAACCCTTTATCCTTCTCGTTGCAACCGATAAGGAACACAGTGTTCTCTAATCGTATTCTAATCACTGCAGTGATTTCCATCCACACCTCCGTTAGAGGAAGCTTAGAAGATTATTATTCAATGATCGCATGTATAATCTCCACATGAAAAAGGAATGGCAACATTCTGGGGATAATCCGAACTTGTCCAATGATTCTTTGCCATTTTAAAGGGGAAGGAGGAAAGCAGGAAAGTAATCTGATATACAGAAGTAAAGAGGACAAATTAAGCTAAAGTCCTCTTAAAGCACAGCAAAACACGTACACAAAAAAAAAAAAAGAAAAGAAAGGCACCTATGAAGCAGCTTTTAGTCTTTTATCCAATGGAAAACACATATATGTGAAGCAAGAGAATCCCTCCTTGGTTAGATTTAGGTTTCTCAAAATAATATTATAGTATTATATGTGCAGTTGTCACAGAATCAATGTATCAGGTGCACTAAACCTAGTAAGATTTTATGCAGGTAAGATCAAAACAAGACAAGCAGGTTTTTTGTTTCCATTTGAAAAGGACTACCTTCTAGCTTTAATTTGACACTGAAAAAAAATTGAAATTTTTTTTTTTTAAAAGACAAAGGAAATGTGAAAATATGAATACACAAGGTTTTCATCAACTCATCCTCCAGGAGAGACTGGTGGGGTTTCTTGGCCATGACCAGCCTACCAGCCTATCCTTATCAACAGTCTGTGTGAAGGTGACATGAGAACTTTCTTTCCCTCCAACCCCTCTTCCTCTGCCATGTCTCCAAAAATTTAGATTAGCATGAACATGAAATCTGCCTTTTTTTGCAGGAGAAGTCAGTGAGCAGCTTCCTCTGAAGCCTGTCAAGAGACTGGGCAGGAAACCACTGTTGAGCACTGAGCCAACACTGCCAGTGAAGCCTCAGAACTCGATTTTCGTAGCTGCAGGTCATCCCAAAAGCATGTGCATTCTGCCAGCCATGGGAGCAAGAGACCTGAGGCCTTGCTTCAGCTGAGCACCCCTTCTCCACCAAAGTAGTAGTGTTTGCCAAGCTGCAGTGCCAACAGAGAGTCCTTTTTAGACAAACTGTAGTGTTCTCTCTGTGAGCTGCCAATTCTCTGAATTCCTCATTATCTATGCATGAAATCCAATGGGTGCCTAATGCCAGTTTAAACTACAAATCAACACATTACTAGCAACAGGGAAAGTATTGAACGTATATAAATATGGCATTATAGACAGGCATCTGTCTATGCTAGTGTGCTGTTCTACTGCAGTTACCTCTGCTACCCAAAAAGAAAGTTAGAAATCCAAGCAGAAATCGACAGCCTGCCTGCTGCTGCCCCTGCATAAGCATCACCAGTTGCACTACTCGTCTTCCAGACAGAAGCACCTTTCCCTAGTATTTTAATTAATTCTTATACTTCATATTCTTCAGGAGCTTTTGGAGTGCTGTGCTAACTGGAATAAATGTGAAATGACCTCATTCTTTAACATAACCTTGCAAGAGGACATTCCATTGAGATGGGACTCGTTCTTGCTCCCATACATAAAGTTCCAATGCATGTTACTCCCCTGGGTCTCTCTCCAAGCAACATTTCAGCTCTTATCTCTTAAGTAGCAGAGGAGTGGGGTAGAATTACTTACTATGAAATACCTATATTTCTTCTGATTTTATATCATTCACAGATGCTCCCATTAATTATATGGCTTAAAGATACATGTGCCTAAGATTAACCTGAAGAAATGTAGTTTAGGCACATACACGATGCTTCCCTTTACCAATAAAATAAAATGAAATCAATAAAATGCTGAATCTTTTGCCATGTTAGCAGTTAACTAATGGGCACTTCACTGACTAACTGCCTTGAGAGTGATTTTGCCTGTCTTTGCTTCTCTTGCTCCCCTCTGTGTTTTACCTCATTTAAATTTTGCTTCTCTTTCTAAGCAGATTAAATTTAATCCTCTTCTATTATTTGCACCAATGTGGGATGAAGAGAGGCCCATAAACTGTTTTGCTCTGGCATCCCCAGTTTTCTCTCTCCCTTGTTTTACTGACAACTGGGTTGCTGCTTAGGCTTCTAAATGATAGCATTGCAAATGGAGAAACCTGGGAATAATCTTTGCCACAGATAGTTAAAAAAGCAGAAAATTAATGACCTTTGTGACCTTAGCCAACAAATACGTAGCTTTTTTTGTCTTTTTTCAATGCTAATTCACAGGTTAGATACTAATGATGCTTAGCTTTTTTCGTGAGAGGAGCAAAAAGATGCCCTGGTAGGAACTGATTAGGAGGCAGTTAGGGCTAATAAAAGCCACTGTAGCTCCATTTACAAAACTCATAATGCTGGTGGTAGCCACCACAGACACAAAACAAAACAGGGACAAAAATGGAGGATCATGCCATTTACCTATTAGCCTTTTTCCATGTTGCGCACTGAGCACGATAGCCATTGACAGACTCCAACGTGGGACATCTAACTTACTGCATGCCAAAAAATGTGTCTTGTTTTCAAGGAGAATTATTTTTCTGTGGTTAACAGGGCAGACCTGTGAGTTCTCATCTTCATCCCAAAGCCAGGATTTTTACATACTTGGGTGCTCGATAATCAACATATCCAAAATGAGTAACTGATGCCACTGTTTACTAGTAAAAGTTTAGGAATTCACTTCTCATTGAGTAAATTCCCTATTCACATGGTTGTAAAGTTTCTTTCCTCTATTCTGTGTAAGAGAACAAGTCAAGTAAATGAACAAACTAAGCAAATCTCAGGCTGTGACCATGGAAGCGTTCATATCTGGATTAAAGAAAACATCTGGATTTCACGCTTAGCCATTCAGATTAGGTAAGGCTCATTAATTTGATCTGGAGTCAAAGGAGTCTGAGCAACCAGACCCTGTTTGATGAGCTTTTCTGAGAGATGGCTGTAGATAACGTGGTTGGGTGCTGTTGCTACATCCACTCTTATCCCTTTCCTCATTGGTAATGCTGCTCTCAAGATCCTCAGCCCAGCTGTCTGTCTCTGTTCCCAGAAGGGATAGGACAATCTTCCTTCCCAGTTCACTTAACCCACCACCTACTCCAAGAGCCCTTCCAGACCCTTTGCTCCCACAGCTTCGTCTCATCCCTGGACTCCATGACTACTTCTCATCTCCCTTCCCCATTCCCTCTCCTGGAATCACAAATCACAAACCAGAATTTCATTTACACTCCTGAGAAATCTTGAACAATTTCAGCAACTGACAACATAATGAAATATTCCAATTTACAATAGCCCCCCAAAACGGTGGGAAAGACTGCCCTCAGTATGACCTCAGTACAGATTACATATCTTCAAAAAAAAAGGTATTGTGTTGAGCTGTTTGAGGTATTTGATAATTTTTCAGTCATGACAAGACAGGAATTTAACCTTGATGAAATTTATCCTCTTTTTATTTTTTTTTATGTGCAATGAGATGGGTAAGCAACAGAGAAAAAAAATGGCATCTTCGCTCTACTGAGTTTTTACAGAATCTGCACAATGTTCAGGTTTCCATACATTAGCTCCTATGCGGCATCCTGTCTGGAATCCCTCATGTTTATAGCAATCATAGAAGTCTATGTAGGTCTCCCTTGTTGAATGATTTCCATATCCCTTTTCGTTTAAAGCTTGTTTATATACAGATTCAAATTAACAAGAAATCAGCTGATTAGAATTCTAGATACTTTTCACCAGCTCTACTACAAATGGATTAATTTGAAAAACTACGTAAACAGCAGTTAAAGGCTACTCTATAACATATCTGATGAAAGAATTAAGTTTTTATTCAGAATTTCTGAACAGATTACTGGAACGGTCATGAGAACTAGACTTCAAACAAACCAAACATCCCAAATATCCACAGCTAATAGTAAAATAAATACATATAATTTTCTGAAAAACATAAACCCTCTTAAGAAATACCTCTAAAAGAGCAGGAAGAAGTCAAAATGTTTAAGCAGTAGGTTTTGGGATATTATAAAACATAGAATCATAGAATGTTTTGGGTTGGAAGGGACCCCTAGAGGTCATCTAGCCCAACCCCCCTGCACTGAGCAGGGACACCACTAACTAGATCAGGTTGCTCAGAGCCCCGTCCAACCCGTCCTTGAATGTTTCCAGGGATGGGGCCTCCATCACCTCTCTGGGTAACCCGTTCCAGTGTTTCACCACCCTCGTTGTAAAGAATTTCTTCCTTATACCCAGTCTAAACCTACCCTGGTTTAGTTTAAAACCATTACCCCTTGTCCTGACACAGATGGCCCTACTAAAAATATTATCCCCATCTTTCCTATAGGCCCCCTTTAGGTACTGAAAGGCCGCAATCAGGTCTCCCCACAGCCTTCTCTTCTCCAGGCTGAACAAGCCCAACTCTCTCAGCCTGTCCTCATAGGAGAGGTGCTCCAGCCCTTGGATCATTTTTGTAGCCCTCCTCTGGACCCGCTCCAACAGTTCCATGTCCTTCTTGTGCTGAGGGCTCCAGAGCTGGACACAGTACTCTAGGTGAGGTCTCACCAGAGCAGAGCAGAGGGGCAGAATCACCTCCCTCGACCTGCTGGCCATGCTTCTCCTGATGCAGCCCAGGGTACGGTTGGCCTTCTGGGCTGCCAGCGCACATTGCCGGCTCATGTCCAGCTTTTCATCCCCCAGCACACCCAAGTCCTTCTCGGCAGGGCTGCTCTCGATCCTTTCTTCCCCCAGCCTGTACTGATACTGGGGGTTACCCCGACCCAGGTGCATGACCTTGCACTTGGCCTTGTTGAACCTCATGAGGTTCACACAGGCCCACCTCTCCAGCTTGTCCAGGTCTCTCTGGATGACATCCCGTCCTTCTGTTGTGTCAGCTGCACCACTCAGCTTGGTGTCATCTGCAAACTTGCTGAGGGTGCACTCGATCTCGCTATGTCATTGATGAAAAGATATGCTCTGGTCCCAGTACAGACCCCTGAGGGACACCACTCATCACCGGTCTCCATCTGGACATCGAGCCATTGACCACTACCCTCTGGATGCAACCATCCAACCAATTCCTTATCTACTGAACAGTCCACCCATCAAACCCATAGCTCTCTAATTTAGAGAGAAGGATGTTGTGGGGGACCGTGTCAAAGGCTTTGCAGAAGTCCAGATAGATGATGTCCATTGGTTTTCCCTTGTCCACTGATGCTGTCACACCATCATAGAAAGCCACTAAGTTCATCAGGCAGGACTTGCTCTTGGTGAAGCCATGCTGGCTATCTCGAATTACCTCCCTGGCCATCCTCCAAATAAGCTGGGCCCTACTATTTAAAACATACCAATACACACACACACACACAATATCAAACTGACAGACTCAATAGAAATATGCAACAAAAACCTGATAATAAATCCTTCCTCCATCATAGGAGGGACAAGAAACCAAAAAAAAGGCTTGTATGACCAATAAATTATAGCGCTACAAAAAGTACACTTAGAAAAGGTGCAAATATAGAAAAGAAACCAAATGAATTTTTTATACCACCGTTCACTATGGAAAGTACTACAGAATTCCATACTGTACTCCTTTTGCCTGGGAGACTTGTCAGAGGAACCATATGAAATAGAAATCATTGTAGAAAAAAATCATGACACAAATGGACAAAATGAACAGTAGGAGTTCACCAGGACCAGATGGTGTCCACCCAGGAGCTTCAAGGGAGTTTGAGGATGAAGCAAACAAATGGTGGGTTATAAATTCCTGCCTAAAACTGCGCTGGTACCTGAAGACAAAAAATGTGGTGTTGTTAAAAAATAAAATTAAATTAAGGCAGGAAAATGATGCCAAAGGAACAAGATGGAAGCTTGATACCTGCACAGGGCCAGTTAGTAAAAGCCTTAATAAAAGATGGAATGAATTGAAACGTGGACAAACATGATCTACTTGGAAAAAGCCAATGCATCTTTTCAAAGGGGAAGCGATGCCTTAAAAACCTATCAGTGTTCTAGTGTTGGATTTCAATAGGAATCTAGATACAGAACACCAGCTTGGTGTAACCTATTTGGTCTTCCAAAAAGTTTTCAACAAATGCTTTCACTAAAAGCTTCCAGAGAACCAGACAGCCGTATGCAAGGGAAAAAGTCCTGGCTAGATAATTGGTTTAATGATGGGATAAGGAAGATGTAATTTGATTGTATCTCAGGCAGTGAAAAAAAATAATCAGTGGAGTTTCACTGGGACCCCTGCCGCTCTATATGGTCATGAACATAACTTTGTCCTGGTTTCAGCTGGGATCGAGTTAATTTTCTTCCTAGTAGCTGATATAGTGGTTTCGATTTAGTACTAGAAGAATGTTGATAACACCCTGATGGTTTAGTTGTTGCTGAGCAGGGCTTACACCAGCCAAGGACTTTTTCAGCTTCCCCTGCTCTGCCAGGTGCACAAGAAGCTGGGAGGGGGCACAGCCAGGACAGATGACCCCAACTGGCCAAAGGGGTATTCCAGACCATAGGGTGTCATGCTCGGGGAGAGTTGGCCAGGGGGACAGCAATCGCTGCTTGGGATGGGCTGGGCATTGGTCAGCAGGTGGTGAGCAACTGCATTGTGCATCCCTTGTTTTGTATATTCTATATAGTCTATTATTATTGTTGCTATTCCTTTCCTCTGCTGCTTTACTAACCTGTCTTCATCTCAACCCACGTTTTTTTTCCCCGAGTCTCTCCCCCATCCCACTGAAGGAGAGGGGGAGTGAGCAAGTGGCTGTGTGGTGTTCAGCTGCCTGCCAGGTTAAACCACAACAAATGTCCCAAAGGGGGTGAAGTAGTGAGCTGACAAAGTTTGCTGGTGTTACTGAGTTATTAAAGTAGGAAGGACAAGATTCATGAAAAATTGCAGAAGGATCTTATGAGACTAAGAGGCTGAGCAATAAAATGTCAGATGCTGTTCAATATAGGTAAAAGTGCAGTTAGTCAGATGGAAGGAAAATAATCTCAACTCCACATTTAAAGTGATGGCTGCTGAATGTTACAGCTTCAGAGTGTGATCTTTGGATTGTGATCGACAATTCCATGAAAATGCCTGGTCAGTGCTCAATAGTAGTCAAAAAAGACAAATCATATGCTAGAAACTACTTCAAAATGCAGAGATAATAACATGGAGAACTTGATTATGCCATTGTATAAACCCATGGCACATCCATATCTTAAATTTTGTGTATTCCTTAATCTCAGAACAGACACAGTAACATGAAATACGTACAGAAAAAAAAACAACAACCTAGCATAAAATCAAAGGTGTAGGACAGCTTTTGTACAGGGCACAACTAAGCTAACAATATCTGGCATGGAAATGAAGTGACTGAGGGAGGATATGAGGAAAATTTGCAAAATCACAACTGGTATGAAAAGAGGGGATAGGGATGAACTGTTTTATTTCTCCTCTATAGTATCAGAACTAGGGGGTATCAAATTAAGGCAGCAGGAGCCAGGCTCCACACACAAAAGAGGAACTGATTGTCTATGCAGTATCTGCGACCCCCATGATGCTGTGGGATGCAAAATATGGGTTCAAGGAGAGACACAACATAGAAGAGAAATCCACTGATGGCTACTAAACAGAAGGAGACTAGACTTGACTTTCAGAGTTCCCTGACTGAAAACAGTTCTCCCTGACCAGAACATCTCTGACTGAAAACTGTTGGAGACCAGTAAAAATACTGAAGGAAAGCATCTTTTCTTTGCTTTTACTCTTTCCTAAACATTCACTTATAGTCTCCCACAGAGTCAGAAAACAGCATTAGATGGACCTTTGGTCTGACCCACTGTGATTGTCTTTATGTGTTTATAGCTTTAGGATATCAGGCAAGTGTCACCTGCAACATATTAATCTTTTCCCCTGCGGGCTAAATATATTACAACTGAAGAATGCAAAGTTATTTGCAACCTCCTCTTACACTCTTGGTACTGGGTCTCTCACATATCCAGCGCTCAGCCAGGAGTACCGGGCTTATCTGCTGCGGTTGCTAATCTGCTATCTTCCTGTCACTTATATCCCAACAACCTTAGTGACAGATCTTTTCAGATTTTTACTAGCAGCAGGAGAAATATATGCTTAATCTGTTATTTTTGCATGGAGTATGTCAGAACGTTTTCCATTTTCCTTTGGTTTTGTAATGCAATAGCCATTTAGTACACTGCAAAGAAAGAAAATGCTAGAGATTATGGCTGAACTAGTTTCCAAAAACAGTTGGACAAATAAAATATTTATATTGAATAGATATCACATTGCAGAGCCTGGGATTTGGCAACAGACATTACAAATCATGAGCAATATAGAGGATACAGAATTTAATTAACAAAGCTAAAGATGGAAAAGAAAGCACACTGATATATGTAATATGGCTCTCAGCTTCAATATTCAGCAATAAAAAAAAATCTGAAATGAGTAAAAAATGGAAGCAACATAGTTGGAAGGTTATATTTCAAAATGTAATTAGTGTCAGAATATTTCAGAACTACTAAAAGCAAATAAGTCACCAAGTTCAATACAAAGGGAAGCAGACATGACAAAGAAGTAATTTAGAGAAGGAAACATACCTCATTATTTTTATTATTTAAATCTAATCATCATCAGATTAATTTAGAGGAAATGAAATGAAGGTAAAATACTACATCTTCATATTGCTAAATAATTGGTGTCAAAGAAATTTTAATTTACTGGAAACAATCCCTTCTGTGCAATTAAAGAGAAAAAACCCTATTATGTATGTTAAATAGCAGCTTTCACTGTAAAATATAGCTCTCCAAAGATTAGCCATGGTTTAAATGAATGGCCACAGAACATGATTTCCTATGTTCCATCTTCATGAAATGAAAGACCACTCTGAAAAAAGGCCTATGTGAGTATTTTCAATAAGAATACTGAACTGTAATTTATTTATAACTGCACATTAAGAGATCTTTTGGGCAAAGCTAGCAATTTTCTGTGTAAAATACCGAGATGCACTTTCAAAAAACACATGTTCCGGCACAAATGCCAGGTGGATGCTCACTTGAAATCAGAATCCGAATATTTCCACAATGTTCCCACAAAGCCGCAACGCTGAGCATCGCCAAGATGTCATTTATATGACTGAGCAAGAAGTACCGCCTCCCTTTGGCTGTGATACACATAGTGGCCACACCATCAAGCTCATGCAGACATCTGAGCATGATGAGAAAACACTGGCAACAGCACACACAGCAATTTTCAGTGCTCCCCGACTAACCTCCTCTACAGAAACTTCACAGACGCTTCAAAAAGCCTTTCAGGGATAGTGATGTTACTGGCAGTTTTCTCTTAACTGCTACAGGTTGAATACTCTGAAATAGAGATGGGCAAACGTTCTGATATTCAGATATGTGGCTGGGTCCAGAGAAAAATCTCTCTTGTCTAGAAACATGTCTGATGATAGGAAGAGAGACCAAGTCACCTCCTCTTTTTCCAGTTAGCCAGGAAATGTGCCATCCTTGCACTGTCTTTCAGCTGTTTTGCTGCAACCAGGAACTACAGACAAATGTTAATGTGTAAGAGTGAAAATAATAATACAAGCTTTGTATTGTTTTGCCCTTTCCAAATTCAGGCTCAGCTTGAGGTCTGAGCACAGTCAGACCAGTTGTTGTTTTATCCAAACCAGTTCATCCATCCCTAATCAAGATGCTAGCAACCAGCTGTGTTGATCCTCTTGTATTCAGCGCACAGCCTTTCTGTGCTCTGCAGAAAAAAAGATCTCACTTTAGACTATGCGTTTTTCCATCAGAAATCCACAGGTGCAAGCTCTCTGGCTTTGGCTTTGCTCTGCATGAAAGCTAATTGCATATCCCTTGGATGACCATTTAGACCTGTGCCTCTTAACCTCTGCACCACTGAGAATAAGCACTGTGTTCAGCACTACAGCACAGAACAGGAGCAAACTCACCTAATTACCCTGCCACACTTCCTCCTATAATGATGTCTTCCAATGCATTGCTCCCTCCTTGGCGCTCAGCCTGCGGTCTTCCAGCTAACTACTCCCTCCTACCTCCCCAGGGTGAAGGAGGTACCTTTTGCCAGTCCAAAGGAGTCATTGCACACTCCTCTCCTCAGGTTTCTCTCTTCCTAAACCCTTGGGTGGCTTTCTGGTGTAAGAGAGTACTGGTTTCTGCCCCAAGGCTTCAGTCAAGTCGTGTGAAGGCAAGCCATTAGCAGCTGGGAAGAAGGGGAGGATACAACGCCGGTAAGGACTACACAGCCTAGCGTGAAGGACTTCAGCCAAACAGGGCTCAGTACCTACAGCAGAAACGTGGAGCACGCCAGGGTGGGTGACAGCTATGTACCATGGCATGTTCCAGGGGCCTGGTGATTTGTCATGCTGGTGAGGACCTGAGCACAACACAGTGTGTCTGCCTGCTGTTCAGTCCAGGTACCCCTATTTCTCTACTGTCAATCAGGATTCAAAAGACCAATGGACACAGACCCATGGTGCTGAAAACATCCCTCCCCTTTGCCCTTGATTTAGGCTTAGCTGAGGAGTCTGGATTTAATGGACTATCTGGTTACACCTAGCAGTAGAAGTCCCTCATGGACTGCAGGTCCCTTTGGTGGGGGTATCAGGTTCCCCTTTGCTCTTGCATGCATGCAGTCCTCTGCAGAAAAGGAAAATAAATAATCTTTAAACCACTGCTGAAAGGATTCTTTTCTGGTTGGTGTCAGCAGGTATGACAGAGTAAAAGGTGACTGTGCCCTCATCACCCTTTCAATTACAAAAGCAGGGTAAAAGGTTCACTACCAGGTCTTTGCAGGGAACCATGCTACAGAAATTATTTTTTTTTTTCTTTGCATAGTTACACTGTTGTAAAATTTGCTAAAATAAGTGCATGCTTTCTTAGTATCTATCTATTAAGAAAATGTGACTAAGAAGGAAACGAGGGAGGTGGCTGGGAGCATATATACAACGTATGTATTATAACATACATATATAATATAGGCAAGAGTACCAAACAAAAGTACACTCAGTTCATCACTGGCTCCTTTTTTTGTTTTGTTTTGGTTTTTTTTTTCTTGATATTAAAGAGCCAGCAGATAGCCTTCTCCAGGGAATTCACTGATGAAGGTGCTTCTCACAGTATGGTGGGATCTTTATGAAACCCTATGATAGCCCCAGCAAAAAGATGCTTTTTATTAGCACAGTAAAGGTGGAAAGAATGAAAAAAAAATCAGCCACAAAGCCATCTTGGGGCTACAGACCCCCTGAAAGCAAAAGACTTTTTTTTTTTTTTTTTCTGCAGCAGAGTCCAGGGTGGTCCTGCAGTTGTGTTTGATTTACCTGAATTTCATGTAGATGCCATAAGCATCCACTGTGCTTGAATGAGAGCCATATCACATGCAGAACTGACAATTTCCATGGGAGTGTCTGAAGCCCTTCTTGGAGCTTGGGCTCCTCCAGCAATTACACTGTGATAAGAAATCATATCTTGTAAACTTCAGCCCCAAATAGCTGAACATAGTCCATTTGTGACAGTGTTTGTTTTCCCCACTGTAATTTTTCAGACAGTGTCATACTCTATTTACTCAGACTGCTGTAGCTTTTGGAAGACTTAATTTTAATCTATATTTTACTGTTCTAAGGTAATTCTACATTGTTATTCAAATAATATATGTGCATATAGTTTTGCTGTAAGCCTATAGTCAGACACATCTGTTATAATATTGACTCCTCTCAAATTAAGTTTTAGATATTTTTAATAGTGAGAATATCACTGATGTGTATAAATGGAAACAAATATATAGTTCAGCATCCACTCATCTGAAATAAACCATTATTTATTCTTTAAAACTATCATTCCCCACAATTGTAGTTTTATTTCCCCCTTTTTTTTTTTTTTTTGAGTAAGCTCTGATATCTCAGTCAGTTTAACAAAATACCAGTAGATGGAGTAATGGTAAAGCAAATATCTGTTCCAGTTATTTATATTTATATACAGCCATTTTTAATATCTTTTGCCAAGATTTGCATAAACCAGTTGGATATATGTCAGAAACACCTATACATATGAATATGTGTTACTTACATGCACACACTTAAAATCTATAGATTAAAAGAACATACTTAATGCTTAAGAGATGAAGCACTTTTCTGTCTTAATTCTAACATTTTATGCAGTTTTCTTTGATTTCTATGTGTTGGGTAAATATCTATTTCTGCAAATAGAAGCTAGAAGTCCGAAACCCTACAGTCCCATTCACTTAAAAAGAACTGACCAACTCCTGAAGGGAGTAAGGACTCGCTGGCAAGTTGTTCCACTTTGCTGCTGAGGTCAGTTGAGATCTGAGAGACAGCTTTGGTTAACAGTGTCATGCCCTTGCCAACCTGCAGTTGTGCAGTGTGCCCAAAGCCTTCAGTACACTGGATAGGAGCAGCATTAGCAAAACCTTTGTCCTGTGTCAGGGTGGAGGATGGCTGGTGTGGATGGATGCACTTACGTTAAGAAAAAGTTTCTCTGAATGCAGCTGCTATTCTTCCTCCTCTCCACTGCACAGAATTCTCCGAGCTACTCATCTGGACTTCAGATAAACACGAGCAACTTCCAAGCATTCAGGTAGGCAACAAAGCAGAA
Organism: Gorsachius magnificus; assembly: GCA_034008185.1. Taxonomy (NCBI): domain Eukaryota; kingdom Metazoa; phylum Chordata; class Aves; order Pelecaniformes; family Ardeidae; genus Gorsachius; species Gorsachius magnificus. The sequence goes on along the minus strand of CM067081.1, from coordinate 115,636,588 downwards.
CCTTAACAAGTGCATATCAGCCCAAAATCACCACAGCAGCTTAAGCCTCCTAAAGCAACAATTTTAAGCTCAAATTTAAGTCACTCCCATATGTGTTACCAAAACACAGAAATTTTAGAAAATGAAAAAGAGATGCACTGAAAGAAATCTGATTTGGACTGCAGCCTGTAGTCTCTGTTCAGGAAAAATTCCTACCAAAGTCAGCTGCTGGGTTTTGTTCTTTCTGATAAAACAAGACCCTCAGTCACTATAAGAAGAAAAGTGATCAGTTAGTATTAATGTATTTACTGAATCACTGCATTCAGATAAGGAGGAGTGCAGTACACTTCTGTATAGCTATCTCAGGCTGATGGCTGAACCATAATGAAAACAATACATTCTTTAATATTAGTGTTAATTTTATAAGTAAGATGGCTGAAACCGAGCCTTGATTGTGTGCAAAAATAAAAAACTTGGCCAGCCTGGCACCATCGTACTTCAGCTATGAGATCCGCAAGAAAAACCATAACTACAGGAGCTTTGGTTTGCTCCTAGTGATCATATTAGATTGCAAATACCAACACAAAGGGGAAAAAAAAGAAGACAGGGTTTCCTCTGTAAAATTAATATAGGTCTAAAGAACTGTAAATATCAGTCTCAATATATGCACTACCGAGTATAGGTAAGGTTATTTCCCCTATCACCATTTGTTCTATGCAGCTATGTGGAGATTATTAATATTAAAGAAACTCATTCTCCCCACCAAATCCACAAGTTCAAGAAAATATTTTCTCATATTCATTTTAAAATACTGGATCTGTCTGTACTACCTTCTTTAGGATTGTTCAAGCTCATAATCATTTTACTGTGATTTTGTTTGTAAATTACTTCTGATTCATTTGGGATTTTTTTTATCCTTTTTGTACGCAGTATTCAGTAAACAAAAAATATCTGTGCTCTTTCCCCTGCCAATACAAGCAGTGCAGTACAATCATCTTCTACCTCCCTATTTTTCTCTAGGAGAAAGGGGGGGAAGTGCAGAATAACAGATATTTCAAACTAACCACCTATTTTCTGTCAGACAAAATATAGTCATATCCCTGAAAACAAACATAACCTCAACTTATACTAGAGAAAGCAAGTGAGGAAAAAAAAAAAAGAAAGCATATAAAATACACCACAATCATTCAATAAAGAGAGCTGTAAGATTAAGGGAGTCACGAATTAGCATGATCTCAAGAGATCACGCTCGTGATATCTGACATGTTTTGACACATATGGAAAGGGTAAATGAGTTTTAAAGCTGAAGAAGAAAGGAACATTTTACAGAGCTGTTGCCTAATTAGGGCCGTATTCATTGAGCTGCTGTGCACCTCCCGCAGCCCTGTAGCCTCGCCAGCAAGAGGACTCACAGCGGGGCTGCACCCCGCGGAGAGAGAGGCAAGGCAGCCTCCAGCACCAGCCCTCTTTGGTAATGGATGAAGGGGATGATGAGGGCCCCGCGAAGGCCGAGGCAGCACAGACAGGTGCAAGGCTGTGTGGCTCGGGCCACAGTAGAGGTGGATGTGTCGCACATGGTTGGCATGCCCTTTTCTCAAAAGGTAACCCCAATTCACCCTCTGCACTCCCTCTCACCGGTTAGTACGTTGGCTGTTCATTTCTTCTTCCTTTGTTGCAACAAAAAGTATGACTGTCTGGGAAAAAAAAAAAAAACATACACCTTTTTTAGCAGCTGGGTGCATGAAATTCAGTTCACATCCAAGCCTTTGGAAAAAGGGGGCGTGGGGGGGAGCAAGCTCATATCTCACACACTAGCACTCATTCTTCTGCTGGCTTGCATCTCATACATCTGGCAGTGAAAAGGATGTACTACCTGAATTTCAGACTTGTCTTTTCCAAAGGAGACAAAAATGTCTTTCTTCTTCTTCAGTCCTTGGTTCTATCTTAATTGAGACCAAATTTGTTTGCTGCAGAGGCTTTTATTCCCGTCTCAGGATGATTTTGACTGAACAGGGATTCCCCCAATTTTCAAAATGATTGTTTCTTTTTACTCAACTGTTACAGGTCAAGGGCCAAGAAACAGAGATAATATTTTAGCAAAATACTACTCTAATTTTCTAGTTGGTCAATGCATTTGTCCCCTTTCTTTTTCTGTGGGTTTTTGTTTGGATTTTTTGTTGTTTTGTGGTTTTTTTTTTCTTTTCTTCTTTTTGAACTAGCACAGTTTGGATTTTCACAGCTTGTTTGGGAGAAGGACACTGACCCTTCACTGCAGCCTTTCTGCTCACAAGGAATCCTGCCCATGGGGAAAAAAAAAAAAAAAAAAAATCCTGTAACATCTATGGCATGGACCTTCTCCACTGACGACAAGAAAGATGAACCAGATCAATTTTGCTCTCATCCTTAATCTGACTACACAGTTTTCAGATTAGGTGCTAGCTTGTCATTCATGGTTATCCACAGTATAAGGTTGGGAGGTCTGACATGAGGGGTTAGGGGATGATTTAGTGTATGAATTTGCCCTTTTGATATGTTTCTTGATGTTTCTGACTCTAAGAGAGCCCCTTTGCATTAATCTTACCTGATGCTGCCTAGAAAGGTAAGTTTACAATATAGTCCCTTCTGCTGGTGTTATTTGTGTAAAACTGCAGCCTGTTTCAGTAATTACTGGGTGCTGTGTCTCTGTGTTATGGTTTGCAGCATTTTACGCATTGCTCCCTGGGCTTGGAGCCACGGAGGAGAGAGAGCTTGGAAAGCAAAAGCAGAGAGAGAAGTGGGTCTCAGACAGATTTGCTGTGAGGGAGAAATCAAGGGCAAGTCTGGAAGCTCTTGATAGAAAATGACACAAGAGAAAGTAAAGTGTTGGCAGAGGGGCACGAATGCAAAACAGACCACTTCTGAGAACTTGAATACACCACAGGTGAAACCCAGTATTTAACCGAAAGCATTTGCTTCCCTAAAAGAACGGTAAAAAGCTAACACAGAGATCTGCATGCAAATCAAACTTACAGATTAATTCAGGTTGGAAGTGACCTTGGGAGGTCATCTACTTCGACCTCCTGCTCAAAGCACAATCAGCACCGTATCCATCCCCACTATGCGTTTGTGAACAGGCACATAATGAATACTGTAACCTCAACCAAGTGTCCTGGACTAAGAGAAAAAAATCAGACATCACCTGCTAAAACAGCTTGACATCTGAAAGGTAAAGAACATATCCAGCAGTAACTAACATAGGTATTCATTACAGTATCACTTCAAAGCACAGCTTTCACATGTTAGCAGCAGACTTGTAACAGCTTTGCCTTGTCTGCATTAGCACTAAATCTCAAGTAACATGCAGAAAAATGAACTACAGTAATGCTTCAGTGGTAGGGGGAACAGAGGAAACCTAAAAAAGATGTGAGGAAAATTTCTTTAGAGTCTTCCTAAATTTTCTATACAGAACTGCAAAACATGCTATAGTGAGAAATAAGATCCCCACAGAGTTCATGTAAATGAGAGTTCTAAAAATGTGTGCTAGGTACCAGAGGATTTGTTCGTTATTAAACTTGTATTGTGTTTACCTGTGTAGTGCAAGACTGAGGAAAACTTAATTGCGTACTATGTCCTTGCCCTCTGACCTTCCTGTTAATTACATTTTGCTATAGAAAGAAATAGATGCACCATTTTCTCTTATTTCCCTAGGACTGAGACAGTTATTAATTCCTAATAAGCTTGCTTTTTCCATCTGCAGAAGGCTATATTTCCTTTTCATTGCATGCACCGTACTCCCAGCAGCTTTTAATTTGCATATATTGAAGATCACTTCCCACATTTAACACTTCCAAAGTAAACTTGCTTAGAGCCACCATGAGGCTGTGCTCTGAGGTTTAATCTCCTCCTGGTCTGTAATCATAACACCCACAGAAATTAGCAAGATGAGGCAGAAAGGTATATGTCTGTGTATATATATCCTCACACATATATTGTGAGCGTGCGTGTGTGCACAAGGAGTGTGGCTGCCTGGTAGCTTCTCCGAGGTTCATTTTTTGAAGTGTTAAATGTAAAGACTGATCTTGAACATACTTCCCACTCCCTCTTCTGTGGAGTTGTTATTGCCATGTCATATGGCTTAGTTTCCAACAAAGACAAGGTTCTTTCCTGAATCAGTGAAGGTTTTTTTCTAATCTTTGAGAATGTTCCTTTTATTTTAGATGGGATATTAATTGAAATTATATTCTACTCCCATCCTCACCTACTAGCTTAATAGTCATCACATTGCACAAATTATTTTTAATACCTTGAAAAATTCATTAAGTGAACAAAAGATCCTGACATAAGTCATAAGATTTTTTTTTCCCCTCAAATGTGAAGTTAATAAAAAAGGACTCTAGAATATTAAGTTCTACTTTTTAAGCCACCTTTTTTTCCCATTTTAAAGAAGGGTCTTTCTGCTTATTTCCAGCAAATTTAGACACTAAGCTCTGACGAAAGATAATCGTTACACCAGAGGATTTTAACATGCATGAACCTCCCAAGAAAAAAGGAAATTTTTCAGAATGAGACTTGTTTTCTTTGTTAAGAGACTGAGTACAGAAGGCAGCAGTTAAGCCTTTTCACAGATTTCAACCAGGGTAAAAACTGCCATTCAAAAGAGGACTTTGTGCTCAGAAAAGCCTCTGCCATGTAGGCAAGTATGACTGGATGGAGAAGGAAGGAGAAAGTATAGTGTATGTGGTGACAGTGGAAGCACCGTGCCCTGCTGGTGCATGCAGGGGTGCTGGAAGGGCTGAAAATAAGTTGGTTACGAGCACAGCTCAATTTCTCTGGACTGTCAAGCATGAAGAACATACCTTGTCTTCCTCAAAGACAGTTCTCCAGAGATATTCAGCTAGGGTCATGTCCATATGTGCTCCATCTCCTCACCCCAATGAACCAGAATTATTATCAGGTTCCCCTGTTGACAAGAAAAGGCTTCCTTGCTTTTGTTTCAACTTCTCCCACTGTCTGATTCCAACGGGACTGTGAATTTGAAGGAATCAATCCCATGAAAGACTAGAATAACATGGATTTGGGCAGGGGGCAATTTCTCTTTTGTGGTTACTGTTGCAAACATGGAAGCAGAGTAATAGACAGATCCATTTATTCTCCTAAAAACACATTTTCTCCAAGGCTTTCCCAGCACAGCAAGCCATTTTAGCATAGTTTCCCGCTCCCTAGTCAGTGGCACTTCTCGCACTGAAGAGGGCTTGGGGTCAGAGATGGATCATCATGCTGTGCAGGTTAGCCAGCAGGAAAGCACCTGGTACCCACGATTATTTTGTCCAGCAGCAAACAGCTGGAGGTGTCAGGCTGTGTTCTCACATGGCACACCAGTGCAAGCTTGGAGAAGGCTTTGTGAAAAATAGCTAAGCAAAGAGAAGGACCAGGGACAAGCCTCACCTGGGTACCCCACACACATGATGCCCCTTGGCTCTGAAGCAGAATTTTTGCTCAGGTCTGACCAGGCCAGCACTGAAGGGAAACTGCCTCTCTGACTGGACACCGGACAGACCTGGGGTGGCCCCTGGGGATGGCCGGGCTGAGATCGACCCTGTCGCCATCCCTGGCCCAGCCCAGCTTGCCCCACTGGGGGCTGCAGGATGGGGCTGGTTGGGAAGGATGGGCACCACACTGCCCCACGGCCCCCACATCCTCACCCCCAGGGCTTCACAGCTCCATGCACTGTTCAAACCCACATTAGTTCAAAACCATTTGTGAAAATACCTACATCAGGAATTTAGTCCAGGTCAAGACTTGACAGATTTGCAACAGTAAAAGAAAAAATCTACTGGTTTTAGAAAAAGCTGTTTCCCTTTACAGTTAAATCTGGTTTTGCACATAGTGTAAACATCTAGACCCACATATGCCTATTTGCAAGGTGTTTATTTTCTACTTAGCTGAGATTTTCAAAGATGACTACATTGGTCAGAAAACCAACAGCATTCTCTACACATGGACATAAGTAAGTAATTATGTCATATCTACTAAGTGCTTTTGATGTTATTTTCTCAAGTTGCTCTAGATTCATCCAGTCTACTTGACTGGTGTATAAAATGATCCTTTCCAAGAAGTCATGGGCAACTGCAACAGAAAACTGCTCATCCTTCCCAAAACTATGCGCTCTCAGGACATGCTTAACTTGAAGCCTAGTGGGACTGAGCATATGTTTAAGTGCTGTTTTACGTGAACTGCCACCCTTGGTAGCTCTCAAAGTTTCACGGGCATGTACTTGTCTGGCTGTATGGAGCAGAAATGGTTGTAGGACTAAATAAACCACAAACATCTGAAACTTCCTTTGTTGTGTTTAACTGCAACAAAAAAAACCCCTCCCTTAGATGTAACCAAGCCTTTCATAAAAAATCACCAGTTGGCTGATTCTGCCACTGCCATGAAAATCCTTCTACAGCTCATTTTAGTAAAGGACCATCCGTATTCAGGGTATTTATCCAACTTTGCTCTCTTGCCAGAAACGGTTGATTAACTGAAACCCAGTTTGTAGCACGGTAACATCCCAGACATGCACTAGAGCTAAGGCAACACATAATGTATTGCAGGACCCTGTAGGAGAGTTAATGGCTGTTTCCAAGAGGCAGCAAATAAAGCAAGTGTTGGCAGTGAAAAGTTTTTAGACATATGGGAAGAAGTGATGTGAAATATAGTAACCTCCCAGGGTTTCTACAGAGCTTACTGAATAAAATAATGTACTCCAATAAAAAATGATACCTTTTCTTCGTTGATAACTATCTTCCAGAAATTTTCAAAGCATGTATAGTTTTCCATTTAAATCTAATTGTTTGCAATAAATAATAATAATAAAAAAATCATTCTACGAGACTTTTTAAAACATTTGACAAATGTACAGGGATTTTAAAACCTACTTGACTGTTGTACATATATTTCACATTGTAGAGGAGCATTTAGCAACCCAACATGATAGGATCTTGAAAACTATATCCTTGGCCTTTCTATTATGACTTCCAATTACCATCTAATGTGGCGATCATATTCTGATACGTGACTGAAGGAAATCACTATTATTTTCCACTAAAACATATTTCTGCATAGTTAATCAAACCAAGTACACTCAAAGCAGCTTGTGATCTCCGAAAGCTTAGGTTGAAAAAATTCCCAATAATCCGAGATGTTTCATCACAGAAAAATTAGGCTGAAGCTACCAGTTCAAACAGGTAAGAGAATAACACAAAGTTTGGTACTAGGTACAGCAGCACAGCAATTAATGAACATATGAACATACTATTACCGTTATCCTCTAAGCCCTCTGGGCTTTTTGATATGGTTTGGGGTTGGGTGATTTTTTGAATTCATTTATGGGTGACACCATACACTTTTTTGCAGCTGGAGGCCTCAGCACCAGGTTAAGAATTGCGTAATGTAACGAAAATTGTCTCTACCTTTGGCATTTACTGCACACAGTCTTAAATCCAAACAGGGTTGTTAAAGATTAAAAGGAAAACAAATGGTCTTTTAAAGCCAGATAAGCTAAATTATTACAAATTATACATGTCTCAGTTCAAAATCATTAATGGCTCTCAGAGTGAGAGATTAAAAGACAGAAATAACCTAATTAGAACAGATTTACAGTGGGGAGTTGAATTATTTGTGCTCAGAGCAAGGCAGGATTGGATCTGAAGCACAAGACACAATGCATTGGCAATAATGATGATGATCAGGAATGTTAACAAGTACAGCTCTGCCATAAACCAGTCACAACCATGTGAAAAATTGCAGAAAACAACTTGGATACAATCTCTTGCTATCTGAAAACTTAGCCCACTTTGCATTCTCTGAATATAAGGAATGGTTAATTACGAGCTTTCAGATGGTGCTTTTGCTATACCTGTAGTATATATTTTTTAAAAAGCAATTTTAAACCAAAGCATGTATATGTATAAGCAACCCTTATGTGACGTTTGTGAAGGGAATACTGAATAAAAGGTAGCTATACTACTGGGATTGGATGATTTCTTAGCCATCAGCAGAGAAGCTGCAAAATAATTTTAACTGAACTGAGCACTCAAGGGTAAATTCATCTTTCAGCTACCCATGTGTAATGCTGGTGATTTGCATTCAAGAAACTGTGGGTAGAATTTGGCCTCAAGGAAGTAGCTTGTGCTAGTGCCATAACCTTTGTTTTACAGGGAGTATAACATTTGGCCCAGAGGAGAGATACACCTCTTGTAAACCAGGTAAGCAAACGGGCACGAAGATTCTCAAAACATTAACAGCATAAATCAGCAATAATTTCATTTCCATTTAAAAGAAACTAACACTGTATCAAACAAAAATCTGCACACATTTCTTCTGATTCTGGTATCACAGAGGGATTTTGGATTGCACTGTTGGATGGGTGACCCAGGTCTGCCTTTTTCATTCAAATTAATTTTTAATTTGCCTATTAGATGCTGATGGTTGGAATCTAAAGAATTTATTGCTAGAGTGGAGGACCTTGGTCCTGGTGTAGCTCACAACATAGTGCGGTACCTTGTGTTCCCATTAGCACTGGAGACCTTCAAGCTCCCTCCACCTTCATGTCAACAAAAGGGACAACATTTTATATGCACCAAGGGTATGTATATGGTAATGTATAACATCCAACTGTGGACTTCAAGGAAGTTTTGTATATAAAATGAATCTATCTTGCACGCTAAACTGCTATAGTAAACCATAAACCAAACTTTTGCTTGATTAGCAAAATCATTATCATCAGCCTACCAGTAACATTCTTGCCTAAAAAAAGTATTTAAATGTGACACTGTCAAATAGAAAAATCTGGGGGAGTAGATAATAACAACTTTAACATTAATGCATTAAATTATCAGTGCTAAAAATGTGTTTCGGGATACGTTTTTAAATTCTATTTTAGTGTAAGATCACTTACATTTCTGGTGATGTCTGTGCTTTCTCCATTATTATTCTGTTCTGCATTTTCACAGATTCAGTGGGTCATTGGCAGCCCAACGTATGCCCACTGCATAACACTATGGTAATAAAAGACTTAAGAGTAAGGCTGAAGAAGCTCAGTGTACTCTTTGCCCCTGCCTATAGCCAACTGGCAGAATAACTTGCTGGTCAGAGGACAGCCAAGCTGCATTAAATCTATTGTGCATTTTTATTGTTAGTTCTGGCCAGTAGGCACTGCATGAAGATGACATCCATTGCCTTATCTAGAGTGAAACTCCATTAGGAAAGAGTAACAGAAATATCCCTGTGGGTACACTTCCCCTTGCTAACATGCTGCCTAAATTTCCAACTCAAAATTTAGCTAGTATCGCTGTATTTATCACATGTTAACTACAAGTGAAACACTTATCTAATTATGCTAGCACTTCCTCCTTATTTCCTCTGGTCAAATCACCTGTAAAAAGAAGCTAAAAATTAATTTGTTTATCATTCTCTAGGTTTTCTCTAACACTGCGACTCTGTGCAAACATATGACTTGACTCTCACAAGAATTTTACTCAACTTTAAATGCTGTTGTGCATATTTGTCTTCTTTCCTAACTCCTACCTGATTTACAGGTAAGGTTTTAATTACTAATGCAAGGAATGAGTTGGTAATCCATTGTAAACACAGGGAGAAGTGTAAATGGTCCAAAGAGGTGTTAAGATTCAAACTAGTTTGAAAATAGTGAAAATTGATCTACAAGTACTATAATTTTTTGTTTCAAAAATCTTTGGACAGCAAACAAATGCACATTCTATCTAAACAAACTGAGAAGCCATAATATAAAAAAAAAAAAAAAAAAAAACACCACACAAAACCCCCAGAAACTTTGATTTTATTGGGATCTCTGGACTCACTACTGCATTACAAAAAAAAAATAAAAATCAATACTTCAGTTCTTCTGCTACCATATTAGAGAAATAACAATAGGGTATTTTTAAGTTACTCTAAAAAAGCCCCCAAACTGACTTTGTTACAAAAGCTTTAATACTTGTATCAATATGTTCATGAATGACTGAACTTAGGGTAAACAAATGAAGTCTGCATTTCAAATTCAAAAGCAAAACTCTCAAAACAAATTTTGCATAAAATTTCAGCCTTAGAGGCTAAGTAGATGAATATTCTCCTGCTAAGTTTCTTTCCCAAGCCAAGGGCATATCTTGCCTTCAAACTTAGAGTACAAATAAAATGTTTTAATGAATTCAAATCATAACCATCCAGTCCCTGAGAATTGAGGAAGCATCAATTTGTCTTGTTTAGTCTATTTGAAAGCCATAATATTCACATTTGAAGGAGATGCGTCGTCTGTGAAGAGACCATCTATTCCCCATCTAGTTCATCATTCAAGAACACGAACATCCTTCCATTTTCACTAAATCGCAGTTTCTCACACACGCCATAAAAGGCATTGCTGTGGAAGAAATATCTACCATCAAGAATCCTGGACCACTGAAATTGTCACCTGTCCTCCGCTAACAAGTTGTCTTTGTACCGGCAGAGGAACATAATTGTGGAGGTTTTTTCGCCTTTGTAACTAATGCAATCCCATGCACATCACCACAAAGACTGTGGAAAACACAGTTTCAGCTGACAAGGGGGCTCCAGCTCACCAGGCTGACCGGTTCAGTCAGCACACAGCACTGATCAATGGAAAGTCAAGTGTAAATTTGGCTAAAGTTGTTTCTTCATGTGCAAGGAGGCAAAAACATGAACCTACTTTTTCCAAAGCACAGTGAGCTAACCATTTACTGCTCAGTGCCTGCCTTGTGAGACCAGCCTGACGGGTGTCTCCATCTGGGGGCCAACCTGCAGCTGCTGCCTATGATGGCACTGAGGGGACACCCTTCACCTCAGCAGCTTCCTTGCTCAGCGATGCAGATTAGCCCGAGCTGAGGTCTGGAAGGTTGTAGGTACTGGAGCTGGCTACCTTAAAGTCAGTGGAGGCACCTTTGCCTTGCAGCCCACTCCCTGGGTGCCTGCAGAGCAGAAGTTGTCTGAAGATGACTGTGTTTTTCAGGATGTTATTTTTCTATTCTGGTCATTGATACTTAAATGATAATTAAGCATGAGACAAATCACTTCAAGGCCAAAAAAGAAGGCTTTATATCACTTTTATCCAATACAATAAATACAATTAAAAGGAACTATTGCTGTCTCTCTTAGTTTTGCCTCATATATATCAGCTGTCATTCCTTGAGCTTTAAAGTGCTTGAATAATAAACCTGCACAGAATTGAATTACTTCAGTAGCAAGCTGATTAGTTCCCACATCCAATAAAATGTCTGTGGTATCTCATATATTTGGCATTTAATGTTGTAATTAATAAGTCTTGATCACGTGCCTCTTACAGCCACAGGTCAGTGACAACAATGACATTCCCTTTCTCAGCAGGAAATTGAGCCTCCAAGACATTTTCCTAAGACACTTTCAATTATGATAAATTGTCAGATTTGCTTCAGTCTTTTTGAAAACTACTTCAAGTATATCTTCCCAGGTAAAAGCAGTAGAAAGATATAAAGCACCTTTTTTTTTTTTTTCCCCTTTGGGAAAATCACATTTTGGGGAGTATTTCAGATTTTTTAGGGTCATTATAGATTCCCAAGTGAAAGGCGTGCTTCGAAATGAACTGATCTCAAGTACATATCTTTCCAACTTAATCTAGCATTTCCAATAGAGGGCTGGATACCAAATTGCTTTAAATCTGTGTAGCTCCATTGATTTCAATGGGTACATGTTCAATTTATTCCACACAGGTACTTGTCCCTTTAATTTAGAATGCTTAAAAGGCAATGTTGCAAAAACATTTATACTCCTTTTCTTTTTAATGATCTATGCAGGAGATTATTTTTTTAACCTCAGTTTATTAAATATCAGGATCTTATTTGCTGTTTTTTTCATAGGCATATTGAAAGTATTCAAGGATGATGATGGAAACACTATGGGTATAAAAGCATGGAATAGGTAGAGGCATGAGTTGTCACCTAAAATGTGTGAGATCTAGTCTAGACAAAAGGTTGCAATAAGAAGGGGAAGAAAACTTTGCACCGAACCCCTCTGATGAAACATGCCATGGGGAGAGGTAGAGGGAGAAGAAGGAAAAAAGCACCCTTAATGTTTGCTTCCCTTCCCTGGAACTTTGTTCAGTTACACTTTCTGATCAAGAAACATTTCCTCTGAATTGAAGACAAATGGTTGACAACTCTCTAATTATCAACCTGGCTGCACATACTCAACATTTACAGTCCCACCTTGCTGTTCATGTAAGCAATGTTGCCAAACCTGACATTCACACACCATGGCTTAGACTCCAAGATATTACTCATTTTAAGAAGCAACATAGTTTGGGTCCTCTTCTTTTCTGTCCTAGTTTTTCTTTTAGTGTTCAGGGAGTGACTTTATCAAGGTTTTCTTTCTTTACAACCACAAGAGCTAGAAACTTATTTCAGTTAAAGCTGAAATTTTTATACAGTCGTGTCTGCAAGAGCTGGGATGTTAAGAGAAAAAGGAATAGGAAATATCATGAGACCTGCTGTTAATGCAATAAACAGTAAGAACTTATAAGACAGTTTGATACAACATAAAATAGTCATACTTCCCTCAAAAAAAAAAAAAAAAAAGAAAGAATTCCCCAAGCTTCAGGAAGCAGGTTATTAGTCTTCTAAGTTTTACAGACTAAAACCTTAAGATAGAGAGCTTAGTGCTTTGCCCAAAATCAGAGAGTCAATTAAAAAAAAAAAAAAAAAAGAGAGACCTGGAACTAAAGGTCTTCCAGTTTATCACTTGCTGACTGGGAGTGAAAATGCTGTCTCCAGCTCTCAGCCTCTTGCTTTAGACATGGAGTCAATAACCCCTGAAGAAATAATATCTGTTACTTGTTTTAGGAGGCAACTGGAAACAGCAAGCACTGAGAAAAGTGAGGAAATCAAAGCTTGGTAGCAGAGACTGAGTTACTGCACCACAGCAGATTTTTAAGGCACCTTCAGACACCTCTTCTTTCTTATGTCAACACCATGTAGCAGGGTGTGGTGTGAAGACATTTCAGTTAGCACCCACTAATGCTGGTAACCCCAAATGGCACAAGCCAAGGTTGGACATATCAGCCCAGGTTCAACTGCAATCAACTACTGCCCCATGCACTGTGCCCAAGTCAAAAAAATGTACTGCTTCAGGACACTAGATGGGAGACAGTATTCCCCACCTCTTCTGACTTTGAGGTTAGCTTGCGCGGAGCCACGTCTGACAGTACAGGTATGTCCTTGGTTTCGTATCTCAGAGGGCACTAACGTTTAACACAGAAGCAAGTGTATTGGTGGGTTCATGCATTTTTAAACTTATATTAGACCAAAAAGTGTCACCACAACTTCCTCATGTTCTTGGTATGTACAGACACAAGTTCTTGCATTTTTTTTCTGGTCTCAGACCCTTCTCTGTATTTAAAATACTACACAGTGAAGTTGGTTTTTACATTGTTCTCTAGCGAAAAAATTTACTGGTTATGAGAATGTTTGAGATGACCTCCCACTTCCTCCAGATTCCGCAGTATATTTACCATTGCTCCGGAGAGGTAGCAATTGTAATTTATAAATGTGAACTGTAATTCATTTAGCAAATTAAAAAAAAAGTAAATAAACTGTTGAAACACTTTAAAAAGAATGATATTTGTATTACATATTAGTAAGAAAGATTCAGAAAATTTGTAGGAGACTGAAACCAAGTATCTCCTTGGAAACAACTAGCAAAGAACATGGACACCAACATTAAAAAAAATCCAAAGAAATTAAAACAACAAGAAGAATATTTAGAAGGAAAATTACTAAAATTATTTAAAAGGAAATGAGATAAATATCACAGACTGGATAAAATATAGAAAGAGCATAAGGAGATGAAAGGCAAATGAAGGAAAGAGAACAATAGCACAGAAAACATTCACTATAATAGCAGAAAAACATGAAGAAGCAGCAGTGAAATCTCCTTTTCCACCCTGATTCTTGTAGGTAAACAATCTGACTGTGTTGGTAAGATACCACAACTCTGATCCACAGCAATTGCACCCGAAGATGCAATTAAAGGAATTCCTACCCTTTGGCTTTATAATTTGCCTCTTTCTAATTTGTATGATTCTTATTAAATTCATATGATCTGATTTGTTTAATATCTCCTGTTTCTAATACACAGAACCTGGTAAATAATTGCTCATGTTATAAACTACAGTAACTAAGAGGGTCTCCAAGGGTTAACTCTCTAAATATATTGGTTACTTGTTGTTTAAAAAAAAAAAAACACCCCCCAAATGAAATGATTTCTTGAAAATGAAGAAAGCAGAAACCATACGGAGGCTTCTGTGAGATCCAGAGATCTAGCTGTTGCTCCCAGACAAGCTCATTAACTTAAAACTCATCAGGTTTAAAAGCAGTGCGGGAAGGAGCTACTTAAAAATGTGAGGAATCATAATCCTCGCTGGCTGTGCACAAGGACTGTCCTTTCTCACATAAAAAGCCATTCCTGGTGTCACTCAGACACATACGCTTCTCACAACAAACTTTATGCAAAGTCATTTCTTACCCGTTTCGCTCACACCAAAGATGCCTTCATCACATCAATCTTCACTCACCGCTTTGTCATAAAACCCCTGACTCACCCCTATTCATCTCACTTGTCTGACTCACTGACTCGCAGGGACTGGGGATTTTACTGTGACAAGAATATTCAATGGAAATCAAAGTGTCTTGCCTAACCCGGATGCTTTATACAGGAAAATCTCTATTTTATCAATGTTTTATGTTTTCTTTCTCAGGATGGAAGGCAGGAAGATTTACTTTGGAGACCACTTGATCTGAAACAAAACAGTGTTGCCTTTTTAAAGCAAACCATGCCTCTTCATTTGGGGCTGGATCCACCACTACTCTGCTTTCCGGAGCTGCCACAGCACCTCACAGGAGCAGTGCTTTGCTCCTTCCAAGCCCACCTTTTCCCTGTAGGCATTTTTGTTGAACTATAGCTACATTTCCACACCACAGCATCCCCTCCAATTAAACTGTTAAACACACCACCTGAGTCACAAGACTACAGTGCCTGATAGAGGATGTAGTTTGAGCCCAAATCTGAGCCAAAGGAGACAAAGAGTTGAATTTCAGTTTTCATAAGGTGCTGGTCCCACTCAGGCAGACAGAGTGTAACATCCAGCCTAAAAAAATTTTGAAAGTTCAAGGTTTTTTAGAATTTTCCATTCTAAGAAATTTTTTTTTCCTCTCAATCCAGGGCAAAATGGAATGTTGAAATCACAGCTTTTCAAACTCTTTCACACCATGTCGGTAACCATCCAACTCCCATGACCCTACTGCCATTCACAATGCTCCTTAACACACCCATCCTTTTCTGTCCCTTCTACCCTCTCCAAATCCATCCATTTGCTTCTCACACCCACCGTTTCCCTTTTCCCAGCAGGGCGTCCTGGGGGTTGAAGCAGTCACAGTCAGCAACTGCAGCTGCCCCTTATCCTCAGTTAGGGCTCTAAGTCAAAAATAGTTACAAAACTTGGCCCCAGCCTGCTGGAGAGAAGGGAAAGCTGTTCCCTCTCACGGATTTGGGAAGATGGCTAGAAAGAAGGAGCCGGAGTACAAGGCAACCTATTAGAGGTACTCGCACGGCAGGAAAACAGACGTCCTATGGACTGAACCTCAGCTGGTTGCAGCACGAAGAGAAACCGGCACAAAGAAGAGGCAGGAAGGATGAAGTAATTGCTGATCTTTACAAGCCCTATGTAAAATACCATTCATAATGGTGATGACAGTTACTTTCTGCACACAGGCACAAAGGGCTTTTTCTTCCATGGCACTCTGACAGTTTAGGCAGGAAGAGAGAGGTGGCGAGTGGAAGTAAATTGTCAGCGATCTGTCACCAAAGAGCAGATTGCTTTTCCCCTCCTGAATTTTCCCTCCTGAGTTAAGATTAGTCTCTATTGAAACCTAGGGTTCTCTTCATCACCAGCCAGCACCCATAGAGATGAAATTTCTTTATCAGATCTCTCTAAATACCTAGTTGAAGCTCAGATCATTCTGACCTTAGGAAGAGGAGGAACGGTTGTTGCCAAATACTGAAGAACAAAGCATGCTGTAAAATAAAGCTCCATAACGAAAAATCATTAAACATATTTTTCTACATGCAGGCTGCTGTAGTACAAATTAAACCAAATGCAATCACAAGGGAATTAGGGCCAATAAAATTATCCTAAATAAATTACTAGTCTTAAAACTACTTCGATTAGTCTATATTTAGCCATGTGTACAATAACAGAAATTAATCTGAGAAGAAAAGATTCAGTTACAACTAAAACGCTGCAGAATACCGGGAGTTTCTGAAAGCAGGGGAAAGTCTCCTTTGTTTTATTTGACTTTGTTTTGATAATCGCTTTGCTGTTTACCTAGGTATAATGTCATCTTCTTTGCAGCATACTAAGATCCATGTGGAAAACAGAAATGTCTGCTAATTATTTCCTTCTAAAAGCAAACAAGAGAATGAAATGTCTTCTATAATTGAATTTGAAAAATGCCAAGAAAGTTTGTTCTCTTTACAGCCAAAGTTAAAGCAAATTATTTTGGTGAGGGCTGAAAGAGAGGGTGGGGGGAACCCAAGTTCCCATTTAATTTCCAGGTGCACACACATTTTGTCTTTAGTTGTCAAAAGGCAGCCTTTCCATAACAGGCTACAATAAATAGATGAAAAAAAGCAAAGCTTCTGTCACAGGGGCTCTGCCTTTGTTCTGTATTTGTGCAATGCCCAGAACACTGAAGCTCTGGCTTCTAAGCCAGATATAAATAAACATGGAAGGAAATGAAAGAATAACATGAGAGAAATCAAATAGAAGGGTAACTTGAAAGAAGAAATAAAATTGTATTTATGCTGTTTAACCCTTACTTGTCTAGCTCTTTATGCTGCCTTAGAAAAAAAGCCATTTTATTACAAGTCAGCAATATTTGCAATAGCCTTCTTTACAGCATTTCAAAGATAGCACCAAAGGAACATTAAAGACATATATATTTATATAGCAATCACACTCTGTAACATAATAGCTCAGATTTTTCCCCATGGAGCATGGCCCACTTTTATACAGTGGAGCTCATGAGAGCCCTGAGTTATATATATAGGTCAACATATTGAACTTCTCTAAGTATTGACAAGGAATCTTGTCATTTGTTCTCGCCAGGTAGCGTGGCAGTCTTTGATACCAATTTATAGCCTCCAGAAACCCAAAATACCTACTTGACCTCTAGGACAAGAATGAGAGCAAGGTGCCATCCCACCTGCAGGAGAGGTCCCTGCTGAGCTCTGATGAGCTGCTGCTCACCAGCTTCAGCCCATCGGCCTCTACAAATACTCTGCCTCACTGACTGGACCCTGAAAAGTTGAATTAGACCCTCGTAGCACAGCACAACTGGGATACATTTTTCTCCCAAAAGTCACTGTTCTTATGCCTTTCAACACAGCAACAACCACCACAAAAAACCCACAAAAACAACAAAACATTGGCAATTTTCTGAACTGGGAGACTCCAACCGCGGCAACAGCATTCTCCTGAAAATGATCTACCACCCATGGAAAAAAGACTTAACAAGCTTGCCTAGCTGGCTTCTTTGCAGTGGTATTTGTGTGGTACGTAAAAACACATGGCAATTGGATACAATACTTAGGTATGGATCTGTGCAACCAATCAACTACGATGTGTTGTAATGAAGGAGGCAAAAAGATGTTTCAAATATGCTAATTTGATTTACATTCAACAGGAAATGTTATGAACTGATATGTAAGACAGAACAGAGGAGCAAATACTGTCCATCCAGAGCAGAGGTTGTCCTACATGGCATGATCAATGGATAGACATGTAAAAAAATATTGTATTTATTGCATTAGTTCTTTTCAACTGGAGATAGCAGAAAGAATTAATGGGATAGCTGTACTGTAGTCATCTGTGTATTTTGTATCGCAATAGAGTTTCAGATTTTGCTGTGCTTTAGCTGTTTTGCAAAAAAGATAACACGAAAACACAGACAAGAGAATGAAAGATGGCTACATTCAGAGGGGTGTATAGATTTTTTTTTTTGGTGAAAGTATAGCAGGAAAACTTTGCCAGGTAATTGTACCAATATTGCTAGGACAGGACAGATCTACAGAACACAAATATATTGGTACTGTGGTTTTACAGTGTCTTGTCCCTGACTGAGAAATGCATTCATGATAACATGCAAGAGAGGGGGGGAAAAGAGGAGACAGTAATAGCTCTGATTTCCCCACCTGACTGGAAACCTGCAGAAAGGAAAGGTTAAAATGTCACAGTGGCATTTTTTTCTGCAGAGGAACCTGGCAGAGGAACTTTTGCTGTTGGTACAATTGCTGATGTGATCTGGAAAAACTGACATGAGGTTCCAATGGAGTTATTCCCAAATCATCCATGTGCAAAGAAAGCATCTGTGTTCTGTTTTCACCAGACAACAGTGCTAGTAAGCTGGGCATCAAAGAAAGGAAAAGCTGTAGCATCATCATGTTGCTTTGAAGACAACAAGGTTATTTCAGAAGACAGCAAGCCTGATATGAGTTCATATTATAATCAAAACAAATCAAGCATGGGCAATTTGGATCACCTAACCAGGCTTTATACACGCAAGAGGAAAATCTGGTGGTAGCCAGTGGTAATGTGATTCTGATGGGCTGTGCTGAATGGCTACATTTGTCATTCAGAGTTCCCATGCTCAGATTCTGCAACGTCCTGTGATTGCTGATTGTTTCTGCAGAAGTAGTCAACAACTTAGCTAAACAGAGAGATGATAATCCAGGAGCTTTTCAAGCTACAGCTTGTTTTGGATTTCAAGAATCTGGAATGGAAATACCAACCTGCTTGCAGCTGTTGCACTTGTTGAACAGCAGAAATCAACAAAAAATTAACACTGTCACTTGTAACCACACAGCAACAACAGAAAAGTGAAGATGTCTACCCAAGTGTTGTACTAAAAAAAAAAGTTTATGAAATTTGTTGCAGAAATATAAAATAGCCTAAATAGCCCGAATCATGAGACAGTTGAACTTGTACAGTTACATACACACAGCCACAAAATCTGTTATACAAACAAACAAACAAAAAAAAAAAGACACATAAAATAAAGGTCTCTGCATTGATCCCAAATCAGAGTAAAGAATCATAGAATCACTTTGGTTGGAAAAGACCTTTAAGATCATCAAGTCCAACCTTTAACCTAACCCTGCTATCCCACCACTAAACCATGTCCCTAATAAAGAAAATAAGCCAAATTATTTTGGTCCTATGGCTAAAGGGGAGCATAACAAATAGCAATAAAATAATCTATACAAGACAAAGAAATAGAACTAAGGAAAGAAATTAAGATAGACACATAAGAGATGAGAGAAGAAGGTGATAAATGAAAGAAAGGGCAAATCAAAAACCCGCACACAGAACTTTTAGCTTAGCAGATTTAATAAGTGTCTTTGGGTTTTCTGTATTTACCAAGGAAATGCTGCTGAACATTTGAGATTAAAAGACTGCTAAATTTGAGCATGCAAAGTATATTATAGGACTAAATAGTCTGAAGGAAATAGTAAATGAAGCCACAAAAATTCACCAAAATGCACAGAGTCCTGGTAGGAGCTGCTAAATGGAGCTGGAAGCTTGATCTGGTGGCCACAGCACAGAGGCCTTAATCCACATTTATTGATGCAGGTCTTAAATTCTGAGTGGTAGAGGCTCAGATCATTTGTCTGGAATCTTTTGAATTTCGCAGTGCCAGACTGCAGGCCTCCAATCAGTCAGGGAGTGGCACTTTTCCCACTGAATCACTGAGCCGATGACCCATCACCATGTCAGGGGCAGGGAGGGGCTGGCGCTGATGGAAGGCTTGCGTTTGGATTAAGAAACCCAGCAATTTCCCCTCAAAATAGATACATTGGCCCAAACAAGTCTCGCTAAGTGCAAGTACCATTGCATTCTGCCTTCCTCAATTTTCCCCGTGGTTTTAATTGAAAGCTATGCTGCTTGCTGTCCATCCTAAAACATTGACTAATTCTGCCCTGCCTTGCTGGACAGCTGCTGCGTTATGGCCCAGAGGTAAGTGATGAAGTGATCTCTCTATACCCCACACTGGCTGTTTCAGTTGGGTACAGAACGTCGTACTTAATGCTTGTAAAGCACTTGGAGGTCCTTAAACAAAAGGCATAAGAGCACAAAATACCATCGTCATTAGCTATGAGGGCCACAGCAGAGCAATGGAAAATATTCCTTTTCCCTGCCCATCTGGGGTTTTGCACACTGCCTAAGCAGTGCTCCCATCCCCTGCCAGCTCAGAGAGCAAGAGATCAAATCTGTGCCTCTGGCATAATAGTGCAGAGTGCTAATTACAGAACTACCATAAAACATCTGCTGTAATGCATAACTATAATTCCTTGGCATGCACAAATACAGCACCTAGATGCTCAGAGCGTAGCTCTGTAAGCAAATCCTATGAACCAGAGTGTAAGCGGCCCTGAAGTGAGTCTCGTCGCAGATGAAAGGAGGCAGAAGAGCATGGAAAGGCACCAACCCCTTGCGCACTCCCTTCATGCAAAGGAGTCGCAGCTGCAGGCTCTGCACTCAGAGAAAAACAGGAGCAATGCCATTGAAGATGCCATCTATCTGCTCCCAGACAAAAGTCAACTACATAAAAGGGAAGGAGGGCTGTACTCAAGAGCATACAGATAGGCACCTTGCTTTCATGGCCCAGGATGACCCAGAACTAATTGTTCGCAAGACACTGTGAAGCCTTGCCCTGCTGTGGCAGACCTCAGAGAGATTAAGCCTGAAAATTAGTCATCCCCAAGACAGAACCTCTCCAAGACTTCCCGTCTTGGGGATGACAAACTGTGCCTTGGCCAGACACAGCTTCCCAGTGCTTCCTCGCTGCCACTGCAGAGCTGTGTATAAACAGGATGTCTTTGCTCCAAGAAAGCACTGGTGTAGACAAAAAGGCATTAAGAATTAAAATAAAGCTTCTGTTCATACACATTTGGAAGGCGCTACATCTCATTTATGCTTTGAGTCAGCAGCTACTGACTGCAGGGATCATACACCAAATACTACGTTTTATTGTTTTTTAGGATGGGAGAGATGTAGACAGTTCTTCCAGCATGGCGCTCTGTCTTAAAGGGCTTGGGATGGCCTGTCTAAAACTTATCCAATATATCAGGCTTATAAACTGGATGATCAAGGAAAGTTATCAAATATTCCCTCATTACAAGCTGATATGCATGAACTCAAAAAAAGACACAGAAGGTGCCTGTGCTCTGCACCAGGGGTGCAGGAAGAAATTAGCTGCTGGAAACTTTTTGTTAGCATGAAGCTTCTTTACATTACAGCCCTGATGTATTAGAAAATATGTGCTTCAGTGCCTGCAGGAAATACATGCCCTAGCCTATTATACCTCTCTCTTCATCAGAGAGGAAACACTTGCAGCAATCATTGCTATAATTTTAAAATATTATCATGTTTTAAACATCAACATTGAAGTAAGCCTATAATAGGGACCAAACCCAGACCTGGCTTTAAGAGAAAGTAAGGGACAAATGAAGCCATTAATTCTACAATAACAATTCATGTGCTAATGTGACTAGCCCTGAAGACAATCAGGTCAGCATGAAAAAAAAAATAAATAAAAAAGAAAAAAAGCCATAAAATGGCTCTGCAGCATTCCTATGAGCAAGTCCTATGGAAATGTAAAAGTGCATTGAGCTGTTCTGCTAATATCTTTACAGTAAAACTGGAAAAGTAGACACTTCACTTATCCGTGCACAATGGTACTAGAGGAAATGTATAAGAAAGACTCTTCAGCCTGAAATGGATAAACGGAGATGAAACACTGCTTTAGATGCAAGGCTAATCAGAGAAATTGGAGGCTTTTGTGCTGAGTTGCTGGGATTTGTTTTCTCTGCATAGAAGCACCTTTAGAATCGTCAATATAAAAATAAGAAGCTTTCACAATGCCAGAATTCAGTATCAAACAAGGCTGGCACATATGTTCTAATCTCTGTGCTGGCTGTATCATATTCATCTGAAAAATCTAACTACAACCATTCTGCCTACAAAATCTGAGGAGCATACCAGACGTGAGCAGACCCTTAACTGCATTACATCATCAGCACACCTAGAGGGGAGGCACTGTGGGGAAGACAGGAAAACTTTGGTAATAAGTTGAAACTATATTTGCAAATTGATGGATAAACTAAAAATGAGCATTCTGTAGTTTGCAACAGAATTTTTGTTATTTTTCATTCATGTCTCTGATAAATTCATTTTGACTTAGAAATATTATGTTTTCTTTCTCTTTGTATGAGGCAAAGTAGTATTCTTAAATAGGAGACCTCCATCAAAAAAGAAACAAATGTGGCTTTTCAACTAATTTCTAACATCCAAATCAAAAGGAGAAATTAGGTACCACCTTTGTAACAAAAAAAAAAAAAAGCTGTTACATTAATGAAGGGAAGTCGGTAAGGAGCATAGACAGAAAATAGTAAAATATAAATGCATTTTTCTGCTTTCCTGAGAGACAATTACTGGTACTTCCTGAACACTTCTCAGTTTATTCTGCTGACCCAAAGGTCCTTCCCTTTTGTCTTTTGATATTAGATTTTGGGGGATTCAATTGACCACAGTGCTCCATTGCCTAAATCAGTCAGCAACCTAGCATGAAAGAAGTCGAGAGAAAAAAGTATTTTAAAAGGTGTTGCTTCCATAAAAACCAGAGATAAAGAGATTTATTGCTTCTGTCCTCACCACTGACCCAATTCTATCGAAGACTGGATATGATGGGGTGTGTGTGTGCACGAGAAAAGCAAGCAAAGAAAAAAGATCTTATCTTAGAAAAGTATATCTGAAAAATACATTTGGAAATTGTCATTTGGGACTGTATAAATTCACAGATGTCACCATAAAACTTATTTATTTTTAAATTAATCAGTGAAATCCAGTGGGTTCTTCCAAATGAAAGAATATACAGGAGAGAAATAAGAATACCATATACCATGATATACCATATAGAATACCACAGCTGTGTTACAATATAAAAAAGGAAATCATTGTTTAAAGTATCTCATAGGATCTCTCCGTGGTAATACGATGTCAAACTGTTAAGGCCACAGACCATACTTTGCTTGAGGTCTTTGGTATTCTTCCAGGCACAAGGAATTTATCAAAGCCTGCAGAAACTGCATATGCACCTTGACACTGAACCCTGTGAGCTGCTGTGTATTAAGGGAGATCAGTACATTTCTTAAAGTTACTTCTGTGAATTTTTAATTTTCTTTAGAGAACATAGAGAAAACAACTAAAATGGTGATTGTTTTAAATACAACTCTATCCAACAAGGAAAAACAGGTAAATGTAGAGTAATTTGGGACAGGATAAAATGGTAAGATTAACTGTTCTTAGACAAGAAAGGATTGAGAAGAACAACAAAATGAAAATAGTGAATTTCATGAAGGAGGCTAATATATTCAGAGAACTGGTATACCATAAGGAAAGGATAAGCCTAAGAAATTCTGGAGAGTGAACAATTCCTTAAAGAAATTGTGAGAGAGAGACACAAAAGCAAACTAACCTAGTGTAAAGGAGGGACAGAAAATTTAATTAGACCCCTCTTGGCTAGATCACAAGCTCATCATTGACTTCATTTTAGAGGAAGCCACACAAGATTACTAAGGATGGGAATAAACGAATAGCATTAGTATATAGGGGCAATGTGAAACATGGCTTACCAGCAAAGATAACAAGAAATCATCCTAGAAGTACACTACATGAGGCTACAAAAAAATCAAATGTTGACCTCCTCTTCAGAGAGAGAGGGTGCCCGCAAAGTTGAAGTACTGCATGCCTTTTTTGCTGGCAGCCTTCACTACACACAACTGAAGTCAGCAGCAAAAGGCTAGAGTAGGGAATAAACATCTCGGGCTTCATGAGCCTGTAAACTTCATTTTGGGGAATTTAAAACATCTGAAATTTCTTTCACATTAATGGCTAGTTTGAGAACCTCTCGGAAATAGGTAAAACTCCAGAAAACAGGAAGAGATCAAATATAGCCTGTATTTCTGAGACAGAAAAGGGAAGAGGTAGAAGTTATACATCGGTCACCTTAATTTAGTCCCTAAAACAATATCAGAAAATTCAAACAACTTTTAAGAACTATCAAGGACATGAGTAATTGTGAAGAACTAGTTTTATCAAATCTATCCAGTATCTTTTTATGGTGGGATAACAGGTCTTCTGACCTTAACCCTTCTGTGAGAAGGAGACTGGTAAACATCATGCACCAACTCTGTGCTGCTTATGAGGAAGTCACAGGCTTCCTCATAAAAGGAACCAAAGTCTAGAATGAAAACATGTATAACATTTCCTGGGCTTTCTTCAGAGTATTATTCAGGTTTTCACTCTCAAATATCAAAAGATGCATCAGGATTAGTCCAATGGGTATCAGTTTTGATTCAATACTTTCATTAGTGGTTTGAGTGATGGAACAGAACTGGTCTATTTGTTAAATATAAAGATGACACAAACAGGAAAGACAGAAAGCACAATGCAAGAGACCATGATTTTAAATTATCTTGTATATTGGAGGGCCTCTTTTTTTTTTTTTTTGAGAATGGCATTCCACACAGCCTGCTACAGTTAGCAGAAAGAACATGAATCAACAGTGTCTGGCAAAAAATAGGTGGACATCGAAGCAGGATTACAGACAGCATAAACTGTACTGCTTCTGTGTTTCCTAGCTTTCATCCATTTTGCTGTAGCAATGGGTTCAGCTTTGAGTATTGCCCACCAAAAACACGTGGGTTGTTTGCAGATATTCCTGAGGATCAGAGATGTAAGATGCATAACCTGCAATGAAAGGCTGAACAAACTGAGGCTGTTAACTGCACAAGTCTTCAAGTATTTTAAAGGCTTTTGCAGAAAGAGAGAAGGAATAATTTATCCTCTATGTCCATGAAGGAAAGAACAAGAAATAGTAGGCTGAAACTGCAGCCAGGGAAATCCGCTTTCCATCACCAAAATTTTTTAACAGGCAAGATAAGCATTTTTCAGGAAATGCAGACAAGTTTGTCTTGTCATTTTCTTCAATGTCTTCCCTCAGGGCATCCTGAAACCCCTTTAAACCCTATAATGTATTTGAAATAATTTCCCTGCCCATTCAAAATATGTACTAAGTCACTATATTTCCTTTTCATAACCTGAAAAAATGTGGTGGAAATATTTTTTAAAAGGTTATACTTTTTGGTAACTACTCTAATTATGAATGAGACAGTATTTGCTGGAAGCATGACTTGGGTGTATGGTCTGTTTATGATGAGACTTTCCATTTCTACTGTGACATTTTCTAGTTAAGAAAAAACACACTTCATAAAAAGGAAAAAAAAAAGCAGTATCTTTCAAATATTGACGTCATTGACCTCAGAATGCTTTTTGCTCCTTACAAAGGCAAAAGCATTGGGCCTTTCAACCTCTTGTAACCAAATACCTGTACTCTGTTGCAGGAAATAGTTCATAATCAACAGAATTTATTATTTTTCTTATTATTTAAATAAATTCTCCTGTGTTCCATCCTAATCACCCCACTGTCCTGAATATTTCATGTAGTCACAGAAGCACAGTCCAAATGGGAGCACATTTTCTCTTTCCTATCATTTAGATTGAAGCAATACTTAACTGTTCACTTTTTTTTTTTTTTAATTTATGCATATGCAGAAAGCTAAGATGGGTCCACCCTGAGCACATCACTACTGGTTATTTAGAGATCTGGTAAACAAAAGAAAATCAAATTTGCAATTAATAGAGAAAAAGAACACACACCATGCCAAATAGTCTACTATACCACTTGCCACATATACTTGTTTGAAATTTTGCATTCACACTTCTAAATATTAATATTGTTTTTTATTACTAGCATATTGGTCTGTATCATTGCCTTCCCCCTCCCCTGCAGGTTGTCTCAATACACATTGGTAAACATCTCAGGAGAGTTTATCCAAAATATTTCTTGTGTGAAAGGAGAAAAACTAAAGAGTTCTAAAAAGAACAGAGTTAGCTCTCTGCACAAGAATGGGTGTCTTTCATGCAAGAGCAGATACTATATACACATGCTTTTAAAGAATTCCTGAATTTAAATGTTCTGGACAAATTTTTCACATGCAATGCTTTCTTAGAAGGTGAAGAGACTATATAATCAGTAACATCAGCATGAAACTTCTTCCAATTCCTTCCTGCCCCAAATGTTTTAACAAGATGGCCTCTTTTGCCATGGTTTACCTATGAATACACACCATTCTTAAAAACATATCCTATTTATGTATATGAAAAGTTTACTTTAAACTATATAATTCTAAAAATCTTCAAAAGCACTTGAACAATAATAAAAAATCCCATTTAATCATAATAAAATAATTTGCTCAACCCCACAAAAATGTATGATGATGAAACTGTCAATTATTTAAAAGCTTTGGTTTCAAGCTGGAGCATGTGCAAAAGTACTGTGAAGAAAAAGCATTTTCTTTCCACGAAAACTACACGGACTCCTCATAGTCACAGCTACAAACGTAGTAGATTGCAAGTTCGAAAAACCTACCAGTGTCAGGCAGGTCTTGAGCCATATAAGATGACTCCAGGACAATACTGACTATTGGAAAACTTCTTACACTGCCTGCCATTGAAATACAGGTATTTGGGGAAGAGGTCCTAAAAATGGTGCACTCCTACACTAAGAAGGGTTTCTGCTCCTAACTGTTAACTGAGCAGCTCTTCAGCTGGTTATTCCAGCCAGGGCAAAAGGACCATCAGGATCTAGAGACTGCGCCTCCTGCCCCTCAGCTCCCACAGTGGTACTGCAATAAGGATGTCTCTATCAAGAAGTCAACTCAGCTTTTTTGATGTTACCACACCTCATTGCATCTTACGGCACACGAAGGTTGCTGGAATGCAAAGACATGAAAAAATCAGCAGGACAGCAAAGGTGCTGACAACTGGAATGGGATGAGTAATGTGAAAATTTTGAAACCGGGGGAAATGCTTGCTGAAACAGTGAGTGACAGGATTGCCAAGGAGAATTAGATGGCTGGGTCACTGACCAAACAACAGGAAAGTTTCATGGCTATAAGATTACACATGACTAATGCTGAGATGGGAATGGAATTTGCTCAAGAGGATCAGTGTTAAACTAGCAAAAAATCAGGGAAGACAGCAATCGCACACACCTGTTCAAGTTGCAGGCTCAGAAAAATATCAACCAACAATTTATTACTTGTTTATATAAAAGATGAAGCCAAATAATAACCCAGAGGTACTTAGATTAAAATCAATTTGTGATGAGTTTCTAGTCTCAGGAAACTGTAGACAAGAAGAAAGAGATGAAGATTAATCTGGCTGCTTTAAGAATGTAAAAGTATTAAACAGAAAAGGGAGATCAAGAAATACCAGGCTGCAACTGAAATAGCCTACATCCATCTTTGGTATAAACCACTATTAGTTCTGCCAATGTCAGCATACACTGGCAATGGTGCCCATGGACTTTCACTGCCCTACGGAGAGTCCATCAGTCAGGCTCTTCTGGTGGAGGCTTGATGCTAGAAAGAAGCAGAGGTTCTGGTTTAGCTGCAAAAATTAGGCATATTGGAGATAGCAAGTATATAAAGAACCTGTACTTGCTTTGAGACAGAGGAAACAGGAGAAATGCTTTATGGTGGAGTCTGTGCTGGTGCTAAAGCTGATTTGCTTCATTAGCCCCTCAATGATGGAAATGGTGGGTGATAGCAGAAAAAAAAGTAAGTTGAAACAGCTCAAGGAAAGACGACAAGAAATCAGAATTAAGATGAAATGTGACAGGGAAAATTTCAGAGAAAGGAAAAGACTACAGAAGGAGAAGACGCAAATAGGAACTGACAGCGAGGAACTGCTTGGGATCGTAAATGAGCTCAGTGGAAAGCAGTGTGGCACTCGCTGGGCTGGAACCACTGAATTATGGGGTTACACTCCCAGAACTCGGCACTGTGGCATCCTCTCCCAGCTACCCAAGCAGCTCTAGATTTATTATACTGTACAGCTCCCTGCCATTCCTAGCCTGTCCTTGTAAAAGCATTGAAGTCAGTGCTGAATGGAAAATTAACCAACCCCTTTCTCTTCTTGTCTTTTTGTTTCTCCTTAAATTAGTGAGAAAATGTAAATGTTATTTTCTCCCTTTCTGTCTCTCTCATCACCAACTGTTGACATGTCAGGAGTTAAAAGTGCGAAGATTTAATTCAGAATTTGTGCTCTTCCTTCAGAAGCCAGTGGCCTTCACAGGTGCCAGTGGGAACTATTCAAACTGCAGCACTTTTACTTTCAACTAGCCTTGTGACCCATGTCATAAAATACAAAGGAAGAATTTAAAATGAAAGGCACTGCAGTGTTTATAAAAACATTTCTTTCCAAGGTTTAGTAGTATTCTATGCTAAGTTCATATGAGGGCAAACCTTTCCTAGGACAATTTTGTAAAACTCCAACATGGAAATTGGAAATACGAATAGAAAATTCACAAGGCTACAGACAGAGTTTGCTCCACATTATTCAAGAATAACCTTGGTGAACCCTTCTCTTTCTCAAGGTGGTGGGAAGGAGGGAGGGAGTCTGACGTATTCAACTTTCAGTGGGTTTCTTTCAGATTTTTTTTCACTGAGTGTGATTCTAAGAATACTGAAACATTCCAAATAGAGAAAGCAGTGGATTTTTAGGTCCAGATATTGAACAGAAATATCTGTTCATATGCAAGGGAGATGTATTTTTTGGAAGATGAGAACTCTGCTCACCTTTCCTTTATCTTGTTTCTCTCTGTATTTCATCAGGTCTTTCCTTACAGAAATAAAAAGTATGGACACCACCTGTGTGGTTCTTCTGTTTTAATATATTATTTGGCCAGGAAAAATAAATGGTATGAGACAGGAGGTTTCATTCAGCTGGTTATTTCCGTCTTCACCAAGGTGGGACCATACATTTAGGCATGCAATTTTGGACCAAACATTCTCACATCCATTTATCATTTTAAGGAATCTAGGATTTATTCAATGTCATTACTCTCAGCCTCAGGACTGAGGTTTGTATGATGTCCTGACTCTTTCTTCTCCTTCCCCCAAAGGATCACACGCTACAAGAGGTTTTAAAACAGAGGTAAAAACCTCATCCTTCCCAAAGCAAAATTCAACTCTTACAAAAAAGTGCCAGGTTTGATTTATTGGAGTGCAGTCTGAGACAACCACAGGGCACAGAGTTTTCTACAGCAAACCTGGCTTTTAGCAGATAGAGCACTTGGCTCTGCTGTTGTCTTTCTTTCTCTGTGAAGAGTGCTTGAAGTAGTGCCGTACAGGCTATGGCAAATTATGCTTTCTCTTTCATGGCTTTTCAGCGTGAAGCAACCCTGCTCAGAACTCAGCAGGAGCCTCGGTGCCCACCAAGTCCCTGCAAACACAGCAGATCCAAAGCCACTGCCTCTGTAGGGGCAGAGGCAAGGCATGTTGCCTTATACTGGGGCTCATGGGCCCAGGTGAGACACCTGACCGCCTACCTTCATGTCCCAACTTATCATTCCCTCTGAGACCAAAACGCTGCCAAGAAAACCCTGGTTTTTGTTAGAACTTGGCATCTACCTTGCCCCGCATAGGGCTGTGATTTTTGGCTCTGTGGGATACTTGGAAAAATGCCACCTGGAAGAGACTAAATGCTCCCGATACAGCTCTCCAGCAGGGAAGTTCCCAAGGTGATGGAGCTGGGAACACCTGGGCACTGCTTCTCTGACTTGGCTCCAGGCTGGGCACCCCCCATATGTATGGTTCCTGCCATTGCCTGGAAACTATGTAGGTTTTTTCTCTCTTCTATATTTTGCTCTATGTTTATAAAACTTCTATTCCCTCTGGTTCCTCCCCAGAGCTCTGGAAGGTCTGCTCCTGTACTGAAGGACTCCGAGTGACATTCTGGTACCATGAAAGTCAACAACAAAACTCTCAGTGGCTAATTAGAATCAGCATTTAGTTTAACTTACTCTCTGCTAAAAGTAAAGTTAACTCTCTACTTTTTCAGAGGTGAGGACAGCAAGGAACACAAAATCCCATGTTACAGATACCTACACTGTCTACATACTCTAGAGTTTTGCAGTGAGGAAAACTTAACTCCCATTGTCCTTCTGTTTGCATTCTCTTCAGATTTATTTAATCTTTTGTTGTTTTAGGGTTTGGTTTTTTTGTTTTTGTTTTTGTTTTTTTCACCCTAGATTGCAAAAACCTCTTTTAAGTAATTGTAAAAGCTCTTGAAAAGTGAGGCCCTTCATCTTTCCACAGAATTAGTATAGCACAGGTTGCTTTCCTGTGCAGCTGGAGACATCCACTTATAAGTGAAAGAGTGGCTCATTCTCCTCAGCCAGCCAGTTCTCAGCCAAGAATCTAACAAAGGGAAATAATTTTTGTGTTTATCTCAAATGCTATTCCCCACGTTGCATCACATATTCACACTGCTGTATAGGAACAATAGAAGACAAACCCTGCCCCAGGGAAGTTAAAAATAATGCTTTCACATTTCTTCCCCCCCCATCCCCAAGAACTGCACACTAGTTGTTATAGAAAAATATATTAAGAGCTAAACATTACAGGCAGGAGTCAGGTTGAGGAACAATGCTCTCTTCGGCCCACACACCCTTTTCTGCTTCAGGGACAAGAATACCTACTCCCATC
The DNA here is from genome assembly GCA_034008185.1 of Gorsachius magnificus. Classification (NCBI taxonomy): domain Eukaryota; kingdom Metazoa; phylum Chordata; class Aves; order Pelecaniformes; family Ardeidae; genus Gorsachius; species Gorsachius magnificus. The sequence continues at coordinate 115,605,853 of CM067081.1, read as the reverse complement.
TCCTGCTGGCTGTGAAGAGAAAAGGGATATAGGAGGGAAAGAAAGTCTGTGGGATGAGCCGAGCCACTCTCTCTTCCCACCTTAGCTACTGAGCTGAGGGGCTGCTACACTCAAGAGCCCTCTGCCAGCGGGTGTCTGCTCCCCCTCTCCCTCCATCTCTGAGCATTCATGCACCCAGCGTGGCAGCTGGTGCCTGCAGACACCCACATCAGGTCATCAGCCGCATGGGAACAGGACCAGCAAATCTGAAAGGAGCAAGAGGGAAATCCTGAGGGAAAGAAAAGGTGGAGAAGAGAATGAGAGCAGAGGAAGGACAGTAAGTGGAAAGAGCACTGAGACTTTCAAGATAGAGAGAGCAGGATGGACTGCTTGAGAATAAGGGGGAAACTTGGATGAGAATAACGCTCTTGAAGAAAAAGGGTGAGATTTGGAAGAAGAAAATATGACAGGGCATACCAACAGATCATGAAAATATTTTGGGGATTCAAAGGCCTTTCCTCACTCCACTCCCTCCCCCACCTTTTTTTTTGTTTGTTTAAGAAGTTATTACAGAAGGAAAAAGACAGTATTTGGGAGACTCAGTAGAAACAAATTAAGGCCATGACACCTGCCTGCTCACAGGACGTAGTGAACGAATGCTTTGTTGTGTTTCGCTTGTGTACGCAGCTTTTGCTTTACTTATTAAACCCTCTTTATCTCAGCTCATGAGTTCTTACCTTTACCCTTCTGATTCTCTCCCCCATCCCACTGCAGGGGAGGGAGCAAGCAGTTGGGTGGTGCTTAGGTACCGGCTGGGGTCAAACCACCACAAAGCATTTTGGCCAGAATCACTCCACCGATACAAAGCAGTTTGTGTGACAGCAGATGTTATCTGCACTAAGGTCCAACAACACTTTAACAGTAGCTAGCTGCAATCATACAACAGATAGGAATGTATGTGGTTGAAGCTGTGACTTGAAAATGTTGGAAGTACTATGATGAACATCTTGATACTTCTTTTCCTACAGGCTAAACAGTTGCATATAGTTGCAGAAGGCGATTATTTTTTTTTCTAACTGGGAAAAAAAAAGAAAATAACAAATGTAAAATCAGTAGGAAAAAATAATTCACTGTGCATTCTCAGCTCTGCTTATTTTTGGAATAAAGAGGTAATAAAACACAGTAAATAATTTCTGTTCTTAGGAACAGCTTTTAGTCAGACACAATTTTGTCTCAGGTTGTACAGTCACACAAGGGAAATCATCCTTGAGCTACCTGGTTTATCAGCATGTTTAAGAGGAGAAAAAGACTACTTGCTGACTGTCTCCTTTTGCCTCCCCTCTCCATTGCACTGATGAAAGGAGTTGAGCAAACGGGAGCTGGAAAAAAGTTTGCAATTTACTACAATAGGGGAATAGTAAATTCTTGCCCCCTGCAAACAAGAAGGATGAGCAATGATTTTTTTCTGGATGAAATTTATTATCAGCAGTATTAACAGAACATTCACTGTTGCATGTTACCTGCTCATATTAAGTTTAAAAAATTTATGGAGCTTTGGTGAGTAAACAGACAAATTTCCTTTAAAAAAAAAGAGAAATCCTGTAAATGAACAATCAACTGCAATTAGAAATATTAACTGGAACTAAAGTAATGAGTCTTCACAGCCAGTTAATGTGTGCTATAATGACTTTTTCCCAATATTTTTAGTATGCAGTGCAATAGCTTGCTAATGCTGCATGGTATGTTTTAATATGAAAATGTATATTGAGATGACAGATAAAAGTGTTACATGACATTTGTCCTTGGATTAAAGGTTCCTTATTTGTTTGCAATGACATGAGAAATGATAATGGCTCCTGAAAAACTGATATTGTTTGTCATGTCATAGGTCCATTGAGATTTTCCTCTCTTTTGTAACTTTTAATACAAAGGGAGACATAAAATTGCATTAAATCAAATCTTGGAGGCTTAGCTTAAACCTTAAAATCAAAATAGTTGACATAATTCTTGATAAGTCTTTAGATGGGGGAAGAGCAATGCATAATAAGCAACAAGTTTGGATCTTGTATTCAGCTTAGAAATTACTTCAAGGTACAGACCCATACCGAGTACATTAACATTTAATCTTCAAGTAATAAAGGCATGAAGCCTTATTATTCAAAATCAGCTTGGAGAGCAAACATGGCAGTTGTCATCTTGAAAGGCAAAAGTGGAAAAATTGGTACATTTAGCATGCAGGATCTCCCATTTGTAATCAGTAAAAATGTAAGCTTAAATCTCCATTCACCTTTCCATGCTGGAAAAGAGCATTCCGATTGCATTAATGTTGACAGGAAAGATGAAAGACTAGTAGTTCCTCACCTGGAAGACCTACTAGCTGCAAAAGTACTAGGGAGTTTCGTGTTTTCTTTTGGGTAGGAATATGGCAATTAAAAACAAAGTGTTAGGCTACTGAATTTAAAGCCAAGAAGACTGAATTAATCTAAAATAAAAGGTTTACTGATGTACCTGGAAGACCCTGTGAACTCTTATCGAGTAACACATGGAAATGTGAGACCAGAAGTTATTAATCCAAATCTGCAAACATTGCAAACATAGTCTTAATGGCAAGTTATTCTGGCTTTCTAAGTTTTGCACTTTTTATTGTTCACTCTTTGCTTTCCTAAACAGCTATGAGACTTAGGGCAGACAGGTGAAAATGAAGGCCAGTGTGCTTTGGCTCCGTTCCAGGAATTGTCTCCTCTAGTTTCAAGCCTCAAGAGTTGTCCAAAGCACTACCACAGTCCTCACAGATTAACTTTTGACTATTTAATAATCTTTTACCCAACCCCCCATCTGGACAGTATTTAATTCTTTCTACTAGCTTAACTAGGACGACAACTTGCATGCTCTCATTCCATGTCTGCTCCTGAATGCTCCTACAGCATATACACCTCTAGAAAGAGAGATTTATTCTGCTTTAACACCTTGAGAGAGGATTTTAGGACAGAGGGTGAAGAGTGAACCTTGCTCACAGCATCTTTTGTAGTCTCCTGGAAAGACAAGAATACAAAGTAAGAACTATCAGAAGAACATCCTTCCAACTCAGGTAATGCAAGATCTGCACTAGCACTTACATGCACGCAGTGTAGAAAAAAAAAAAATCATTCATAAGCTATCCACAAATCTAAAGGAATTAGCAGACCACTTTAGTTTTGTCCCATGACTGAAAAGTTAACAAAATACGACATTCTCCACTAGGTCTTTCCATGCATTTATAGTGGCAGTGAAATTAAAGTAATTCAAGATCTTTGTCCAGGCAGAATCTTCTCAGTTATCTTATACCAAAAAAAAAAAAAAAAAAAAAAAAAAAAAATGTGACAGAGGGTAACAGTTTGCCAGCTTATCACCATTGAGGCCTGGACCTCATAACCTCATAACAGTTTAAGATCTATTGGTGTACAGTACTCTGTGAGGAAAGACACCACTTCCCTGTTTCTATGGAAGTGGCTATTTTGGTCCCTCTCTCAGCAATCCTTCAGAATAAAAAGCAAAACCCAACCATGTAGCCAAGCTAATGATAACCAGGATTTGCCCATCAACCTCTAGGAACAGATATTAGGGTAATAGCATAAAAATGTTTTTGCTTTTCACACAGCCGTGGCATATAATCTTTAAAAACAATCTATATGTCAGAGTTGGCTGGAGTATAGACCCCCATCGCTGGCATTTTGCTTGAAGTCAATGAGACAATGGATGTGCTGAAAGACCAACCATGTTTCTAATGGTTTAGAAAGAAGAATAAGATGATAAAATTACTATAAAGAAAAAAGAGAACAACTTTTTTCATAATGCCAAAGATCAAAATATAATTATTTGGCTTTTAACTGTGTAAATATCAAGAAACAGAATATCTTTTCTGAAGTCGGAAGAGAAAAAAAAAGGGGGGGGGGGGGGAGGTGTGACACAGAGACGATGACAGTAGCAGGGTTATTTGCCTTGTTTCCTGCAAAACTTGTAATGCAGACCAGCACAGAATTCTGCAAGCAAAATCTCTCATGCTTCAGCCATGGTCTGAACTCTGTGTAACACAAGCATACACACACTAATCTGAAAAGACACTGCACAACTAGAAAAACTGTTCAATAAAAGTCAATCTGCAAATCAATTATAGCTAAACCAATATATACTGCAGGAAAAATGGGAACATTGTACCTGGTAATAATTCTACTTGGATGAAAACCCTAGAAAGAGGAGCTCCTTAAGTCATAATCCCACAAAAATAAACTTGACAAAATATTTTTTTCCATATTATATACTATGTTACACACTATATAGTGAAAAAAACCAAACCCAACTGCAAATAACCAAGACAAGGTGGAAAAAGTCCTCTGTAGTTTGAAATTCATTCTTGATTAAACAGACATTTTAGAGGTTCACTATTCTTGCAATTACAATTGAGGTTGGTAGTCCCAGTTTGTGTAAAAACATCTGTGCAATTAAGTGTGTTGCTATAATTCCAAAATTTACATTTTTAGGTTTAAAAGATATTAAATTAAGTCATACAGCCTGGAAAAATGAAAAAAGTCACCCACAAAAAACCCAACCAAACAAAAAAACCCCCACCACCCCAGAAAAACAAAAAAGTACCCAAAATTACACCGAATGCTTATTTTTGTTATTGCCTAAGTTGTGTAAGAATTATATCACCATTATATTCATTTTTGCCTCTTAAAAATAAAGTTGCACTAGCTACCTTTGATTTGCTAAAACAGAATGAAGAAATAAAGGGGAAAAAACAACAACAGGGTTATGAGCACCTATTTATCAGCCTGGCCTGAGACGATATTACTTTCATTTGCTCTCCTTTCCTTGTTAAGAGTTGTTGGGAACAGCCCCAGTTTGCGCCCAAATGTCAATGACCCCTGATAGATGTTTTAGAAGCCGAGAAGAGTAAGAGCACATTAACAAAGCAACCCAGTCATCTTTCCTGCTGGGGATGCTGATGAATGCTGATATAAGACTACGTTAGTCCCACTTCACCTGAGCGTCACAGAACAATGATACTCTGAGGACTGATCTCAGTCCTCTACTTCCTGAGCTCCTAATGCCATTGCTATGTATTTCTCCGTTCTGGAAAGAGCAGAGATCTAACACCAGCTAAAAAAGAAGGGGGGGGGGGGGGGGGGGGGTTGCATCACGAACAATGGGGAAAGAAAATTAAAGTATTACTCACTCAGACCCATGAAGGTCAGGATGAAACTTGAGGAGAAAAAGCTTGCTGAAGTTGGAGTTTGATTGCTGTGGGGTTTCAAGCCATGTGTTTCATACAAGGCACAAAAAGTTCCTGCCTTAACAATAAAATAGACACAAGCAAAAAGACAGAATTTCTTTGCTCAAATATTACCAGTCTTTGAACAGTTTTTTTCCAGAAAGGGGCTCCATAGGCTTGCTTTCAGAGTCAGTTTGCAAGGATCCTTCTGCCATCCTTAGATCTTTGCTGACCTCTCGACAATATTCAGGCTGCTGCACTAACTTCTCCACTGCATCTAAGGCTGGCTCTGCTGCTGGTATTTGCAACAGGATTTGGCCTTCTGTGACAGCAGGACCCTCTTTGAAGAATGAGGAACTGCTGGGGACTGGCAGGACGCTCCTGGCAAAGTGGGGCAGGCACATCCTGGCTGAATTGTGAAATCTTGAGGGAGACCAGAGGTGAAAAGCAAGCACAGGGAAGGTGGGAGCAGGGAGATCCTACGAGAGCAAGATCACTCATGTAGAAGGTTGGATTCAGGATAGGCAAAGCTTGGCTCGATCGAGTTGAGCAGGACAACAAGGAGGGAGTCTACAGGTACCTCAGTAGCAAAATCAAGTTGTAAGAAAATGTGAGCTTGTTGCTGAATGGGGAGTTAGCCTATATAAAACCTATGGAAAAGGCCAGGGTACTTAATGCCTTCTTTGCATCAGTCTTTACTGAGGAGGTCTGCTCTCTGTCTTAGTGTCAGCTGTCAACAGGAAATAGCAGACAGAGGAGAATTGAATAACGGGGTGCTTGAGTAAGCCAAATGTATAGCTGTCCATGGAACAGGACAAAGCATACCAAAGTATGCTGGCAAATATTGCCATGAAGCCACTCTCTATAATTTTCAAAAGGCTGTGCTGACTTGTATGATCCCAAATGATTAGAAAAAGGCAAAAGTTACTGCCATCTTAAAAAAAAAAAAAAAATCAGAACAGTAGGACCAGATCCAGGGAACTACGAGCCACTAAGGCACCCTTAAGTCCTGAGAAAATTATTTATTTGGCAAGTCCTCATGAAAGACACTTCTATGCATGTGAAGGACAGAAAGGTGATTGGGAACAGTCAGCACAGATTTACAAAATTGCACCTGAGCAGCATGATTACCTACTGCGATGAAATGACTGGCTCTGTGAACTGGGGGACAGCAGAAAATGTAATTTACTTTCATTTTCTAAACACTTTCACCACTGTCGCCTGGCAGATAAGTTGCAGTGACTGGGACTGAATAGGTGGTCTATGAGGCAGCTAGACTGGATGGACTTCTAGGGTCAACAGTTTGAAGCCTAATTGCCAGTCATAACTTTTTTTTTAATGACTAGCCTAACTTAGAGTTTGATGTCAGAGCTGATATTGTTAAATGTCATCACCTGTGAGCTGGATGACAGGGGGGACTGACCCCTCAGGAAGTTTGTGCATGGCACCAGGCAGCAGCAGTGCAGAGCTGCCATCATGGCACAGGGGGAAAAAAGGGCCAAGAGGAAAACCCAGGAGGTTCAAGGCGGCCAAAAGGAAACTTCTGCACATGGGACAGAGTAACCCCAGGCAACAGTACCGGATGGGCACTGGCAAGCTAGAAAGTGTCTTTGCAGTGGAGGCAACTTACTTTATTTACAGTGTAGCAAGTGCCTCTTCCATCTACCATCAATAAGGCAGGCCTACTTCATACACCAGCTTCAACTTTTCATTCAATTTCTCAGCCTAAAAATAAGTTGCAGTAATCTGATAAGGTGTCAGAAGCAAAATGAATATCAGAAAGAAAATCTGTCATAATACAGAATAGAAGCAACTAGAGCAATATATTTCCTAGGTTTTCTTCTTCTCTTAAATTCTGAGGCTGGTCAACTGAACTAGTCAGAAAGGGGGACCAAAAAAACCAACCCAAAACACAACAACAACAAAAAAAATATCTGATGACCCATGAAAACCAGAGAGATAGTGAACAAAATGTGAATGAAACGTTTATCAGGTGCCAAATGGTAGACATGCCAGATACTTATTTCAAAATAGGATCTTATCCTACTTTATTCTGTTGACACCATCACTTTTATAACTTATAATTTCTGTTAGACTGTATATACCTTTTACTTTTCATCTGAGACAGTTTAATCAACTTATTTAGAGAAAAGCAACTGGGCTGACCAGTTTGCAGTTCATAAGCTCTACTACAAATTTAGTAGAAATTTTATAGAAATGTATACCTATATTGCACTGAATTTTGCATGCTAGACAGATTGAGTTCATGTTCTGTAAGTTTTCTAAAAAACAGAACTAGCATCAAAGTAAAAAGTGCCCAGCTTCCTGTTCACTTTATAGTAAGTTTGCATTTTCAAATATAGTGCATAATCATAAGTGAAAAAAATGGATGGAGTCAGCCAGAATTATTTTTGTAAAACAGCAAATTATACACAGAACTTCCACTTTAAGGGGAAGGGGGAGTAAAAGTGAGGAAAAAAATTATAGGCTCTCCTTATTTTGGAAAAGAATACAGTATAAGACTTCTTAGTAATCAGCTCTATAAGATTTTAAGATATCTGTGCTTGTCTTTCTGAAATGCATCATGACATGAAAAGAGAACAGATAAAGAGACTGGACTTGGAAGTGCTGGAAACCCCTGAACAAGTCAAATGGCCAAAATGCAAAGCATAGGTTCTCAGTTCTTGCAATTAGAAATAATTCTTAAGTGTCCCTCACTATAAGTACCTGTGTTTTCCAATTGGTTACAAGCCTAGTGATTCGAATCCTGGACACTATCTACATTTCAATGAGTTCATCTGACCAGATAAACCAGCACAGCTCCAATAAAGGAATAGGGCCAAATGAGTTTAGAGCCACTGGGGACTTTGTCTCACACTGCGACAATCAGAAGATGGGTTTTTTCCTAATTATCTTTGTAGCTTTGACCATGCCACCCTTACAAGTACTTTTTCAGAACTGTTTGGTAACGTTATTTGCTCAAGCAGAAATCGCACCGCGTCGAAGCTTGCTGACACCCCTGGCTGCACAAGGGCTTTCACCAGCAAGGATGGCAGCCAAGATCTCTCCTGCCCTCCCTGACAGCAGCTGGCAGGGCTGGGAGCAAGGGTTGCCCACAGGCTTTGCAGGTGCCAGCAGAGGAAAGAAGAGAGGCAAAGGCTGCCACTTCTGTCAGGTCTGCCCAGCCATCCCCTTCCCTCCCTCCCCGCTCTGCGGGCAGTGACCGTGTGGTATTTCATGCCCTGTGTGGCATGGCGGTGCAGTTACTGGAGGCAGAGGTGGGAAAAGAGGGGGAGAGCAAGTTGCTTTTGCCCAGTGCAGCCTCTCTAGTCACACAAGTCTGAAGCAACCCCACAGGATCCTGGCATTTCCAGCTCCACTCCCATGCAGGGAGACTGATCTCTCCCTGCCGACACCTGGGGACCACAAAAAGACATGCCGGGGTCCTCTGCTCTGAGACCTGAGCCTCTGCACACCAGCTGCCCAGTCCTGCTCAGCAAGGGCAGTGGTCAACCGGGAGCAATCAGCCCGGGCACTGCTGCCTGCAAGCTTCAGCTCCCAAGGCTCAAGAGGCAGCCATCTGACTACAGGCTGATCTTTTCTGGAAGATCAGGCATGGAATTTGGATATTTCCCCTGAGTAAACCCAGCAGGTTTCTTCCGCTTATCATAGGGGCTCTGCAGCTTCCCAGTGAAGTGCTTGTATTTAAATTAGCCAGAGACAAATTCTGTGTTTTTTCCTTTTAGGATCAACATAGATCATCTGAAACTTTTAAATGCAAACACACCCCCACACATTAATCACTCTAAAGCAGATGCAGGTCTTAGAAACCTTCAGTACAACTCCTAAAGTCAGAAGTTATACGCAGGTGAAGACAGGCTTTTCTAGCACAAAGCCGTCTATCCAGTTGATGGGCAGCACTACCAGCTCTCCTCAGAAGTCCTGTTCCTTTCAGTCTGCTTATATTTCATTTCATAGGTATTGGGCCAAGTCACATTATTTTAAGCTTCAATTACTCATGTCAATTCTTATTCATGTAGTCAAACAGTCCTTTTAACAAAAGGAAGGCTTGCAGACCAGGACACACGCTGAATATTTAACAATCAGGATCAACCTCAGCAAAAGCATGAAAACAGTTGAGGAAGCACTGCAATCTCCTCACTGCGTGTTCAGAACAGGAGTTAATAGAAAAGCAGCTAGAAATGCTCCCCAAGCACCACAGTTATGAGCGAGAGCATGAGGCAGCAGAATGTGCCGGTGCTACTGGGCGGCTGCTGCCGCAAAAGCTCCACCTGTGAAACACCCTGCCCAGATCACAGGAGGTCAGGTTTTCACTGGGTGACCATGTCTTTGGTCTGTGTACCTCCTACTCCTCAGAGACTGAACTTCTAAGACCCAGGTCTACACAGCCCCAGTCATGTGTACTGTACAACGTCTTGGCCACTCTTGCCTCAGGCCTGTTTATCTCTATTTTCCTTTCTTGCCTAAGGAATCCGACCAAATGCTTTCTCAGTAATGGGACTTTTGAGATTTTGCTTTCAAAGAACTAGTAAAATTCAAAACAAGTCTTCCTGATTTGTTTTCCCAGTATTCCCACTTCAACTCCTGCCAAAGCTCCCCTCCCAAGGCAGGCAAAAGTTTCTTCCAAACTATCTTCCTCCCATATATTAATAAAGTATTACTCCCAGGTCTGTTCTTGCAGCAGGCTTTCTTTTCACTGACCGCAAGGTAATTGTATACAGATTTCCAGCCAAGCACTGTTACTAGCTTAATTTTTGTTTTCTCCACTTAGGGAGTTCAAATTCACAGCAGTTATGCTGTGCCTACCACATTATAATACACACAGTACACTACAATTATTCTGCTAAAACTTAAGCAATATTAGCATATATAATTAGCAAACCCCCATATTACCATGTTGTAGAATTAGCAAACAATGTGTAATAGAGATTTTTTTTTTCCCTGGTTCTTTTAAGCCCCTAGGTATTACAATTAATTACACCTGCAGAGAATATCCAATTTTGGGGAATATAACAGCAAGATGGACATCGTCAGGTCCCAATGGACATGATCAACAAAATAACAGCTATGTCTCCACCAACCAGCAAAAAGGAAACACAAGCTTTCTTGGGCGTTGTGGGTTTTTGGAAACTGCATATTCTGAATTACAGCCTGATTGTAAGCCTTCTCTATCAAGTGACGCAGAAGAACAACGATTTCAAGTGGAGCCATGAGCAATGAAAAGCATTTCAACAAATTAAATGGGAGACAGTTCATGCAACAGCCCTTGGGCCAGTCCAGGCAGAGCAAGATGTAAAAAATGTGCTCTACATGGCAGCCAGGGGAAATGGCCCTACCTGGAGCATCTAGCAGAAAGCACCAGGGGAGACTTGAGGTTGACCCCTGGGGTTTTGGAGTCAGGGATACCTGACGATCCAAGGCCCACTATATTCCAACTGAAAAAGAGACATTGGCAGCATATGAAGAGGTTCAAGCTGCTTTGGAAGTGGTTGGTACTGAAGCCCAGCTCCTGCTGGCACCCCGACTGTCAGTGCTGGGCTGGATGTTCAAAGGGAAGGTCCCCTCTAGAAATGATGCAACTGATGCTATGCGCAATAAGTGGGTTGCACTGATCACACAGTGGGCTTGAATAGGAAACCCCAGTCGCCCAAGAGACTTGGAAGTGATCATGGACTGGCCAGAAGGCAAAGATTCGAAATATCAACAGAGGGAGGTGGCGGAGTGTGCTGAAGAGGCCCCACTGTATAATAAATTGCCAGAAAATGAGAAGCAAAATGCCCTGTTCACTGATGGATTCTGTCATATTGTAGGAAACCATCAGAGTCGGAAAGCAGCTGTGTGGAGTCCTATACAGCAAGTCGTAGAAACTGCTGAAGGAGAAGGTGAATTGAGTCAGCTTGCAGAGGTGAAAGCCATCCAGATGGCTTTAGATACTGCTGACTGAGAAAAATGGCCGGTGTTTTCTCTACATACTGACTCATGGATGGTGGCAGCTGCAGCAATGGAAGCAGAGCAATTGGCAGCACAGAAGAAAACCCACCTGGGCTGCCACATTATGGCAAGATATTGGTGCCCAGGTAGAGAATCTGGTTGTAAAAGTACATCACATAGATGCTCACGTACCCAAGAGTCAGGCCACCGAAGAACATCAAAACAACCAGCAGGTGGATCAGACTGCTAAGATTGAAGTGGCTCAGGTGGTTCTGGACTGGTAATGCAAGGGAGAGTGAGCTATAGCTTGGTGGGCCCACGACACCCCAGGCCATTAAGGAAGAGATGCAATATATAGATGGGATCATGTTCAAGGGGTGGACTTGACCATGGGCACTATTGCACAGGTTATCTGTGAATGTGAAATATGTGCTGCAATCAAGCAAGCCAAGCATTTAAAACCTCTCTGGTATGGAGGACAGTGGCTGAAATGTAACTATGGGGAGACCTGGCAGACTGATTATATCAAACTCCCACAAACCCACCAAGGCAAGCGCCACGTGCTCACCATGGTGGAAGCAACCACTGGACGGCTGGAAACATATCCTGTGCCCCATGCCACCACCCAGAACACTATCTTGGGCCTTGAGAAGCAAGTCCTATAGGCACCTGGGCCAAAAAGCATGGCATTGAGGGGGTATATCACATCCCCTATCACGCACCAGCCTCCAGGAAAATTGAACGATGCAATGGACTGTTAAAGACTACACTGACAGCAAAGGGTGCTGGGACATTCAAACATTGGGATACACATGTAGCAGAGGCCACTTGGTTAGTCAGCACTAGGGCATCTGTCAGTCAGGCTGGCCTTGCCCAATCAAAACTCTTACATAAAGTCCCTGCAGTGCACATAAAAAAATATGCTGGGGAAGACAGTCTGGGTTTTTCTTGCCTCGGGAAAAGGCAAACCCATTCGTGGGATTGTTTTCGCTTAAGAACCTGGGTGCACTTGGTGGACAATGTAGAAGGATGGGGAAGTCCAATGTGTACCTCAAGGGGATTTGATTTTGGGTGAAAATAGACAATGAACTGAATGGTATCATGTTAATTGCCATATTACACTGTATGTCATCTTTTTATGGTTGCTATATGCCATATCAACATTATTACAGTAATTAATCACCCAGATTAATAAAGAATGAACTTTGATGACACCAAGCAAGTGCAGTGGTGATAGAACCAGAACTGGCTTCAGCAAGCAATGACCCAACACCACAAACCATCTCTCCTGCCCCAAAAGACCATTATGAGAGATGGAGCCCAAAGACATGGACTAAATGAACTCAACAGCCATTTTAGAGGGATGGCCCATAAACTAAGGGAATTATATCTCTGTGTATATATATCAAAAGACAGGGAAAATTGTGGTGATTAATTGGAATGTATTGGAAAGGGTAGAACCTGGGCATGACATCGATGGTATAGAACAAGGGGTGGATACTGTCCTGGTTTTGGCTGGGATGGAGTTAATTTTCTTCTTAGTAGCTGGCACAGTGCTGTGTTTTGGATTTAGTAGAAGAACGTTGATAACACCCTGATGTTTTAGTTGTTGCTGAGCAGGGCTTACACTAGTTAAGGACTTTCTCAGCTTCCCATACTCTGCCAGCAAGGAGGTGCACATGAAGCTGGGAAGGAGTATAGCCAGGGCAGCTGACCCACACTGGCCAAAGGGCTATTGAATACCTTATGACATGCTCAGCAATAAAACTAGGGGGGAGGTTGGTGGAGGGGCTGCTCCTTGGGGACAGACTGGGCATCAGTTGGCAGGTGGTGAACAATTGCATTGTGCATCACTTGCTTTGGATATTTTTTATTATTATTACTATTTTATTTTACTTCAATTATTAAAGTGTTCTTACCTCAAACCCGTGAGGGTTTTTTTCACTTTTAGTCTTCCAATCCTCTCCCCCATCCCACCATAGCAGGGAGTGAACAAGCAGCTGGGTGGTACTCAGGTGCCAGCTGGGATTAAACCATGACAGTCTGGTTCTTTTCACCCCCTAGGTGTTACAATTAATTACACCAGTGTTTTTTGTTTTGCAAGTATTATTATAGTTAATGATGATTAGTGTAGATAATTTTGTTAAGTTCCCATTTTCTAGCTTAGGGGTATCACTTTCATTCTAAAATGTTGATTGTGTCTTATCTAACTTTGAAAATGAGATTAGATACATTTAAAATGATGTTTCTTATAATGTCTAACTATGTAGATTTATATGGTAATTTAAAATCTGATATGCTATGAGTGGCATAAGACTGTGTAATAAAGCAATCACAGCAGTTGACACTTTGGAGAGAATTAAATTGAGTCTTGCTTCAAAAGAAAGACACAAAAAATATGTACCACTACATGCTGGGGACCAAAGTGCTGGGGGAAACATTTAAGGGCTAGAGCGTCATTACTTAACTTACATGCAGTGCCCTCATTTTCTCTGCATGACTGGACAGGTGCATCCATTATGTGTTATTTCAGGAGGAAGAATAAAGGAAATAAATGGTCAAATACCAGGAGCTGCCTAGAATGAGATTGACTTGCTGAGGATTTCTGTGATGGGACTTGGATTACAGGCTTCTCCTAATGCAGTTTTCTTTGTGCTTTTGCACAGGCATGGATGGGAGAATAATAAGGTAGGAGTGACCCCAGTCCAGCAGATGCAGTTTCTTCTAGAAGAAATTCAAATTCTCCTCAGAGATGGGGCAAAGTGAAAGAAACTCTTTTGCCTTCAAATTTTAAGGCAGCTTCTAAACTAAAATTGGAAATTGAATTATGTGTAAGAACTCTGTACAGAAATGCCCTTTTCAACATAAACAAAAGGGAGCCAAGAACCAAAATGGGTGCTTTTAGGGAAGGATGGTGCCCCTGGGGACTGTTAGGTGGCACATGATTTTGCAGGATGGGAAGCTGCATGCTGGTTTTCTTCTTAAAAGTAGTAACCCTAGTATACATTCTTAGATGTTAACTCAGGGTTGTCAAGTTGCAGCCACAAGGTGGTAGGACAGAAGAGGCTAAAAGTAGAGTTTGGAGCATGCCAGGAGAAGCATCCATTTGAACTATATTTCTTGCACACTGGAAACACAATCTTGGAGCCTCTAAAGACTACAGCAGGGGCTGCTCTAAATAGGTCTGGGTGGTTCAATGTCACCAGGCCATCACCACCCCAGACGCTCCAGCCAGGCACCTTCCCCTGCCAGTGAAGGGCACAGACCCCTCTCCTCCCTAACTCAGGGCTTCAGAGAAAGACAGCTCTGATTACAAACCCTCTTCATGAATTAGCCTGTGGCATAGCCAAAGCCTGTCTTTAATGAGGGCCGACAGGTGACTGGAGAAGACTACAGTCTTAATGTATGACCTTCCCGGAATACACATTAGGGGGACTTTGAAAATCTGCATTATGATGGCAGAGGGAGGGATGGGCTGTGCCTTATATAAATGATCTAGTTTTTAGCAAGACAAAAAAGAAACACAGATACATACAACAAGCCAATACACATTTAAGAGCAGCTGACTCTCAGTCTGAAAAGCTGTGATCTACTTGTTTTAGTTGTGCAATCCATATTTTATGACCGAGTTGTGATCAAACACGATTATAACCATTGTTCTTGCAGATTTTACATCTGAATGGTAGAAACTGTTGTATCAAACAGCTGAGCCACAACACAAGACGCATGCCTTTCCTGGTTGCACAGCATGATTACCTGTGGAAAAAAAAAAAAAGAGGATACAAGCGCTAGGTGAAAGTAGATGGTGGAGATATTTGCTCTGGAACAGAATCATCCCGAGTGTGTAAGCAGAGCTCCCATGGGAACCAAGAGATGAGATTCCTCTTTGCTTTTAAGAGATAATTTTATGGCATTTCCCACTCTCCTTTTCTCTCCTAAATTCCTGTGCATTGCTGGAAAAATTTGGAAAAGGGCCTGGAAGGTGTTGTTGAACTATGGAGGAATCTATGTGCTCTCCATTTTCTTGAACCGAAACAAAAATTAATTATCACAAATGCATCAGGATAAATAAATAAAATCAACAAAAGAGTGTCTTTTCTATGTCTGAAAGTGATTAAATGCTTCTCTACTGCTATCCTTGATTAACCAGAGCTTTGAGGTATGAATGCCTTCTCTTAAAAGCAAGTGCTAACACCATGTTTTATCAGAGCAAATGCTAGCTCTAACAGCTTGAATCTGCCCATGAGAGACTGGGTGGCAAATCATTTTATTCTTTACTTCTGCACACTGCGTCCTCTTAGGCTGGGCTGTTAGCACAACTGTGCTTCTGCTCCCCTGAGCAGTCTCCTTGTCTTACTCTGCTTTCTTCCTCTGGCCACTCCTTGCTCTGGCCCTACATGGTCCATCTCCCTCCAGGCAGCACTGCTACTCATTGGGGTGGAATGGCCTCCCACCCTCCCTCCACAAAACATCCTGGCAATACAAGGCACTGCAACCAGGCAAGAAGTAGCACCAAGCATCTGCCCCCCAGCCTAGTCTCTTCCCAAAATACAATTAAAAGTAAAGAGTAAGCAAATAAAAACAATATCCTCCTCCATAGTCCCAAATAGGTTGTGAGCAACCACAAGATAAGAGACTTCTGGCAGAAAACCCAGAATTAAGAAGCAGATGTTACCCGGAAAGGGATAAGCCTGAACGCTTAAATCACTTAATGCCTTCTCCCGTAGACCAGGGAAGTCAAACCTAGTCTACTCCAAGGGATGAAGGCAAGAATCATAGAATCATAGAATGTTTTGGGTTGGAAGGGACCCCTAGAGGTCATCTAGTCCAACCCCACCTGCAGTGAGCAGGGACACCACTAACTAGATCAGGTTGCTCAGAGCCCCGTCCAACCTGGCCTTGAACGTTTCCAGGGATGGGGCCTCCACCACCTCTCTGGGCAACCCGTTCCAGTGGTTTACCACCCTCATTGTAAAGAAGGGGCACTACAGGTTAGATTCAACTTCCTATTGCACCCTTTCATCTTTGCAATCTTTGCTTCTCATCTGATGCATCTCTGCTATAGGCTGCACTGCCTTTAGTACCAGACACTCATGCAGGATTTTTCAGTGTCAAACCCACAGCAACGAAGAGTTCTAACCATTTCTGTGAAACCTTTTTTCTATCCCCCTCCCCCTCTCTTAAATAGTATCAGTTAAAGATGCATAAATCCAATATAAATCAGCTGGTTTGCTGTAATTCAGCTTGGAACTCCTTAATGTTGTTATGTTTTCATACTGCTCTAACTCAGCCAAGCAGCAAGCAGTATCTACTAATAAAATAGCTTTTTGTGAGGTGCTCATAGAATATCTCTGCATAAGCAAGAGCAAAAACAGTTGTATCCCTTCTTTTGGCAAACGATCAGCAAGGCAAGATACTTAGACTAACCAAGCAACATATACTAACACCACATGCTCAAGAGTATTCATAATCATGCAAATATCTTTGGCCCATTGACTGAGTTTCTGCAAGTGAACAATTAGTTTCTCCTCTATAAATTTTAATAAGCATAGGGCAAACCATCTATGCTGTAGCTGTTAGCTTTCTCCTCATCTCATTATTACAGAAAAACCCATTTGGCATTTGTCAGCTTTCTCTGTACATCTTCAGAAGAAAATTGTTCTCGGTATTCAGCAGCTTCCTTTTTTAATACATTGTCATAAACAAAAGCATGTATTCATTGCTCCTCAGATTTCTCCGTAGGACTTGAGAAGAGAAAGTTTTGCTTGGCAGTTGTCATACTTCAGGATATTTTTCATAAGCAAATCACTCACCATTCATCAGCTTTATGTGGATCTACTAAAAAAAGGAAGTGCTTGCTCCACTTTTCATCAACACACAGATGCAGCCTCATTATAGGTCCAAGGATGAGCAACTCTAGATGCATAAACTTATAACGAATTAGCATTACAGGGAGATCTTCTGTACTTTGAAAATACAATTTGTGCAAGTAGCTAGGGAAAACTTCCCAGTGGTTATTAATTAGAGCGGGTAATTAAGACTATTAATCTTGCTGACTTTTTTCCACTAATTCACAGCAATTTACTTGAGAATAAATAACTACGATCTTTTGGACAATTCTTATTCCAGCCTTGAACAAGAAGCTCCTTTTCAGAAGAACAGTTAAGCAAGGAAAGTGCATACTTTATAGCCAGTACAAACTACAAGTAACAGAAGGAAACAAAGTCCAGTTTAAGCATCTGAATCAAAGACAACTGCAGTAATTTAAATTGAACCTGCAGAGGGTCAGTAGGAATCTCTTCACTGCCCTCACATGCACACTTGTCCGCTTAGCTGATCCCAGAACAGACAAGAGTGTCAGGTAATGAGGCAGAAAGAGGAATTCCCTAATATTGTCAGGATGGGGAGGAATCTCATGCATAAATACACTATGCTACACCCTTAGGTCTGCAACTGCTGCACTGGCACAAGTTCCTGGTGTTACAACAGTGATTGCCACAGAGCCCTGCTGTCAGTTTTTCAAGAGGCTCACCACTTGTTTGTTTTATATATCTGAATGACTATTGCAACACCCAAAAATCAAAATTCTTTTTTCATTTGCATTTAGTGAAAATTTTGCATCCGATTTGTAACTTTATTTTTATACAAGCCTTGTACCTCTATAATGCTTAGCACCTTTCAGAGGCACAGAAAGCACTATCTGTCATAGCCAGCTGTTTCCTTCCTACACCTTCCCAAGAGAGCCTTGAATGGGGATTTTATTAGCTGGCTCAAAATGCAATAGGCCAGGTGTGGAGAGAATATGACAGCAGATACTCACTAATGTAGAGAAACAAACAAACAGAAATTCTGTGATAATGCAGACTTCTGAAGAGAAGTTTATTGCTGCTACTGTACAGGTAGGAGGGGTGGCACAAAGACACGTAGCTGTGGCTCCATCATTCACTAAAAAAGGAACAGGAAACAAATGTAGGCACTGGACCCTGATCATCCAGACCGGCCATTTCCTAGCTGTTTTGACCATTTCAACTATACCTCTCCATCACAGTGCCCAAGTCCATCTAGAGATACAGCTTACTCCAGAGGTGATATAGATGAGACTTCACAGAATCTGGATTCTTTTCTCTACACGATTATTTATTACTAACCCAGAAGGTTCATGACAAAGGAAAACCACTCTTCTAGGCTACTACAAAACCTTTGACATGATATGTTTCAAACCGAGAAAATCACACAAACTATTTCATAATAAAGCAGTCTTGGGGACCCAGAGGAATACCAGGTTCAAGGACTCTTAAGTGCAGATTTGGCCAATCTGCTCATGCAGTCTGGACATGAACTGGTGGATACCATATGGACTTGTGGTGAGGGACTAGTCCCTCTCATTCAGGGCTGTAGATGTAGCATGTACACTCATATGCTATCATGGTGGATAAAGATTACTCACCTGTAGATCTGCTTGGTGCTTTACAGTTAAGCCTGAGCCCCGTCTCTAAGGGTTTACAGTCTGAAAAGCATTTAAAGTTTTGAAATAGAATCCAAATAGCCCTGAGGCTATTTAATTTTACTTTCAAGGTGCTGGGAATTCACACTTAGGTCCCTTCTTAAAAGGCCATTTTTGACCCAATGGCCCATGATGACTTCTTCAAAGCAAGGTACAGTATATCACTCAACTTCTGTTTAGTTCACAGATCATTGATACAATGGAATTTAACAGCTTCTCAGGAGCTATTATAGTCTTTCATGTCAATCTAGTTGTCAAGGGTGTACAACAAATGTCAAAAATCTTCAAGAATAATTTTAATTGATATTTACTGACCATACACAAGAACTAAGCCTTTACGCCCTAGCTTTTTCTCCAAAGGGTAAAGCTAAAATACCTTACAACCTGGGAATTAAAGCTGCCAGAACAAATTGGTCAACACAGTAAACATCAGATATATTCTTAAGCTGTAGCAGTTTAACAGCACGTTTACTCAATAAATCCCTTCTCTTCATCTCACTTCTGTAAAATAAAACTAGCTAAACTTCAAAAAGAAGTTAAAAAGGGATTACTTTTTATTAAGACTTCACATATGTTTTACTATAGGTCTGGGTGGGTTTTGGGGTGGGTTTTTTTGGTTTCTTGTTTGTTTGGTTTTTGGGGTTTTTTTTTGGTTTTACAATCAGCACTTAAAATGCTATCCTCAAAATGTCATGAATGTATGAAGCCTCAAGAACTAAAAAAAGTTGGGTTATGTAGAGAAACAATCTTTATAGGCAGAAAAAATAATTTGTAATGTCAGATATACCATTCAAAGCATGAAATATAAATACATACATAAAGTAATTACCAGGTGACAGAAAACGCTTATAAGTCAAATGAAAAGTTGTCCTTGAAGCTCTCAAATTGCAGCCCTGAAATTCAGCCCTCAGAAATCACCTAAACTTGCAGGCTTCTGCATTACATAAAGAACATATTTTATAAACCTCCCAGGCTCTAATTTTGCACATGAATTAAAATATAGATGAAGCAACAGCTCCTTTGGAGGATGCCCCTTGCCAAGCAGCTGAGCAAGCTCCTCTGCTCAAAAGTAAGCAGTCACAGTCCCATGTGCCCCGACTGCCTCTGCCCCTTTTCCCTCTGCAGATAGAAAACTCTCCCTCTATTCTCTAGTGTGGTTTTGCAGGTCCTTCTTGCCACCACCTGGGGCAGAGGCAAATTGCTACTCTTGCATGGAAAATAAACACTGCAGGTGCTGGGTAGACTGGAGAGAACCATGAGGATGGGTCATTGTAAAAAAGGTGAGGGAGTGATACAGTCCCAAGAAAGTGGGACTAACTAGCTGCCAAGCACCAGCCTGGACTAAAGACACTTTACTCAAGGACACACACATGACTGGAAAAACAAAGCCTGCAAAACCCTGCTCAATGCCAGGAAGTCAGTGGCAGCTAAGGGGCAAAGAGAAGGGCTGGAACATGAAAACATGAGACAACAGCAACCTTCCTCTGTTGGAATGGGCAATACTCAGTTTTGTCTATGTTGGCAAGAAGTCTTAAGGAAAAAAAAAAAAGTCATCTCCATTTTCTTTACTAAAAAATATGGGGGGGAAGAGGTAGAGATGCACTAGACTAGTGGCTAAAACACTCACCAAAAAAAAAAAAATGTTTCCACACTTCCCTTTCAAAAAGCAAAGCAAAACAAAAAAAAAAAATCCTGCTGCTTCCCTAAAAAGTATCCTAATCACTAGGCTCTTGGCTAGGAGTTTCCTGAACCCAAGACACTAATTGGAATACAATACTTGGAGCCAAGGGGGAAAAAATTACAAACAAACAGTACTCTGTCCTGTAACACTTTTAAGCAATGAGCTTAGATGCATGTACTCTGTAACAGAGGGAGAAGACGACAACAGGTAATTTGAGTGTTTCAATATTTTCTCAAAAGAGTTCTATATGTCATACAATACACATCAAATGGCAAACAGCCACTGAGCAGGAACCTACGTCTTTCCACTTCCAGGAAACACTTTCCCACAGAGTGACATGGCTTTTTTTCTCCTATCGCAATGGATTGCGGGGAGGTGTGGAAAGGAATTTGAAAGGAGGACTTGCTCCTATAGCACCCACCTCCTCCACACCTCTTCCAGTAGATGCCTGTCTTAGTCTAGAGCTGTAAACTAAAGGTTTTAGGAAGCAGGACTCTGTGGTTTTCACACAAATCATCATGCTTACTCCCTCAGGTATGTATATGGCACAGAAGGGCTGGAACATAAGGGTTGACCATGTCTTCCAAGGTTTCCATTTGCTAGTAAAAGGCAGCTGCATGTCCAGCATGCCAATTTTAAGTGGCTTTAAGATGCACAGCTGGCTCTGTGCACCCTACTTGGAAGAAGGCAACCCTGCCCATTCGCCTGTCCAGGCACTCACCACAGGCCTCTATACTATAAACTCAGAGCTGAGGGCAATATGCTTAATTTTCAGGTATATCAGTTACTTATTTGATTTAGCCCTCAGTTTCTTTGTGAAAAAAAAAAAAATATTGGAAATTCAAGTCATTGCCTGGAGATAGCACCCCTTGCAGAGAAAGTGAAGAATAATTAGGTAGCTAGGCCAATTTATTAGGTGGAAACTGCAAGCTCAGTCACCACTGCCAAGAGAAGAACTTTGTCTCAGAAGAATGAAATGGATTTGAGGCAAAAAAGAGAAAGGAAAGGGGAAAAATTACAGATTAGAAAGGCCAGATACAGCTAGGCATTATATACTCTTGATATAAAGGAGTAACTGATAGATTTGAACAAAAATAAATTCTTAAAAGTCAATGTTTTTCTAGTTTCAAGGTCTGAGTGGACTATCCCTCTCATTCAGGCAAAACTGAGATGAAGTATCTATACAGCTGTTTAGGACTAGGAAAGAACATCAACCCACTTCAAACCAGGTCACTTAAAAATAATAAAATATTAGCTATTAAAGAAATCTGTGGGTTTCTATAAAAAGTTTCCAAAGTGTTTGTTCAAGTAGTTAGATTTTTATGGACGCTTTAAAAAAATGTTGATCTATATTAATTGACTTGTTCTCTTTTCTAAGGTTGGAAAAACTGGGAATTTTTACAGAAACTTGTAGATAGTTTTTTTTTTCTTTGCTGTGCTGTTACATCTCTCTTGATCTAGGAGGCAAGAAAATAGACCTCCTTAAAAAATTTAGTCTGGTCTTCAAGCTTATTCCTGCACAGAGAAGTTTCACCCCTATCTAAAATGTCTAGGTTCAAAAATAGAGAATCTTCTGAAATGTAGAAATGAGTGAAAGTAGACTGATCTTTTCAGTATCAAATCACAAGGAGAAATTAATAAGGAACAACAGAAGACTGAGTAAGCACCTAGCGTTCACATGCCCATGCACAGGCAGACTGAAGAACCGAGTATCAGGTAGCTATTAGATCAGAGTAATTGGTATGACATGTTAACAGAAATCACCATAAGAAGGCTGCAAAACATCCATTGCTTTCTAAGCTGTTGAAATCTGGGTCTTCAAAACAAGCTGGGCTCCCACTTTTTGGCTTGACAGTTCTTTTCAGAGATGAACTTTTGTATCCCTGCAAAATTAACAGGATGCTCTCATTGTCCCACATTTGCATCCTATTTTCCCCTAAAGGAGCTACTGTCTGGGAGGGATCCAGGGCTTTTGTGCCAGCCCTTTGTTCCGCACTAGCCACTACACTCAGCATGCAGGAAACAGCCTTGATTAAGTTA
The DNA here is from genome assembly GCA_034008185.1 of Gorsachius magnificus. Classification (NCBI taxonomy): domain Eukaryota; kingdom Metazoa; phylum Chordata; class Aves; order Pelecaniformes; family Ardeidae; genus Gorsachius; species Gorsachius magnificus. The sequence continues at coordinate 115,583,446 of CM067081.1, read as the reverse complement.
TTTGTATTCCTTAGAGGTTTACTACTGCCTGGGCTCGCTCTGCAGCCCTCTAACCCTGATCAGGAACAGCTGAACAACTGAAAATAGTTCTGGCTGTTATATGCCATTAAGATGTAATCATTGTCTTACGAGCACACAACAGCAGCATGCATTTAACTTGACCAGCAAGGCTTTGGCCTCACTTTTCATTACACCCGTGTACCAGCAACAGCAAAGTGGGTTTACAGAGAGAGCTCAGACACAAAGGCAGAAATCCTCAACTGGACACCAAGTCCTAAGCTCTCATAGTTTACACGTCTGTTGCTCCCTTTTAACTTGTTCTCCACTTTCAGAGATGCCTACCAACTGAAAACATTTCATGAGGGGTTTATAGCGTGAATCGGTACCCAAATGCATAAAACTTGGGCTGGAGGAGACGAGGCAGCAGCAAGAGTAAGTTTCTCCCTAAACAAATGGAGAGGGGGCTAGGCATTACGTACTACAAATATATAATGAGGCAAAGTGTCTACGCAGCCACCTAGGACTGGCTGCGGCTTGTAAAGCTGACTTGCCAGAACTCCACCCTTCTTCTCATAAGGATTCCTTGTCCAACTTAACCAGGTCAGAAACATTTCTAGCTCACTTACACTACTTCTATTTTCTGCATCATTGTGGATAACACAGCTGAGGATCACTGTAAACACAAGTAAGTGCAATTGAGGAAGAGACCTTTTAAATAAAGAAGCAAGTGAAGAACTTCTCAGTGTTCTGATACAAGAATAGGATAACTATGTAGTTTTATCTATCTCGTTGCTTAATTTACAGGCCCACCTTGAGAAAATTTAAGCTTAATCAGTAAAACAAGCCAGTATGGTAATTTGATGAAGCAGATGAGTAAGAGCATGCCACTTTTACGCAGTCCTGTGTTTAACTAGTTTGAAAATACAACTCTAAAGTGACTTCCAAAATGCCTTTACTTTTTTTTTCTTTTTCCTTTCTAAACAGAGAAAATAACGAACAAATATTATTTAAACTGCAAGAACATCCAGGGCAATAGCTAATTCTGTAACCAATTAAAGGAAACTGGGGCAGACAGTAGGGCTTAGAAACAGTTAACCATGAAAAATACATTGTTAGGTTTCCCTGCAATACTTTTGAAAAGAATTTTCACATATGCCATTAGGCTCATTATTTCTTAAACACTACAGATATTAGCATCAGCATAATACCACCGTTCATACACCTTCCTTTTTTCTGTCTATTCCTTCTCTAAACTTGCTATCCTCTTCAAAGCAAAGTTCTCATACCTGAGAAAAAAAATCCTTCTCTCTTGTCAGCAAAGCACTCTCATTCTCTTCCTTCAAATCCTTCCATATAACCTACATTTCACTAAGATTGACAGTAGTGCTCTAAATGCTGTCAGTATCACACCTTATCTTACAATTTTACTCTTATCCTGTGTATCACTCTCTTCTAAAATCAGATTCTAAATTGCTTGGGGCTTAAAGTTGCCTCTCTACTTTACTTTATCTTGAATCATTCAAAGGGCCACGTGCTTCCCACCCCAACTGTTTAATTTGTAGGAGCTATGGGACCACTTTACGGTACCTAGAAGAACAGCTGAGGTGACTCTACCCACAAACTAGGAATCAGCAGAGCACATAGTATTACAGCTCCATGTTTTCCACTCCAGTGAACTACATCACTGGCATAGTACTCGTTACATGGCATTCAGAAAGCAGATCAAGGTCAGCTTGTGTTGTTCATTTTCAGACAGGTATCTTGACAAAGTTGTGAATCTGCTTTAATTCACTTCCATTTTTGTAAGCTAACATTAACAAAAAAAAATAATCATATGACTTCTAGTTATGAATCTCACATATATGAGTGTGTCCTTAAAATTATACAATAACCTGAAAAATAAAAGTTATAAAGTCCCAACAGCAAAGGATCTAAGCATGGCAAGTGAACTGAGACTGTGGAAAACAAGATGCTCTGTGAGAAATGCGGGGTGCATATTAACTTTACAACAGCAGAGTATAGCAAAGACTGCACATTCAAGACTCTAAATATAAAATAAAAGTCTTCAGAGAAAAAAAGACAATTTAATCTTGATGTTTAATGCAATAAAATGTTCAGCTTTTTAATAAATAAAGAAAAACTTTTATTTCGTTCTAATTATATGAAGTTAATGGAACTTCTCCCTGTCAAAATATTAAACCCAACTCACCCCAGGGGTCCTGACTGTCTGAAACATACATCTTTCTCTACTGTTTCTGAACTATCAGTATATCACAGTAAGCTTTCTAATTGACAGTCTTAAAATATAGAAAGTCTTCATAAAATGAGCCAATTTAAAACCTTGGATGGTCTTTGCACTGAAGGGCTGATGAGATAAAAAGTATACCTGAAACACAGAGAAAGCATAGGTTTTTAGAGAAGGTACTGCTAAGAAACTATTCAAATAATTTTTACTTAGTGATTTTTCTATTTCAAGGACGAAAAGCCATTTTACACTGGCTTATTTCTTCCATAAGCCAGGGTATCGCAAGGGCCTTGGTCTGGTTTTGTAGCAAAATAGCCACATTCAGCTGAGGCCCAGGAGCGAGCACAAAAGCAACTTTTAATCACACTGCAATGTTCTCATCATTATGACGTGGAGAGGTTCAGGCTTGCTGGAAGTGGCAATAGCCACGTGGCTCCTAATGTATCCTGGTTCAAGAACCGCAGAGCTCTGGTGCATGAGGTGCCTTTGCCCTGCCCCGAACTGGGTGCCTCCTTCAGGGACTTGCAGGGAAGGTGGACATCAGCATTGCTGGGAGTTGGTCTCTCACCCTGGGAGGGACCCAGGCCAGAGATCTATGAGCATCACATGACACTGAGGTGGCACAGGTAAAATGGGAACCAGGTTTACAGTTTTCATATACTGGAATTCTGAAGAAAGATTCCATCGTTTGGCATCAAAGGAAAAAATGCACACCTAAGTACAAATTAGAAGCCAGAGGCCATCATTTCTTTGAATTAAAAGGTACAGAAGAGGCAAATAAAAAAAAAAAAAGAAAAAAGAAAAGAAGATAATTGGGTCATGCTTTTTGGAGTAGCCAGAATGCCATGCATCACAGCAAGGATGCCCACCTCAAAGCGACTGGGCAGCACAATGCACCAGCAGCCCATTGCCAGACAAGTAGAACATATACACCCCAATTTCCAGCTTCATGTTCAGCTCATATGCTACCTCACAGAAGAAGAGGTTTAAAGCCTCAGCTCTCAAGAACTGCAAGCTCTGAATCCCAAATCTATGCACAGCCATGCTCTAACAAGGATTATCTGACCTGTTGTGGTTGAGCATGCACTGGTAAGCCTCAAGTGCAAAAAATACTGGGATATCTTGGAAGCTGGTCCAAAAAGCCACAAACGTTATCATTTTCCTACAGAAGCCAACACCTGTAAGGGATGCTTTAAGAAGTGCCTAAACCATGGATCAATATTTGAAGCTCGATATGCCCTTGGGATTAGCTTGTTTTCCTGTACTTGTCTGCCCTTTTTAATCATGTACTCTAAGCAAAACTTCATTTCTACAATATGGAGGCTTCAGCTCCTTGCTGTATGGGAGAGTTATGAATCTGCAAAGCAATTTTAATAGAAATACTGTAGCGTAGTGTATAGGTAAGAAAAAAATCTAATCACGACACTACATCTGAGATGAAAAGTTACTGATCCTAAAAGAGAAAACTAGTCAAGAAAGCTACAGTTTAACATTCTCTTTGATCTGCGTATGACTTTGCCGTTTAATTTGCTTAAGCTTGAAAAAGGTGGACAAGGAAGAGAGGGTTTTATGAGAGAAATGGTTTCACAGCAATCCAACTTAATTTGAGACTTCTGAAAAAGCATTAACTTATATACTATAAATCTGTCTCTCTTTCAGACGTCTTCCTCCCACAGTTTAACACAAAGTGAGAAAAGATATTTTATATTCATATAGCCCTTGAACTGCTTAGATCATCATGTTACACAGTAGATGTGTCTCACTAAAGGTGAAAATCCTTTGAACAAGATCACTAATTAAAGCCTTACAACTGCAAAATTTACACTTAAAATTAGCTCTGTATGTATGACTTTTGAAACAAATAGATAACAGACGCAAGATGGACTGATAAGGAGCCACAGTAACACGTACTCCTTGAGACATACTGCAAACATTGCAGAATAGAACCAGATAGCACGTAATGCTGTCCAGAGGATTTTCAACGCCATATTGAGCAAAAGAACAGACAGTAGTTTCACAAAAAGCCCACAGGTCAGAAGGATTTGGATGTCTGTCTATGAAGGCACTGGGGTGACCCATTTTTATTCCTTTCACCTGAGCCTATGCAAGGGATAGAGGGATTTGGGATTGAGACCAAGGTCCCTCCAGCTTCCCCAGAGCATGCCACCCTCTTATGCACAGACCCTGGCAACAACCAACTCTCTCACTGCTTCGCCACTCACCCTGAGCACTGGTCAGCACCACAAATGAAGTTGGGTTTCTGCCCAAGAGACTTTGAGAAGTCACCATGGGCAGGGTGCTCGTGCTTTCTCCTGACCTGTTTCCTTCAATTTGGCTGACTCGTTCCTCGAGGCAAGTGGGATACAGGAACCGGCCACCACACAGTTATGGGGCTGTCCACTCTGACACTGCCCCAGCATCGTGTACCAACTGCCCCCAGTACTTTGTGGGCACAATAACCAACTCTGCAGCTGGGGTGCTTTGCTGTCTTTTACTGTACCTCTTTACAGAGGAAATCACTAACCCAGTCTTCTCAACTGTTTCTTCAAATATCCCTTCTACAGCCTAATGCCAGCACAAATGTTAGTAGGAGCATTAGGGAAGTATAATTTGATCCCCAAAACCCCATGATCCCTTTTCCTCTTTCAGCCTTCCAGATAGAGTGCATCATGAGGAGTATTGTGTGCAGTTTTTTCACAGGAGCCAGTAAAAGCTGGTCCCATGGCCACATTAAAGGTCCCAGGGTACCTCTTGTTAGAAGAGAATAAGGGGGGGGGGGGTTGTGTGTGCGTGTGCTTTCTTCAGCCAAGTGCTCTCCTCTCAGGAAAATGTACTAAGTACCTGCCAGCTGTCTTCCATCTAGCAGAGGGAGCTGAATGCTTTTTTGTAATGAAGGCCACTATATACATCTAAGCTATTAATTCAAAGACAAACAGGCACTTCTTTGATGGAAAGATGTAAGTCTGCGAGGTAGAAATGGTTTAATAAATTTGAAAATGAATCTTCTAAGGACAATGTGCCAGTGTCAAGTAACAAAACAGCTGAAGCACAGTTCTGACATCTCCTCAGGACACACAATATTCTCATAAAATCTGGGCAGAGGAGAAACATTTGATGTCTGGCCCTACCATTTATATTTTTAGAAGTCTACACAACAATACTCTGACACCCCCTGAGGTATCTAATGGTTCAACAGTCCTGTACAGCTAGGTTCTGCCTCCTTTCTAAGGCACACAAATCCATAAACCTTCACTGACCTGTAGTGTCGGTATGTTCCTGCCTGCAGTCCCTTTTTTCTGCTGTGTTAGAAAGCCCAATGAGACTGCTTATTGAATTTCTTCCTTTCAACATCAAAGATCCTAGCCATGCTCTCCAATTATTTAATAGATTCTGCTACAGTGGAGATCACCGATTCATTTTCACTAGAGATACCCCGTCATTGTAAAGAGCAATTATATATAATAACAGCCTAGCTGTTCTCAAACGTTCTTTTATCAAACACACAGTCCAGTGATTACCAAGATGGGCAATGATCTGATATTGATAATAAAACTTAATGGCTTTGTTGTTAGTTTTACCAAAATATCAATGGCTTTGCTCTGCAGACCCCGGCACTCAAACTGCAACGGGACTGCTTGGACTGCCTTTTGCTTTAACTGTTATATTTATTTCATTGTCATTCTTTTTAAGCCTTGCAGAAAGGTGTCTCTGATTTGGTTTTTTGCTGCTCAGCAAGTGCCGTCTGGAAGAACGACACAGGAGATGCTGACTTCTGAAGCTGGCTCTGTCACTGGGCAGCCTCAAGCAAGACAGTTTGTCTCAGTCTTCCCATGTGTAAAACTTTCCTACTTAACTGCACATGGGGGCTGAAGATCAATTTGTTAATGGCTGTGCATTAGCACTGTGCACAGCCCTTTGAACATATAACATGTCCTAAAAATACTAACCCTTTTTGCCCTTGTTCACAGATTACTTTCCAGATCTACAGATTAAAGTATTCTAAAACTTTCCCTGAAATAAAAACTCAGCAATAGGTACTTACTGAGCCCTGTCTCTCAATGGCTCTGAGGTGGCAAGTCCTCCACTTGAAGTAAAAACTTTTCATAATCATTTTACAATTGTGAACAAAACTAAAAGCAAAATTAGAGTATGAAGGTTCACAGGGCTTGCTTGACCTTGAAGCATAAGTTGTGAAGAGCAAAATGAGAGCACCCACCTTCTCCAGGCTGGGTTTGAATCCAACCAGCTGACAAAGACTGCAGTGATGAAGGTAATCACAGTTTTGAGCAGGTTTTATATCCCCATTGATAGAAGGCGGCGATATGCTAGTTCCCTGCTCTAGAAATCTATTATGTCCCACAGGCAGTTTTCATGCATTTTAAATAATCCTTATTTTAGTTAGACAACACAGTCCTCTATCTTTTTTACCCTGTCCTTTCTCATCGGTAGGGATACAACAGATACAAGCTTCCCCTGACATACTCTCTTTTTCTGCCTTAGAAATCAGATCCAGGCAGACCGTGGCCATTTGTCTGCTGTGTAGGACATAAGCATGGTTCCTACTAGACCAGGGATTGCAGCTGTCTCAGATACTACCCACAGCATGTACCTAGGCAAATCCTAGGGGCTGTATGCCATAAGGATGACAGGTTTGCATGTGCAATATATTTACCTAGGGCACTTCAACTGCCTAGAGCACATACCATTCATTCCCTGGATCTGGGAACTGCTGGATGTCTCTCTTCAGGATTTCTCAGGCAGAACTCTTAAGGAGACAACCTGACTGGAAGGTGTTAAGTACATACGTTAAGCAGGGAATAAAGAGCAAGAGCCCTCCTGGGAAGAGCGGGTGGGTGGGTGCATTTATTCTGCCACATTAGTTCAGATCTTGCACTCAGACCGGAGCCCCAGAGCACCACACAGTCTGCATGCCGAGTTATCCTCTGGCTTTAGGCTGAAATAGGTCAAATCTTTCAGGAAGCCAAGTAACCTGGGCATAGCACGGGGAGGGGGCAACTCACACTATTCTGCCTCTAAAGGCAGCTAGGCTACAGGCAGCAATTCAAGAACACAGTATGGCTCTACGATCTTCATACAAAATTCATTCTCACAGACCAAGGAGACTATAGGTATAACCACCAGACACCAAACCTGGGGGCGGTGGGGGCACTGCGTGGGGCCATGGCCAGGTTCTCTGGGGGTTCAGGGACTCTGCAGCACTGCCAGCTGAAGCACTCCTAGCTGCCATTTCAGCTCTGTCATTCCTAGTTTCAGCAAAGTAACTGGCCTAGTTTACCTATTACTATCGGCTGCTCCAGCTCTGCCTTTTAATTGGAATTCATATCCTGCTAAAGCTACAGCCTGCAGCTAACAGATACAGCAAATTATTCAGCATTAACCAGCATAATCTGCGCTGTTTTTCATGGTGCCTGTTTCCCACTCCTCCCCAGTCACGCACAAGCTCTCGCTGTGGGCATGGCGGAGCACATGTGGAGCAGCCACGGCAGCTGCGAGGGCAGCTGGGGGCGGGCAGGAATTTTGCTTGTCCACATGGTCTCTCTACTTCATATTCTAACTCCACATCCTTTTTTTTTTTTTCCACGCCAGGTAGCTGTGAGGCTTTGTTAATACACTGCCCGAAATCTATTTCCATCTAGCATTCAAAACATGACTGTAAATGGTTTATTGTTGCCATACTTTTAGATTACTTTAACTTTAGGAGCCCTGCCTTTCTCCTCTTCATTTTTTCCTGGCAACACACACTGCTTCTCTTCCCTGTAATGTGAAAGATGTATAGACTGCTAGTTGTCAGTGCTTGCAAGTAGCCATTTAAAAGCAGATATTTTTTGTCAGCATTTTTATTTGTGAAGCTTCTATGACAGATTTGGAAATTGAAGCCCTTGATTTATCTCCAGGCTGAAAACTAGACAGAGGCAAGGACACCGTGAGCCTTAGGAATGAAATTACAAACATGTCATTACCTCCTTTAATCTGCTCTTGTTTCTGTGAAATTGCTCCAGACAACCCCCAAAATCCATGCGCTTTTACAAAAAATAAAAAAATAAAAAAAAGAAATCCTCTTTTAAAGCTATTTTCCACCCATATTATTTGAGGCCACTCACTGTTCACTTGTGTAAAAACAAAGGCTGGTAAATAAACTGCTTTTTAACATGTGTAGGGAGCTAAGCCAACAGACCCAACCAACATTCAAGAGAGTCACATCTAAAATCACCTCCCCCCTCCCTTTTTCTTTTCTTTTTTTTTTTTTTATTAAATCTTGTTTGGCCCACAGGAGAAAATGGTTTGATAGTGAGTCATGCTAGCACTCAGTTCAGGCCACATTTGGCATAACATATCATCACATCTGGCACATTGAAACCATGACTGACAGACACTGATCAAGATTCGCGTGATGGGAATAGCAGGGGTTATTGCAAAGCAGAAGTGAGAGGCATCGGAGGAGCTATAGTGAGAAAGTGGCAAAAAGCCCAACTCCCCTTCGCCTGCTCGAGCATTTCTATTAGCTCTTATTATTCCACTGCATTGTAATCTTATGCAGAAATTAGAAGAATGACTACACGTATTCGTTTGTGCTGTTAACCACGTGACAACATCCACGGATGACTGAAAAGGATCTACTGTGATGAGAAAGTTTTGAATGGGGGTGCAAACGGTTTTATAAAGTACCATCCCTTTCCCAAGCCAGCCCCAAAGTTAAGGCTGGCACTAGCAGTAACTCCTAAGTGAGCAATGCCAAGTGGAAAATTGCAGCTGCCTGAGCTGGGCATATAAAACTCCCTCCCCGGCAGGCTGGTGCGCTTGCCATGTAAGAATTTCTCTGGTCACCCCCAAGCTATTCACCACCGAGATGTCCATCCAATGCCAAGAGAATGGATGGCTTTGTGCTTTGTATGTTTTGCTGAGGTGGAGAACCAGTGACAGATCTCATTTTGTCTCAAAAATCAGACAGAAAACTGCTGCAATGGTGCCTTCACATCTAAATGGGCAAAGTCACCTGCTGTGGAGGAGATCTCATTTTGCTTCAGATCAGGGAGAAGGCAACTCCACCTGGGGTAATTCAAGCCCACATCTTCCAACACCTGTGCAGTTACCAGATAGCTAAACCAAAAGCAGTGCTGGGGAGGAGTGTGTTTCCCCCCTCCTTTTTCAGGTGATTTAACTTTGCAGAAGGATGGGTTAGGTCCCTAGCTGTTAACCTCAAGAGTTATTCTCATCATCAATGACCCAGTAAAGTTGTAATCTTGTTCTTCCAAGAGTTGGCAGAGGTGACAAACAAACCCTGAAGCAAACGAGGGCGTCTCTGCAGCCATATCACTTTACAGGAGAGCACTCGTGCCAGAACTGAAAACACTGACACTGGGGACCATACAACCCCATTACCCTTCCTGGTAAATCTGCCATTTGACCTGGTTTCTGGAAGAGGTTCAGGTAAAAGGATCCAGTATTGAGCCCAAATGAATAGCTGATTTATTATAGGCTCAGCTAATTTGGCAAAGCTCCAGAGAAGGGTAAAAGTTCAGACATATCCCTTTTATAAGCATCTCCTGCTGTCTAACACTCCACATTGATTTTTAGAAGCCTCTGTTTTCAATGGGCTGAGGATCCATGTCCCAGGCACCCAGACCTATCCACACAGATTTAACACCAAGCTCTGGACTCTGCTCTAGAGTAGTAGGCACTAAAGGTTAGATATCAAACCACATGACTTTAATCCTTAAACCCCTTTACCAGTCCACCTCTCCACATTCAGATTCTTTGTGACGTGAAATTGCTACCCACCCCTTATCACAGGCCTCTTGTGAAAATAAAAGCAGTAATCTCAAAGAAAATTTGGATGCTGCACTGAATGCAGGTTATTTATACTCACTGCCATGCTGCTCATCTGCCGTTGTCTGTCTTCAGATGTGCTATCACAGAGAGCTGGATGTGGGGCAAAAGCCCATCAGTCAAGAAGGCAGAGAGTAAAAAGAAACTGAAAACAAAACAGAAAAAACAAACAAAAAACCAAAGAACCTGTAATGATGTAAAAGTAAAAAAGGCACAGGAGACAGGTCAGGCTCTTCACGTTGTAGAAAGCTGTAATGAACAGCACTTGAAGAAGAGCGGGCTCCAAGCAGAGGTAAGAAATAAACTGCTCCCCTCCCACACCTGCCTTCCCCTACCTGCTAAAGAGTCACTGAAAAAGGCAAGAGCTGAGGTCAATGAGAGCCAGGTGCCAGACAACACCATAGCAAAAGCAAAGCCAAAGCCATGCATTCCCCTCAGAGAAGCCAATCAGACAAACAAGCAAGTGATGGGCAAAGTCTGTGTGGAGGGAAGGGCAGACTGGGCATTACTGGAGAAGAGAAATGGTGCCCAAATTGTGAATTCCCCCCCTTTACAAAATATCACTGCTATCAGTAGGTCAGGCTTCTTTGGGGAATTAAAATCTGTGATGGAATCATCAGGGAAAAAAATAATACTGTTAATCATCAAGGATTAACAAAAGTCACATTGCCATTAGCCAACGAGGCCTTCTTGATGTTTTCCATTATTAGGTACCTAGGCTGAAAGTCGCCTTCCTGCATAAGATCTGTCTTCGTGATGGATGTGTCAACTTGCTTCATAACTTGACCATAACAATGCAGAATTCTAGCTGTAAATTACTGTTTTAGTCTTTCACTTATGGCATGAATACTCTTTATTGCACAATACGCAGAGTTTTGCATCTTAACTACATAGTGTCATTTTACTATTGGTACATCATTTCACCAGTTATATGGTATTTCATATTATCTGGGAACAGGTAAATTTAAAACACGTTGTTATATAATCTCTATTTTGGAGGAGTTCTTTTGAGATGAATACATCAGACTGTAATTTCAGTGCTTGGTGCTAAAATTAAATCTTCATCCACTTAAATGTATGGGTTATGAGTGCAGCAGAACCATTCTCATGTCAGTGAGATGAGAATCAAATCCACAGTGTGGAAAGATTACTTAATCTGAGATTTTTTTTTGTGTTCTAGAACTTGTGATTGACAGACTACCTTATTACTCTTCCTTTTTTTCTTAACTTTAAGAATATCTAATGAAATTAATCATAGCCTGAAGGAGACAGTTTGAAACCTGCTAAGAATTATATATGTCAGTGCAAGCTTTACAACTCACTTGGACTAATTTGCTACTGGCAAATATATCACTGTCATACACTTCTGTAAACTTTGCATTTGCAGTCTTTTGAACTAACCATACAAGCCGAAGCACTAGTTTTAAAGTCTGAGAGACTGAGATGCAAGGTTTCTAACTTGGCAGTAGCTCCAATAAAGATGTATCGTTATACTCCCATGTCTTTTAGTAATGCTTTCTGTTTAGTCCTTATCAGACACACAGACAGAGTAGGAAAAAATAATTTGACTAATTCTAAATGAAGCAAGGAACAGCTAAAGTGAAAAAACAGAAAAATGATCTATGCGGGAACTCACGCTGTGTGTAACCAGGTTGTACATTAGTATCAGGCAATTAATTTATCTTTCTTGGATGGACAAAGAGGGTTGCATTAGGCTGTACCCAGACAATCCAAACCTTCTGTGAAAACAGCAAAAGTTAGAGGAAAGCGTCCAGTAGTTTTTGCCACTTCAACACCCGTCACTACTGTCAGTTCCTGGTAAGTTATTGATTTCTATTTGAAACAAATACCGGGAACAATACCTATGCTATTAAAAATCCTGCACTAAAGCAAAACCTTAATTATGACCTCCTATTCTCTTGAGTCAATATATTAACACATCTGACTGTCGCACAGCCCATCTCCTTCCAAAGTTGTTTTGCTTTACGTTACTGAAGACACCGTACATATTACAGCAGGAGATGAGTTGCCCTGAGGAGGACATGCTTTTTCCAGCATCAGGATTCGGAGATATCTGCTTATTTCCAGCCTAGGTACTGCAGTTCCAGCTCTGTCAGATATCTGAATTGGGACCGTTAGCAAATTCAGTACATCCTGCTGAATTCCGTTTCTTTCTACATCAGCAGTAGTCACAGACATTTGCTTTCCTGATACTACCTAACGCAAGTGCAAATCTAATGGGATTTATAACAGGTGTTACGCTAACATATTAGTAAGAGGCAAAGACTAATTTTTAACATGCCAATCTTTAAAGTACTTTAAATAAATGTCTTAAGTATTACCCCCATTTCATAGATGGAAAACTTGGGATGGATACCAGACTTGCTCAAAAACCCGAAAACCCCAGTAAAATCTAGGTGTTCTGATACTGATTTTGGTCCTGCCAGTTAAAGGGCTTTGGGGATGAAAACACCCCCTAAAGTAACTCCTCTTCCCCTCCCCAACACGTTGACAACAAAATGTATTTGCACACATAGACAGAGTCAGAGACACAAGGATTTTTCAAGGATGCCTAGGGATTTGAATAAATATGTTTAGAGATATCAGTATATTGATCTCAAATACATTTTGAGAGATCAGATCAGATATAGATGTGTATTCTCTAGCCATGTTGCTATTGGACTTTTGCTTAACAAGAGGCACAAGCACATCAGTGAGTAAGGCAATCCTTGGCCTCATTCATCACAGCTCGAGCCCCATCTGAGATGCTGGTTTGCAATATGTGTTTCGTCGGTGTGAATAGACTTTCTAATTCATTACAGTAGGAAGAGCTAAGAAACTCAGGTACTTCCAGATTGTATTTGTGTTTAAAAAACAAACAGAAAAAAACAAAGCAAAACTTTTCATACCATTTAAACCCTCCTTTCTCACCACTTTTCTTGGGGTTTTGAATAGTAGATTTTTCCTGAAGAATGTTACCCAGTACAAATAAATTTAGGAAAGAACAGGGAATATAAAGAAGCTAAGGGATGACCTCAAGATTTTTTTTTTTACACTTTTATTGTTTTTTTTTATCAGTTCATGGGAAAGGGAAAGTCTCCTGGTGAGAGATGATTTGCAAAGGAACCTTTCCCACAGGAGTCTTACAGAGACATTTTTACTTTCAGTTTAAAGTCTGGTTCTCCATTAAGGCAATGCTGCTCTACTCCTGTACCGGCCAGATGAAGCTGTTAGATCAGTCCCATTGTACAAGATTTAGCTGGTTCTTGGTGCCAGCTCTGTACCAGCAAAGGAGCTGTTAGTTTTTCATAGCAAACTGAGCATTAGAGTGGCTGTTTGGCCAGCCAGGAGCAAGGGGACGTGGGTTAGTCACACTGTGCCGGGCTCTGCCTTCTTTAGAACTCAGTCATCTGCATTTCTTGGAGCTTAGCACAGCTACTAAGAGCAGCTGTGCCCAGTGAATTTTATGAGGACATTTAATTCCCAGGCCTTTCCCTGCAGGCCCACAATTCACTCACATAACAACTTCTTCTTAGGAATATCTGCTCATGGATTTCTTCTGTCTTATTTGCTAAATCCTCCTGTAGTCTATCACAAAAAACACCCCTACTTTCCCATGACTTCCAGTAAATACATAGGTCTTTGGACAAAACAAACAAGCAAATACTCAGGTCCCCCATTATTTTCAGGTTGTTGGTTTTTGGTGGGTTTTTTTCCCTGTCCAGCTGTAATTGCACATTTTCTAACTTGAAACATGGACAATTCAATACCGGCATGTGACTGTGCCAGATACTCGTCCTTCCCAATATCCTCCCACTCCCAACTTCTATGCATTAGCTTAGGAACAAGCTGTATAGCTGTGTCTGCTTCTCGGAAGAGGTCAGGGCATTAACATGCTACTGATTTTTTCTGAGGCTCGATGAGGTGTGGGGCAGAGTCAGCAGGACTGTAATGCCTCATGCGGTTTTTTTGGATGTGTCTGATGCTGCTGGATGAGAACTTTGACATAAGAGGTCATTCAAAGGGGAAAAAAAGGAAAAGGAAAAAGAAAAAAAAAACCAAACCCTCAACTAAACCTTTCTTTCTTCCTTGCCCCAGGATGACACTACCTCCAGCCCTTTGCAAAACCAATAATCGGGTTCTATGCTTACTTACATCCAGATGAACCAGCAGTAATTTCACAGAAGTCTAGGGAGTTAGGCTGATTTTAAACTGAGCTAGCTGTGGTATAATGCGGTCTTATTTCTGTGGTTCTCTGTTTCACCTTGTTTCATACATATGGGATTGTCTGCCAAATCATTGTTGGTTATTAAAAAAACCTAAATCAAACGATAAATTAGCTCACTCGTTAGGGATATAGGGCAGCAAGGGCTTTCCATTATCTTCGTATATAATGATCCCAGTTTCTACAGAATAATTCATTTCAATTTGCAAGAGAATTTCATGACTTGTACAATGAACTCTGTGGCTCATGAAACTCTGACAATGGTCTTCACTCCTTTCTTTTGCTTAATTGTAACAAATTTCATTGCCTTGTTATAAAGGAGATTATTTCTGGGAAGGAAATTCCTGCCCGAGGTACATAAGAAGGTGAGAAATTTCCAAGTTTTGTCTCTTGAGCGTATTAATAATGCACCACGGTTTAGCCTCTTTCAGTATGAATTTAACAGAGGGGTTTTAGAGATCCCTTTAGCTATAAAGAAGTGAGAATGCCTCTGCCATTGTCAGAGAGTAACCGTCTGTCTTTCTGGCAAGCGCCCGAGTAAGTGGGTGGCAGCTGGTGACAAAGGCTATGACTGTACTTGCCATTTTCTTGTGATAGCTGAAGCAGAGCCTTGGCCTGAAGCAATTGCTGCTGAGTTCCTTATGTCTCCAGTATGGTTAGGGAGGGGAGTTATGCAGATGTAAATATTTATGTCAAGTATGTTCATTCCAGTTGAAGCTGCTAATATACTTTTACCCCCGAAGAATAGGGAACGCTCTAGACAGTGTCATCATTTCCCCTTAGTTATGGGGAGGGGGTCTCTCGTGGCTACAGGAACCTCAAGCAATTGCCTTCTGCTTTGTCTACTACATATTTTATGCTGAAGGTGTTGCCTGTAGTCTCTTGGACTCCTGAGTTCAGTGAGGGTTTTTAGCAGTACCCTTTGATCAATTCGAAGGCCGCCTGTGAGTGACAGTGGAAGTCCTTTCTGTCAGGAACCTGATGTGATGCCGCCTCAGTCCCAGCTCTGGGGACTTTAAAGTGTATCAGCAGTGCCGAGTGACATTCTGTCAGTCTACCATCATCTTCTTTCGGAGGCCTTTTCTCTCTCTGCCTTTGCTTTGAAATTTATTTCATTCCCTCCCTGAGTCTTTAACAGCATTTGTAGTCTTATCAGAATCTTTCACTACATCTCCTTTCTTTAATTGTGAACCTCACGTTCACATTTTGTGAGACTCACGGTGCTGGGCGAGGTATTGCAGTATTTCCTCCCGTCAACACTTTTCTTTTTCTCACTTTGCTGTATTTCTTTTCCACGCCACCCAGCCTATATAATTCTCTTCCCCCTATTCCCAGTTCCTTACAGGAGCAGTTATTTGTTAGCTTTGTGCATTAAAGGGAAATACCATATTGTCTGGTTTTGCCCTACAGCAAGGCAGGATGATAATGATTCATTTCTGGAATGAAAACGTAGATTCAAGGCCCCAGGGGCATTGAAACAAGCCATGCTGTTTCCCTCCCACTCGGAAAGAAATAAAGAATGATGTTGGCAGTGAAAAGTATGTGATTTGGTGGTCAAATAATACCCTGATCTGGTGCTCCTGCTGACACACGCACTTTGCCAAGCTGCAGCAGAGCCAAGAAGCAGTGACACAACCAACAGCTTCCTTCCCATCCTGGGTGCAGCCATCAGCAGCTTCAGGGACTGAGGTTGAATCTCTCTCCCACGTTAGTGAATACGGCCTAGCTGTACTGAGTACAGTGGAAAAACCCAAAATGTTTCCCTCCCACCGCCTCCTTTTTATATATTAGGGCCTCTTTAGAAAGCCTGAATATGGCTCCTGGTGAAAAAAATTTCAACCAAAGTTGCTGATCAATGAGTAAACCTAGAGTTAGTTTACCTATGCCACACAAAGCATCACTGACAGCTGTACAGGTATAAAACAAACATGAAAAAGAGCAAGCTGTGTCCTGAGAGGCTATGGTAGATATAAAATCATGAGCTCAGAGTAGTAAAGCAAGTAGAAGATATCTACTGGGGTAAGAAAAAGGCATAGAAAAACAAAGTAAGTGTTGTGCTTATGTGTGCTCATGTTTCTGTGTGTCTGTGCCAATCTGTTTATGAGCTCATACAACCGGAAAAATGAAACCCTTAAATTATAGTCCACAGCTAATTTCATACAGAACCAGAAGATGACCCTGCATTCACATTTCAGTAACCTGTGATATTAAATGTGAATGGGCTTCTTACAGGCCCTACGCCACCTGTCAGAAGAGAAGCTTATGATGAGACTTTCTGTAAAGACCTAGCGTTCCTCTTCCCTTCTACTCTGTGAAGCAACACAGCTCTCAAGGAGGTTTTCTTGAGCTGCACAAGGGTTGCTGTAAAAGGGGAAGGTACTGACATTGGCTTTTCTGGCATGTGGCACCCAAGAAATTGTTGTGGGAAACCATACCTCAATCTTGCAGCTGTCCAGTCCCACGGGATTAATCATCTCCTACATCAGCTTCAGCTTCCCCATGCAGACAGGAGGCTGGTTGGTCAGATGCGCTGCAATCATGTGTTAGCTGCATGAAATAGGCACCGATCTCAATTGCATCCAGCTAAATAACACCTAGGGGTCAGTCTGCCTCTGGAGCATGCCAAAACCAGACTCTGAACTGACACAGCATAGAATAGAATCATAGAATCAAAGAATCATTAAGGTTGGAAAAGACTTCCAAGATCATCAAGTCCAACCGTCAACCCAACACCACCATGCCTGCTAACCCATGTCCCGAAATGCCATGACTACATGTTTTTTGAATACGTCCAGGGATGGCGACTCCACCACCTCTCTGGGCAGCCTGTTCCAATGCTTGACCACTCTTTCAGTAAAGACATTTTTCCTAATATCCAAGCATTGCTACCCTCTCTTCAGGAGTACTGCTACCCTTCTCTACAGCAGCAGCCATGACCATTGCTTTTTACCACCTTTAGGCAATAAATGAATTTGAAGGTGGTGGCAGAAATTCAACTATGCCACCTCTCAGGTGGGCTACAGCCTTGCAATATAGCTGGCCACAAAGAATGTCCTCACGCACCCTCAAAGGCATGCATAACTTGGATGTATCTTCTTAGTAATAAGCAAGCTCAGCCTGCTCCCCAGAGCCTACGTTAGGTTCTTATAATTTTTGGAATTTAGTCCAAGGTCTTGGACTTTAAAGGCCAGATTTGAGTGTAGCTGAAAGGCTCCCTAGAGCTCAGAAATGTAGACCATCATCAATACCTTTATTCTTCTATCCCACTGAAGGTTTCACAGGGAGAATTTTCTAAAACTGGAGCATTGAATCTCAGAGGAAGAAACTGGATGGGTTTCTTCTCCAAGTACAAAGTGCTTTTTTAATCTAAACTTCTTACATAAACATAGGGGAAATATGAAAATAGATAAATAAATAAATAAATAAACCACAATGCTTCATTGCATGCACACTCCTCCACGGGGACTGATGAGAAAATAAATATGACAGCTCTTAGTCGTGTTGCTTACTGCTGTTCTGGAGAGTAATCCCATACTATGCTAGTGAGTACAATATAATGATGTACTTTAAGGGGATCACATCGTGGTATATGCACTTTTGTCTCTGAGGTTAGCATTAGATGCTCCAGAAAGAGTGAAAATGCACCGGAAAAATTACAGAATTGTATGAAATATTTTCTTTGTCCTGAGACAGAGCTGGCTAATGCTCTGATACAGAACTAAAAGCCCTTGCAAAAGGTACTTTTTCCATTTCAATTACTTGTGCTTTCTATCCACCTTCCTCTGTCCAGGTGCAAATTATGATTTGCTTGTTTCTTCTTCTTCCTTTCTTTGTGTCTTTTAAATTCCCACCTCTCTACAAGTTCAATCAACTCAAAGCCCTTGAAATGGGAAGCACTGCCTCTTTTCCAGGTGCTGGCATCAGTGTTTTGGAGAATGCTTCTCGCTGTTCAGTAGCTCTGGGATTCTGCTGGTTGGATGAGTTTCTTTTTGCACCCCTTTTAGCTGAAGGAGTTCTAGAAGTGAATACAGATTGAGAAAAGTAGTAAGAGGCTCCCTTTGGTCCTACACCTAGAGAGGGACAAACCTGTCTCCCATGCTCCTGCTCCTGGCATGTGCACAGCTTTGCCTCCCCTCTCTGTACCCTCCCTCTGCCATCCAGCCAGCCGGACGATGCACTCCCCCACAACATGCCAGGCAGGGATGGTGACTATCCTTACCAGCTGACATTAGTGCTAATTTCCTGTAAGTTGCCACAGAATAAAGAGGCCTCCTTCTAAAAAATCTTTCCGGCTTGCTTAAAAACACTCTGTCTTCTTTTCTTCCTGCATGCAGCTTGGAGAATCAATAAGGCTCTCGCCTCTTAGCCCTGAGCAGCAGAGAAGCTATTGCTACGAACTCAGCAGGAGCGAGAGCTGGGGCAAGTAAGTAGCCCAGAGCTAATCAAAAGTGCCTTCCCATGGCTCAGGATGTTTCCAAGTGCTTGAAGCAGAACCAGAAGGCAATGTACTATGACTCTTTTGTCAAGCAAGGAATCATCTTCATTATCCCCACTCGATTATCTCTGAATTTCACTAACTGCACTTACCTTTACCTTACACTTACCAACAGAGCTTGGCCAAGTGTTGTTCTATAATGCTACTTTTGAAAAAGTGTGTATGTTTTCATATAGGTGCCTGATGATTAAAAGGGGTAAGTAGACTCTCTTTCACATCAGTGTATAATGTGACAGTCTGGTACAGAGACTCTGTATTCAATGAAATTTCAAGCAGCCTTTACAGTTTAAAACCCAAACCAAATCTAACCAAAAAGCCAGAAAAAAAGGGGAATTTTGTCTTTTATTACTACAGAAGGTGGTGAGGACGGCAGGTATTTTGTTGGCTGTTGATGAAAGAGATCCCTTACCATCATTTGTGAATCATGTGAGGCACATACCAGGTTAGGGTGATCACTGTAAGAATCTACTCTTGGCCAGGAAAAGGCACAGAGCAAAGTGAAGTTACCTTTGGGGAAACTTTTGGCTGATGAAGGAAAACAGGACAGTACTAAAAGAATTACAGCTTGAATGCAGAAAACTATAAATCCAGTGCTGGACTGTGTCATTTGCTGGACTGCGTCATTTTCCCTGAGTACGCTGTAGATTTCCAGCACGCTTTGCCCGCAGCGTATGGCATATGGCTTTGAGGATCATGTGGAAATCTGCATTGTTGCTGTATTTAAAACGTATGCTACTGCATATTAAAAATTGCTTAAGGGGACATATTTTGGTTTAGTGAACAGATGTAATAAAGATAAGAACAAATCTGCTGAATCCAACAGGGCTGCACATTTGTCAAACGCATGCTTACTTCAGGTCATAGGAAAGCTCTGATATCAGAGATGCGCAACAGCACTGGGATATCCTCTGCACGGAGGTAACAAACTCTATTAGTCTCTCTCTGTAGCTGGGACTCGTTTCTTTTTCATAAACATGGACCCTGTCAGAATTTCCTCTTCCCTGTGACATTTGTCTCTCTCCCTGTGAGACCAGTGGCCTTCTTGCCCTTTATAACATCAACTCAAGCATGATAAGTGGTGTAGAAAACCTTGCACAGATTCTCTAGCTCCTTCAAGAGGGCTAAACCACCATCTAAGTCCCACAGGCTTAAATGCTTTTTCAGCACTTGACCTCTTCATAAGGATGAATTTCTCCTACAGTGAGGACAGCATCCAAAAGCCAGAAGAAAGTATAAAGCAATATACAGTAAATAGTACATAAACATCAAACAAAATAATAGAATTTGTTATTATCTTTAAAATACCAGTGTCTCACAGGTTATTTTCTGGGATAACTTGTTTAAAATCTCAGCGTTAATATTTAGGAAAGTATATGGTTATAACAGTTCTACTAGAAACAGCAAAATCTGCTCAGTGAGCATTCTGTGTGTACAGCCACTGGTCTAAATCAACTCCACTGCCAAACTGGCAAGCACCAGGAAATATATTAAATGAATAGACAATTCAGAAATGTCCAACAGATAACTAAAATTGAAATTTTATTTTTTTCAATAATATTCATCAGACAATTTTCTGACAAGACTTTTCTGAAAGATGAAGTGCAAATGGGAACCCTGTAAGAATGTTTAGAAGAATTGTACATGACATTTTTTAAGCGCCACTAAGTACACATTGAATACTTTGTAAGTATATAGGCATAGCAACATGCAAGTGTCATGTACCTAACATTACAATATGCATTTTGTCTGCTTAAAGTTATTAATGAGGAAATTAAATGAAGTAAATGCGTCTCATCATTGGTGCAATATGTTTAATTCCCACGGATTTTGTTTGCAGGTTAGTGGTTGTATTTCTGAACCGTTCAAATATATCCTTTCCAAGGCCATAAATCACCAGTGTAAGAGCAGAGCACACTGGAATTCCCAGGAGAATACGCTTACACTATGAATAGATGAAGTTGTTATAGTCGTTTCACAAATTATGCCTTATTATTTTTTCCAGGAAACTTCCTGCTGAACTGAAGGGTTTTTTTCTAGTTATAAAATACTAGGCTAAAAGTAAAGGATGCCCAAGGATTGCTTTATAATTCTGTTGGAAAAGAGCTAAATAGCAACTCAAACATGTGCATTAAGGACTTGAGCCTTGTTCTTTTGAAATCAGTAGGCGTAGTGTACCCAACTGTTACGGAAGCAGGACATACATGAATCCAGAGATCCATGAGTTCAGTCTCTTGGCTCACTGTTTAGGCAGAAGCAGATGATTGTAGGTCATATTTGCATCTTTCTATGGAAGCTGTATAGGGGTATAAGCAAATCTGCTTTCACTGAAAAAGGACAACATGTGCAACTGCATATTTACTAATATTAATCAATATGCATAGAAAGGAGAGAAGGAGGAAGTGATAAAGAATTCAGTCCAGCAATTAAAGGTTTTCCTCCTCCTCATAATCAACGTAAACACTTGATGATCATCATTATTATTTTCTTCAGAAGTTATTACTTTAAAACCCCTCCTTTTGAACCCACTATGAAAACCCTCCAATGATTTCATCATGGAATAATGCTAAGAAAGCAAGCATGTTTAGAAGAAAATAGCGTCAGTGATTTTCAGCACTATGCATAAGGGCAGGGTAAGGCTGTCTGTAGTTTGTGCTGAAATGCGAGATCAGAGCTCACACATGAAACACTGCTGGCTTGACCCTGAACACGGGGAAAGTGCTAAAGTGCTGACCCCAACAGGCTTGGCTTTGCACCTGAAACCTTAAAGAAAGGAAGAAATAAAAATCCTCAAACTTTTCTTTAATAGTAACACAGACCACTCCTTTCAGAGGAGAGACTTTTTTCTCCTACCTCCTTTCCAATTAGACTGCTGCTTTTAGCCCAGCAGAGAATAAATGACTTAAGACACAGGACATGGAGAGCAGATCTATAGTAAACGCAGAAGCCATGAAGAATTTTTTTTTTTTTTCCATCTACTGAGAGGCTCTGGAAGCCCCTAGTGCTGTAGAGTCATCATATTGGCTCCACACCGTCTTCCATCTGGCTGTGAGTACATTAAACACTGCTGAAGAAAATGAACGTGGCTTGGCAACAAGATGATTCCTAGATGCTGGAAGAATTCCCTTAAGGACTGCTGGAAGCGCACAAAGCTTGGAGCATCCTGAGGATGTGGAATGATACGGAAGTGTGCTGTTAAACCATGTTTGTACCCTTATTTCCTCCTGAGTTAAAACAAGTGCAGAGTGCTGGGTTAGATTCATCGATAGCAAGAAGGAACTGAGCTAGCTTCTATGAATGCCCAGTAGACAAATCCCGTTTGCTTTTAGAGGTACTAGGCTCACTCTGAAAAAGCATGTAGGAAGTCCCACTCTCGGTAAGAGTTTCTACTTGGCTCTGTTGACATCAAAGGCTGCTCTATCCATTTAATTTTCTCTTATTGTTTGCAATAGTCCTTCCCTGTCCCCCATGCATTGAGTGTTTTTAATGTAAACATGCCCTGGCAATATTATGTTTAAATAAGTAAGAGACATGTCAGAATATCTCAACAGTACTGGTATTGCATATTTAATTCAAAAGCTTGCATGTGCTTTTAAAAGTTTCTCTTCAAACCTGCATGCCTTACTGGAAAGAATTGTGTTGCAGTTGGATTGCACATCATTATCTAGTGATGACTAAATATTGATGTGTTAGAGCAGTTTATTTTTAAGCTGTTTGGGATGAATCCCCAGCCAGTGTAAATTGGCCCACATTTAAGGCAACAGAGTGAAGCTGATTTATACCAGCTGAGGCTGTGTCCTCATGCCCTGTTGAAAGCTCAACCTATCCCAAAATTAGTAAAGAACAGGGCAAGAATTATGAACCCAGACAGTATATTTTTTTCTATTTTTAACAGAAAAAAAATATTACAGTGATCTCATTTCAAGACTACACCAAAGATTCAGTAGTATTTAAAATGTATACAAATATCTCATAGCTAATATTTAGACTAAGAGGTAGATGTCATATTCTAGGAATAGTATAGTGTGGAATGATGCTAATGGCAGTTGCTAAATACATCTATTTGCCTGTTACACAGGACACAAAGGAGGGTTATAGCAATGGCAACCACAAGAAGGCTTACAATATTCCTTTCTTCTTTTGCTATTCTATGTTATTTGTCTTTCGGTGCATTCCTTCTGGAAGGGTATGATGGAGAAGTGGCGAGAATAAAAAGATCAGTAATACAAAACTTCACGTTTACAAAACGTTAGCTTTATCATTAAAGGCATCCTCTGTACTTGATGGAAGCATTTTGTACTTACAATTTAAGATTACCTGGCATTACTGAGCAAGTAGTGGAAATTCCAGGTGAGGTGATTCAGCAAAATAGGGGTCAGAAGAATGCAGTGCTCTCTCTCTCTCGCTCTCTGTTGTTCATGCTAAAAATACCAGGGCATATGGCAGCATATTTCAGCATCTTAACATACTAGGCTCCCTTGAGGACAGGAGAAAAGAGGAAACTTGTGCTGTTGAGCCAGAAATAGATTACAGAACAGTGTTGCCAGACATACAGAGTGCTGGCAGCAAAGCCATTAGCAGAGTCAATGTCTTACTGTGCCTAAAGGTGTTTCAGTGATATTTAACAGGCCTCCAAGAAATGGAAAGCAAAGCTAGGGAGAATGAGGAGGGGTATAAGCATTTTTATAGATTAGCTGTCATTGCAAGTAGAGGAATTACACATATTGCATTAGGATATCCACTGCTTGTATATGTACCTTCCAGTTTTTCCTTGTGACTGTTAGGGGCCATCCCCCTGCTTGAAATAATCAAAATGCATATTATAATTACACGGTTTTCCAATATCCATACACAGCAAGTACAAGATACTTACATGTAAGTACACTGTATTTACCTATATTTTTGCATAGTTTTTAGTGTGTACTTTGTGCCACTTAATAAAAAGCATTACTCGTTATTTTTGTTGTTGTTGTTGTTCATTTTTCTCTGTCAGACAGCTTATTCAATTAAAGTTGAAGTAGCTGGATTTTTGGTATGTTCATCACAGATTACCAGTTCCTAGGAGTGTAGAGATTAGACACTTGGAGGAGTCTGAGTAAGCGGTGGGGGAAGCTGCAGTGTGAACATGAAGTTTTAAATCACCTGCTTAATTAAGAAATACAGTATCAGATTTACGGTGCTAATTTAATAAACTTACCTTTAATTTGAATGGAATTGTAAAGGTAAGAACTCCAGTTTCCTTTTGGTAACACTTTACAATAAGTGGCACTAAATTACACTATAACTGCTATGTTACAGGGAATTACATGTAACTACACTGTAACTGTTGAAATAGCTACTGTACATGTGCGTACACGGTAACTTCAGTGCTGTTACAATCATGAATTACATAATCACAGATGATTCTGTCCTTTCTTTTCATTGAAATAGTTATATATATATAATGCTGTAATGAAAATACACAAGATGTTAACTTTCATGTCTTATTTAGAAAAGTTGGTTTTCGTCACGTATTCCTTTAGAGAGGGAGTCTCAGTGCAAGACGAACCATCTTTAAGTAACGTGGAAACTTTTTAAAGCGTTCTAGCTTAAATTCTGAGCCTCAAGTTAAACATCAGGTTCCTTAAACTGTTTGTTGGTTTGTCAGATGACACTAAAAGAGTGGGAGGATGCACCCCTCCCCTTCTGATGCACCGCCTTCTTGTTCACATCATGAGAATGTTCTTGAAGCATTAAAAAAAAAAAAAAAATTAAAAAAATCTACCTCAAAAAGTTTAAAAATAATCAGCAATCGACACTGTAAACAGTACACTGGCAGAAAACAGCTACCTGGTCTTGAGAAAACTACTCTGCAAGTGTGCGTGGGAGAGGATGCCACATACATTTTAGTGAGGGTGGTTCCCATTCAGAGCCTCCATTTTACACATTTGCTGGATACCTCACACCATAAGAGAAGCGGTATTTCAGAATGGGATCTCGGACAAAGGGAACGGACAACGGGCTTTTCGCCTACTGAATGTCATTAGTGTTGAGCCATGGTTCTGCTTACAAACAACAGAGATGCCTCTTTACACCTAGTGTAGTAATTTAAACCCGTGAAGACCAGACAGGCCTGCGAGGTGCCATCCTGGCAGAATGCTCCTCGGTGTGGGGTGTTTCCCACCTGCTTTGCACAGGTGCAAGGGACATCACCAGGTGCAAGATAATGGAAGATCAACTGCATTAAAAATGAGCACATGTGAGAAGTTTCAATTGAAAACCAATAAAATAACCTATTTTACCAATACGATTTATATCTCCTTTTTTTTTGCAAAGTTTAAATGCTGTTTCTATGCCATTGGAGGAAATGGTTTGAAATGGTTACCCCAAGGGCAATCCTGCTTTTCAAGGTCCTACCTGACCTCGGTTGGGTAACGGTTCAAGTAACAACCCTACTATTCAAGCAAGCTGGAGTTAGGAAGAATGAAGAAAGGCATAAACACCACACTGGTGGGGAATTCCACTAGAGCAAATAAGGCCCTCATCCAGGGAAGCACTTATTTTTAAGCATATGAATAGTGCCCCACAGCCCACTGGAACTTCCCCA
Organism: Gorsachius magnificus; assembly: GCA_034008185.1. Classification (NCBI taxonomy): domain Eukaryota; kingdom Metazoa; phylum Chordata; class Aves; order Pelecaniformes; family Ardeidae; genus Gorsachius; species Gorsachius magnificus. The sequence goes on along the minus strand of CM067081.1, from coordinate 115,558,050 downwards.
ACACGTGAAGCTGAGCACGTGCTTAAATGCTTGGTTGAACTCGGTGCCAGGTCCTGAAATAAAACCTTGTCATACGTGATACTGTACTGTAGCTAATGTAACTTACTGTTATGACAAGAACCCATATTTTTGGTATTAAACTGAATGACTTCCTTTGCCAGCCTTTTACATGTGTATGCTTTGAAAGACATGAATATCTTGTAAACCTATACTAGTTTTCAATGTGTCTAGTAGCATCTACCTGGTTCTCTCAAACTACCATATTATATTAACATATTATTGCATTTTTCCACAGATGGGTATGGAGTGAACTGTAAAAACAAGCATGCAATCACATCAATGCAGACTTATTTCTTTAAAATGTCATACTGTATATGATTTATTATGTTAACACTCAACCACATCATATTATTTATGTCTGTATATTTTGAAAAAAAGTGCTGCTTTGATTGACGTCACCCTTTTTTCCTAGAAATTAACAAGATAAATGTATCAACAAAAACAATTAAAATACTCTAATATTGTCCTTAAAAGGTTTACTCTTCTGATAAATAATCTGACACAGCACCTTTATCTTCCATTTTACCATACTACATGATGTCATATTCCAAACTCTCCCTTCCCCACACAAAAATAAAATCCCAGGAGAAAGTCCTTTACAGCAGACCATCATGCTTTTAGGCTTCACAAGTACAGCAACCAGCAAGAAATACTCTTTTGTCAAAGGTGCAAAACTTGGGAGCAAGACAAGCTCCAGCTAGTCTAACTTGCGTTCTCCAGTGTAGAATCATTTCCAAGAGCTGTTATGGCAACCTTTTTATTTCATTGGAAGAGGAAATAAGCCGATGGGCTTACAGTGTTTTGTTGTCATGTTTAAAAGCAAGTGATTTTTCAGCTGTCAATTACACAAAAAATTTCAGAAATAATCCAAACAGAGACTTTCACTGTGGAGCTAAAAGCATGGCAGGAATTCTCTATCATTCACGGTGACATAAGTTTGTACCTCACAAAATGCATAGACAGGAATTTAATATAAAGAATTAGTCCATTTACTGTATACACAAAACATATATCTTTTGTTTTAACACTTCCATTTTTTTCTTTTTTTTTCTTTTTTTCTTTTTTTTTGGCAAACCAACATAGAGAAGCAGCTCTGGAACTGCCAAACTAAAAATTGAGAATTTTAGCAACTTAATAGTATTTTTTAAGGATAGTAATCAAATGTGGTTGTAATTTAAAACCTGAGGCTGTGCACTGGTTGTTAGCTTAAAACTACCTTTCCATATAACATTGTGCTTCCATTGTATAACAAAGAAAAAAAATAACAAGAACTAGAAAAGTTTGCTGCTGAACAGTGCTAGGACATACAGACAAAAAAATACTAATACATGTTATCTACTCAGAATATTGATTTGAGTCATATCTAAAGGGATATAATGGACATTAGAAAATGCTTACTTGTGACCGACTTAGCTACTGCCAAAAAAGTTAAATATGTATCAAATAATGTTTAATTGAATTTATTATATGCACTATATACAGATACTAAAATGCCTTGCAGTTGTGCCCCATGAACACTTCAAATTTGAGTAGGCAGGTGAGTTCATGTGAAGCAAATAAATTAGAAAACCAGAAATTACTTGGAAAGTTCTCTAATCTTTGCGATCCCAAAAAGCAGTAAAAGGGCAGGACAAATTTGTTTCAAACGAAGCACTATTATCTAACTTTGCAGAATCCGTATAGCTATTCAGCATGTTTTTACCACTGAAAACATGGCACTGTTGTCAAGGTACCATTTAAAACATACCAAAACAAAACAAAAGAAAAAATTCAGTGGACTGATAGTTTTCTTCCACCAACTCCAAGCATACAAGAAACTATACTAAAAAGATTTAAGTTTGTGTTTGCTAGGGCATGTTTCAAAATCAAGTTGCTTTCTGAATTATAGACAGACACGTATAAAACATTCTTTGTAAACCTCTAATCTTAGACTTAACATTTTATGTTACTTATGTAAGTAAATTAGGTCCTTACCTAACAGTATTTGTTATGAATATTGTTCTATGACACACTAGTAGGGACATGATAAAAGAAAACTGAAAAAGAAGAAAGCTGCATAACATTTAAAAATGTAGAAAACTTGGATTAAGATGATGATTAACATTGTTAAGGCTGTATATTCAAGCACTGTATGTTAAGAGAGCGGTGGATATGAATTTTAGGCAATAAGAAATGTCCTGCTTTACGCATGATACTGTAATTATAGAATGATGATGTCAACAGCTGATTGTTGGCATAAACTGGCTACTTATAGCAGGTATGCGAGTTAATAAACATAGCAGAAGATGGCAGAAATGAATTCTGAGAAATGATAGCCAGTTTCCTCCAGCAGTCAGCCTGATAAGTAAAACTCCAAGATTCTAGCTCTGCATCTAAATGAAATACTCTTTTTTCTCCTCTGCATTGACTTGGCTGCCTTCTGCATTGATAATGGCTGTGTCGGCATCAGGTGCATCTTCAGCTCCTTTTGCTTCATTTGTTAAATATGTTCCTATAGGAATCAGTGCAACAGAAAAGAAAAGAAAAAAAAGAAGTATTAGGGGTTTTTTACCTTTACGGTACATTATAGGAAGTACATTTCTAACAATGCTCCAACTGATTCATGAATGGACCAAGTTTTACACAATTTTAGTATACGTCCTATAGGTATGCTCAGCTTTCTAATTTGCCTAAGAAATATTTACAGTATTAATACTGATAATGCACATACACAAACTCAAGTATATCCACAATAAATTAAGGAAACTTTTTAATAAAAATCCACTTTATCTAACTGCAGTGATGTACAATATATTTTGCAATTACAGAATAAGTGATAAAATCTTGGTTATTTCATAGAAGAGCCACCCATAAAAATGAACCACCTTTGAAGACTTAGATATTCATAAACACTTACTCTTTTTAAAAATGGCCACTGATTATTTTTCTATTTCTATTTTTTTTTGGTAGTATCTATACTTTAATTTTACAGAATTGTATCATAGTCATTTCCAAGAATTACAAAATTGAGGTAGTTTTATTAACTGAACCCACTCATATTATACTACCACAGATATTTTTATGCTTAGGATATGAATAAAAAGAATTGTGTACAATAGTCAACTTTGCTTTGTGAAAAGCATTATTTATGTTGTCATAAGATGTATAACTGTTCATCCAGGGAAGTAAAACAAAAGAGACAAGCTTTCACTGGCTCATTAAAAAATTCTTGTTTCCCCACACACAATCCAATCAAATTAAAAAGATGTTTTTATCAGCTTATGTCTGCTAGCCATATGATTATCCTATCTAAAATGAGATTTAATGAGTTAACACTGACACTAATCCTTTCTTCACTTTTTCTTTTTTTTTTTTTTTTTTGCGGGGGGGGGGGTGGGGGTGTGTGTGTGGCAGCTAGGGAATCAACCAAGCTTTAACAATAGGTCTACAAGCCATTTGGAGCTTAAATCTCAATAAATTATTTTGGAATTAACTAGGTCAAAACAGGATCATAGAGTAGCTTAGTTGGAAGTTACTGTCACTCCATCCCTGTTATCTCTAATGGCTGGGGGGACTGAAAATGAAGGGAGTAGAATTCTTAAGGTAAAATCTCTGAATAGAGTAAAGCTTGGCCCAGGAATGAACCCTTTATTCCAGTGGGATCATTGGTAAAAGAGTCACTGATCTGAAAACTCACCATTGGCTTCTAATATTATCTTTTAAATACATACTTAAAGTATTAACACAATTTATTAAAATGAAAAATCTTGTTCACTCAATATATATATGTATATTCTGCTGAACTGATACACTAGTTAAAACTATGAGATCACGTAATCACTTTTCTAGAGCTAAGAGCCAAAACCAAGGGGCTGTCTTAGTCTCTCTAAAACACTGACTTATGAGATGACCTTGGGCATGTAAAGGAGATGTCCTTTGCCTTAACCAGTCCACCGGAAAACTGGGTAAAATTCATAGGGACTTCATGTGTGATTGGACTGTGAACTGAGATTTCCCATCCAAATCATTTAGCAGATGGGGGAAGGTGAAAGGGAACAGCACTCCCAGGTGAAATCATGCCTTGCTTCCAAAAGTGACTGAACTTCCACTAAATGTGTCCTACCTTTATGTCTTGCCAGGTATCGACCAAGGAGAATTATAGAACATAGTGTAACAAAGACAACTACAGCCACTATTCCTCCTATAAGAGCATGGTCAGGTCCGGTCTGTCCAGCCAAAGCATTTGGATCTAGAGGGAGAAAGAAAAAGCAAAAGTGGTCCTACACAGACAAAAATTGACAGGAAAATTCACAATACCAAGTTTTATACCAATCATCCTGAAAATAGGGCATTTCCCTCTTTAATATTCAGCATGGTTATTCCCACTTTTACTACCAGTATCTTATCAACAACATAGTGCTGCTTGTATTCCCAGACTGTTAAAGCCCTGAGGACATCACAGTTATGAAAAATATTACCTTATTCTTCTTTGGCAGAGGTTATTAAATGGGAAAGGTTTCTGGTTTTGTCCTCGTCATTTTACAACTGAAAACCTGGCCAAAGATATTTATAGAAGGAAAAACAAGGAACTGAGAATTGGGGATCAGATAGCATCAGCAGAGTAGTGTCTGCATAATACATAATTTATAGAACTGATTCTCAGTGGGGAACCCTTATATATTCTCTTCCTCTCATTCCTATCCTATCGCACCAGAAATAAAAAGGCAGATAAAGTGCAGCCGTGCCAAGTTCCTCTGCACGGAGTCTGCATGAATTTGGTCAGATAAAGGTATCAGGCAACCTGAAAGATCATCATTCAGTCTCAAGCATCAGTTTGTGAATTTACTATGAATACTCGATTAACAGCCAACATGAGCAAGCTGTAACAGATATAACAATGTATTAGCAGTTTCATTTTACTAACTCTGTGCAGAGCGCTAGGAATACTGCCAGATTCAAGCTTTCTGTGCTGGTCATTTGCCTGTTCTGTTCCCTGGTGCTTCACAAAAGTTGCAAAGAGGCAATCAAGGGAAATGGCACTCCTTAGGGGTGCGTAATTCTTTGGAGCTTTTGAACAATGAACCAGCAACCTGTGACTGTTGGTTCACCTGAAATATGCAAAAGAAGGTAAAAATTCAATCTAAGGATCATGGTAAGATTTCTATTTTAATGAAAATGCCTCTGCTATGAAGTAATAGTAATTCTCTGAAGATGCTATTAGCATGTGCCGAATGCTGCAATCAGTCTACTCTCACTGCTTCAAGGGCATTTCCCTTGTAGGAGCTGTTTATATTCTACAAATAGTTTGCAAACAACTTCTTTGCTTTGCAAAAGGGAAAGGCAGGAAAAATATTTACACAGAAAAGAGGCCAAGTCTGTAAAGATGATAGAAGGGCCTCTGATAATGGTGTGATTCCACGATACCATAATTACATTCTGCTGACCAGGATCATTGCATAACAGTAAGTTGCATAGATATATCTGCACAAGTGTACATAAATATAAAGTTACATAGATGAAATAAAAGAATCACGTTTTCCCCTCCTTTTGTAAACTGTCAGGCATACTGAAATTACACTTTCAGGTTTGCTGGAGCACAGAGTGGTATGGCCACTGTTACAGATACAGTTCCGCTCCTACCCGTCACTAAACCTGTCAGGCATGGCTTTGTCACTCATTGCTGGCTTTCTGAGCTCCCACATCTTTCTCTTCTGCCTGCTAAGAGGACTTTCGGGAAGCTGGCTACAGCTCTTCTGCGGACATGATGGCAAATAGTAGGTATTGGCCTCAAAAAAGCTAGAATCACCTTCTGAAGTCAGCTGGGCCTGCCCATGGTGCTACTGTTGGTGGCACTACACCGAGTACTTAGAATGAGCCCAAGGGGACATCATCTCTATATTTTAGTGATTAAAAATGACCTCGAGTTCTGTGTGCCAGAAGCCTTGCAGGGAAAAGCAAGACGTCTAAAGCGTGCTGCCATCCTCTCCCACACCTTGCAGAGGCTCTGTCTTCTGAGGGGAGTAAGGAGGAGGTGACTGCTTGCTTGAGAAAATGGAAGGTGACAGCTTGCTGCAGTATTGTCAACCTGCTTGAGCCATCTAGCAAATTCCTCCTTCTGTGGTGCCTGTAGAGATGTTGCTGTAAACCTCCTCCCTGCAGCAGAAAGGCAGCACCCACTTGGGCACTAAGGAGTAGCCATTTCCCCGAGTGCTGCCTGTGACCTGCAGGAGATGCTCTTCCCCAGCACTGGGCAAGGAGCAATGTGAATGTATTTTCCCACTAAAAGCTAACTCCTGCTAGAATACTAGCAGTAAAATTAAAGAATGAAAGGAGATATTTTAGGGGATAATATACTTCCTGATGCAGAGTATAATCCAGAGAAGGGTTAGAACAGCACTTTATCTAAAGGCATCTTTTTGAAAAGCTGATTGCAGTGTACAGCCTTAGCTCAATACCCAGATTTACAACGTATCTCCTCTGTGAGCTTTAATAAACATTATAGATAAAAATCCCCACAATACACTGAGATGAATATGCCTCTCTGTTTTCATCCTCAGGTGATTTCCTGTATATAGCTACTCACTCCTCCTCTGACATACCTGACGTGACTACATGAAGTCATCTAAAGCCAGCATAAATATAAGGTTCCTGCCTATTAGTGTGGATCTACTGCTGTTACAGATTGAAATTTTTCATTTTAAAGTTAATTTGGGTATTCATTGGAATGCAAAGGTCATATTGTATGTCTGCTATAATCTCTTAACCTTGGTATCAAAGCCAGATTATGTTGGTAAGTATTGCTAGACAAGTTTGTCCATGAAAAAACTTGTACATGACCTATTACCATTATATTACCACTGAACAATTTATTTGTTAAAAAGAAAAGAGGAAGGGAAGGAAGAGATGGAAGGGAAGGAAATAAAGATCCTTAGAAGTGGCCAACATTTTCTTGGGAAACAAGTATTCTTTCATCTCAAAATGAAAATCTGTACAACATAAACAATATTCTGAACAGCAAGTGCACCTCATAGAAATATTCCCCTCATAGAAAAATAATGTTAGCATTAAATATAAATATGCTCTACATTATGCATACAGAGTAATGCACTATACTTTTGCCTTTCATGAAATGACCTAAGCCCCATGAGTGAATTATAGATCTGGGGCTATCTATCATCATATAAATAACTACTATGTCAAAATGTGCCTGAACAGTATCTGAAAGATAGAAACACAGGGGTTTGGAAACTATGCCATTTTGTATTTTAGGTATTTATACAGTGAACATGTATAATTATCCAAGCGTACTGGGCATTTGTATTAGCAACTCCCATTAAAGTTCCTGAAAGTGCTAAGTGTGTATTTGGGCACTGACCACTCCGCAGTTTGCTTTCCAAAAAATAGAACAGTATTCAGATTATTTTTAGATTCCCATTATAAGCTTCATGGGCTTTACCAGGTAAATCCTACCCTGCCACATACATAACTCCAGCAAATGAAATCTTAAGTATGCAACTGTGCAATAAATACTTATAATCCAGTTGTTTCCATTTCAAAAAAAAAAAAAAAAAAAAAGATGACTGTTCCAGTTTTAAATATAGACTGTTTTTTACTGCGCCTGTAGCACAGGTGGCTACAGTAGCCATGGCCTGAAACAATGAAATTAAAATTTTGCAATTGGAGTAGATCTTCTTCAAAGATCAGGTCTTTTTCTGTTTATTTCATCCTTTGATGAGACTAAGGAAATCTTACAGCAAGATAATGACACAAAAGCTCATAATTCTTTTTCATTTGTTTCTGTCCTAAATTTAGGAAGCCTCTTCAAAATACTGATTGCTGATGCTGTGAAGTTGCACACATTTTCAGCTCCTGGGATTTGCCTGTTACTGTTTGTTCACAAACCTACAGAACTAACACACTTTAAAATGACTAAGAGGAAAAAATATATAATTCATTAAGAAATGAAACACATTAGATAAATCTTAATCCTATTAAATAAGTAGATATGTGCTTTTTATGACATGCTGACAAAATTTCGGTGTAGACTATTTTTATATGAATTCACACATTAGTTAAGAAGAGAAATTTTGGAACAGTTTTTCATGCTTTTGCATAAAGTATATGTTAATTATTCATCTAATTTCATTTTCTTGCTGCATAAGTTTTCTTCTTATTTATGCATAGCTGACTTGACTGAGCAGTCTCAGGAAAAGGGTCAGATAACCCTTTCCTGAGTAAAGGAGAACAAGCACATTTGTGAATGCTGAAATGGCATATTTTTGGGAATATATGCTCAAGTACCTCCCTTTATTGCAGAACTTCACTAAGGTGTATTTTTGTCTCAGGTGCTGAAGTTTTAAAAAAACACTCTCACCACGAGATGTACCCAGGTTTGAGGGATCCAAAATAATAATTTGGTTGGGCCGTTTCTACTAAAATAAAATTGGAAATAAAGGTCTAATTTGCTGTGGAGCTTAAATAGCATTCTCAAAATGAAGATGTATTAAGCAGATGTATTATTCATAAATTACTGTTCGTTAAGGCTGGGAAAAGAAGAGGGATGTCCCTTTTCTCGGAGAAGTACTGAAACCACCTACCTATAGTCCCTTTTACTGATTTCATGAATAATCAATTGCTGAGGCAAAGTACACCTCTCCAGCAAGGCATCCTGGGGCATGGCTCCTTGTTACAATTTATGTGGCAGAAAAATCTCTTCAAGTGACTCCTGCTTCTTTCCCCATATTCAGGGGCTTGTTATCACCCCCAATACAACTTGCCAATACTTCACACTTTTGCAAAAACAATTGGTTGAAGGGCCTGGCTCAAAATCACATCAGTGATGCTATGCGCATTAGGGTGGAGAAACCCGAACAGTACAAAAAATTAAATAAATTGCTCTGTCATATTTGAAGGGCTATTGAATTGTTGCAGATGAGGGCAGGGTGAAAATGAGTGGTGGGAGCCAGTCAACGTTTCTGGAGGAAATCTAGCAAGGAACCACAAATCACGAGGCATCTAAACCTGCACTACTTTTAAGTGCCTCAGTCAGAGGAGAGCAAACTGCAAAAAATAAGGGAAGCAAGCAGTTTTGGGTTTTGTGAAGTCCACCAGTGAATGTAAGCTAAATTAGAAATATTACCCATTGAAATTTCTCTGAATTTCAGCTTAATTTCCTAAGGAGAGAGAGCTTGTGTGATCATGTTCTTTCACTCTGTCCAAATTACTTAAGAACCATGGATCCATTACAACAAGTATCAAGAGACAGTAAAGATCTCAAGATTATTGTTTTCCTATAACTAACCTGAGAGGATGGGTTGCTGCAGGAGTGCAGACCTTATTAGGTATCAGAGAACCTATAGGAAGGATGCCTTCAGAAAAATCCTAACAGAGGCAAAAGCTTCAGCCAAAATCTGCACCCAAGAATCAATTTTTCATTAGAGGTTTCACTCCATTGCGAGTACTTTGGTGTCCAATATGGCACAGATCCTGTTTGAAGCTTTTCACTTGGTTAGGTGGCATTTATATCATCTGAGCCCTTCCCACCTCACCTTTTTCTCTTCCCCCCATACCCACTCTTCCTGCTTCTCTTCCTTCTTGTCTCATAACAGGTAGCTCACACTGCAGTACTTGTATAATTCAATTAAAAAGGCAATCAACCATGAGGCACAATCTTATCAGAAACCAGAGATTTCTTTCTGCAGCCTATGGAACAAAGTTGGGTTTTAAAATGTATTTAGCCTAATATCATTCACCAGCTTTAGCCTTAGTGTCCATGTAATTTTTAACTGTCCCACAAATGTAAGCTTTGGAAAAAAAATTAAAACTAAAAAAAAATAAACCCCAAACCTCAACAATTTGTCTAACATCAGTAGGAAAAAAGACTAAAATAGGAATTTACTCATAATATGGATAGGAGGTAGGACTGAAGTGATAGCTGACAAGGCATTTGCTTTAGGAAAAGCGGCAGTAGTGCTGTCTGTGATAAATGCTGGTAAGTAGAATTTACCCATTTTAGCATCTTAATTTGGGCACCCCAGAGTTCAATTTCCCTTGCCTGGCCTGGAGTGCTGAAACAGGTACTTTTAATCTCATTTTGTAATATACTTCTAAGCACTGAAATGCATGTACGTGAAACTTGTGAAAGTATTGTTAAGGGGGAAAAGAAAGTTTCTGCGCTTTCATTTAAATTGCAAAGAGTAGCTGCCCAAAGGGGCTGGTTCTGAAATTTGTTGAAAATGTGTTTTGTTATTAACCAATTCTGAACTTAAAATATGTGACAAGCGTCTTTTTCCTTCAGTGCCTGAAGCAAAGAAGAACAAAACAGTGTACTGATGTACAGCACATATAAACTGCTATTTTAATAGTAGAACATCATCAACCACAGAGAAGATAGGCAGAAAAAAAGTTTACTTGTAAACCTTCAAAGGAATTGATAGCCTTTTCTTCCAATGTTACCGCAATAGCACATTTGGCCCATTTTGCCTCTAGGTGGTTTTTTTTCACAGTACTGAATTTTATATAAATTCCTATTAAGAAGAGCCCACATGCCAGAAGGACAAAAGTCCCAACTAATGTTTCAGCAGCTGAACCTACAGCTTCTTTTGAAGAATTCATGTTGTTCTCATGAATCTAAGACTTTCAGTGGAGAGAAAACCCCAGATGTCTTTTGATGGGTGTTTGTAAGTAGGTGGCCCTTGTCAAAAGTAAATAAAAGCATTACCCATACCTATTTATTTTGTAAATGTATTTTTTGCAATGCTAATAACAGAGCTGTACACCTACAATGTTAAGATGAAAAGTTGAACAACATTTTTCAGGGTCCTTAAAGCCTCATTCCAGATTTTGTGCCATGTAACACTGACAGTTTTTTTAAAGGTTTTGTTTTGTTTTGTTTTGTTTTGGTTTTGTTTTTTTTCTTAATGCTGTTTTAAAGCTCCAGTTTCCTGAAGGGAACCAGTTCCTCTAATTAGAGCACATAAAAGACTTTTCTTAGTGACAACATTATATTTTTGTCCGTCAATAAACTCATTAATTGCTTTAGACTTTGTCTTAGGAAAAAAGAACTAAAAATCTAAAGTTCTGCAAATTTTTGCCTTCATCCTATTTTCTGTAGAGAATAACTAAGTCAATTCAGGGTTTGAAGAAATACTTGCAGCCTGTCCAGCTACAACTTCTGGCTACTGAAACAGGAGGCTGTAGGGAAGCGACAACTGGCACAGATGACTGCAGCATTTCCCTGTTAAGTTTCTTTCCCCTAATGAGTTGACTGTGGACTGCAGCAACAGGCAGGTGATGCCTGAACTCTGCTTCCAGCACTCTAATTTTCATCTTCTTGTGAAGTTCCAGAATGCTTAGTGCCTCCATTGTAGAAAACAAAGCAGATTGAAGTTTGGAAACTTCAGCCTATTAGCTACTTCAAAAAACAAACAAACAAACAAAAAAAAGAAGAACCCATCCCTACCTAGAAAATCAAGATGCATGACTTCCTACTTTGTGAGAAAAACCACATTTCATAAGTGTCATCATCTTTCCTCTGATGATTTTCCATCAATAAATATAGGAGGATCCCTGCTCTTCCTGGTTTTCTTCATCAGAAAAAGGACAGGCACCAGCTGGAGTAGGTGTGTGTATGCATGCACAACTCCTTTTCCTGTCATCAGAAGTTAATTATCTATACAAATAATGAACCGTTCTCTAACTAACACAGAGACTGGAGATGCCAATGTACTCTTCTGCTCCCTTCCTCGTAGCACCTTGTATTTAGAATCATAGAATCACAGAATCAGCTCGGTTGGAAAAGACCTTTAAGATCATCGAGTCCAACCGTTAACCTAGCACTGCCATCCCACCACTAAACCATGTCCCTAAGCACCTCATCTATCCTTCTTATAAATACCTCCAGGGATGAGGACTCCACCACCTCCCTGGGCAGCCCATTCCAGAGCCTGACAACCCTTTCGATGAAGAAGTTTTTCCTAATGTCTAGCCTAAACCTGCCCTGGCGCAGCTTCAAGCCATTCCCCCTCATCCTATCATCTGTTACCAGGGAGAAGAGGCCGACCCCCACCTCACTACAGCCTCCTGTCAGGGAGTTGGAGAGGGCGATCAGGTCTCCCCTCAGCCTCCTCTTCTCCAGGCTAACCAACCCCAGTTCCCTCAGCCGCTCCTCGTATGACTTGTGTTCCAGACCCCTCACCAGCTTGGTTGCTCTCCTCTGGACCTGTTCCAGCAACGCAACATCTTTCTTGTAGTGAGGGGCCCAAAACTGAACACAGGATTCGAGGTGCGGCCTCACCAGCACCAAGTACAGGGGCACGATCACTTCCCTACTCCTGCTGGTCACACTATTCCTGATACAGGCCAGGATGCCATTGGCCTTCTTGGCCACCTGGGCACACTGCTGGCTCATATTCAGCCGGCTGTCAATCAGTACCCCCAGGTCTTTTTCTACCAGGCAGCTTTCCAGCTACTCTTCGCCAAGCCTGTAGCGCTGCATGGGGTTGTTGTGACCAAAGTGCAGGACCCGGCACTTGGCCTTGTTGAACCTCATACAATTGGCCTCGGCCCATCAATCCAGCCTGCCCAGGTCCCTTTGCAGAGCCCTCCTCCCCTCCAGCAGATCAACACTCCCACCCAGTTTGGTGTCATCTGCAAATTTACTGAGGGCACACTCAATCCCCTCATCCAGGTCATTGATAAAGATATTAAACAAGACCGGCCCTAGAACTGAGCCCTGGGGGACACCGCTTGTGACCGGCCGCCAACTGGATTTAGCTCCATTCACCACGACTCTCTGGGCTCAGCCACCCAGCCAGTTTTTAACCCAGCGAAGAGTACATCCATCTAGGCCATGAACTGCCAGCTTCTTCACGAGAATGCTATGGGAGACTGTGTCAAAAGCTTTGCTGAAGTCCAGGTAGACAACATCCACAGCCTTTCCCTCATCTACCAGGCGGGTCACCTGGTCATAGAAGGAAATCAGGTTGGTTAGGCAAGACCTGCCTTTCGTGAACCCATGCTGACTGGGCCTGATCCCCTGATTGTCCTCCATGTGCCTGGTGAGCACACTCAAGATGAACCTCTCCATAATCTTCCCCGGTACCGAGGTTAGGCTGACTGGTCTGTAGTTCCCCGGATCCTCCTTCCGGCCCTTCTTGAAGAGAGGCGTCACATTTGCCAACCTCTAGTCATCTGGGACCTCCCCTGTTCTCCAGGACTGCTGATAAATGACAGAGAGTGGCTTGGCAAGCTCCTCTGCCAACTCCTTCAGCACTCTTGGGTGGATCCCATCCGGCCCCATAGACTTGTGGATGTCCAGGTGGCATAGCAGGTCAAAGACTGCTTCCTCCTGGATTATGGGGGGTTCATTCCACTCTCTGTCCCCATCTTCCAGCTCAGGAGGCTGGGTACCCTGAGGATAACTCGTCGGGCCATTAAAGACCGAGGCAAAGAAGGCGTTGAGTATCTCAGCCTTTTCCTCATCTTTAGTGGCAATGTTCCCCCTTGCATCCAGTAATGGATGGAGGTTCTCCCTGGCTCTCTTTTTGCTGTTAACATATTTATAAAAACTCTTCTTATTATCCCTTACAACAGTGGCCAGGTTAAATTCCAGCTGGGCTTTTGCCTTTCTAATCTCCTCTCTGCATGACCTGACAAGATCCCTGTACTCTTCTTGGGTTGCCTGCCCCTTCTTCCAGAGCTGGTAAGCTCTCCTTTTTCCCCTTAGTCGCACTAGTAGTCCTCTGTCCAGCCAGGCCGGTCGTCTTCCCCGCCGATTTGTCTTACGGCACATGGGGACAGCCTGGTCCTGTGCCTTTAAGACTTCTTCCTTGAAAAACACCCAGCCTTCCTGGACCCCTTTTCCCTTCAGGACTATCTCCCAAGGGACTCTCCCAACCAGCGTTCTGAGCAGGTCAAAGTCTGCCCTCCAGAAATCCATGGTGGCGGTCTTGCTGACCCCCTTCCTAACCTCACCAAAGATCGAAAACTCTACCATTTCATGATCACTAAGGCCTAGATGATTTCCAACCACCACCTCTCCCACCAGTCCTTCTCTGTTAGTGAACAGGAGGTCGAGCGGGGCACTTCCCCTGGTAGGCTCACTTACCAGCTGTGTCAGGAAGTTATCTTCCACACACTGCAGGAACCTTCTGGACTGTTTCCTTGCTGCTGTATTGTATTTCCAGCAGATGTCTGGGAAGTTGAAGTCCCCCACAAGAACAAGAGCTCGTGACTGAGAGACTCCTGCCAGCCGCTTGTAGAATTCTTCGTCAACGTCCTCATCCTGGTCGGGTGGTCTGTAACAGACTCCCAACAGGATATCTTTTCTGTTGGCCTTCCTCCTCATCCTCACCCATAAGCATTCTGCCTCACCACAAGTGTCAAGCTCTGTACAGTCAAAACACTCCCTAACATACAGAGCCACCCTGCCGCCTCTCCTTCTGAAGAGTTTGTAGCCATCCATCGCAGCACTCCAGTCATGGGAGGCATCCCACCACGTTTCTGTGATGGCGACTACATCATAACCATCCTGCCTTACAATGGCTTCCAGATTTGTGGCTTTTGGTCACTTCCTACAGACTTCAGTTTGCTAGAGAGAACATGAACATGACTGTGAGGGAAGGGAGTGTGGAGCACGCGCTTAGCAGAGTTTTTTCTATTGCTGCCTACCATCGCAGGGGTTGGGGCCAGGCACTCAGACGGTTCCTGGAAGTCTTATCTTTCACATACCACGAGAATGCAACATGTGATCACCACAACTAGACATCATGAACTATGGTGAGATTGCTAAGAAAGTAATCACTCAAAGCATTTAAGAAAGTTACTCTGCTCTCCTTAAGGAAGTCCCAATGGCTTAAGCCTACTAGAAAGTAGTATAAATGTTTCCACTGAGACTTTTTTTACCACTTTCTTTTTAAGCTATCTATTATACAAACTCCCTCACAGGTTGCTTCTCAGAGTTAATCAGTACCGCTGCAGAGCTCAAATAATAAATACGACCTAAGTATTTATAAGTAAATAAATAAGTAAGCACTGCAAGACAGACATGCTTTCAGCTGAGAAATGGTATGAAACAAATGGAGAGGGTCAGTGAAGTGTAGAGATAGTAACAAAGCTGTTCCCGATGGCAGAAGGTAGGGAGGAGAAGGCCTTCTCACCAGTAAAGCAGAGCCACAGACATAAAGGTAGCCGAGAACATGTATGGTTGTGTAAGGATCAGAGAGGCATGAACCGAATCACAGTTGCACATTGTACTGAATATGTTCGTGAAAGTTTTAAAATCAAGAAGGCCACCTTTAATTTAATTGAAGAATGGCTCTAATTAAAACTTACTCTGTGGTGGAGAAACACCTATTGTTCAAATTAATTCTTTATGCTTGTCATACTACTTTTTTCTTACCAAACCAGATTAGAATAATTATAAGCCTATAATGACATCAAAACACCCCAGTAAACCAGCCACTTACAGCCAGAATCGGACACTTTATTCATGCTGAATATCAATTTAATCTGTCATGGGACTACTCAATATGAGTAATTGTAACCAAATTTCCTCTTTGGCAGTTAATCGCATATTTTATCTGTCAATACATCTCTAGAAGATTAGCTAGGCATACTCGCGGTTAGGGTAGCTGATCCAAAAGAGGCTGTTAACTGACCCAGCTCATCTCAGAAACAGAAACAGAGAGACATTAGCGGAGACAGTCTGTTGTAATGCACGGAGTAACAGAAAAGAAGACCAAATTATTGATAGGAAGGTGAGCACCCCTGTTAATATGTGAGGCATCTTTTATAGCTGTTTTAATTAGGGCATAAAATCTTATGTAAATTCCTTGGGATGATGGCAATATCCATTAGTGAAGTTTCTGTCCAAGCAATAAAACTACCTTCAATTTGTTTGAATTTTTGCCTGTGGTTTAACTGAATGCTATCCATTCTTTATGCCAACTCCGTACTAATGGAAACAACAATATTTTCCCCATTTAATAACGACATGCTTGATGGAATTCAATATCTTAACCAAATTGTCCGCTGGGAACATTAAGACTTTGTTGTTTTCAGATGCCTTAAAGTTAAATACCATCCAGCTATTAGTAAGAGACTGTTTGTTCTTAATGCCATTGATTGGTAATGGATTTGCTAAGAATAAGGTTGATCTTTCTTTCCTAAAGGCTTTTTGTATTCATAAAAAATAAAGCTACACAGTTTTTGGTTTATGGGCCTATTTTTTTTTTAACTCGGCAGCATGCATTCATTTCCAGCAGCACTCACAGTCCTTACTGTCAACACCACTAGCTGCAACACATCCGGATTCTACCAAGGGGGTCACATCCACACCAGTTTGCAACTGACAGATTCATTTCCTACCTTCTCCTGAGACAGCAATGAGGACTGAAAAAATCAGAGGTCCACTGTAATTACTATGTATATTTCAGATTAAATAAATGTGATAAAAGCCTCCATCTGGCTGTTGATCAAACGTGCAGAGGCAGGCTGATTTTCAGTGACATATTACAATATGTCTCTTGTAACAGTCCCTAATGCCATCCTGTAAATTACTTACATTTGGGATTACTTGACTACGGCAGACAGAAATATTACTCACTGCTTAAGTGCTGCCTACTGGGAGTATGGGAGACGCGGTCTAATCTTAAAGTTGTTAAGCAAGGCATTAAGAAATAATGGGGCCATGTTTATTTTACTAAATGCCTATTGTGCTCACACTATTTGAAGATGGCAAACCCAATTTAATAGTAGCCTGAGACTGTTCCTGATGCTGGAAACCTGTAAAAAGTCAAACGCTGGGGAAATAAGTGTAAGTGGTGTTCTGGAACAGTTCTTGAGGAGAATTTTAAAAATCACAAAAGTCCTGCAAAGTATGTCAATAGTTTAAAATTATTCTCTGTTTGCTGAAAAACGCAGGCCTCTCTCTGAACAGAAATGCAGAGGTTTAGGGCCTGTCATTAAAGAAAAATCCCAACCAGCTACCCGAGAAAGAAACAATCAAAATTTCAAGGCAGAAATAGAAAATGATGCTGCCATTTCTCTATTTACTTTATACCTCTCCTTGCAGTGGTGGTTGCAATGTGTGGAGAGTCCAAATTTACTACATTACTGGAGGTCCTTTAAAAAACTTATGGTAAAAAAGACAGGCTGGGGAGAAATATGTGTGGGATATTCACAGAGCAACTACTTGGGATTAGAAGGGCTGTTCTTCTTTACGACTGAAGTTTACAACTCAAAGAAGAACAACAAAATTAATTCAAAATTGAAAATAACAGTGCTTATTTTTTAAAAAAGACAAATCTCCTCCCCTAGACAAAGTATGTATATTTCTGGTCCACACTATCACATTTGTCCTTCTTGTTGAACATTCATTTTGCCCAGAAAGTGTACCAGGACACCCTGTATAAATCAAGGTGCTGCCCCGCAAGGAGACCTTTGGCCCTTTAAGTTCCTGTTGTAAAGCCCAGCAGAAAGCCATTGTTGCTCTACAGATCTTAAAAGAACAACACCTTTGTACTGAAGTGGTTAAAATTGGCTTCCTTCTAGCCATTGGTCTGGAAAAAGTTCTTGGAAGCATTCGTGAGCCTGAGAAACATCTCATTGCACTTTTTGCTCTGGAGATATTTTGATCATCTCCTATTTGATCACTTCAACAAGTAACTTTCCTTTCCTTTCCCTATTCAGTTCTTATTCTGTTTTAACTGTATAAGATTTTCCATATAATCCCTTCATCCTAAATTGTCTCATTAGCCTACATCACTTGGCATCCACTCTTAACTTAACTGAAGTGGTTCATTAAATGATATGTCCTCTTAAAAGGCCTCTGAAAACTCAAGTCCTCTCTTTAGGAAAGCATGAACACAAAATGTGAAAGCAAAAAACCAACATTCCAAACAAAGCTGGAACTAACTTCTTCCAAATGCCAGTGCTGAGCAACTTTTCTCTATCTCTTTCCTTCTTCCCTTCCTTCCTCATAAGTCTGTTCACTTTACATGATAGCCACGTAAGGGACATGATGTTTAAGTATTCTGTGTGCGTAAACTGATTAAAAATAAAGATGCACTCCAAAAATGTGATTCCAATCATTATGACATTCTATTCAATGCAGAAGGTTTTGCCAGTCAGCAAAATTTTTGTTACAACCATTTCACTAACACCTATAACAGTATAATTCCCAGTATGAAGTTAGTAGATACTACATTCAGCTGCAAACCAGAGATTCTGTCTGAAACATTGAGTATATGAAGCCAAAGGTGGATATGTCAACTTTTCTGGCGTTACTGCCCTTAATTCAGTAGAACAAATACTAAAAACAGGATTAGGTGCTTTTGTTGAGTTGGAACTGGAGTGTTAGATCCCAGCTTCAGTTTACAAGAAACTGTCTACCAAAGGAGACAGATAAACTAAAGAAGGAGCTAGGACTCCTTTAGCTGTGAGCAGCAGTGTTTTTAGCCTTCCTTACCCTCTGGAAAGCTTTAGCAAGCTGCTCCTCCTCCTGCAGAGGTGAGATTCATGAACTCAGAGCCCATTGCAACAGCTTCTCTCTGACACCAGCATGTCTGGGTCTGGCGCCAGAAGCAGCAGCGAGCCCGCGGCGCTGGGCAGTGCATAATCAGAGAGTCTCCCCCGCTGGTAGCAGCCTCTCATCAAAGGACTGCTCTTGTCACCTGGGCCAAGAAGGCAGCACGTGGCCTGTTCCTGCAAAATCTATTTCAGCACTTAAGGCAGAAAGGTTATTTTTACACCTTGCAGTCCAGCAAAATCATAAAAATGTACACTTGCTCTGCCTAGTGATGACTTTGTCTGCTCACAGCAATGTGTAAGGCCTAGAGGTTGGTGAGATGTCCCTCCAGGACACCATGCTGGTGACACCCCTTGGGAGGAAGGTTAGTTTTCCCAGGGATAAGCATGGAAAATCAGGTTTAAATCCTTGCCATGCAACAAATACCTGCGCATGTGCTTTGGCAAAGTGTTTTCCTTATCTGTGCTTCAGCTGCCCTAAAATAAATTGAGACTCATGAACAATGAATGATTTTGACTCACAGAATGACTCATAGAACAATGAATGACTTTGAGGTACCACAGTAGTAGGGGGAAAGCAGGTACTTCACCTGTCCTTACAAAAAATATTCTCTGCGATAGTATTTAAAAACACTTGAAATGGACTTTTGTGGGTTTAATTTTTACTATGCTTTTGTTGGGTATATTTTTTGATCTTTGGATAAAAGGAAACTCGGTATCTATTATGGTGTGTTTGCATAATGAAGAAATTAATAGTTGGATGCCATTTCCAAGAGATGAGACTGAACAAGATAGCCTTACACAGCTACATTACTAAAAGTAATTCACACCAGGTAATGATGAAGATAAAAATAAAGAGAAATATGGGAATTAGCCAGAAATAGGATGAATCTAATTCCAGATTATGGAAGCAAACAGAGAAATATTAGGAATGTTGTTAAAAACGGTTAAATAGGCCACACAAACCCTTGGGTTCATAAATAACCTTGAATTTAACAGGAAAAGTTGTTTCATTTTAATAATAGACTCATTGAAGATGTAGGTCAGCTGATACAAGAAGGTAACAGAGAATTAATGTTTAAAAAATGAACAGCTAGGATCTCCTGGCTTCTGTTTTCTTTTTCATCACAGTAATGTCTACTTTCTCATAAGTGATAATAATTTATGCATTACAATTAAACATAGAAAATTATGATTAAAACTTCTTTATATTTAGTTACACTAACTTCCTAAAATCTCAGGGGAGCATTTAAAGGTTAAGTTCATTTATCTGTATGTTAATCAAATGCAACAATACAGTCTAGAATTTTAAAATTACTTGAAGCAAGGAAACCTGCATCTAGCTGTCAAGGTTTCAGCGAATGGTATTACAGGGTAATCCTACCATTTTCATGACAACTGAGCAACAAAAGCAATCACAACAATCACAATAAAAGAGCCATAAAATGTTACTGTTTTAAAATAATGTGTGTACAGGTACAGCAATTTCTCTTAATAACTTTAGTAACTGTTCAAGCACATGAACATATTGGATATTTCAAGGGACATTTGTGCGTTTAATTGCTGCCATAGGGTGTAAGCGGTTAAATCGTCATGGTACTATAAACTAGTATTGTTCCAAAAGCTACCATGACTCTGCAAATATAAGCCATAATATAATATATTTCACACATGTTAAGCACGACAATCCTGGTGAATGATACACAAAAATAAAAGAGAAGAGCAAATTCATACCCTGCAGAGGTCAGCTAGTTAGTGGCTGCCCACACTCATAGACAGTAAGGGTCACCAAGGTGGCTGGGGGCTGAAGTCCATAATGTATGAGGAGGTGCTGAGAGAATGATTCATTTGTCAGTCTTAGGGAGAGAGCACTAAAGGAGGAAACATTATTGCTATCTTCAGCTACTACATGGGAAGGAGAAAAGATGATCGGGCCAGACTCTATTATTAGAGGTGTGCAGAGATGAGAGGCAAGAGATACAAGCTGAAACACTGGAAATTCTTTTAAGAAATTCTTTTTCACCACAAGGATACTCAAACACTGGAACACATTACCCAGAGATGCTGTGGGTTCTCCATCCTTGGACATATGTAAAACTCACCTGAATGAGGCCCTGAGCAACCTGGCCCTGCTCTAAGCTAGGCTTGGACCAGATGATCTCCAGAGGTCCCTTAAAACTTATATTATTCTACAATTCTAGGAAATGGGTCATAAACCACCAAAATGAAGAATACATGAAAAACAATAGAGAAAGAGGTTTTCCATATTTCTGCATCTTGAAATGGACAGAGTTAATAATAAACCAGCACCCTGCAGATGGATGCTAAGATCCTACTATTGCTTTAAGATGTACTGTTCTTTCTGTGTTGTCTTACATTGTTGCCATCACTGTTATATCCACATTGTCAAAACTTCAACAGGTCTCCAATTACTTTTCTCCTACCTTCTAGTAACAGGCACACTTGAATCAGGGAGCAGGAGTTCACATAAAACCTTAGAAATTATACTGGAGAAAGCAGCTGTATGTTGCCAGAGGAAAACTCTATGTGGTATAAAGGGCCTTGTCTTCCTCTAATAATTTATTTTTTCTTGAAATAATTTTTTTTCCTTTATCTCAAAAACAGGGTCACAGCAGCCATTCTGATAAAAAAAATCCATACTAGATTATTTCAGATAATGTTTTACAAAGCATTATACATAATAAGAATGTCAAAGATCAGCAAATTGTTCCAATGGACTTTCCATCAAATTATGTTTACAATTACTGAGAGGTTAGATTTGCAAAGAAATGAGCTGACATTTCAGCATTCTGTGGCAATTGCAGTATTTTCAGTCTGAGGATTTCAGTTTTATGGCCAGCTTGACAAAACTAGTGTAATTCTGTTTTTCTCTGGTATAGCTAGGTTTATTTATAGCAAGGTCAACTCATTTGAAATCTCTTGTATCTCTTTACTCACTAGAGAAACTGTCATGCAAGTAAAACTCTGGATGGTGTTGTTTCTCTGTAATAGCAGGGAGTAAGAACCAGCAACCACAGAAATTGCTTCTCTGCCTGTCAGACTTGATATTCAATGCACAAAACATTTCATAGATAAAAATATACTGCAGCTTATCTCCATGTAATAACAGTGAGCATGCATCTTTCAAAGTACACTGTAGGCCCCAAACACGGCAGGGGCTCTGATGGAACAACCACACGGAAGCCCTCATCTAAAAATCTGACAACTAAATATATGGTCCAGATCTTCTCCACAAACCTGGGGAGTTAAAATCCTGCTGTAAAGAATCTGATCTGAAATTTCCCTCTGCCCCCAAATTCTTTGGGGAAACATTCTGGAGTGCATCAACCATCTCTCTTTTCCTCCTGCTCCCCCCATTCCCTTCCTCTTTGGTAATTTGACTTTAAGGAGAGAAAAATTTCTCAGAAAATCTGCTAACAATATAGTATCCCAGCTATATTTGTGAGTGTTCTTCCACACAGTTTTCAGGGTCTCCTGCCTTCCACAGCTCTAGCACCATCCTTCTTCTATGTTACTTTTTCATGAAAGATGCTCATACGGCTTCAGCAAAATTGCCATTTAAAATTGCTTCCCCAGTGTCCAAACATCTGCATAAATCCTATTATTGCCTTGCATTGTTGTTACTTCCTGCTATTGCTTTGGAAATTAAGTTTTTCTTGTCCCAAAAGTAGGTTCCATGAGAACTCTTGCATTCTTTTTTATTCAATGTTACTGTATATTCAAGATGAGAACCAAATGCACATTTAAATACCTTTAATACATCTTGGGTCAAATTTGAGCAACAAACTCATGAAGAGTGCTCACAAAAGCATGGCTTAAGCCATTTAAAGGATGGAGAGACAAATGCGGCCCTGATGAACACATCCTTGGATAACTAACACGCTGTACTGTGCATGCCTAGAGGCAGCACTGTTTTGGTTGAGCTGATCATCTGTGTACCTGCCTGCCCTATAAAGTTGTTTTACATTCACAAAGTAGGTGTCTCTAGCCTGAAGTTGCCTGAGGGCCCAACTGATTTATTTTACCTCATGAATGTTAAATACACACTTGAAAACACTGAATTCAAAGCAAATTGTACTAGCCACAGTCCCTTTTATTCAAGATGCAATGTGAAGAGAAGCAGAATCATTATGTGTCATGAGGGGTGGGGAGATTAACAGGGAATATTAAAATAAACACAATTCTGGCATGCATGAAAGAGGGTGAAACCCCCTGAAAATCATAAGGCATCATCACAACAAAATTACATGCCACAGCCATGGCCACCTTTGCACTATGAGACAGAAATGAAGTCCCCAGAAGCGAATGGTCATGTTATCTGAGAGGTAGGATTTTGTGACCTTAATTTAAGAAAACACCACTTTTGAGTGGAACTGGCTCAGAGCATAGGTAAAGCGAACACAGGAGTTATTGTACGCAAATAAGTGCTTGAAATGCCTAATTCATCATGGACCTCCTCTTCTGTAGCTGACTGCCTAACACCTTGCACTGAGTATTTGATTTCCTCCTCTTTGGCTTCATCCTCTGTTGACTAGGCATCCCTAGAAAGGCCGATTCCTTCTGGGCAAACAACTCAGAAGATGGATGCAATGACACATCTCTTATCTCCCTTTCATGCAGAAGCACGTGTATGCTGACCAGCAATGGTATGATTTGGCCTTGGGCATGACCAAAATGTTCCAGCATCCCTGACAAGATATAAACTACTTTCAGATGGGTAGTTCCTCAAAACCACTTCATCTATGAATGCACTGGAATGCTGTATTTGAATACATCATATATAAAGGACATGGTGTCACTAACATGTTCTGCTAGTTTCTGTAAGGATTAGTTTGATTCCTGACTGTATGTTCAATAGAATACAGACACAGTTAAAATATGTCTCTCTCCCCCCCTTGCACATCTTCAGAGGTGTGTACTTCTGACACAGCAGTTGATTAAAACATAATGTTTTTAAGTGCATTTACATTTAGTTGATAGGGTACATTACTCATTTATGTTCACAACTATTCTGTTTAAACAATTCAACTTTGGCATCTTGTGACAGGAATTCATAGCTCATTGACTAATTTTCTAAACTCTTAACATTTTTATGGAAACATAGAAGAACACAGTGTGTGTGAAATCTTGCAAAGTTTTCTTCTAAGCACTGCTTTTTTTACAGAATTTATTTTCTAATGATTAAAATCTGTAGACACTAAGAAGCAGAGTTAAATGTCTATCACATTGCCTAGTGTCACTTAAATTTGTTCTCTGAAACATCTGCTTTTCAAGCTTTATTTACCTGTCTGGTGATAGTCAGACAAATTACTGCAAGACTTTTTTTGCCAGAAGAGATGTCTGTCATTTCACAAAACAGATGCAGAGAAAAGAAGTTGACTTGCCTTTTCCTGAAATATGCTGGAAGCAAAACTTGCCCAAACAAAACAAATGCTTTGGTTTTCCACTATGTCAATGAAGAACTACACCAGCCAACCCTTTAAATAAATACTATCATGATTGAGCCCTTCATTAGAGGCTTAACCATGAACAGTTTAACATTGTGTATGCTTCATGCTTGCTTTACTTCAGCATCTAAGGATGCAGACTTTCTCCCAACTGACTGAATGCACATTTCAAGATTTTAAATATTTTAAACAACTTAAAACTACTACTACTAAGGGTTGCTGGCTGTCAGAGATGTTTCTTGGCCAATACAGACTACTTCTGGGACCTTCTTTGTGTGCAGTATGGTTGAAGATGTGTTTCTTCTTAATACAAAGAATACAGAAACCATTCTGAAAAGCACTGAACAGGTATTTGTCTTATGCACATATTTATGTCATGGCCTGGCATGTATTTAAACACGGTATCATCAAGAAGACTTCTTGAACCAGATTTATAATCTTTAATGGGAGTCTGTCACATTATCTCAGAGCAGGGAACAAACTCGACGAAGTATGTGCAGTCTGGTGGGACAGAACAACCCTTGTGCTGGTACATCCCCAGTGGCCAAGCCCAAGCAGTAGAATTTCAGGAAGGATAATATTTATCATTTCAAATTGTGTATTTTGGCTATTACAGAAATCCTTTTTTAAAATAATGACATGTGAAGGAAAATATTAAAAAACTAGAACTGTTTAGTCCATAGACTCACACACAGAAACAAATACTGAGTGAAGTGCTAGAGAAAGTCTCTCCGTTTAACTCCTAGTTCTCAGAATCTGAGTTCAGATTATTCCACCTCTTCATATGCCAACAGCAGTATAGATAGGATTACTCGAGGTGTAAAATACCATACAGTGTAAGAACTTCAGAGTATTGTTCTCTCAAGAAGCAATGATGTGTATGGGATCCATGACACATCGAAAGTACCAGTTCAGGGGGTTGCTTAAAGAGAACAAAATGACTGTTGTGAAACACTCCAATACAACACTTTGAAATGTCAAATATGTGCCTTTTGAGAAAACATAAAACATGGTGCCTGTGATGGCTTTTCATAGCTGACAACAGCATTTTGATATCAGATCTTACTTTTTGAGGTAAAACCTGTGTGAAACAAGCAGCTGTGCATCAAAACCAAAATATTCTTCCAAAGAGCTACAAGAAAGACCTAAGACATAAAAGGACTGATAATTATAACAGCACAAACATAATGAGCTCCAAGTTTAATTGATGGTGAGTTGAACTGAACTGTTCTTTCAAATCAAAAAAATCAAACTTCATTTTCAATATGTTCAGGGAGAATTATTCTAGTACTAACATTTTAATAGTGTTTTTACACCTAAATTGTACAGGAACCTTTTATTCCCAGAATACCCTGAAAACTAGATGACTCATTTCAATGGGTTATGCCTCGTGAAATATTTTAAACAAACTTGAAAATCAATTATAGCAAAAGAGATGTTACACTGGTTGTAGAAATTTTGGAAAAAGCAAAGCCATGCTTTTCTTTATAGCATTATGCGCTTATTAACATGTCTGATACAAGAACAGAAACAAAATATTTTAAGAGATTTTAAAGAAACAAAAGAAACTGGAAAGACTGGGAAATGGAAAAAAGAATCTGCCCTACAAACACAAACCTCTTTCCTTCCATTTTTCCCATTTCATTCACTTTTGTTCATAAACAATTTTGAATCATGGAGATGCAGCCAAACTCTCTGATTTGTGGTACTTCCTACATGACAGAATGTTCTAAAATTCAGCAGAAATAGTTACTATGCCTGTGGATTAAACCAAGCAGGACCAAGAAAAAGTACTGGATACATTTGCTCTCTCTGTGTGGTAGGGATGGGAAAGGAAAGGCACATTTTCACAGGTTCCTTAAAAGAATAATAAACTAAAACAAGCATGCCCTTCTCTTAGTTAATGCTGTTATTATTAGTAGCAGGAGTAGGAGGAAAAGATTTTTTTACATGTATATTTCTCTCTATCATTCAGGGAAATTAGAATTAATGTTATAAACTGGTCTTGTGCTTTCTTCCTCCAAATGCTGTCTCTTTACACACTGTTTAAAAGAAAGTATAAGGGATTCTTTAAATAGTGATGATAGGAAATAAGATACATCTTTCTCTGGATTGCACTATTGCCCATTTCTATTCTTATGGCAATGAAGAACAGACATATACCAACAGAGAAATAAAATGCATGCTTGTATATCCCTGTGAATCTTTCATTTTCTACTTGAACACCACTAAAGGAGAGACTGTAGGAAATGCTCCTGTTTCCTTGGTGTGAAAAACACAGCCCACTGGTGCACAGAACTGCTGGGTCCCTTCCCCTTCCCCTTGAGAGCTGCCTTGTCTTAGTAGGGAACCAGCTCTGATCTTTGCCCTGTTCATCAGTTAAAACAGCAATGGCACAACAGAGGTCATGGGTTATGTGTGTGTTCCTAAGTTTAATGTTATCAAAAAGTGGATGCAGAGACATCGAGAAGAGTAAGGATGGGAATAGCTACAATGGTGAAACTCAGGCCCTGTTAAGTCAGCAGGAAACTTCAACTAGCAAAACCAGATTTCAAGCCAGAACACTAGCCAATGCTCTATTCACTGCTGTATGATTAGCAAAAACCAGATGGGCAAACAATGCATACTTTAAGATGTTTCTCTTTTTTTTCCCCTTTTCTTTCCTCAATTAGTTGGTTGCTTTGCTGTTGCTAAATTCCTTTTGTTTTCAAAGAATCTCATTTTCTGTCCATTGAAGCAAAACTGAAGAAAAGAAGTGAGAAAATCATGGGGCAACTAGGCAGGTAAAATCCTTGTAAATCCTACTCTGAACTGCTTAATATTCTGAATCTCTGCTTCGGGGAGATGAAAACCCTGTTGGCATAGTCTGAGTTGCACTGATGCCTGAGCAGGAAGAGTTTACTGTAGATTTGGAAGCTTGACTTCTTAAAAAAAGGAAAGAGCGAGCAAGAAATTAAGATTCGTCTGTTATGCTGGGGTTTTCTACAACATGTGCCTCACTGATAAACAGAAATATAAACAAACAGAAATTAGAAGCATTAGAAGTGGTCAGAAACTGCTGAAGGTCTCCATTTAATTAGTATTCAAACTACTAGCAAACCATCTAGCTCATTTTGATTCATTATGAAACATTACTGGAGAAACAGAAAAATAACATAATTCCTAATGATGAAGACTGCCATTATGTATATTTGTATAGGCATCAGAGTCTTTTCAAGTTGCTGGGACCAAGCCAGGATTCCAATTTTTGCCTGAAACAGGCAAGAGAGACTGCTGAAATGAAACTTTAACATCCCTATTGCAAACAAAAGTATGCCTTGAGAGTGTCTGCTCAGTTCAATTGCCTGAAGATACATACAGAGGCAGAGTCTTCTCTGCATGATCTAGTGGAATAGAAACGCTATTATATGTTCGCTATATATTCTTCAACATACTTCAAGCATCTGATGTATTAGTGCAGTTGTAGCACTGTATTAAGCTGCATTATCACTTTTTTTTTTTCCACAGCAAAAGAAGATATAATTAGGGCATACTTAATGGATGGGCCAGGAATCAACTCTATTCCTTCTTCCATGCACCCTAACTCCCCCAAACAATCCAAAACTGAATATTCCCTCATGTATTTAATGTAACACGCACAATATTTCATACATGGAATTACTAGGTTAGACTTACAGGGCTTGAGCACTGTAAGCTACCATTATTCGACAGCCTCCACTGATGTGTAGTAGCAAGGAGCCTGCTCAGGGTATGTAAAACCAGATCATTTGGATGAAAATGTCTACACAGATCATTAACTCCTACCCATTGACACCTCTCTAGTTGTTTCCAGCGATTCTTCTCTCACTCATAAATGGGTGAGTAATTGACAAAGGAGAGTAAAACCCTGACAATTTTTCAGGGCTAAAAGTCACTGTTTCTGATTTTTGACTGGATGTGAATTAACCATGCTTTCTCCTGGCTATGTATGAGGGAGTAGGGTGGACTGACCAGGATACGTATTCTCTTAGCAGCTACTTTTTCACAGCCAGCATTTCAGTAAAAGCAGAAATTGAAAAAGGCATGCTAGTATGTGACAAGAACTACACCAGCTTCATTGCTGGTCTACAGCGGGGGCACAGCTGGGGACCTAGAGAGCAGCATGCCTCTCCCTGCTCTCTGTGGAAAGAACCAGAACACAGCTTCAGCTAGGTGCCAGTCTCCAGTGCTTACTCTTTCAAGACAACAAGCTATAAGAGCTCTGTTGATGCACCTCGGGTCTGAACAGCATCACCTTTGCTGCACGATCTTCCTAGGCGTGCTCCTGAACATGAAAATCAGCCTGAATTTCATGCATACCACCAGAAGAAAAAGGCCAATGAAAAGTCTCCTAACTACTTAGGTCTTTTTCCCAAAGGAAAAAAAAACCCCTACCATAAAACCCCACCATATTATTTATTTTGTTTAATCCACTATATAAGATACCTATTTTTATGGCTTCATTCATGGATTTTATATCTTCTGAATATAGAAACGTGGGGATTTTTGGCAGGAAAGACAATGCATATGCATAAATTATTCACAATGTACTTCACGCTCATATAACTCTGCCCTCATTGGTATTACACTCAAATTTAGACCTCTGTAATGATCACCAACTTACTCTGATTTAGTAAGAATTATACCAAACCTTTTACTTACGTTTGCTGTGGCAAATGAACTCTGATATGCATAGCAGCATATTTACATGGTTTGTACATCAATAAGGTTTTAACAGCAACTTATACTGCTAGAAGACTTTGTTTAACTGTATTGGATTAAGCTAGAGGGTTATTACAGTTGTGATTTAATCATCTTGTGATTTTTAGTATTTTTATCTGTGGTTATAAAATCTGAATTTGCATTACCCTTCTATATGCTTTATGTTCCGTATTCCTACCATTATTATAACATATGATCTTTAGGTTCCCCCTCATATTTTGGTTAATTGTGGAACCATTACTGCTATTACAACCCTAAGCCACCCATACAATATTTCTTTACACATACATGGTATTTGAGACTTGTAGGTTATAGTAGTGTGATTGCCAATTAGTTTCACAGTCATTTTACCACTGAACTCACATAGTAGCTGGCCATGGAAAAACACTTTTTTTTCCTCTTATAGCAGTAAGAGTCACATCTGATGAGCATTCTCTGTGTTAGGGTATCCTTTTTTTCTGATAAAGTGAATTAGATAGTAGTATGAGTAAATGCCTTTTTCATCCGTACTTTGTATTTGCATCATCGGGAAGGAGGAAAACTCGTAACTTGGTTTTTATGATTTTATAATTTCATTGAAACTGTGAGACTTGGCAATAAAGAGTCTAAATTTGCAATTCATTTTGTTAAGATGTGTTGTATCGCTAATATTTATGGCAATAACGGAGGAATTAAGCTGCAATTGTAAGCATCTCTCCTTCATGACCATTAGACTTTTATTTTGCTTACTTAAAAATCTTAAATTTAGGGGAAAAACTTGCAAATTCTGTAACACTTTATTCAAAAGCATCCTTCAGGAAAGCACAAAGTACTTCACTGTTATGAGTACCTGTGTAAGTTGCCCACTTACTTTTATGTTTTCAGGGTTGAGACCTAATTAAAATACACTGCAGCACCTTTAAAAAAAATTATTTTCAGTGACAAAAAGTTCCAGTATTTGCTGTTTTTCCCAAGCCTTCAGACTCAGCCCTGTCCAAATTTTTTTAAATTCTACACAGGTAAATGTAACTTTGTAAAAATAATCTTTTAGAACATTAAAGTCTAGTAAAACAATCTAGCTTTACCAGTTTATAGCAAGACAGACTCCAGCTGAAACTATAACTGCTTTTTCTTTTTACCAGACAATAGGAGAGCAATGGTTTTGGTTTAGAGTTCCAAACAGACTATGTACTCAAATCACAGATACACTTTCCAGGTACAACCAGAGCCGCAGTGGGCAGGATGAAAAAAATGTTCTCGTGTTGCATGAAGACGTTTCTCCAGCAGGCTTTGTTTCTCCCTGCTAAACCTCATTTTGCCACAATATGACAGGAAGCCTGTTCTAAAGCTATCATAAGTCAACACAAATTTCTGAGTGGCCAGTTGATGAGAAAAACGGGGACACGGTAGTTCTTGAAAATGTTGGTGATTCGTGTAATGATCGCTGACTTAGTCTGATTTTGGAAGATTTGTATCAAATGATTTCTACCTATGTTTGCTGTGGTAAGTGAACTCTGATATGGATAGCAGTATATTTACATTGTTTGTACATCCGTAAGGTTTTAATACTAAATTATATCATTAGAAGATTTAGTTTAACTAAATTGGGTTAAAGGTAGAGGGGTATTATGGTTGTGATTTACTTAGCTTGTGATTTTTATTATTTTTCTGTGGTTATGAAATTAATATATTAAAATTTACTTTTCTTAACATTGCAGCAAAAATAGCCTTGTAGTCTACAGTTATCTTAGTCAATAACCTAACAGTTATAGAGACCCATTTTGATTTAATAATTTTATTATTTTTAATAATAAAGCTATGATTTGAGATTGATATGGTTTTATTCATTTAAATTATGTTCAATATGAGACTTGCAATTTTTTTCCTGTGCAGAAAAATTTGAGAACATAGGAATGGCTGTGCTAGATTGGAAAACACCATCATCTAGTCCAATTTCAGTTAGAACCAGATGAAAAACGGAATACATAAAGTGCCCTTTGTTCGCTCACCCATTTTCTGACTCCAGAGTCTAGAAATTTTCTGCATTGCTGACTGTATTCACATCATTCACTTTTTAAAATGTCATTTCTAATTTAATTTAACTGCTACCACCTCTCTTTCCAGCTATCTCTTTTCCAAGCTGAGGAATGCTAGTCTGTTTAATCTCTCTTAGCACAGATACCATTTTCAAACACCAGCCATCCTTCTCACATTTTTTTCTCATTTCTGTTATATCTTTTTGATGCCAGATAACCAGAACCTCATGCAAACTTGCGATGCAGAGGTGCAGTATTAAGCATGTGAGGCACACCATAAGGTGCACTACTTAAAGTGCACCATAGATTTATGCAATGACATGGCAATGATTTCTATTTGGGTTTCTATGCCTCTCCTGCTGGTGTCACCATTTTACCTGCCTTTCTGTATCATCACTGAAACCTGACTTGTTTTCAAAGAACGAGCTGCAATGATCCAATACCTCTTTATAAAGTATCAGCAGCTCATTCAGGCCTCACATTCACTGTTCAAGTGAGTATAGTTGAATTGGTATTCTAGAACCAATGCATCACTTCCACTTACTAGATTGCTTCTGGAACTGAGCGTTGCAATTCTATATAATTTTTAAGTTAGTTAAATATCTCATGCCCATAATGGTCATGTCTCTTTGTTTAGTGGCCTCTCCCTGTTCTGTAATCCATCTCTTCCTCTTCCTCTCTCTGCTTGGTGGTTGTCCTTTTTCTCCCCAGCAAAGAGCAAGAGTGCTGTGGGGTCAAATGACTCTGTCAATGACACTGTAGGGCCCTATGACTTGTTTCTTGGAGGTGAAATAATTAACACCACTTCAAGTAACAAATGAAAGACTTTTGTACTGTTCACAGTCTAGAAATATCTCAAGGTATTTTACAAGAGGCTTGTGAAAATAGCACTACTGGGCAGGAGAGGTAATGGGGGATTATCCTCTAAGTATCTGAGGGAAACACATGCATAATCTCTGGTAGAATTCTATAAATAGTCCACCACTTAAAATTATGAATCTTCATATTTTGTCATAAAAGTTATTTCAAAGGTTATGTGAATTGCCAAGTAATCATGTATTTTTGTTAAATATCTCACTACATAAAAGATCTGTGAAATGGGAATGGGGACTGTTCAGCATATGAGCAAATAGTTTTAATTTATTTTAAATTTCCATCATAAAAATACAGTTGCACTATTGCTGTGTAGCAGCAGTAATATTTAGTATAATCTACTATGGTACTGCAGATGTTCAGATATATATCTTGAAAACAAGTAAAAATTTGAAGTACCTTTACTTTTTCTTTCTTTGAAGCAGGTTCTGTGGACACTTCAGACAGAAAT
Source organism: Gorsachius magnificus (assembly GCA_034008185.1). Taxonomy (NCBI): domain Eukaryota; kingdom Metazoa; phylum Chordata; class Aves; order Pelecaniformes; family Ardeidae; genus Gorsachius; species Gorsachius magnificus. The sequence continues at coordinate 115,525,936 of CM067081.1, read as the reverse complement.
TGGGTCTTATCTTAATATTCACACCTTATCAAAGTTGTGAAATATTACATAAAATAAGCGGATAGAGTGAATGCTTGATAAGTGCATAACAATATAAATGCTTTAACCTTATCATGAAAATTATTTATCTATAACAACACAGACTGAGTGCCAAGAAAAAAGAACAAACCAAAAAACTCATTTTTGTTCTACTTGTCTCAGTATGCAATGAATAAGTGGGGGAAAAAATCAAATTAATGGAATATTTGGGCATGATTATGTCACAATGCCTTTTACACAACCTTCCAGATAAGCTTTCTTAAATGAAGCTCAAAGAATGGCGTTTAGCCCAAATATTAAACATGGTCCTAATCTATCAAAGACACACATGCATTTGACTTAAAAAACAGATGTAGCTTCCCTGATTTCCATGGGATTGCTTATAATGCACCAAGTGTGCAGGTAAGCTTTTGCAGGCTTGGGCTGGTATCTACAGCCTCATTAATGACATTTGTCCAGGAGACAAGAAATCGCAGGTCATAGGAAGGCACCTATCAAAGTGCTAATGTTAACAACATACTGTGTGATTATGTAGTCACAAACTAATACAATTAACATGTAATTACAATGTATGTTTCATGACATGTAAAACTGATTAAAAGTTCTTAAAGAGTTCAATACAGGCCTGGCAAAAAGATACCATCTATAAAGTTTAGACTGAATAACACACTGCTAGATGGCAGGCCCCATTCTTTCTAATGCTTTTGCTCTACTATGTATGTAAGTACTGCTTCCAATGCAGCACAGCTCTGCTGCTGCTACATCGTTTTGGTTTCGATTGCTGAAAGAACAGCTGTGGAATACAGGCAGGATTAGTTCACATTCCTGCAGTGGTTAGTGGTCATCATGAATTTTATGGCACTTATTGCCACAATCTTAAAAAATACTTTTTTTCAGTGGCACATAATTCTATTTCTATGTTTTTATCTGTATTTTTCTTTCACTAAGATACAGGCAGTACAAAGGCAGTAATTAATGCTAATGAAAGATCAGAAGATAAAACCGAGATCTACAATATAAGATGTTGATGGATAGAATAAATTTATTGACAAGGGTCAATTAATTAAAAAATAAATAAAGCACAGGCTTTCTTTGACAAAAAAACCCCATCCATTCTCATGATAGTCATCTTGGAAAATTCCAACACATTTACTACATTCACTAATAAATATATCATCCACAGTTATTTTTCAGCAAGAACTGAAGTTTGAAGTTAGGTTTTAGTTGATGTTCAGGATTAATAAAGCTGGAACTCTCAACTGACCAAGACTAACTCTGAGAATATTTGACTTCCATTTTAATTTCTCCCCTTTCTAGACAACTTCTTTCCAGCATACTGTTAATACTGCAATATGCCTAAAATAACTGTACTTTTCAAACATTAGTCTTTTGAACTTTTATAAATGATCATCTTCCAACCCTTACAAAGAGAATTAAAATAGCCTTTTGAAGCATTAAATAGCCATATATTAAAGGAATCCAGCAACAGACAGTGAAACCTATGACTATAACACTTCTAAACGTTTGTGTGTCTTTTTAAAAATTATATTCTTTCATAACTTGAATCCTTTGATTATAATTTATTTGGAAGGAGAGATGACCTGGATTTTCATGTGTGATATTAAATGTAAAACTTAGATCTTTTCATGAACCTATCTCAACTGGAGTTTTGTGAGTTCTAGTGCAACATTGGGTATCTGCTTTGGCTACCACGATATAAATCTTAAGGATTAATAGAATAGAACACAACAGAACAGCTGAGGTGGAAGGGACCTACAATGACCTTCTAGTCCAACTGCCTTTTGGGTGACAAATAGTTAAAGCATGTTCTTAAGTGTATTATCCAAATGCCTCTTAAACACTGACAGGCTTGGGGCATTGACCACCCCTCTCTCTAGGAAGCCTGTTCCAGTGTTTGAGCAACCTCTCAGTAAAGAAATGTTTCCTAATGTCAATTCTGAACCTCCCCTGGTGCAGCTATTCCCACATGTCCTGGCACTGGATCCCAGGGCGAAGAGCTCAGCACCTCCCTCTCCACTTTGCCTCCTCAGGAAGCTGTAGAGAGCAACAATGTCACTCCTCAGCCTCCTTTTCTCCATGCTAGACAAATTCAGAGTCCTCAGTCACTCCTCAGTTTGATGAATTAATGCCAGTTCTAAGACTCTGAATTAATAGAGAAATTTAAATATGGGCATAACTAAAATAATTCCCCAAGTAAATTACTTCCTTTTTAAAATCAAGTAATCAATAATAAAAGTGATATAAATAAAAGGTGTGTGATAATTACAAAAAGTGTGATAGAGAAATACAAGGCTGAAATGGACAATTGTAAATAATTGATAGGGAACTTGGAGAGATACTATGCGCAACGATTTTCATTAATACAAAGCCACTCATTTTTTCTCATTTCTCCAGTGTTGTTTCTCCTATTGCCTTCCTCAACCATCTGTTTGGCCAATGATAGACCCATTCAATTTTAGAAACCTGTGATTTTAAAAACTCATTAAAAGTTTACTCTGAGTTCTCCACTAAAGTTAGTGAAAGCACAAAGAATTAGCAGCACAATTCTGTAGCCATCAAGTCAAAAGAAAGAGAAGGGTTTAAGGTATGTTCAATTCTACAAAACCCTAATCAGACGATCTCCAAGGGCATGAAGACTGCATTGTATATGACCACTGTTTACACTGAGATCAAAAATGTGATTTAGGCTTGTGCTTGAATACAGGACTAAGCTCAAATGCTGCCATGCATCCACCACAGATTCAGAGAATTCTTCACAAAATAGTTTAATATGTTAGGATTTTGAAAGATGTTCAGGCAGACTAGAAACTGGGACAATATAAACAGGGTTAGTAGACTGTGACATAAGACAGCTCAGATGTATTTTCAACAGGGAAAAAACCTAAAAAAAAAAAAAAAAAAAAAATCATGAAAGTATTCGAGCAGCATTAACACCCAAAGCCCTAGAATCTGCTCATTGTGTTCTGTCTTCAGAACAGACAGCTTAACAGTTCATCACTTTTTTTATAAAACAGACACATTAGAAAATGTGTTTTAGACTGACCTATGTGTTGTTCTTATTATGAACATTATTTATTCTGTTATTATACCCCAGTACATGCAAGCATTGCCTATAAAAATAGAAGAAAAAGTTTCCTGCCCTTGAACTTTGCTGATGTTCTCAATTTCTCCATAACACTGCAAATATACCAAGAGCAAGATGTTCTGCACTGCATACAACCCATCTATTTTATTATGGCACTGAAGGCAACCACACACTACTGTGAATTTCTCTTGTGAATGAATTATTCCCCTGACTGTTTATTTGATTGACAAGAATTTAGAATTATGGAAGAATCCTACAGCGCACTTGTATTTCATAATAAATGTAGAGAAGCACATTCGGCATGGAAAATCGAAACTAAAATCTCTGAGCGTCACAGTAGCAATTTGCAGTAAATTTTTCCACAGAAATGATTTGGTAAGAATTAGTGGACACTACTCAAAAGCACCAGGAAGCAAAAAAGCGGACATTTCAATCACACAGAAACAATTCAAAAAACACTTCCCCACAGTCATGCTAGGGACTTATGATAACAACAAAAAAAAAGTTCCATAGGGACTAGGAATCTATAAACCCACTCACAAATTACTTGGCACAAGGTCTTGTGGAGGAGAGCCAACCTGATTGTAATAATAGACTAATTTCTTCTTGGTGTTACTAACTCCAGAAATATTGGGAACAGATGCTTCAGAGATGAACTGGAGAGAGGGCTCTGAAATTAAGCAACCATTAAAAACTTAAATGACCCAGGGCTGCTATTGTTTTGTGAAACACACAACTTATCTAAACAACAACAACAAAAAAGCAATCTGACACATGTGTGTCCATGCACAATAGCAACCTCACCCTCACACTAACAAAACTGCATTGTAGGGGATAAACTATATAAATTCAGGACTGATGGCAGTAACTGGGCCAAAGAATCTCAAAGTGTGCCCAAGAATGCAATTCAGCCCAGGAACAGGGTGAATTCCTGCACTGAAGACAGTAATTGAGTCAAACACAAACTTAAACATTAAAAATATTCCTCTTAGGTCTGTATCGAAAACTACACCAAGAAAAAAAAAACCCAACAAACCAGTGGAAAGGCTTTACATATTAACCTTCTGCGATGTTCCCTTTCTTTAATGAATTAATATAGTCATCAAAGCTAGCTTCATAGAATCATAGAATTGTTTAGGTTGGAAAAGACCTTTAAGATCATCAAGTCCAACTGTTAACCTAAAACTGCTATCCCACCACTAAACCATGTCCCTAAGTGCCACATCTGCCCATCTTTTAAATACCTCCAGGGATGGGGACTGAACCACTTCCCTCTGCAGCCCGTTCCAATGCTTGACAACCCTTTCGGTGAAGAAATTTTTCCTAGTATCCAATCTAAACCGCCCCTGGCACAACTTGAGGCTGCTTCCTCTTGTCCTATCGCTCCATTACCAGGGAGAAGAGACCAACACCCACCTCACTACAGCCTCCTGTCAGGGAGTTGTAGAGGGTGATAAGGTCTCCCCTCAGCCTCCTTTTCTCCAGGCTAAACAACCCCAGTTCCCTCAGCTGCTCCTCAGAAGACTTGTGCTCTAGACCCCTCACCAGCTTTGTTGCCCTTCTGTCAAGTATGTCCAGGAACCTGGTCCAAAGTCAACACTAAAGGCCAATAGGGTGCTTTGAATTCATTGAAATGAAAGTTGTCTCTTCTCTGTAGGTTGCTGAATGCAGTTCATGACCTGATATGTATACAATAGAGACTTGTTAGCCATGAGAAAAGAAGTATATAAAACGAATAGAATGGCTTCCTTAAATTGTCAGTCTTGGAGATTTGTTGGTCTTGGGGATTTTTCCTTTTTTTTTTTTTTTTCTTTTTGACTACCTATAACATATTCCCATAAAGATTTATATTCTGGCCTTTGTTGCCCAGGATCCTTGTCTCTTACCCTTTATGCTGGAAAAGGAAATTGTATATTAACGTAAATTGCTACTCCTGATACTTCTTTCCCTTGACTGATGGTTTTCTATTACAGGCTTGCAAGAATTCAGCCTGGAAAGAAACCCAAGCATCTTGATTGAAAGGATTTGATACATTCTTTTCAAATTCATGCTATCTAAATCACAGCAGGATGACTTGTAATCAAAGTTTTTCAAAAAGAACATAAATTTGGGGAAAAGGAAAAGGCCATTCAGCCCATTACAAGTCATCTTGGTTAACACAGTTCCTCCAGAATAGTATCTCCCTTCTTCTTTAATGACCCCAGTGCCTCCAATTCCAAACTTGGCTCAGTAGGCTATTGAAAAATTGTATTTCTCTTTGAGTGAAAAGTACTTCCTTGTGTTCATTCTGAATTTCATTTTTTCAGTCACTTCCATTTGTGCTTTCCCGTTCAGTCTTTTATACTCAGCCAAACAGTGAGTCAAGTGTTATTGAATAAGGTTTTCCACCCTGTATTTCTCAGAGTAGATGAGTTTGTAATTCTCTCTCTTTCTCAATTTTTACGATGAAAAAAATGAACTCAGCTGTGATTAGGTATAGCCATTTACGATACCATACACTTCAAAACAGACTTCTCTTCTGCTTCTTTCCTCTAAGGGTGTTTTAAGCTAATCTTTTAAAACATTGGTATTCCATTTTTTTCACCTTTTTTCACTTCAGCTTTGTTGACTCTGCTTTTCTGCACCCATTGTGATGGCCACACTGCAGCCTTGTAAAGATTTTTGGTTTAGAGTCTTAAAGTAGTAGAACTATGGCAATTCTCTCTTTGTATTTCTAGTCTCTCTCCCCCTCTTACTTGTAACAAGGAAGCACATTTTAACCCTATTGTCAGAAGCACAGCACAGCCGAGACAAGCGCCACCACCACAGAAGGCCCTGCACCTTCGGCATTTTGGCATGGTGAGCTCAAACATGCAAGACACACTCTCAGAATTCCGCTCTAGAAACACACCTGTGTCATGCTGTGTTACTCCGCCTGTTCGTCAGTCATTGTGCACACTTTACACTGAAAAAAACCCCACATAAATTACAAAATCTCACATTTGGGGCCCCAGGTGGGTCCGGAAGGAGACCAGGCCAAGTCCTAAGCCATACTGATGCTTCTGCTGGCTCCTGAGGGAGCTACTCCTGTGGAACGCACACACAAGCCAGCCTCTCCAAGCACCACAGAATCCAGTTTTCTCTATGGTACGGTCTTGAAAGTCAACACAGAACAGGCACCCAAAATTGCTAACTCAGAAAAAAAGGGGATGGATAGGCAATTGATTTCAATACTCTGAAAAATGTTAAAACACTACCTTAAGAATACCCTTTTTTGCATTCACTGAATAAACTCACATACAAAAATTAGCAGGTCAGATTAAATCATCTCCAAAGTCACTCTGTAAATTTTGCTTTTATTTTATTGTTCTGGGGAATGCTGTAGCTTCGAGTTTTACCAAGGTCATCTTTCATCCCAAAAGACTTAATATAATTGGTATCAATTCTGTATTTTGTGAGGCTCACACTGGAAGTTATCAACTGTGTTTCAAGTGGAGTGTCAGAGAAACCAAGGGCAGAGGGAGTAATCTTTTCAGCTTCAAAGGCACAGCTGATGACTTTAGTTCACTGGTTAGTGAAAAAGACGTGCATTTTTTATTAAAGGTGTTAGCAATAAATTTGAAACTATAAGCATTTTTCTCTCTTTTTCTTGCCTTTGCTCATTTTTAGACCTTGTTGGCACCATTTCAGTCTTTATTTAACATCCCACATAACACTGGAACAGTTGCTTTAGTTGTCCTTGTTGTTAACTGTAATGATACTTAGTTTTATACTTTTGCGTTTAACAGTGAAGCACTTCATCAGTATCCTGACAGCACAGAACTTGCCAAAATCTGCCTTACTGCAGTAACGTCAGAAAAAAAATCTTGTTTTTCACTGGTACTATCTTTACATACCATAAATATCTCTCTAAATAAAACAAAACTATGTTAGCCTTGTGCTTTGCTATAAATACAGCAACAATGAAACATATTCAACAGAAACTATTTGCCTAATCTTTCTCCTTGTTAAAAGAAATGTATTGTACTTCCCTTAAAAGTTATCATTCAAGATACACTTGAAAACACCTTTAAAACAAAACAAATCAACCAAAAGTCTTAATAAGATCCTAAAGAGCATAGATTCAATTCTTTCAAATGAAGTTCAATAATAAAATTGAAGCATATTTACAGAGTCTTCTTTGCAATAAATATTCACTTCTGAGAAGAAAATACATATGGAATGAGAAGCTTTTTTACTGGAGAAAGGTTTAACAAGAACCAAAGTATGGTTGTTAACCTCAAAGAAATCTAAGTGAGAAGCAAGGCTCAGATTTGTAACAATGAGGATAGTTAACTGAGAAAGAGAAACACTATGGGAAATTGTGGATTATCCATTTCTTTAGGTCCTAAATTAAGTCTATATATGTTCTGATAGGTACTCTTTAATAAAACAAAGGTTTCTGTTCCTCATTATAGATCTATGAGAGTAGAATCTGTAAAAGAATTTAGGCTAACTGATCCAGTGGGTCCCTCTGGACTTAGCAGATCACGGATTTTAATCTGTGAATATTCTAAACTACATATAGTCCCACTGAAAATTAATGAGCTTATGTATATGTAAGGTATTACATAGAAGAAAGCGTATTACAGTCTGTTCTCCTGTAGAAGAAATTCTTCAACAGGTAGAGGAAATTCTTCACAAATTTGCAGGTCATTCTCAAGCTTATGGGGCACTGCGGGCAACACTGATAATACACTAAACATATTCTCTCTCTCTTTGGACTGGAAAAATCCAGATTCATCCAAACCTCAACACTACCTGTCAGCTAGATGGGATAAACTTATTTAACCAATTTGCAAGCCAACCTGCTTGTAGAGCTGCAAATACTTGATCCTAGAAGTCTTTCAAAGTTGGTGGAATTCTAGCTTTAAAAGCAGTAGGTACAAATATCTAAAAATTTTTATTATTGTTATTATTATTATTATTTTGAAAGTCACAAGATTATGACTGAAGTATGAAATTAGCATAAATAATATAGGCTCCATGTCTTGTTTACATCTGAATGCTGAAAATGACTACACATTAATAAAATGTAAGAAATGTTATGACTGAGGTCACCACTCAACTGGAGGTCAGATGAAAATGGTTAGTACGGTTAGAGTCTTCAGTCCATACTGTCTTTTATGTTACGCTTTACACAGAGGTGGGGATACTGATAACTTCAGTCCTTCCCATGCACTTTTTTGAAAGGCCAGTGTTCCCTTGCTAGCTACATGTAGAGGCTGGGCAGAAGGAGTGCTAAGACCCTACCATCTGTGGCACCTGAGGGAAGGTCTCGGGATGAATTCAGAGCGAAGGACTTTCTTCGCAGGCAGTGAGCATGCTTCCAGCAGAAGGGACTCTTAATTTGGAAAAACCTCTCATACTGCTAGCTTACAATAGAGACTGTTAGACTGCATAATTCATACGCAGTAGAAAAAAAAACCCCAGTGTGATCAGAGCTCAGGTTAGGAATGTTTGAATTCCTGACGCATTGCTGAAGCCTCTCAGGAGTTCAGCTATATAATGGAATCTTTATCAGACCATCAACCAATTGTGATACTTATCTGTACAGCATTGCATTTTGGGTTAAGTGATAATCCATCAAGGCTGGAAATCATTGTGTACTTTTTAAGTTGCATACTTCATTACTGCAAGCTGACAGCTGGATGGATTTGTTAGCACTAGAAATATTTGTTTCAGACACAAAGAGCAGGTTCCTAATATATGATATTATGATATTTCCTTTCCTTTCATATATTCAGCATGCCTGTGTTGTAATCTGTGTCTCGTTTATGATGTTCATTTACATGGCAAACTATTCAGAGTATGAAATCTACCTTTATTTGTTCCAGAATGCAACAGCCTCATTTCATGAATAATATGATCAAATAACGTATAATAATGACGACAGTCTTCATCTTACATCATAATAGCTGTTACACAGAGAAAACTGCAATTTTCTAAATTGCATATTTCTTTGCTTTAGCTTGTAAAGGATAAACACTGAAAAGCTCAAGTACATTTCATGGCAATTGAGGTAACTAGCCTGATGTGGGTCATGTTGCCAGAATTTTTGTTTGTGACTAGACTGCTTTAGTGCTGTGCATGTTGACTCAAGGATTACTCTTGGAGTGATATTACAACTATAAAGCATCTTCTAAAAGTATTTGAGAACTGGGAATTCCACACAGAAATGCTTAGTTTTGAATTTGGTCTGCTCACAATATAAACATCAGGATATTTCCATTTTTTTAGCATGTAGTGATAATGCAGTTTCACATTTAGTTTCACACTGCATGAAAAAGTACTTCCTTTCATAACTGCAGTAACATCAGTTAACTGATGCTACTTACTGCCCTGTTGTCCTATTTCCTCTGATTTCCTCAGGAAGATATCTTCTGTGGATGCAACAATATCCAAAATTCCTAGCCTTAATTTCAAAAAATATAGATTATTTTCATACTATGTTTGTACAGCCTCTTGCTTGGAGCCAGAATGTTTTTGGTCTGTGAACACCACGCATGTGAGTATGAACCGTTTGTCTCTGTGAACATACTTCAAAATCTGTATGAATCTACCCAGTAAAGTAAGAAACTGCTTGAGGTTTGGTTTTTTTGGTGGTGTTCCGTTTTTTGGAGGGGGGGTGGGGGAGGTGCTCATTTGTTGCTACAGCGAGCTACCTTATACCATGAGGCTAAAGCAAACACCTGAGGACTCCTAATTTTAATTTTTTTCCATCTATCAAAACTTTGTACATGATCCACTGCACTAATATTCTCAAAAGCCACTTTCATGATATTATAAGAAGGCTTTTCCTGGCTGTGTATCAGACCTAAAAACCAAAGCATCCTTTGAGTTAGAACAGATGCTACAATCTCCTCTGTTGATCTTAATTTTGTGAGCTTTGAGAATTTGCAGCATTAATTGTACCACCAAGCCTGACTAGTGGGATGAAACCCTAATTAAACGTTGCTTAGGGAAAGGAACAAATACTCTGTCTCCCCTAAAATGGGCACTATGGGCTACTAAGTCTCTTGAAAATAAACTTTAGAAACTCCAAGTCCTGTTCAACACATAAGGAGCCAGAGAAGGCACAGACACCTTAGAAGAACAATTGGGCAGGCACACATTAGAACAATTTCTTGAGAAAAAGCTGGCAAAATAAGACTTAAGCATCAAGACTATAGAGGGTTTTGGTTGGGGTTTTTTTTGCATCTGTTTTAATTCTATTGTTTTTCTCTCTTTCCAGAAACCCTAGAAATTGGAAAAAGTCATGCAACTTAAACAGCAGGTGAAACTAAATGAGCTGTATATACTGCAGGAGTCGGAAGAAGTACTGAGGGGTCTACAAAGAAACAGACAGAAGTAGTAACAATTCACCATCCTTGCTCATGCTGGGCAAAAGTATTCTGGATCCCCCTGTGCATGGCATAGTTCTTATGCATCCCACAAGTACCACAGGAGAACAGAGGAGTGCAGGACTGCCTAATAATTTTTTTTTTTAAAAAAACTTCTAATTTCCTCATATTTCCATGTCATATTTGAATCTCATCACCACGGGTATATTTCGATACAAAAAAATCAGCTGTTTGATCCTAAAATGATGACTCTCAAATCTTGCTATCTTGCTCTCTGGCTACATTGGATTTCTGCTTTGGGTCCTCTCAGTTGCAGTGAAGCCTAGGATTTGGCCCAAGGAGCCACATGCTTGCTGATGAGCTGAGGCCACATACACACACAGCCGTGGAGTTTTTCTTCCAATGTCAGAGTCCTTGGTAGCAGAGAGCACATGGAAAAGGAGGCAGACAGTGTTAAACTCCTGCATCTCCCCTCTGCACCTGTTAGCTAGTAGTGGACCATGGGAAACTGGGCACCATTTCTCTTCCTGGTCTCCCCTATTTAGCCCATTCAAGTGCCAAGGAATGGCAGGGAGCTTTCTACTCCTGGCCTCTCTTATCAGCTGGTTGCAGATGGTGTCTAGGGAAGGTTTTCCAGCTACTGCTCAGCTGTAGCTTGCGGATGTTTCACCTGGGTAACAGATAGCTCTGAGGAGAGACAGCCCTGGAGGTTTCAAGACTTAGGGAAAGGGGGTTGTAAAAGAGGTTTGGGATTTCATTGTGGTCTAACTTAGATTTACCATGATTTATTAGCACACCTTCTAAACAGCTGGGAAACAAGCAGAATGAAAAATAAAGGTAATGAAAGAAGTCATTATAAAATCAAGAGTTGACAGTTCCTGCAAGATGGGTGCTAAAGGCTTCCTTGAATGTCTGGTGGGAAAAAAATAATCTAAAGAACTGTTGGTTTGAACCTCAAATTGTTTGGTCTCTTGGGAAATCCAGAAGTTGGATAAACCAGTAGGAGATTATTGAAAGAGAAGGGAAGATGAGAAAGAAGAACTAACAACCAGAAAGTTGTCATTTGCTTACCTGGTTTGAGTAAAAACAGACAGAAATTAGATTTTATGTTACTGATACAGCTATAAAGCAGTATATAAACCAATTAGCTTTTAGCATGCTGTCATGCAAGACTGCTTTTAACATTAGACAGTGTTCATTTTTTTATCAGAGTTGAATGTGAGTAAGCATACACAATTATATTTAAGATATGTCTACCCTTATCTCCCTTGTCCCTCACATATTCTAAACCTTTTCCTTGCATTGCTTTCTTTCTCTGTCAATATCTCAAAGTGCCAAATTATATTAATCAGATTATGTGAAAGAAAAATGAAATCACAAGGAAAAAACTGGCAATGCTTAACTTTTTTTGATACAAAACCCCCTGAGGACTGCAAGTACTGTCCATGTACTTTCTGCATTTAAACTGCCTATAATAAAGCAGGTATTCTAGTATTTTCCCTTTTTCCCCCCTCATATAGACTCCAATGTAAAAATGGGAGAAAAAGAAAGTAATGTAATTTTTCAGCTAAGATGGTTTAAATCTATGCTATTAAATAGAAATATCCTCACTTAAATTGAATTCACAATAGTTTTCAAAATGATCACAACCTCAAACCCTTCCTTAATCCACTCTAAACTCTTTTCTAAATTTAGCTCAGGAGATCTCCTTTAAGAAATCTTTCTTTTATACCAGAGTCAAAACCAATGAAAGCAAAGTGGACTATAATAAAGCAGGGGTTTCATTCATATATAAATGTGTACATTCGTTGGCTTTGCGGTCACCCTGACTATTAAATAAACTCTTGAACTTCACAGTGCAGCTGCCTGGGAGCAGCATCATCTCTCTGATATACGCAATGACTTTTGGAGATGTTTTTAGGCGTTGCTATATAAAGCTTTGAACATTCTGGCACAGTCATTATACAAGTGACTCAGCTGAGACTGAATCACCCTGGTATGTGCAATCGAACTGAATGGATCTATCTTTTGAGTTTGGGATGTTCTTGCAATGTTAATTTTGTACCTATTTGTGGGGTGGTGGTGTGATTTCAACCTTCAGTAATAAGTCAAAATTACCAAGTTTTATGACCTCTTTGACTTCTTTTTTTCTTGATGGGAAAAAGATTTAAATTTAAAAAATTGCAGGGTGTATGTGTATGTGTGATTAACATAATGCCAGCCTGTGGGAGTGTTTTATAAACATTTGTGCGCACAAGCTTTTCTCCTCTTTGAATCCAGAAACACAGAGCTGTTCTGATTTGAGGTGGCTTCTCCTAGACTGTTAATCACACTCCCCCTCCACCTACAGGACTTTGAAGGATTGGCACAGAACCATCTAAAGTAACTTTATGCTAACAAAGAATTTCTCTGAGGGAGGCATCCCTTGATTCACTACTGGGGGTAAATCCACAATCCTCTTGTGCCTCTTCCCAGTCACAAAAGGGAACACTAGCAGGGACCCATGCACAGCTTTCACAAATAATACTACATAAATCTGACAGAGAGGAAACTACTCATACAGTGTATAATTATTCTTTCCATAGTCCTCTAGAATTGTTTCTTCTCATCCATTTTATCCTCATTTTGTCGTACATTCCCCATCATGGTTATTAGGCTTTAAGATACCCTTGACAAATATATAAAGGGCAATACTCTTCACTGGCATCAAATTGTGTTTAGATATTTTGAGTTAGTAGGTAATGTACCAGTAAAAGAATAATTAATTCCTGAAGGACTGAGCACAAAAGCAAGCATACGTTTGTCTGAGAAAGTGAAAAGTTTGACTAAACAAGACGTTTATGAATTATCATGCTGTCATCCAACTGGATCAGTAGCTTTTTTTCATGTTGTTTACTAAACGCCATGCAAATTAAGAAAGAGATGGGTCACACAGTTCCAGAATTAACTAACGATGGTTTGGAGAATTTTTAGTTTCCCATTAATTCAGGCTTTTGGTAATGATGCGGTACAGTCATCATAATGTAAAATGCCATAGTTACAGACTCTCTGGGCTCTTTATATCCTGCATCATATCCTGTAAAGACATCTCCTGTGACTGGATGTGTAGTAACATATCCTCAAGGTGGACTATGTAAAAGTCATGCAGAATAGAGGAATGTCTTATAAAATTTACCTGAGGTGATTCATAAATATAAAGCCGTAATTTTAGAATAGAATTACTGAAATCCATCCAGTAAGACTATTATGTCAGCTATTGGAAATCCAGTTCAAAGATATTATTAGTATGTACTACCCTATGATCTGGGGCAAACTTCTGTTTCTTTAAGGCATGATCAAACAAGATCCAACAGAGTAAGATAAAGATAAACGCTGCTTCCAATGTACCTGGAAGCCAAAACACAAGAAAAAAAACCATTTTGAAGGTTGAAGATATATGAATAGCTTCTCAATTTTATGTCCTTATATACTCCTTCATGTCAAAAATCTTACTGGAATAAGAAGCAGAAGGGTCAAAGGAAAATATGTTTATATGGTACTCTTGGCTCAGCCAGAAACAGATACTACTGAAAATCTGATCCTCTCCAGAACGGCTCTTATGCCGTTTATACCTCTAGTGTGTAGGTGCTCTGACAATCTAGATAAGGTTCAGTCTAGTGTTTCAGGATGGCAGAAATCTGCCTGCACAACATTCACTGTAAGTTTGAGAACATTGTTTGTTTATGGGTCCAGGAAATATAGGAGAGGTTGAGGAGAGCATCTTGCCCATTTCCCTCTGCCATGGGAATCAAGCATTTTTAAAGAAAGCAAGGATGAAGGAAGTCATAGAACTTCAAGAGCTACACACATCACTGCCTCGTATGCATTTAGAAAGTTTCCCCATGAAGTGCCTTTGCCACTAATTCAGTGAATTTGTTTTCCCTATTGAACTTGGAAAATTACTCTTCATCAGAGTCATACTGAGTTTTCTTTTTTGAAAGCAAAACCAAACGAACTGGTGCCTTGCAGAGCATATCTTTAAACTTCCTGTCCATGTTTTTTGATCTGTCTCTATTTGTGGTCATCTTTCAGTGTGACACCCCAATTAGAAACAGCATTCTAATTGTCATTCATTGCTGATAAACCACCAATTACTTCAGCTTTGTCCTAATAGTTCATTAATAGGATCACTACATTTCTGCATTTTTGTCTTTCTTCTAATGTATTTCTAAATCTTTTTGTTTTGTTAAATTTCTCATACCTTGCTAGTTGCAATTACTTTTGCATCTGGTTGTTTCTGATTTTATGCCCAGTTTCCTGTTTCTTCCACACTGATATACTCTATGACTTATGCTTATAGTAATCTCTTGTTTTCACATGTTTATGGTTTTTTATTTCTTAGGATTGTTAGAGAGACATCTTCATTAGTCTGTTACACATGTCCTATTTCTCCTCTGCATCGAGATAGATAGACTGTCATTTTCCTTGTAATACAAGCTTTTCAAAAAACAGTCTTCCCACACTCCTTTGCCTCTTAGATCATCTGCCCAAGAGACCGTATCAACCAGTTCCTTGAGGTTGAAGTGGTTTCATCTTCTCAGCCATTTTGCTGCATTCACTTCTTTTTCTGGTAAAAGTTAGTGCTCATGTTTTAGTGATTGATCACCTTCATCCAGATTTCCTCCTTTTACTTTCTCTTAGAGCAGTACCTCTGTCACTGTAGCATCAAATTGCATGCATTCGCATAAGTGTTAGAGTGGAAGCTTAGAAAAAGGGTGGTTCTTTTCCAGAGCTTTCTCTTGATGCCAGGAACACAAATGGTGAAAATGAACACCTCAAAGTAAAAGAAAGTGAGGTCCTAAACCACACTTAAAGGTAACACAATGCCTTAATAACACTGGTACACTAAATATATAACCACAACAGCAACATAGTTTAGTTATGACCACATAACACAAAGAAGAAAACATTAAGGACAGCAAACACCAACATGGCACACCAAACACTTTGTCCTTCCAGTATCCGAGCCCTCAGAAAGCTGGGAAGCTTCTGCTGCTTGACTCAAACCACTCTTTTATAAAGACATGATGATTCCTGTCATTCTGTTCCTTTTCAGGAAACCTTCCTCTTGCAACTACTCAGACCAGTGAGCACTGGGCTGTTTTCCACAGCCTATCCTTTTTTTTCTGGAGGGAAAGGCCTACTAGAGCACTCTTTCTCTTTTTCACTAAACCAGCAATACATTCTTCACACTGTAAGTAATATTAAAGCTTAAAAATGTAATTTCAGCTTTGATGTCAGTTTATTACATGAAGGCCACAATATTAAAATACCAGTGCCATATGGAGGAAGAAGTTGGGTGATCTGACACTATCACAATCTTTACACAATGGACTTGCATTTAGCTCAGTTTATTCTTGCAAGTTAGGCAGTTCACTACAACTGACTCGTAACAATGCTTCCAGAAAGAAAAGATTTCATAACTCTGTCTTAAACTTCCTGGTGCAATTATACCTCATCAGGTGAATATTTGCAGTGTGGTAAGCGAATATTATTTCCTCTCTCCTTGCACAACAAAAGCCTTGAACACACCACCTAGGAACCTCGTGCTACTTCACTCACCATGAAAGATTACTAGCTACCCAGAAGATGATAAACTGTGAAACCTTACACCTGATCGGTCACTAAATACAATTGTAAAATTACGCTTTATGTTTTGCTCATATTAAAGCAAATCATTACTAGAAACGTTGAAAAAGCTGTAACAGACAAAAATGCAAGAGGATGGGGGGCTGAGAGGGGAGAGAGAAATTTCAGCCCATTTACTATAGTTCTTGTAAGATAAAGACACCCCTAAGTTAGGAATACCATAATTGTAAAAGACTAACAAGGGTGATGTGATGTGATGCCTCTTTGTTATCAAGTGAGATTGCATCAAGAGTAATACCAATGCTGAGACACCTATCTTGTTTTAAACATTAGCACCCAAAATAACCAGTCTTAAAAGGTCATGTTTAGTTAAAAATAGCTTGCTTACGGTTTACATCAAAGTTAATTTACTAACCTTAAAAAAAATAAATGCAAATGTATACAAATAATTTAAGCATCCTGTCAAAGTTCACATACACGCTGCTAGAGCAATGAAAATATTCAAGGTCATATGAAATCTTTCTTAACCATGTACCATCCTGTGGATTATTCTATTAAATATATATATATTGAACCAAAGTGCCTGAGCCCTCCCTTTAGCAATTTCTATCCTTCTTAAAAATCAAACCTATAATTTCCTATTTATAATGTGTTTTTCAGGCCATAACAAAGAAGCATACTGTACCTCTGGTGCTGATGGCTGTTGCCGATGTGGTTGTGCTGGTTGTTAAGGCTACAGTGGTTGTGACTGTTGCAGTGGTAAGGGAGGGGATGACAGTAGTGGGAAGCAAAGTGTTGAAAACATCTGGTGAGTGGAAAAAAAAATATAAAATAAAATCATATCATGCAAACAAAGGAAAACCATAATAGTGGTTGAATTTGTAAATACAAATATGTAGAAAATGATTAAATTAAAACATGATTAACATAAATTATTACAGGTACAACAGCGTACCTTTAAATTCTTGACATTATATCACTCTCAATTTTAATAGTCAATCTTCAAGCATACAGAATTTAAAACACTGTTAAAATGACCAAGTTTCCACAGATCTGGAGAGTGACGGTTTAAGTGACAAGAATCCATTTCTTCACTGAGCCATTTTAAATGTCTCATATAGCAGAAACCATATACGGATGAAACATGCTGTGTCAGAGTGGGAGATGAAAAAAACAACACCGTCATGCTAAAATAAACACACACATGTTAACGAGAAATGGCTGTATGTTAAAACACCCACTTTCAGACAGACTCAATGGAAGGAAAAGGGAGAAAATGCTACTAACTATAAGAGCTGCTTTTTCCGGATTGCTTTTCTTCTTCCCACACATTTGTTTAAGACACAGTTGTCTGCTAAGATCCAGAGCAGAGTATATTTCAAAATCTTTACCCTAAGTAGCAGGCACAGTCATCTTTCAGTCATCCTTAACACTTACAATTTATTTTTAATACACACATCAGTATTTCTCTAAACCAGCTTAGAACTAAAAATCAGAAATGCTAATAATATTACTATTAAAAAAACTGTGATACAAGTCAGAAAAACTGCATAGCCCTGATGACAGCATTCTACAGAACCCTTCAGCTTTTGATCAAGTAAGTGCAAGTATGCCAGCCTTAGGTGTGCCGCTGCTTTGTTGCAGAGGAACCAACAATGTCTGTTGCAAAATGCTCCAGTACAGAGCAGAACAGAAGCAGATGTACAGATAGAAAATACTTTGATTACACTGCCAAAAGCAATAAAGACGAGTATCATTTTGCTTATAAGGTGATTGCAGGTTTTAAAGAACAAACAAAAGCCCTGAAGAGGACTAGGGAAAAGCACTTCCGTGAAGACAGAAAAAGTATCTGACATTTTTCAGATTATTTATACTGAAGGTTTAAAAGGAAAGGACTAGTTTCTCAGGAGTTGATGCTGAGTAACCCTTTCCACACTGATTTCAGTGAAAATATTTCTGAAGGGTGATATTCAGTGCAGTAAAAGAGTAAAAATCTGACCCCTGATCTGTCTTCCCTGGCAGTGGAAAGAAATGCGATTGGTCTCTGAGTACCATTAATTCTGACTGAAATCAATGGAAGCTGAAGTGGCTCAGAGCTTTACAGTATTGAGGCCTACAATGACACATTTCAGACATGGGGTCCGTGAGTTCAGCATTGCATAACTATTCTCCTAAGACTTCAAATTAGCATGCTTACCTTATTTTCATACTGGATGACAGATTATTTTGCCACTTCAAAAGTCTCCTTGTCAGTTAATATCTACAAGTCACCTACAATTTTCTGTGTTCCTCTGGTTTTGATAAACACCAGCACTATTCTCTCTGGAATCTATACTTATGGGATTTTCCACTTTCAAAGCCATCAGAAAACGGCACGAGATCTCTCTTTCATCTGTTGTACACTGATATTTAATCTGTTTCTCAGTACAAAATATTCCCAAGTCAGAAAAATTAAAACAGGCTTTTAAAAACCCCCACAGTGTAGCCATATTAATCACCACAAAAAATGGTAACAGTACCTGCATTGTGAGTACCACAATAATTAAATAGAACTGAGTATAACAAGCATTAGAAATAAATTAGCATATTAAAAAGATACATGTCACATTTATTGATCTATGCAATTGCTTCTCATAAAGGGAAACTCCTTCCCTGATAAGTATCTGCTAAAAGTGAAATCAAACAGAAAAAACCCCACCTACTTCATAAGGAGAGCAAAGCCTTGTTTATTAGGAAAGCTTTACAAATCAGTCTTGTACATAAAACCTAATTAGTGTGACTTATGGTTCCATTAATTACTTTTCTTAAATATGCCATTCACTTAAGACTATGCAATGGTAAGCTAACTGCAACTGGCAAATACAGTTATGGTTTTATGACAGTGCTTTCCATTCTGTGAACACACTGTCTACCTATTTTACCACATAATAGCTTAAATGAGTCACTGGTGAATCTAGAAGTTCACCGCTTTCTGGTTTCTCTTCTGATTGAAGTATTTCCAACAAGATTTGTTATTTTAAAAGAAAGGCTACCTAGGAAACAGACTAGTTAACAAGAACTAGGATATATCAGTGTTTTAATACAGATGTGTTAGATTCATCTTTTCTAATCAGATCAAGAATAATGAAAGCTTGTGCAGAAATTAGTTTCCTGATCAAAGTCACAAACTCTGATGCCAAACATCAAAATGGCAGCTTGTCAGAAGCCTCAAAGAAAAACACAAGTCCTCAAAAGAAATGTAAATACAAGCAGTAGCATTGTCACAAACACAGAAAAAAGTCTGCTTTCTCACAGCATTACAATTACTTGCTCCCAAAGACTACAGTACAAGATAGCAACCAGAAATCAGCAGCCTGAAGAGTGCTGCATTGCCCAAGCAATGAAATCTCAGTCTGCTCTGGACTCTAGAAATGCCTGGTTCCTACCTGCTTAGGTTTGAGGCTCTGCCCGATAGAATCGCTTCTTTAGTGACAGGAGAGGGTGCAAGAGGAATGTGCGTGTAAAGTAACAGAATAGCTCACAGCTCTCCAGACAGCACATTTTGGAACTCTCGGATCAAATGCCATCCTTAAACCCTATTTTGGACAGCCCAAATCTAGGCATAGATTAGCATCCTGAAAAACACCCAAGTCCCATATTCAAAAGACTTACATGTATGGGGCCCCCAGTCCTACTGAGTCTGACAGAAAGGCTCCTTATCTGTTCTTCCAAGCAGATTTATGGATTCTCATAAAAACTTTATTTATCTTTGCTTTGAAAATGCTTTTGCATAAGAGAATGCAGAATATGCACTTCAGAAAAGTGTGCAGTGCCCCTCATTCTCTCATCATGTATTGTAGGTGTAGGAGGTAAGCGGGTTTGGTAGTTCCCCAAATCAGTTGGACTACAAGTATAAGCTGATACTCAACAGCACAGGCTTCTGTTTAGGGAATATGAATCAGTGTGTTTTAAAGAGGGTGTGCTGTTTCATTTGCATGTCAGAAAAGGGAATTACAATTTGACCTGTTTCTAGTCCTGTAGGACTTTTTGGTCATTATTTTTACTGCAGGGTACACGTACCTTATATGACTGGTGAAGCATATATTATGTTATGTTAGGTTATTTTTTCCTCGCTCCTTCCAGTGGTGGGCAGAGACACGGGACAATATGAGCAGACTCAATCTATTAACATGTGGCTTCGCGACTGGTGTCGCCGCCACAACTTTGGGTTCTTTAATCACGGGATGGTCTACAAGGCACCAGGCTTGCTCAAGTCAAATGGGAGCCAGCTTTCTCAAAGGGGGAAGAGGGTCTTTGCCCAGGAGCTTGCGGGGCTCATTGACAGGGCTTTAAACTAGATGTGAAGGGGGAAGGGGAACCTATTGGGCTTGCCAGCGACAGGCTAGGGGATGAAACGCAAGGGTTAGAGGGACTGGGGGCTAGTATGAGCCTTCAGCCTGTTGCCCAGCAGTGTGCCAGGGGCACTGCAGAGAAGTTGACGTCTGGCGGAGGTGAGCCGGAGGCTCCTGAGGTAGTAGGAGCCAACAAAGAAAAGCCCGTGAAACACCTCAACGTAAATGAGGGGTGTTCTGCTATGAAGGTGACGAGGCCGACAGCTCAGATGAGATGCCTCTATACAAACGCACGCAGCATGGGAAACAAACAAGAGGAGTTGGAAGCTATCGTGCTGCTAGAAAGCTACGACCTGATCGCCATTACGGAAACTTGGTGGGATGAATCCCACGACTGGAATGTAGCTATTGATGGCTACAGGCTGTTCAGAAGGGACAGGCGAGGAAGGAGGGGCGGAGGCGTTGCCCTTTACATCAAGAAATCATTACAGTGTGAAGAGATGGCCCTGAAGAATAGCCATGAGAAGGTTGAAAGCTTATGGGTAAGAATCAGAGAGAGAGGCAACAAAGGGAACCTGGTGGTTGGTGTCTACTACAGGCCGCCAGATCAAGAGGAGCTGACGGACGAAACGTTCTTCCTCCAACTCCAGGAGGCTTCGTGCTCGCAGGCTCTCGTCCTGCTGGGGGACTTCATCCACCCTGACATCTGCTGGAAAACCAACACGGCAAGCTGTAGGCAATCCAGCAGGTTTCTTGAATGCATTGAGGACAACTTCTTAAGCCAGGTAATAGACACCCCTACCCGAGGGGATGCGATACTGGACCTGGTGGTCACCAATGCATGTGAGCTCATCGGAAATGGCAAGATCGGAGGCAGCTTGGGTTGCAGTGATCATGCGCTCGTAGAGATCACGCTCCAGAGGGAAATGGGAAGAATGAAGAGTATAGTCAGGACCCTGAATTTTAGAAAAGCAAAATTCCAGCTCCTCAAGGAGATAGTCGGAAGGACTCCCTGGGAAACGGTCCTCAGGGACAGGGGAACAGAACAGAGCTGGCAGATCTTTAAGGATGTGATCCACAGAGCGCAAGAGCTCTCGATCCCCAGGTGTAAGAATTCGGGCAAAGAAGGGGAGAGACCGGCATGGCTGAGATGAGAGATGCTGGTCAAACTAAGGAGGAAGAGGGAACTGCACAGGCAGTGGAAGCAGGGACAGGCATCCTGGGAAGAGTATAGGGACGCGGTCCGGTTGTGTAGGAATGGGGTCAGGAAAGCCAAGGCTCAGCTGGAGCTAAACTTGGCTAGGGATGCAAAGAATAACAAGAAGGGTTTCTACGGGTATATCAGCCAGAAAAAGATGGTTAAAGAAAGCGTACCCCCGCTGATGAGCGAGACTGGCAAGCTGGTAACAGCAGATGAGGAGAAGGCTGAGGTACTCAACAACTTTTTTGCCTCAGTCTTCACTGGGAACCTCTCTCCCCACCCCACCCGAGTTGATGGATGGCATGAGGGGGGCCGGGAGGGCAAAACCCTTCCTGCTGTAGGAGAAGATCAGGTTCATGACCACCTGAGGAACCTGAACGCACATAAGTCCATGGGACCTGATGAGATGCATCCCAGAGTCCTGAGGGAATTGGCCGATGTAGTCGCCAAGCCACTCTCCATGATATTTGAAAAGTCATGGCAGTCAGGTGAAGTCCCTGGGGACTGGAAAAAGGGAAACATTGTGCCCATTTTCAAAGAGGGTAGAAAGGAAGACCCTGGGAACTACCGACCTGTCAGCCTCACCTCTGTGCCTGGGAAGATCATGGAACAGATCCTCCTAGAAGCTATGCTAAGGCACATGGAGGCCAGGGAGATAATTTGAGATAGCCAGCATGACTTCACCAAGGTCAAGTCCTGCCTGACGAACCTAGTGTCTTTCTATGATGGTGTGACAGCATCAGTGGACAAGGGAAAACCAATGTACATCATCTATCTGGACTTCTGCAAAGCCTTTGACACGGTCCCCCACAACATCCTTCTCTCTAAATTGGAGAGCTATGGATTTGATGGGTGGACTGTTCGGTGGATAAGGAACTGGCTGGATGGCCGCATCCAGAGGGTAGTGGTCAACGGCTCACTGTCCGGATGGAGACCGGTGACTAGTGGTGTCCCTCAGGGGTCTGTACTGGGACCGGTGCGGTTTAATATATTCATCAATGACCTAGACAGTGAGATCGAGTGCACCCTCAGCAAGTTTGCAGATGACACCAAGCTGAGTGGTGCAGTTGACACACCAGAAGGACGGATTGTCATCCAGAGAGACCTGGACAGGCTGGAGAGGTGGGCCTGTG
Organism: Gorsachius magnificus; assembly: GCA_034008185.1. Lineage (NCBI taxonomy): Eukaryota > Metazoa > Chordata > Aves > Pelecaniformes > Ardeidae > Gorsachius > Gorsachius magnificus. The sequence goes on along the minus strand of CM067081.1, from coordinate 115,503,137 downwards.
TGAACCTCATGAGGTTCAACAAGGCCAAGTGCAAGGTCATGCACCTGGGTTGGGGTAACCCCCAGTATCAGTACAGGCTGGGGGAAGAAAGGATCGAGAGCAGCCCTGCCGAGAGGGACTTGGGGGTGCTGGTGGATGAAAAGCTGGACATGAGCCGGCAATGTGCGCTGGCAGCCCAGAAGGCCAACCGTACCCTGGGCTGCATCAGGAGAAGCGTGGCCAGCAGGTCGAGGGAGGTGATTCTGCCCCTCTACTCTGCTCTGGTGAGACCTCACCTGGAGTACTGCGTCCAGCTCTGGAGCCCTCAGCACAAGAAGGACATGGAACTGTTGGAGCGGGTCCAGAGGAGGGCTACTAAAATGATCCGAGGGCTGGAGCACCACTCTTATGAGGACAGGCTGAGGGAGTTGGGCTTGTTCAGCCTGGAGAAGAGAAGGCTGCGGGGAGACCTGATTACGGCCTTTCAGTACCTAAAGGGGGCCTATAGGAAAGATGGGGATAATCTTTTTAGTAGGGCCAGCTGTGACAGGACAAGGGGTAATGGTTTTAAACTAAACCAGGGTAGGTTTAGACTGGATATAAGGAGGAAATTCTTTACAACGAGGGTGGTGAAACACTGGAACAGGTTGCCCAGAGAGGTGGTGGAGGCCCCATCCCTGGAAACATTCAAGGACGGGTTGGATCGGGCTCTGAGCAACCTGATCTAGTTAGTGGTGTCCCTGCTCACTGCAGGGGGGTTGGACTAGATGACCTCTAGGGGTCCCTTCCAACCCAAAACATTCTATGATTCTATGATTCTATGTTATCCAGAGCTCCCTGTTGGCAGCTTCTCAGAAACACGCTCTCAAAGGGACGACATAGGTTTGTCCTCTTGAGCTCTCTGTCAAGAATGATCTTAACAGAATGGATTTGGAGATTTCTACCCAAGAAACCTGTGTTGCAGTGAAACTTAATTCCATTTTCTGGCCTTGCAATTTCTGAATTTAGTTGTACACAATGTTCAGCTGAAAACAAATTTTTGTTTATGACTCTCATGCCACTGAATACCAAGGGTCATTATGACCAAGAAACCTTGGAAAGAGTGGAACTTTTTAATTCAAGTAGCCATACCCAAATCAATGCACCAGATTGCTATTTCAATAATACTAAGGTATTAATCCTTAGCCTCCTGTGAAGCAGAAAATAGCTATATTTTGCAGATGGGGAACCGAACAAAATAGAAAAGCCATGCTCAGAGATCTAGAAGTGAAGCAATAATTGTCACCATCAGTTTTGAAACCTCATTCCTAAAATGAATGTTTGTTGACAGACATTCAGTCAAAAATTCAATAATGTATTTGAGTTGGCATTCATTTCATCACCTTGCTACCTCTGAAATACAAACAATTCACAGAGAACTAATTGTATCCATAAAAGTTGTTGGAAATAGAAAAGGGGTTAGACTTCATGCCAAGGGGAGTTACTGACTCCAGTCCCAACTCTTTTTCATGTATGTTCCCACAGGTTGTACAGGTAAGACCTGAACTGGATTTTCAGTGAAAGAGATGGGCTCCTAACCTCTCTCTAGTGGCACAGAGGGGTATGAGCTGAGCCGCAAATGCTCAGTCAAGAACTCTCTTTCCAGAGAGCACCTGACATAACATCACAGTTCAGTGGATGCAGAGAAAAGTATGGGGAAGGTTTTAGAAAGGCATTCTTCATGGCCACCACTGTCTGTTAGGATGCCATCGAGCAACATGAGCACTGGCAAGGTGAAGGCAGGGAGCAGGTAACCTGATGGCTGATTGTGAGCGGACAGTGGAAGAAGGAGGAGCATGCAATGCTTGACTTGGTCTGGAGGCTGCTCTTTAGCAGAGGCACAGATGTAGTCTGTTTACGAGTGGCAGAATAGTGTTGTACAAGATCGGCTCAAAACACTGTCAAGCCCTGCCTGATCAAAATTTCCTGTTCGCTTCTCTTTCTTTCTTGAATTGACACCACATTCTTCTTACTAAGGCAGAAGACATTCATCCATTTAAGTGCAGGGAGCCTGGACAATTTACTCTCACTGCCGATTTGGCCCTAAGCATTTTTACTCTCCATTTCCAAAGAAATGAGAAATGGTTCTGTTTGGTTTAGCGGGCTTATGTGAAAGATAGATCTGACCTATTGAAAATATTTGACTTGTTTGGTAAAAACACAACCGATATTCTGAGATGACTGAGCACAATTCAGACAACAATAGCTGCAGTTGATAAAAATGTAAAGGCTTTTGTTTCAAGCTTGACAAAGGCTGACAGAAAAATTAAAGGACAAAGTGATAATGATGGATGGCCCTTGCTGTATTTTGACTGAGAATGAAAGAAATTTTAAGTGGTAAACTGAACTGAGTGATGACCTACCTGGGAAACAATCTCAGTACCCTGTGCAAAATTTAATCAGTCTGCGGTATGTAGTACTAAATAATTTAGCAAGGTTTTAAATTCAAAGGGAGCTGCATTTAGCCTTACTCCAAGAAAATGGGACTGAACAAAAAGATCATTCAGCTTGAATATCATGTGCCAATAGCTCCTTAGCACTTAGACTGAATGATCATGAAGGCTCACGGACATGAGGTCAAGGGGTTCTTTTTACTAATTGATTCAGATTTATGAAACTCTGAAATGGCAATTATGTGCTTGACATTTTTGCTAGCAAATCAGATGTCATTAAAAAATATCCAAACCCTTTTACAAAAGCTCCATGTAGATCTAGATCCCTAGTTAAAAGCATTAGAGACTTCAGGTAGATGAGTTCATAATGCAAGACCTACAGCTGGGCTCAAATGGCTAGGCAGTTTAGAAAGAAAAGAAAATAAATTCACATAGTCCCATGATTCTAAGACGTTTCATGGAACTATAGATTATGTTAAATGTTAGGAGATGTGGGACAGCTCATTAAAGTCTGATTAAACATAGTTTGGTTGCATAGTCAGAACAAAGGGAAAAAAATCAAGTGTGAAGAGATACCAGGATTTTGATCTCCTTGCTCTTTTTTCCTAAGTTAGGAACTGGGAAGAACAATAATCCTCTCTTCTTACAGAAAGGTTGATAGTTTGGTGCATTTCCTTTTTCCTATTTTGAAAGCAATAGGTTTCAGTAGCAGATAAAGGAGGATGAAGTATTACTAAATTACAGCAAAAAAGACAATGTCTTCTGTTTTCAGAGGCAAGCAAAAAATTGGTATCTACATGTCCCTGGCCCAAATTCTATCCTTAGAAAGTTAAGGATACAACCCAAAAGAATAAACTCCATTTCAAAATTAGTACTTACTATTTGGCAGCATGGTGTCATCCCAAATCACTTAAAAGTTCATCCTTTAAAATGAGGACCTGATATCACCCCATGGCACAAAAAAAGTGATGAATGTGAAAAAACAAGGTGTAGTAGCAAGTTATTTCTGATTATGCCATCTCATTTGACATGGAAATAGGAAGAAAAAGTTAACCGCCCTTAATTATCTTGAAAAATCTCCTCTGTTGAATATCTCATTTATTTTGTGCACCAGAACAACAGCGAGACTCACAAAGATTACGTGTGTGTGCAAGGTTGATTTTCCACCAGGTTCGGCCTGGGACAGGTATGCAAGCTGTCAGAAAACAAGGACCTGTGGCTCTCAGGCAGGTGACAAGAAAGAAGCGATGGGAAGGAAGTGCTTTAATGTGGTAGGAAGGACATGGCAAGGGAGGACAAGTTCTCAGGGCTGAGAGCAGTGACCAGCTCTGCGACTTCCCTCCCCACCTAGGTGCGTCTGCCCATGCTCCGGCCAGCAGTCACACAGTGCTGTGGGTCAGGTGTCCGGGCAGGGATATTTACACAAACCCCACCTCTGTCACCTTCCATGGGGACTCTAACAAGCAGCGCATGCTGGGCAGAGGCAGCCCTCACCCTTCCTCTTGAACCTCTCCCCTTGCACAGAACAGACTTTGGGATTTAGTGGACACTGGGTCTATGCATTTATAATGCTCACGAGTACTTGCTAAAATTCAGAGTAGCAGTAAACACAAAAAAGGGGCAGTTTTCTTTTTTTTTTTCTTTTTCTGGCTAGAAAAACATGACCTTTCTCCACAGCACAGATGTTGCCACAAATACGGCTTTGTCACCTAGAGACTGGAGTAGTTTGTTGCACATGCAGTTCGTGGAGTTGCGCACAAGGACCTGAATCAAGCATTTCACAGGAAAGCATCTAACATGAACATTTACGTACTGCACTAGTGGCTGATAACTTTCAAAATGTAGGGTTTGACCTTTGAAGCCCTCAGTGCTTACTTCAGGGATCATTTTGCTCCCCACACCACTCCACTGAATTTGTGATCAGCAAAAGCACTCCAGCTGCAACTCCCTTGAAACAGAAAGACAAGTTTGCAATGAAGGCCCTGAGATGCTGGAACACGCTCCCATTTCATTGTCCACCAGAATCACTGTTTGTCACCAGTCTATCCATTTAAAAAGCTCACCATTCTTTCAGTGAAGTAGAAGAATAAAAAGTGACATAATGTGGTATCTCACAATTAATTTACCTATTGCTGCTCAGTTTTGGTGGGGCAGAGTATATGAACTACAACATTTGCACTGCAGAAAACAAATATGTTGTAATGCATTATTTCTTAATTTCTAATCATGGTAAACCCAGGTGACACACAGAGAACTTAAAAGGATAAATTTAATAAGATAATAACTTGACCTGATGATTAGATATTGAAGAATATCTTAGTACAAGGAAAATCTAAATTCTCAACTAGGCAAATTCTTTAATAATGAAGAATATGTTTTCAAGTGCGCTAAGTTTTACTTTATTAATGGTTATTAGCGCATTCATTATACGTACCTTAGATTACTCCAAAAGTATACTGTAAGAGATATTTTTTCCCCAAATTACCACAAGTTTTACTTGTAGTTGAAAAAAAGTCTTTTCCCATGTAATAGTAGTAACATTAGTAAAGCCTGTTATTTTAAGGGAGCCATTCTAGCTTGTATAAAAGCCCATCTTTCTAATTAAACTACTTACAAATACTACACTGAAGCTTATGCAACTTGTTTAAAAGAAATTAAGTAAAATTTGTAGACCATGCAATAGGCTAAGAAAAATAATTTTGTAATTCAATATTTTAAATAAAAAGGTAAAGTTTTAGAGCATTGTTTGAGACTTCAGGCTCAAATTAAGTACCTTTACTTATAAAATGCATCTATACATGTCTTGTTGTTGTTCACAACTACATTCACAAATATATATGCAGTTAATGAATGGATGTCCACCCTGAGGTTTTGTAAGATCATTATTTAGACAGTACAGACCAAATGTTAGGGAAAAGGAGTTAGCATTATTCCCGTTTCACAGCTAGGGAAATGAACACAGAAGAATTAAGCTGAATGTCTTACATTTTACAGACTTCTGAGCCTGACAAGGGAGTTCAGCACAGATGTCCCAAGTCCCATTTTAATCCTCTACTCAAAACCCCAAAACAATCAAAAACACAAAAGAAAACAAAAGCTCTCAAAATTTTATTTAAAAAATCAATTGTTCTTATACCTGAAATACCAATTTCATTGCATTCAAGACAAAATGTTACCACAAAAGCCACCAAATGTCTTCTATGAATAAAGCCAGCAAAATTTGCCCCAGAAGTGCAGAATTCTGTCATTATTAATATGGTGTTCTAGGCCTATTGACATTGCTTAAAAATCACATTAAGGCTGTGATGTTCATTTTTATTCCTTTTAAGTAATCAGACAAGCCATACTTCCTTGTTTTTCCAAGCCATAAAATAGGAGTATTCAAAATTAACTGAAATAAAGTACAGTCAGCTGGCCCTTGAAAACCTATAAGGAAAAGTTAATGTATAATACAAATTCAGACACCAGCAGCCTTGAGCAAAGATGACAGCTTTCTCAGAATGACACTTGGCTCTTCTTGTGCAAAAAAAATTCAAAAAGCTCGAGCCAGAACTGCATTAGGAAGAAGAAAGAGGACAATGAGAATTTTCTAAAATTTCCCTATTAAGAAGACAAGTGTTGAAACTAAATGGAGGTAAACAGATTGCTGATCTCTATTTTATTATGGCTCCTACTTTCCTTTGAGAAATTCAGAACAAATAACAAATTCCTTAAACAACTCAAAACTCACTGCAATAATTTTAAGGTTAGTAAAAAGAGATAACAGAGAATGTTATTTATTCTAAATTCCTTTATTTCAAAATAAAATCAAAGGGGTCTAACAATAATCTGAAATGCTTTATCACAGTGGGATAGGTGTATCCCATTGAAAATCACCTTGGGCAAGTTAATGGCATCTCTGCAACCTAAAACATAGTTTATTGCACTTCTTTGCACCATCTTTGACTAATACGCTTGATTCTCACATCCTTATCACCATAGTACAGTACATGAGAAAGGCCCCATCTTTCTAGCTGTCAATCTTCTGTGCTCTGTATTTTTTTTTCCTCAAGAGTTCTATACATGTAGTTGAATTCCCCCCAAGACTCTTTGGCTTTGTATTATACATGACTATGAATGGTGGGACACATGCAATATAGTCAAGACTTAATTTTATTAAAATTACCCAGCTTCTCTTCAGGCAGGCAGACAGACTACTAAGCCATCAAATAGGACAGCTCACCAATGGAATATCACAGTATTTGTTATAAAGAATGCTTGGTCATATCTGCCAATTTATTTGAAACAAAATTAGATACAAAGCAGTGCAAAGAGATTTCAGTTCCTGCTTGTGAATGATGAAAGCCATCCAGAGCTCTCCTCAAACAAGCAGCAAACTAACACTTCAACACGCCAGCCTCCTTCAACTCCTCCCTGCCTCCTACCAATCAAGGATTAGGAAACCTGCAGAAAATATGAAACACAGAAACCACAGAGGGAAAAACAAATCCACTAGTGCAATGACCCACAGCAATATCTAAAGAATAAAAGACTTTACCCAATCCTACTGTTTTACCCTGCCAAACTTTGTTTTTGTCTTTCCTCCTCTCCTTTGGTTCATTTTTTTCTTCACGTGCCATGAGGATTAATATGGGTAGTTTCAGCTGAAAGATATACCCTCCTCAGGCATGAGGTTACCAAGCAAAAGCAATTCTTTTCTTCAAGGGTGTACCTGGGGAGTAAACCAGCTGTGTGGCTACCAATGAAGGAAAAGTAAAGGAAATGCATGTCAAAGTAGATAAAGGAAAAAGAAATAAAAACTTTAATTCTTCTGAATTCAGACTTTCTAACAAAAGAAAAGTAATCCTGACTGAAAATTGTTTGGACCACTCTTCTCACAAATGACACATCACCTTACACTATAACATGAACCCCATCAGTTGTAGCATCTGGAGACGTGTTACCAGGCACCTGCCGGGTAAATTTCTTCTAAAGGGGTTACAGCTCTGTTAGTGCTAGTGAGGGAACCATAACCTTGTGAAAGATGTCAGGGTGTTGTGGGAGATCCTCATATGACACTGGCCATTCCAACCAACTTTATCAACTTTGGTAGATCCATACTCATACTTGCTAACAATGGTTTTTGTGCCCTTTTTTCTCTCTGCAACTTGATAATGGTTTTGAGATATACCTTTATTGTCCTTCTGGATAGTTTTTGCTATCTCTTTCCCTTTCCATGGGAGTCATACAGAAAGACTGATGCAACGAACTTTCTTGAAAGCTGCCAGATCAGTTCTGAATCCTTGAGACAAAGTCAAAGCAATTCACAGTAAGGCATATCAAAATAGAGGAAAAAATAGTTTGTGATTGCCACTTAGAGATTTCCTTTTTGGAGGAGCGGCTAAAGCTGCTTTGGGTCCCACCACAAATTAAAACTGAGCCTATGCTGTGAAGAAAGATGTTATGAAGATTTTAAAATTGTGTTCAGGAAATTTAAATTTTTTGTCAGTTTGATCTGTTCTTTAGTTGGAAGAATACTGAAAACAAGGGAGAGAAAAAAACCTTATTTGCTGTAAGTAAAATACTAATAGAATACAGTAAGAAATATTTTATTGAATATTTTTTCCTTTATACAATATAGAAATGCAGGCTAAGATAAACTCCAGAAAAAGTTCACAAGCCATTAATCATTAAAATAACAAATAGCAAAAATAGAATAATCACAACTAATAATTATTAACATCAACTTATGGATGTTAGAAATATTAATGGTTTGAGACAAGCAAATTTCTCTAAGTGTCTACTTCTCTCTGAGCCTCCATGCTTATCTTCATGTGTGATCAGAGACCTTAGGTATGGAACTTCTCAAAGCTCTCTAAGAAAGATGTACGATTTTTACAGAGGCTTTCCCTTCCCCTCTCAGACTCAGGATGGTGTTTCTAATCTCCCCAAAGCATTTATATCTATCTCAATTTGCTCAGAACCAATGAATTGTTTATAATCTCAGTTGGAACAAAAGATGGTACTGATGTGTCACCAGGCTAGCATCACCAGTTGACATTTTAAGAAATATCACTACATGTGTGTAATTTTCCTTTCATGAATTGAGTGAAAAAGAGAGCAACCCATTCTCAAAAGAAAAGTAAGTTATAGAAGCACCATATGAGAAAGATAGAGACAGGACACCCTTATCTGCATTCCATGCAGCAGCTAATGGTGCAGGAAAGAGTTCAATTTAGAAAATTACTAGGTCACTTTAATAATTTCTTTATGGTTTGAGTTTTGTGAATAATAAATGATTTAGATGGAAGCATAAGATCATTATCAACTGCTAGACTATAACGCTGTCATCGATCTCAAGTGAAATTATTCTTTTAACAGTTATATTTTCTTCATGAAGATTGCATATGATGTTCATAGACATGGTAATTCTACATTCTGACCCCTCAAACAAAAAAGCTCAATTGAAGTAAAGTTCAAGAATGTTAGAGGTATAAGCTTGAAGTCCAGAAAAATTAGAGAGCAAGCTGTGCTACTACAGCACATCAGTGATAATAAACTCAACAGCACCATTTCAGAAATACATGCCACTTAAAATCAGTTAAAATTTCTTCTCAAAAGAGCAACAGAAATATATCTAGTATATTTAGTTCAAGAAGTACTTCATTGTAGATGCTCTACCCATATACAAGCATCCAAAATATTAACTTTATGCAATTATTGTGTATGGAAAAAAAAAGCATTATAATTAAAAACTAACACCCAATCTTTTCCTTTTCAGAAATCACATAGGGAATCCAAATCAAGAACTATCACATTAGCCAATTAAAGCTGTACATAGAAAATGAAATATTTTCAGGTGTTGTGTGTTATTAAAGACATCCAAAACTACAGGACTTTAGAATAAGTACAACTTCTATTCCAAGAGGAATGAGCTATACATTTTAGAATATGTTCTTAAAGAGAGATATTTGCTGCATCCACCAGGAGGGGGAGGGAAATAAAAAAAAAAAAGTAAACCCAGACCAAATTCAGATTTAATTCAACTGCAATACTTTGAATACAAGAATTTCAATGAGTACCCCAGTATGGGGAAAAAAAGAAATTAAAATCTTCCATATGTTATCTAACAAAATCACTTCATTTTAAAAGTTTTCTTTCATCAAAACCAGTATTTTAATGTAAAAATGTAGAGGTGTCAAACAGATTCCCCAAAAGTGTTACTGTGGTTTGGAATGTTATTTTCTTGACCTTTCCAAAATAATTTTGAGCTTATCTGAAAAAAAAATTTGTATCTTATTTTTCTAAAGTCACCATAAATGAAGAAATATCAGTTCACACAACTAACTATAGACCTCACTATTCAAGTATTTATCAACAAAAAGCAATTTCGAAGTAGCTGCCTTGCGAGTGTTCAGGGATAATAGCTGGACAATTCATCCATAAAATTAAGCCACCAATTCCACCATAAGTTTCTTGACAGATTTCTCATACCCCAAAACGTCAACTAAACATTATTCTTCTTTAGTCCAATAATAAAAGCTATATTACACAATGATTTCTTAATTCATCTGATTGTGTAGCATTCATCTGCATTGTGCTTTAAGGTCTGGGCCACCTCCTATAGCGTAACCAAGAGTCCTCTGGAGAAGCTAACTTTAACATTATGATAACGATTTAATAGCTTATACTTGTATGCAAAATCAAAATATTTCAACACAATTTGAAGGACTAAGCTTTGCAGAATAACATATGAATGAAATTCACTGTGTGTTTATAATGCCACCTTTAACAGAGGGTTATAATGAGTTACTTACTTAGACCTGCCACAGTGAAACCTCACTGCCCCACACCTCAGCTTTTGCAAGAAAACCACCCAGCTGCTGTGGATTTCAAAAGATATGAAGATGACAATAAAAGATCTCTTCCTGGATAAGTTACTAGACCTGTTTGTTCATTTTTGTTTGTGTGTGTATGCATGCATGCATAACAGGGAAGAGGAAGAGAGAAAAAGAAAAAAGGAGATGGTTTGGGGCAAAGGAAGGCTTTTGAGAAGGAGAAAGTCTTCAAGAGCATTCTTTTATTTATTTATTTTTCAGCTGAAAGCTCAGGCTCCTCTGTCTGTGAGTTGTCTTCTGTACTTTTTTATGTTATTTTTACTTTTTATAAGATGGGAATAGGAGAGACTTTCCACCTCTGTTTGAAGGACTCAAAACTGATACGCCCTCTTTCTTTTAATTCAAATACAGATATAAAAAAAGCCCTCAAAACTTAAAAGCACAGGTATTCATACGCACAGAATTTCAAATGAAGTCCTAAGCATATATTGTTGATGTGCTTTGATTGCTGTAAGGGCAAGGCTGGGTTTTTTTGGTTTTGTTTTGTTTTTGTTTTTTTTTTTTACTAAAAACACCCTCTATTGTAGCTGTACGTGTTATTATTGTTCCATTACACCACAGGTCTGCTCAATTCTCTTTTTGGAAAGCCCAAGCTTTGTTCACTCAAAGGATAGGATTATCTCATAGGCAAAGAAAGTATTTTCCCTGAGATGTTTCAACTCAGGAACTATAAAGGAGGAAAGTTTAGAAATTGTCCAGCTACCTCAATGTCTAGGGTCTTAACGCCAAAATAGAGGGCAACTAGATTACTGATAAGCATGCTGCTCCACATGGATGCTGCTTCCTTTCTTTCCCTTCCCACCTCCACCCTGCCCCATTTTTTGTGTGCTTTTTAATATATTTTTATGAGGGCAAGGTGTCAAAAAACAGTGCACAAGATTTATCAGTGGCCTGTAGTGAAAATATTTGCAAACCAGAAGATCTATTGCCTACCTGATATGCTCAGTTTTCGAAGAGAACAGGAAAAAATCTCACCTCTTCAATTTTATTTCAAATTACTGTTCTACTCAGTTTTTACTTTCATAGAGTGAGAGATGTGGACAAATGAGTTACAGAAATAAAGGAGGAGAGGGGCCCCTATGAGAACATCAGGACAGAAACAAAACATAATAAAAATATGATAGCGGGTGAATGAGCAGACAAAGATAAAGGAATCTAGAACAGATAGAAGTAATGGAATCTGTTTCATTTCAGATGTGCTTTGGATTCCACAGAGTTTCTACTAATTTAAAAAGAAACTTGTATAGAATTAAAAGTTCACAGTGCTGGAAATATGGGGGGGCCACAGAAGGTGAACCTCTATAAATGAATTTGGAGGCAGAAGTTAATAAACTAAGGTGACCAGTGCAAATTTGGAATAGTGCTGTTCCAGGTATGGAGACCAGTCAATCACAGAGATTTACTACTAGACCAAAAATGAAGAAAAAGGTGAAAAAGAGACCACGAAAGAAGGAGAGTGGATAGAAGGGACAGGAATCCAGGAAATGCAGAGATCATAATTAGTGATAAATTGAGAGTGAGGTGGAAATACTTGAGAATCTATTGAAGGGAAGCAGCATGAAAATAAAAGTGGATTTAACTGTGTACTTACAGCACAAACAGCAAAAGAGGCCAAATAGATTGGAAAGTTTGGAAGTGAAGAGATCAAGCAGCAGGCTTAAACAAACAAAAGAGAATACTTTTCCCTCAAAGCACATAACTCAATTCAGAAACTTGTTGCCACAGGTTATTGTGAAAGCTAAGATGATAAATGTTTTGAAATGGGACAGGACAATCAGGTGGAAGATAAATACATTATAGTCCAAAGGAAAGGTGTAGTGGGACCTTTGGTCTTAGACGTTGTAGGAGATCTTTTGTTTGAAAGTACATTTCAAAACACTAACGAGGATGTAATTCGGTCTTTCAGTTGCCTTTATTTGCAAAAAACAGCTTGCCCAAGGAAAAGGTATAAAAAATAATTGTGAGCTTGAAGTCAAGGGAATATGTTATCCCACTTTTTATTCTCCAGAGATATTGAGTTACTGGCTTAATTGCTTTCTACTGTATGTATAATTGTGGCAGTAAGAACTACCTTGACCATCCACAGCTGCTGATCCATGTTAATTTCCATATTGCTTTGATAGATAATTGACACATGACACACTATAGCTCTGAATATTTCAACTAATTGAATGTGTGTCTTTAGATTGGGAAATCAGGATAATTCACCAAGGTACTTTATTTCAAAGAACTCTGCAAATTATCAAATGCTACTGTTTCCATTAAGAAGATGTCCCAATGATGTGGACTTCTGTCACACACTCAGCGTGATGTTGAACTAAGTCTTCAGCAGTGACATCCAGAGCTTACGAGCTACCGCTACATAAATAATAGCTGTGTCTTCAGTTTGATTATGATGGACCACCTCCTTTCTCAACTCCAGCTAAATCAATGCAGTTATTACCTAAGCTTTGCAAATAGAATCTATGTTTTTGGGTTGAGCATCATGAGTTTGACAGTTAGCTCTCTTTACTGATGATTAACGACTACTATTTGGACAAAGGTAAACAAAAATTCTTAATAAATTAGAAGAGAGTGAAAATTGCCTGGGGCCCATTACCAAAGAAAGGTGTAATATATCTAGCCAGAATGTGCACTTCTAAAGCACTAAGCTCACCAATTAGAATACAGAAATGGCAACAGCTACAGGCATTAAAGGTTGTGCCTTTGTTACTGCATGAGACAAATGTTTGAGCAAACTACATGTCTTGCCTTTGTACTGCTGCCTATAAACTTGGACTTTGTTCCCACCCTCCTGCTTCATGAAGTGTTTTCTTGACATTTATTATTAATAATAAAAGTTAAGAAAAATGAAAGTAGTAGCCGTATTGATTCAGAAAAGCAGCATGAGAATATTTAATAGTCCATGCCTTTTATCTAATTCAAATATATTCAATTTCTCTGAAGTCTGATTTCTTTAATTATACTACAAATCTAAAAAGACTTTTTATGTTATTGGATACTAATTATATTAGACAGATTGCCATTCATCTGCTTATAGCAATATTTATTTCCACTGCTATCACTTAACATCAAAACAGTATTACCTCATCACCATTTACAGTGGAAAAATTACTACTGTATAATTTCTGTATAATTTTGTGTCTGGGTTGGTCCACTTAAAGGCATGAGACACTCTTTGCTTGGTTTGTATAATTAATATGTATAAATACTCTGCTTAACCTTAATCTCTAATTATGATAAACTATACCTTCCATTTTTAGGCTTCTCTCTATGCTAAAGCTGTCTAAATCTCCTCCAAGTTAGGATGATAACTTCAGAAATTGAGAGAATTAGTAGACTGAGTCCCACTGAGAGGGGGATTTCACAGGGGAAAAAAAGGAATAGAAGCCAGATGAAACTTTTACAACCTTGATAAACAGAAAGACAGAATATCTGTTGAAGTAGAAGTGAAAAAGGGAAAAAATGTAGAGGAAATCACAGTATGATAAGGAAAGAAAAGCTGTAAATCAGGTTGCACTCCCCTGCCTCTGCAGAGGATACCTTCCATTGATTCCCGTGCCTTCACACACAAGCCTGCACTGAAAATCTGAATCAGCCACAGTATCTCTCTAAACATGGGCATGTGATTATTCTCTTTCTCCATCACTGCAACTTGTCTGGACTTGAGGGTTTCCTAGAAAAACTATTTGCTGTTTAGCAACTGTGGAGCTGGGCTTCCAGAGGCTCCATTAAAACAGTGGCTACTAGCACTCAGGGCATTTATGCCTTACTCCTTGCAGAACTGGTGGGTCACTTTTCCTGGACCTTACCTCCTTGAGCTGCAATTTAAAAGAATCTCTTGTGAAAAGACTCTCTCCACATGCAGGTTCCTCCCCTCTCCTCTCCCACATCTTTGTCAATGTACCTCCCCTTATGATCCTAACATTCAAGGTGAGAAGGCATACTTATATGTTAAGTCAGCTGTAACAGCAGAGTAGGACAAAAAAAAAAATTACATCAACACTTTAGGCACAGGGGAAGGGATGAGAAATCAAAGGCTGCTCCCAGATATATTTCGGAAGATATAGAAAAAAAAATCCTCTATTAAATGGAAGAATGCATCTGAGAAAATGATAAATAGTAGGTTTGCTAGTCCCCAGAGAGAGAGAGAGAATATTGTCTAATTTTGGGAGGATTATGTTTCGCTAGAGACATCTGCAAATGTAATGAGATAAAGAAGGGGTAAGACACTGCTTAAATTGATCTACACAACTGATTGCGCCACACTTGATAAAATAATTGTGTCAGTCTCTTCTGTACTTAAAATAAACTTAATTCTCTGAAACGCAGTAAGTTGTTAAGCACTAAACATCATCACATATTCTGTCACACTACTCTCATTGTTTCAGAAACCTTGGAAGCACCTGACATTTACCTTCTCTAGTTCTAACACTGGAATTGCAGAAATGCAATTAGGAAAACTCTGGTACTCATAACAGAAAAGGTCAGCAATGTGCAAGCTAAACCTGATAACATGCCTAATGTGCTGCCAAACATAACAGAATGCCTTCCTGATAATGAATGATTTTACAGACTGCCATGAAGTTGTTGCAAGATAATCAGATCAACAGGGGGCATGCCACTATGAGAAAGACACATCAAGAGATCGGGAAACATTCTTTGATAGAGGTATATTGCAAAGTCACCACTGATGGAAAAATCTACCATTATTAAAAGCCATGTTTCAGAAACAGTCAAATAAATAAATTGGGCAGAAAACACAAATGACAGAAGTTTCAACATCTGGTAAGCGCAGAAGCCCTTACCTTATCAAAAGCAGTCCACTTCGTGCCTGCAGCCAACAACAAATAGAACACCACCTCCAGGATGTAAAAGACTTTTTTTTTTTCTTTTTCTTTTCTTACAGTAATCAATGTAAGTAGAGGTTAGAGGGTTTAGTTTTTCTGTTTGTCTTTAATACAGAAATACTCACGCAGCAGTACAGGCTCTGTGTTCCTCATGCAAAGACCTCCTCCTTACTTGGGCCACTAATCCTACATAAACTAATAGTGAACTTTAAGAAAAATGAAAAGTAATCTAAGGGGTTCTTTTGATAAATGACATTTCATCAACAGTACCAAAAATAGCTAATTACTGAAAACTGAAAGTAGCACTTATTAAAAGTTTTCTGCCAAATACCTAACGGCAGGTTAAACCTTTAGTGGAAAATGTTTTTGAGACCTTACAAACACCAAAAACATATACATTTGTTATATCTGAATTCATCATAAGCAAATAAAACCTATATAGTTTGTATGTCTATTTACAGACTATAATTTGTATTAGATTGTTTGATTTTATTTTGTCCTAGTTATAAGAAGTTGCAATTTTTTTAAAGCTAGAGGAAAAAAAAGTACTGTCATGAACTACAGTGGAGATTTCGTCTCTGAAGTCACTTAGGTTAAAATTCAAATTACAGAACGCATAATCTTCCAGAAATTATCACATATATGTCTGTGATAAGAGAACATTATGTTTTGAGACTGCTACATCCATATTGTAAAGCTGTATTAAAGGCAAATGCTAACTTTGTATTATAGTTTCTCCTGAAGTTACCTGAGTTACATCAATCTATTTCATGATCAATGTAAAAGACAGCTATTCTTTTCATGTGACACATATTGTTGGCTAATTAATTCAGGAAAACAAATCAACTGTCATTTAATGTGAACCTTCCTGGGTTTTGATTTTATTGGAAGAATTATCATGAATTTAGGACATGACATTTTTCTGAGGTTTGACTGTAACGATAGGCCAGGTGATGATCAGCTAACTTGTATAAGCTGAATTTTCTCAGTAGCAGACTATAACTCATATAAAGAAAAGTGTCTGATGTCCTGTCTTTGGTGGTCTGTAAAAAACTAAACAAAAAACCTGAAGCACCCATCTGTCTGGTATTTCCATTTTTCCCTTCATATATGCTTTTGTAGCCAGCTTTATCTGAACAGCATGTGCCTGAGGCAAGTTTTTATAAAACAGTACCAACATACTGCAAAACATTTTTACAAGTGCTTACTTTGCAAAAAGTTCACAACATAAGTGAATATATTCTGTTAAAACTGTATGAAGAGAGGCATGCCAATAAAAGGAAGTAAACACACGCCCCATAACTAGATGACAACATCAATAAAAGTGCAATTATACTTCCAGTTTTTTCTTGCTATTCTTCCGGTAATGATTGCAAGCAGCTAACTGTATTTTCTTGAAATGCTAGATATACATAACATGCACCAAAAGAACTAATGAGAACACACTCACCATGTACTATCAGGACATATTCTGTGCTGTTTCGGCCAATAGGATTTTTTGCTTCACATCGGTATGTGCCATTGTCTGTTTTGTTTAGGAAACTGATGCTTAGGACCCTGCCGTTGACAACCATTCTCTCTGGATCTGGTAGTTCTCCACCATCCTTTGTCCACAGTACTGGTTCTGGCCTGTTGGATCCAAAGCAATGCAACTAATCAGATACAAGAAGCATGCACATGCAACATATACATCAGAAACAGTAGCAGCAGAAACTTATGAATAGTAACCTGCCATCAAAGACTATTCAATGATCATTTGAGTTACTGGATATAATGAACTGTCACTATTACAAACTCACCATCCTGGATGGGAACTACTAAAGAAAGTGAAAGAACAAGCAGGGAAAAGACGAGAAACAAAAAAGGAAACAGAATGGCACTGGAACAGGCCAAAATCTTTCCTAAATTAAAAAATGGTTTCAGGGCCCACAGCTCAGCAATATGCTTGGCAAGTTAAGGGAAAACAGCTTTCCGTTTGTGTGATGAGCAATATGGTCCTGTGCAGCTGACAGGCATCAGAAATCATGCAAGCAGGCTGAGGTAGGTGTAAGTGGTTTGTAAATGGATTCTGAAATTATTTAGGCCATTCATATTCACAAGTGCACTTGCATGCGCTGAGTGTTTTTCCTGAACCAGGCACATCAGTCTCAAAGTAGCACATCTTAACACACAATGTAAATTTGTTTCTGCTGCTGCATTGTGTCACAGCCCATCCCTTTTTCCACCCTTTCTGCATCCTTCCCTCAAATAATTGCTTGTTACACGTTATCACAAGCAATACAGGATTTGACCTGAAATCCTGGATTTCCTTCTTGTGCGAAACCTTCCCTCTTGTTCCTCATGAACTTGCATCAAACAGGCCAAAGGCATAGCACTGACAGCAATAACCCCCTAGGCAAGTTATGGGCACCGCAGAGAAGGGAACTGACCGTCTTGGAGATCCACATTTACCTTCCAACTGGCAAGTGATACCTAACTCTTTCCTAAAGACCTCAAGAAGCTCCACAGTTCATGAGATTTGCCTAACAGACAGCAGGATGCATTTAGTACTGATACGCAGTCTTTACTTGCATGTAACAAGATCTACTTTCAAATTTACATGAGGGAAATCGCCAAAAAGACAGGTCCGTGACTGGGACTGAAAAGTTGGTTCACTGAATCTTGACTATCTCACAGACAGAACATCTCAGGTCCTTAGATACTAGTCACTAAAGCAAGGCACATACAGCCTGGGGATTCATTACTTGTATCTGGTGGCTTTGTACACTATAATCCAAATCTCAATCCCTTCCTTTTGGGTACACTACTTAAGTAATTTCAGTCAGAAGCAGTTCTAGATTTGCACATATATTTGGTAGGAGAATGTTACATTGTATTTTCCTATTGAAGTAGGCAGCTGTATGACTAAGTAATAAAACAAAATATAAAGCACTGTTATAAAATCAGCAGATGCTAAATTAGTCACTAGTTTTACTCAATAAATACTTAATTTCATTCATTTAAGCAGGTGTATAAAGCTTATTAAACATAATGAGTGTTAAGAATAAGAGTTAAACCTAAACACCTAAGGAGAGACATTTTGCCAAAATGTGGCCTCATGCACAGAAAAATAGCCCTAATGACTGCAATGACATGATTTTCTTTTAAGGTAGGCAAGACATGTAAACAAAGTGAATTTTTCAGAAATGCACTTACTGCTATAGAATTTATATTACTTTTTAAAGTAAAAATACCATAACTTACGTTTTTCTTGAAAAATAACAGATATTTATACACACATTTGTAATATTTGGATGACACCAATTGTTGATCTTGTCACCTAGACTGGCTGTTCTCTGTAGTTATGATTTTTTTAGCAAATCATATACTCAGGGAATAAAACAAGATTCACATAATTTTAAACCAAAGATTAAGAACTGTCGGTGTAATGAGCCTTATTTATACCTTACCATAAATATGTCTTAATACTCTTCCTAAGTGCACTTTCAGGAACCGGTATCTAAATACACATGGCACACAATATACACAGTTCCTTTCTGCTTAATGCGAGCAGGGAATCTAGATGTCCATGCTGTTGTGGAAACATTGCCCTACAGAGTTCACATCATTACTGTGCAATTTGCTTTGATATGTTAAGGTGGATTTGTTCAATTTTCTAGAAAACTCCTCATTGTTTCCCATTTACCAGCTTACTGTGAATCTGTAATCCCAGGAGTGAAAACTCTGAAACACTTCTGCTACAGTGTGCACCATTACCTTCATAAATGGCATGTTAAAGCAACTTCTGTGCAGCAGTAATTTATGGAACTTACATTTTAAATTGAAATTAGATGGTGTATCCTAGGGGAAAATCCATAGGATAACAAATAAGTGTGGAATGGAGCCTTAGATATAAATTATTCAGAAAGCTTTGTCACATTGTAATATACCAACTCTGGTCTTATACAGAGTGCTTAGCTATGGCTGTAAAACGATGGTGGCAGACAAAATCACAGCTTAGAGAGAGGCAGATCTGCATACTCTGGGTGTTGGAGAAGCTGCTAATTAACAGTTAATATTAAGCCATCCTGTGCTGGCTTTAGTGGCAGCAGCAGAGCAATTCCTGGGCAACCAGCCCACGGTCAACACATCATGGTGGCCGGGCACTTACTCCATCTCGCTGCTCTCAGGGAGGATGGTGCCTAAAGCAGCAATTCTGTCAAAGCCACAAAATTAAATTTTGCCTGCACTGCTGTGAAGCTTTGAGACAGTCTGGTCTAAACAATTGATTAGTTAGGCAGAAGCAAGCTAAGAACATGAGACATGCTCACGCACCCAGACCAGCATGCTGATGCAGTCAGCGACAAGGCGAGCAACTGTTTAAGGGAAGGATGTGAGTGTGACCATTTTCTGTGGTCTGTTCCCCCTGTACTCTGTGAGCTTCCACAATCATTCTGTTGGGCATGTTGGAGGGCACATGTCTTGTTCTCTTTTGTATCTACTTAGTATTTAGTCTTGTTGCCTATGAATATCTCTAATATCTTTTTGAAACTACTTATACTGTCTGTCAACCAAGCCTCCTGTGGCAATGAACTCTGGAAGTTCCCTACCCACTGTGCAAAAACGTATTTACTTTTATCTGTCTTACACTGATCTCCTAGCAGTGGCAATGAATATTGCAGGATATGGTAAGTAATGCTTCTGCATATCATAACCTTGTTATAAGGTACAATAGCCTCGTACTTAGTAGGCCTTTCTCTCTCCCTCTTTCTCTGTTTGCTTGCATTTGATACCTTCTGAGATTACTGTCGGGGGAAAAAAAATCACAAGAAAAAAAGGTAAAGGAACCATAAATTTAGAGCATATTGGTTATTCCTTGATAATTGCTTTAGTACCTTCGTTGTTCAAAGCACAAATGCAGCTGAAACACTGATGGGGAAGCTTTCTTTCCATGACACAAGGCACAGAAAAGTGTGAATTCCCCATAGCTTATCCTATTGAAACATATTCATGGGTGCAATCGAGACAGGGGTTCTTTCTCTTACCCCAAATTTTGAAAGGGTTCTGGCTCAACTGGGGGATATTTAGGTTTAACACTCTAAAATACCCAGCAAATATGTACACCCCTAATATTGCACATTTTTCTCCATTGCATACGTCTCCAATAATGCAGAATATCAGCTTTTCTTCACATACTAAAGAGTTGCCATAACGCTACCTGTTACTGTGTGGACTGGAACAGGGTACCCCTGTGCCTTGCATTTGTGCTTACTTCAAGTTGAATCACACTTACCAGTTTTTCTCAGACAATCCTGAAAACTGAAGCACAGTAGCTATAAAGTCAGAATGAGCCCTGTGGCCACTAATGCAATTACATGTTACTATGTTCACACATTCCATGGTGCAAACAAGCTCGCTGACCAGCTCAGTCCTAACAGGAGCATGCAGACTGCTAGTACCAATGCAGTCACCCAAAGAACAAGTCCATCCTCCCTTTTTTTGCCATCTTGGGTGAGAGGTGCTTTTCTATATCCCTGTTTTAATCCCTCCCATGTGGATGCAGTTAAGCGGAAATGAGCTGTGCTACCACTGAGACACTTCATTGGGTTGAGGGAAGTAGCAGAGCTGAAGCACCAAGATGCTTTTTTCTTCCCCAAAACACAGCTCTGCTTCTGGCTTACCTATTCTAATTTGCTTCCAGTGTGACATCTTAAAAAAAACCAAACACAAATAAATTAAGCAAGCTGTACAGAAGAAATTCTTTCAATGACACAGCTCAGCTGTGATAGCCCATGCTATTTCTTTGGCTGGTATGTATTGCTTTTACCGATTTTGCTTTGCACACACCTGCCCACAGCGGTGGTATCAGGACTGTGTTAAACTGAAAGAAGCCAGAGATACCAACTGCAAGCATTACATCCTGAACTATGACCAATGACTTCTCTGCCAGACCCCCAAAAGAAATTTGGACTCTACTCTCTCTAAAGAACTGCTAAATGGTCTTAGAATTGCTAAATGGTATAATTTGTGTTTAATTCTACTAGAAAGGCCCAGAAGCTTTCAGTAACTGATTTGCAAGAGGGAACTGGTTTTTTTGTACAAAAAATTATTTTGTTAACTGTCTTCATGCCTCAAAACTTGACATAAAAAGCATCAGAATTTGGTATTCATTCCCAGACAAGCTGAAAAGGGACAGCAATGAGGATACTTTTGTTGGTTTTTTTTTTGTATCATGTTCCAGGATGATTCATGTTTTATACTGTGGAACAGGAGCTTTCTTGCAAGTAACTTAACAAGGAAGTTGTAAATAAAGCAAAATTATTTTCTAATCCTGAGGCTAAGAAACCTTTTCTTCCAAAATAAGTCAACAAGGAAGCTAAGGGAGAACTAGAATGTGTTGGGGGGGAAAAAAAAAAAGTTTTAAAAACCAGTCAGATTTGATTAGAAAAGAACACTTGGGCACAGACTTACCTTTTCAACAAGTATTTATGTAACATGAAAGTCAACAGTTTTCAGTCCACATTAATATTTTTTATAATCTAGGCTTTTAAAAGTTACACAGTAGCATTTTAAAACAAGTTCGTTAATTTTCCATCCCTTTCTCCATCCTTAACCAAAGGACTGTGATGTTTCAGTGCTTTTCTATAATCCTCCTTCCTAGTGATATCCGTATCTAACAGTTATTTATCTTAACTTAGCCTTCATTTAAAAATGATACATAGATCTGTTTTATCACTTCTTCTTTCTGAACAAAGTGAATTTAAGCAATGCAATCCATTCTCACTTGAAAGTTCTTGGCTCTATTCATTTTTGTTGCCCTTTTCTGATTTTTGTGTACAGAAAGGTCATGTACAAAGTGTTCTTCATTGAGACCTTAGTAAACGACACTCAGATAACTTACTGGCTCATAACACTAGCACAGGATAACCTTTTAATTTATGTGAGATCACAGTCACCACCCCCACGCCCCCCTGCAAAACAACAACAACAACAACAAGAAAACAGTGCCAGCTTTTTACATACTCAGTCTCACTGAGGATATTATCACCCATCTGGGTATCTAAGCATCCTGTCAAAAATTTGTAGCCACTGTGGATAAAAATAAGAAAGATGGAAGAAGGATTTGTGGAACACTAACGAGACAAGTAATTTCATTATTTTGAGTATGGTCCTCTTGAAGATTGCCTTTTACTTCTCCAAACAGGGGCACACTTGTATTCCCTGAAGTCCATAAAAACATAATCTAGTGGAAATGCTCAAATGAGTAATGGAAAAGGTATCACCACATTTATCAGAGCATTTTTTGTTGAAAACCTGGTGCAGTGTTAAAAGTCATCTAAGGGAATGATTGCTTCATTAATTTGAAACTTATAGAGTTTCTCTGTATTGAGAATCTGGATTTTTAGCTTTGTCAATTAATCATCCAGTTGAAAGTTGAAATCCTGAGGGAACTTCTTGTTTATATAAAGTCTCAGTCTGATGAGTCATAGTGGGATGAACATTGGTTTGGGAGCATTTAATCTGTCAAACCCAGCAATATCTGCAGTCACTAGCCTTTCCTAAAAGGTTTTTATTTTATGAGATAAGAACTTCCTGTGATTTTGTAGTTCTGCAAAACTTGAGTAAACTTCATAGAGTGTTTTTCTTCCCAGAAGAATTAGTCAAGAATATCCTAAGTACCTTTTATGAAGTTCTATTTTTTTAAGAAGGAAGTTTTTAACATGGGAATTGACTATTATATATGTCTACACTTTTCTCTTTTAAGCATCTCAGCAGATATAATGTAGTTTAAGAATATTTATGATGCCCTATGTCAATGTTTTTAAAATGGTTAAGAATTATATTACCAACATATGCTAAAAATGAGGTGGCAACAAAATATAGACTTCTACTTTTTATATAATAAAAATTTGACAGAAATTCACAGCTGTAAAGACAACAGGAACAACAAGAAATGTTGATGA
The DNA here is from genome assembly GCA_034008185.1 of Gorsachius magnificus. Lineage (NCBI taxonomy): Eukaryota > Metazoa > Chordata > Aves > Pelecaniformes > Ardeidae > Gorsachius > Gorsachius magnificus. Next base: position 115,480,056 of record CM067081.1, on the reverse strand, counting down.
CAGTTGCAGTGTATTATGCCTTTGAAAAAGTGGCTTAAACAATAAACTTAAAAGAGATGACAGGAATCTCAAACAGTGTTAGTATTCACCATATACAGAAAAAAATACCAAACACCAAAAATAGAAAAAAAAAAGCAGAAAAGGGAAGAAAATAAACAAACCAAACAAAAAAACCTGAACCTTCATCCCTTATTGTCTGTCCTGGATACAGATAAAGCCTTTCTTTTGTCCATCACAAGTGCACTTGGGTGACAGGCCTCCCTGCCTGTAGCTTGCTTTGGATAAATCAGGCAGTCCTTTCACCTTCAGATTGGCTCACTGGATTACAGATGCTAACCATGTTGATATGATAGACTAAATTTGCAGCTGAAAGTCCTTAGCTCTCAGCAGCCTGTGATAGCAACTGATTAAAGTGACTCAAGAAGAGTCTTTTCAAAGCAAAGGTATTTATTCTTTTACCCAGAGATACAAAGTAGAGATTGCTAAGAGGTAAAAGAAGAATTTTTCACAATCATATTTCCCTCTGTCTACACCCTAATCTTTCCTTGCAACCATTTTTAAGGTTTCTTTCAGGTCAGTTAATACCTACCTTTGCCTATAAGAACCTTACTGTTGTCTTGCTGCAATAATTCTCTTTCCTTCTATATCTCCCTCTCATCAGGCCGATAACCCACTCCCCTTTATCCTTTAGTATCTTTAGAGTCTAGGACTCCTTTTGACCTAAGGCTTTCAGCCCTTAACACAGCTGTGTAATGCTGCTGGTTTCTGCCTGGACAGCTTTTTCCCAGTTGATCACTAACCCATTATACTGTTAACTTCTTTGCAACTATTTAGCTGTAGTTTTTCCCTTTGCCTTTTGTGCATTTCTTGTGGGTTCCACCCCCCACCCCCCCTTAAGTGTTTTGTTATGTTAGTTATTTTCAAGAAGGCAGGGCAATACCAAACAAATACACTGAAAAGTGCATACATATATATATATATATGTATGTATACATGAAGTTTCTTACCTAATTTCAGTATTATTCACAGTCTTCCCAAAGAAGTATAAAAAAACCTGCTATGGATAACATTTTGGAGATTGGCTTTCTCATCACAGTTGTGAGAGAGATCAACAAGAGAACTTATGTGAAATCAGAAGACACCTTATCAGTGAAGTGCATCAGAAATATCCCTTGCATTTCACTACTGTAAGCAGCAGGGAGGGTAGAAATGGACAAAAAGATTGTCTCAAAAAACTCCTAACTTTGTGAAGGAGATGCCATAGGAATGTAGTCTAGAATTTGATTTAAATAAAGTCAAAATCCATTGCCAGATGAAGGCAGATGTGGGGGAGTCCCCTAAGCTTGTTCATGAAGTACCATCCTCCCTAAGGTAAGTTTAATGTGGGAGGAAAAAGAAGGCACCGAACTGGTGTGCTCACTGCTGTGGGTGATCCACTGTCTCCTCAAGATCCACATTAGGAGTGAAAAAAACAGGTTAGAGAATTATCATTCTTTATCAATAGTCACTCTGTGGGTGTTGGAGCAGCAGTACTTTTCAGGGTTAAGTTTGGTTGTGCTGGCATTGCCAGCCCTTCAGCTTTGAAGGAAATGCAAAACCAGAAAGCTCACAAATGTACAGTGTGGCCGATGGGTCAATGTCAGAAAAACCTTTGTCGTTATATGGTGCAATATATCAAAACTGAGGTCAAGTCAGCAGATTTTCTCAGTAGTGGAATACATACGAACCCAACACTGTAGTATGTGATCACAGTTACTTACTTAAGTGATTTCTTATGACCCCAATACCAGAGCATGTAAATGGCCAACTCAGAATAAATGCAGAGAGACATGAAATCAAACTGTGCACAGTTGGTTGCTAACGCCATTTATCACCCCAAGTACCTCTAACTATTCAGAGTCAGGAAAACACTTACCTAAAAATGCATCTTTTTAAAAACTGTTCTTGTTACAAATATTTCTAAAAAAATACTATAATCATTCAGGTTATATGTTTTGTTTTGCCACTTGCAGCAGTGCTGCTCCTAATGTTACTCATTTCTTTTAACGGTTTTATCTGAACATCTTATCTGCTCTCCTCTTCTCTATCAGAAGGAATTACCTTTTTGTCTTAAGAATTATTAAACTCACCTTGCAGTGAAATTACCATTGCATGCCATAAAAACCCCATGCTAACCTCTTAAAAATGTCACCTGTCTTTAAAGAATGCAGTCAGGCTGTTTTGCCTTAGATTTTTTAATAAGTCCTGAAGGAGACCTCTGTTAGAAGTTCCTCTATGTGGTCATAATAAACTAGAAAAAATAAAAGCCATTCTAAGCAAGACTGTCCTCTTGATCTCGAAGAGAAATAGTCTATTTCATATTTCTCAACTTTATTGATCATTTCCCCTTCGCTCATCTTCCCTCCTCTCCTATTAGAAGCTACTCAGTGTGAGGTTAGGCCTGACTGCCAAATAAGCAAGAGAGAAGACAGTTCTGGCTGCAGAGTTCCAAATTCCCTTACAGCCCCCTATTACTGAGGCAGACACCATTAGCACAGGTGCCAGCAAATCCTGGTCTACCTTTCCGTTGTGGCAGACAGCTAAATCTTGTTCTAATAATGGAAGGTTTGCAGAGATGCTCAGAAAGTCAGCTTTTCTAATTGATATTAATAACTTCAAATCCATATATCAATTTATTCACTGAATTGTACCCTATAAATTGAAAAGCTTCTTTTTTTTCTAATTAACATCAGAAACCCTATTATCTTTAATTTACAAAAGAAATGGAAACCTTTTTGCAAAGTTCATAGCCTCTACAAATCACATGGATCTCCTGTAGAGGGAACAAAATCAGATTTTATGTCTTATAGAGCTTGATTACTCTTAAATGGAAATTAACTATAAACTCCTCTGAACTATTGGCAAAAGGTCTTAACTGTGTGCCAGTGTGTAAAGACAGATCGGGACTGACAGGCATCTGCTATTGCTTAAGGCTTACAGTTCATGCTGACTATTTAAATTACTCAGCCTGTGTTTTTAAGTAATCAGGTGATTTTTCTATTTTCTACTTTTTTCTGTCTTTCAGCAATTATCATTTCTGCAAAACATCTTCCTTTGAATGTGCTGCATTGAGAAACTGTTCCAAAAGGTATTCCACCATAAATAAAACAAATTCCTTTTTTCCCGAGTCTAGAATTTCCATGCCACAACAGCTCAGATTATACTTTAAAATATGAAAATGCATTCAAATCCTAGCCATCCAAATCCAGTATACATTCTGGAGTGGAGCACTTTCTGATTCATATGACCAATGATATTTTGTCCATTGTAGCAATGCAAAAATGCAATACTTTATATCATTCAAAAATATAAAACATATTTTCTAATAGCAAATTCTAGAGAGACAAATCTATGAAGTATTCTAAATATCCAATCTTTTCAACCTAGTGAAGGTTCAGACATCTGTGTTTCAGGATAAGCTGTAGCAAAATATTTTTAACTCTCATGGAAGTGCAAAATGTATTTCAGTTCTTATAGCTGTTTTAAGAATGTTTAATTGCTTACTGATTGCCAGTCTTATTTTGGTGCAATGGAATCTCTGAATTATTTCAGACTTAGTTTCCAAGTTTGTGTTTTAAAACAAAAAAAAAAAAATCCAAATAATATTCTTCTAAGACACTTGAGTTTTACTATTTGTATATAAAAAAGAATTTAAAAATACTTCTATTTTTATTCTTTTGATGAACAATACTCTCATGTTTGAGTTTCGTCATAAGACCTCAGAAATCCTTAATTTCTTCATTCCAGTTCTATTTTTAAACCAATTTATTGTGGTACTGAATATTTCCCCAAGTATACACCCAGTACTCTTCCAAGCCTGATACTTTCTCTGTACGCGTACTTCTGGTTTTTATCCAAAATTATTTTCAATTTTTAAATTTTTTTTTAGATCTGAACACTTCAGCTCTTTGATTTGTAAAATTCCCTACAGCCTTTAAGTATTTTATTGTTGTTATTCTTATTGATATCCAACTAATTTGCTAATTTCTCTAATGGAACTTCTTCTTAATCAGATTAAGTGGTAGATCTTGTGGCTAATTTTCTTCAAGGAATTAAAATCTCATTGTGTTCATTAACAGATTTTTTTTCCTTCCTTTTTTCCTCCTCAATATTTAAAACCGACCACAATTTTCCTACACTGACTAGGTCCTGCCAACATTTTGATATGGCTGTACTTGTGGGTGGAGCTCTTAAATTCAAAATTGCATTCTTTCTGAACAGTCAGACTGATACCATAGAAATGGTTGCACTATACATTAGATGTGTGTTGGATGTATATACCCCATATGTACACAATTTTTAGAAGGAGGCTGCCAGTTTCCAGTCTACAGCAACTTTTATTCACACACTGATGGGACACTGCCGGTAAGCTTTTTAGGCCAGTCTAAAACAGAAAAAAAGACAGTAAGAAAAAAAGGAAAAAAGAAAAAGGAAAAAAAAAAAGGTGTTGCAGATCTGTGTCTCTCTTGCACTGGAGCTGTGCACTCCATCTTGCACGTACACAAGTGTTCATAGTGAAAAAAAGAAAAGAATCTTGCGTTTACACCCTCCACCTTCTTGATACATTTTAAGATTTAAAACATTGCATGCTTTCTAAGGAGCTGTTGGTTTTCTCCACCCTTTTTCTTGGGCATCTGCCTCTGTTACTTCCTCCATCAGAAAGGGGGAGATACCCTTTGCACTGTGGGCTTTCACAGCAGAGAACACTAAGTACCTTTAGCTACCTGGGCTGTACAGTGCCCATTCTATAACCTCACCTTCTGGTTTTCCATTTTATGCAAATCTCTCCCACATTTGTCATATACTCCACCTACTTTCAAACTTTTGGTATTTCATTCCATCCCCACCTCCAATTTTTTTGATTTCTCTGAATCTGACCAAATTACCAAGCAACAGATTGGACATTTCTACTAATTCACACTTTCTCAAGTCTTCAGACATTTCTGCATCCTGCAGGTAATTACTGCCATGAAAGGCAAAATTTGCTCAACTACTTTATTTCTGCCTTCCACCAGTTATGATTGTAGAAACACAAAATGGAGAAGGGAGAAAGAGATGGCCATATTTCCAAACTTTCAAGGCCAGACTGTCACTTGAGAGCAAACAGAGAACTGAAGAATACAGGCACACTGATGAATACCATAAACAAAAAAGGTAAACCTCTTTTAAATACATTATTAGAAGGTCAGGGAATAGGCACTGATTTAATTTCTTTCATATTTATTCTGAAAGAGATCTGGATATTTTAATTTATTTTTAGTAATTCAAATCTAAATACCTAGTATTTTGGAACATTTTTAGTAGCCAGCTATTAACCACACTTTTTAATATGTATTTTAAAGTCTGAGGCTCAAAACATTCTAAGTTCAGAGAAAACACTATAACCTCTATAGCTTACAAACAGCTGTCACAAAAAGTGCACTTTAAAATCTTCTGTCTGTAGAAAACAATGGTATGTATGGCGATAGTGTTCATTTTGTGTTGCCAGTTTATAAATAATTTATATTTCTTTTAAATTTTAACCAGGAAAAACAAGTCCTGCACAGAAGCGTAACATCTCTTTCAAAAAGATTCCTGAGGCTAAAAAGGCAGAAGGAGAGGTGTAAGCCAGTACAGCAGCAGCAGGAAAGAAAAAAAAAAACAACTTTAAAAAAATCCTATGTGACAAATCCTGCCTTACTTTCTGGGGAATGGAGGCCTTTGCAGAAGTGACTGCCACAATCAGGTACCTGACACTAGCTCAAGGACAAAGTACTAGTTAATACTTTGCAAGGAATATCTGCAGGTTGGCCTGGACTTGACCACAGATTAGATAAGGTGTTTTCCAATTTCTGTAAAGTAGCAAAGATGCTGCTTTTGTATCAGAAGTCTTGTATTGAAGGCCTGAATTGGAGAGATTGCACAACAACAAGCTGTTCAGGTGGATGCAGGATACATTATCTGAGTAGTGTAACAGCTCTCACGGGCAATGGATAAGATATCCCTAATGACATACTGATAATTAAGGGCAAGTGACAACCTTGCTTCTAAGAGATTGTGCAAGAAAGCGAAGGGGGAGAGACCTTCTCCATCAGCTGCATCTTCCTTACTACTGCAAGTAGAGGGGGAAGGCAGACTTGATGAAGCTGCCACCTCATCCAGAGAACGAAAAGTCAGCAGAGCCCAAGCTTCAGGCTGACAGCCAGGTAATTTCACACAGGGAAAGTAGTGACGTCCACTCAGGGCTACAGTGACATTATTCCAGTTGGGGGAATGGCTAAAAGATGAAGCAGAGAAACAGTGATGCCCTGAAAGCTCCTTTTAAATTCCGGAGCTGGAAAGTACTCTGGATCAGTACTGGAGCACATCGGTAACATATGCCCTTCCCGTGTTCCACCTGGGATTGGTGCCATATATTGATGTGCAAATTAGAAAGACAAGTCCCTTTCCTTTCAGCCTCATAAGCTAAGACCTACACTATCAGATAAGGGGGGGAGGTGGGGGGAGGAGGAGAGGAGAAACTATATACAGATAAGTGAATATAAAGAATAATTGTCACACCTTGCTTAAATGTTTTATTGCTGTTCCTAGCGGCTTTCTCTTTTCTGTCAGAGTACAGCTGAGATGATAAATGGCATGCAAGAATTTCATTCACATGAAAAATCATCGATTAAACATAGAAATCTTAATGGCCTGGTTTCACTATAATTCTAGTTCTATAGGTTTCTAATTATGTAGTCTGTGTTCAAACAGCTAAATCTTTGGGCTTCTTATACTGCTGTTTACACCTTGTTGATTCCTTCTTAACCTTTAAAAGCTACTGAAAAATTAGTAGATTATTCTTTTTCATCAGCTCTAAGTAAAGCATGACTATAAGAACAAAGGACGATAGAAACTGCAGTGGATTAAATGGACAATATCTGAAAAAATGTATTTCAAAGACATGCAAATGTCAGCGGTACTAAGATAACATGGTGCTCAAGTGGATGCATCAGAATGGCTGCTGAAAATTACTGGGATTAACCAGGAACCAGGAACTATGGTCCTAATGTTAATGAAGTACTGCTTCACACTGCATACACATCCTATGCACTTCACAGAATAGAGGAAAATAGCATCTTCTCAAAAGGCATGTCTTCAGATCACTTTATAACATTCTGTTTCTTCATACAAGTTTACAAGCATACTGCACCCCCAGCCAGGGCAACAAGAGCTGGGTAAAATACTGATTTATCAGAAATAACAGAAAAATAGTAGAAAGAGATTCACCACCACTTATTTTAAATATTTTACATTTTCATATTACAGGATTAAAAAATGTACTTTTTCTGAAACTAGCGTGGCTTACATAGGCTATGCTGAAGTGCCACATGCAACTCTACAGGTAGAGATAATGCTGGAGACCACAAGAAGGAGGAAACAGGAGGTAACTACTGTCATGCCTCATTTTCAGTTCATTTTTCTTTTTTTTCCTTAATCAACATTATGTCTGTTGGTGACCTGCCAGTTGAGACCAGAAGGTTATATCAAGGTATTAATGAGCAAAGATTATTAAGAGCTCTTTTTTTTTTCCCTTGACAAGTCAGGATTTTTGACTGCTTAGGTATTTCACGCGGAGACACTGACGGATATTCACATGCCTAACTTGCACTGTTTTCAGTAAGAGCTGTGTCCCAGCACGTGTAAGAAACTGTCCCTGTTAGTACAATAAGCTAAGAAATCCCATCTAAGAAACACCAGCTGCATTTTTTGAGCTAAGGTCAAATGCTTGCTGGGGCAAGAATCAAAGAGGAAAATGAAGAGCGGCTGATTCACTTCCGCTTTTTCCATTAGGCAAACAGTTGAAAATCTCATTCACAGTTACTTGCTTGCCCAAATACTACTTGTTTAAAATAATTTGCTGTTGATGTAAGACACAGCCAAGGAGAAGCCTCATTAAAGTAAAACTCCTTCCTGCATTTGAGGTGCAGTGACAACACCCGGAGAGCTGATAAAAGTACCAGTGCTGCAACTTGAATGACAAGCAAGGGCTATACAAAGTCTTCAACACCAGCCCTCATTAAACGAGGTATGCACTCTGTGACTTGCAATGCATGTAAGAACATCATGAAGTTTGGGAGATGTAGCAGAATATCCTCTTTTCACCAGATAAGGTACCTTTAATAACTAGCCATAGCAACGACATTGCTAAGATCTTTAGTTAAACCATGAGTTCTTGTCAACAAGTAACCAAATATTTGTTGATATTTATAATGGTTATAGGCATACCAAAGGAATGGTAATACACCATAAAATTTTTGTACCTCACTTATATTTTTTCACCAGTGTCAAAAAAAGCTGATGTTGAAGCACACTCTATTAGGTCATAATAAATAATAAAATGCTTCATTGCTTTCAAGATAATATAGTGGAATCTTAGTAACAATACACTGGGAACTTATGATTAGTTATATTTCAGAGCTAAGTCCTATACTGTGGTCTGTGTGAATTTCTTTTACATCTAAAAATAACTTATGAAACAGTAATACAATAAAGGGAAAGAGAGACAAACATTATTTACTTACAGGAGTTTGCTTTTCTTCTCCCAAATGTATCATTATCTCCAGACAGAGGAGAGTGCTTTAGTTCACACAAACTTCTCTCACACAGAAAATTATTCATTAGTACCTTCATGGTAATAATTTTAGCACTGTAAAGGAGATACCCTCAAGCTCTCAATAGGATCCAGCCCCATTAGCACCTAGTCCTAGCAAGCCACAACAGTCTATGTTCAACGCCTAACAGCACAGGGAACAGCTGTACTGAATCAGACTAAAAGTTCAGCCAGCCCAGCGCCTTATGTCCAACACAAGGGATAAGCAGACGTCTAGAGAACAGGCCAAGCACAGATGTTGTCTCCCCAATCACTCCTCTGACCTACACCTATCTCAGGCACTTCTGACACCAAGCACAGTTTAAACATCTTCTGTAAACCTTAAAGATTTTCCTTTCCATGAACTATATGCAGTTTTCCCTTGAATTACCACGAATTTTTACCATCTGCCATATCCACCGACAACAAATTCCCAAAGTTTACCAGTCATTATATGAAAAATTACCTCCTTGCTTTGCGACAAAACTGGTTCTTACTAGCTAAATTTACCCAACATTTCTGTCTGAAGAGAGAATGAACCAGCAACCCCTAACAACTATCTCTTTGCCATTTACAGTTTTGGAACCATCTGTAATATGACCCCTCTACATCAAATAGGCCACCACAAGGCACATTTTCTGTGCCCTTCAAGGAACTCCATCCAATAGGTTTACAAACATGATTTTCTCTCTGCAAAAACGATTCCCCCCCAGAAACTTTTTTTTTTTTTTTTTTTAACAGATGTCTGCTAATTCTAGTCCTTTTTGTAGTTTTTACTATTTGTGAAGCCCAGATGTCAGTTCTACAGACTTGAACATTCTGGGATCTCTCCTGAAGTCCATTTGTCCCGAGTTGGAAGGGTTGTTTTAAGCATGAAGTTTCCTGTCACTGTTTATAATTCATCAATCTCATCCTTAAATTCCTTTTGAATGCCAGGGTGAAACCATCTGGTCCTGCTGGCTTGGTACTGCTCATTTTGCCTGTTTGTTCCACAACCTCCTCCACAGTCCATTTAAGAAAATCTTGCTGGTGATCAGCTCAGAAAAAAGGGAATCAGTCTGTAATATACGCAGTTTCTTCCACAGTAAATATGGATGTAGCAAATTCATCTGGGTTCCCCTTATACCTTGATCCTCAGTTGATCCTAGAAATGTACTGGCACGCTTCATGATATATTTTAAGAAAGATTAACTACTACTTTTCATTCCCTTTTCTAGTTGCTCCTCAAACATTTTTTTTTTCTTTTTCTTTTCTTTTTTTTTGGTGGTTTGGCTTCCTGCATTTTCATATTTAATCTGCCAAAACCTAAGGATCTTCTCTTTCCTTTGGAAAACAGCTTCAGCTTTACAAATTATGGCTTTGCCATTTTTATTACCTTGCTTTCTCTTCTGTTTAGCCTCACCAATTTCTCCTTGTCAGGTATTTCTGCTAGGTGATATGTATTGACCCTGTGGTTCTAAACCCTTTTTTTATTTTTCTAACACAGTCCTCAGGCTACCTGGAAAGATTTAATTCTCTTAGCTGCCCCTTTTAGCTTCTTTTTAACAGGATTCTTCATTTTTATATAGTTCCCCTTTTTGATGTTGATTACCATATAATTGTCTAGACTTCATTTTTTGCCTGTAGGTGCAAACAGCAAGTAAATACATTTTAAATAACGAGCTGAACGTAGACGGTGCTCAGAGCTTCCTCAGCCTGTCACTGCCTGGGACAAACCAACTCCATTTGGATCATTCTAGAAATTGTACGTACAAGGTAAGAAGATAGGCTGGGATATTTGAAAGCAACAGAAAGCAAAAAAAAAAAAAAAAATCAAAATTAAATAGCGATAATAAGTAGAAACACTGACCTGTCTCCCACTTACCTCCCTCCTACCATCCCGTGAGGAGCCCCACTGCCCTGTACCCTGTCACCTCAGCCATCTCTGGGGTGAGCTCGGCTGCGCACGGACCCGGTAGTGCAGGACCTCGCGCTCCTGCCACAGGGATATCGCAGTCCACCCCACTAGCACTTCTTAATCCTTGCTAAAGTGTTTATAATTTCATCTTAAAAGTTACCAACACAGTGTTTCTAAGCAGTAATAGAACGAAATGACAACAACGACGAGACATATGTATCTACGGAAACCTGCCGTGTGTTTTAAGAAGTGGATCCATACCATAAAGTTCATTACAGAAATTTTGCGCCCACAAGTGCCTGTGCAGCAGCCCTCAGCAGCCCGTCCGTCCCCAAGCTCACTGAGGTGCTGTAGTGGGTACGGGTGCCCAGGGGCTGGCAGCAGCAGTGGGGGCTGCGGGGCGGCCCCTGTGAGGAGGGGCAGGGGCTGCCCCGTGCCGGACACAGCCGGTTCCAGCCGGCTCCAACGGCCCCACCGCAGGGCAGGGCCGCGCCCCGCAGCCACCATGGCGTCGCCTCGGGGAGGGCCCGGGGCAGTGAGGGCAAAACGCTGGACAGTCAGAGAGAGGAATGGGGGTGGAAGCGTGAGAAACAGCCCAGCAAGACCTGAGGGGAGAGAGGGAAGATGAGGTGCTCCAGACAACGGAGCAGGGATTCCCCTGCAGCCCTCGCTCTTGAGCAGTGTGAGGAGGAAGGAGCAGCAGAGAGGAGCTGTTATGGACTGACCATGGCCCCCATTCCCCATTCCCTGGAGGGGCGAGATAGAGGAGCTGGGAATGAAGGAGCAAAGGTGAACCTGGGAGAAAGGGGTGGGGTGGGAGGAAGGTGTTTTCAGTTTTTCTCTTTGTTTCTCACCATCAAACTCTATTTTAATTGGTAATAAATTAAATTGATATTCCCCGAGCCAAGTCTGTTTGCCCTGCCAGTAAGTATTTAGCGATCTCCCTGTCCTTATCTCGATCCACGTCCTGTGGAGGAGAGTGAGTGCGAGAGTGGCCAGGCGGGCATCTGGCAGCCAGCCATGGTCAACCCATCACGGACGGGCATGTGGCAACTCCCATTGAGCATGGAAGGAGATGCACAGGAGAAAGTTACAGGGTCCTTTACTAAGTAGTAGCCACTTTTTTTTCCTGTTTTCCAGTGTATAAACACTACTCCCCTCTTGTTCATAGTACTCTGATAATGAACAACCTGTGTTGTTCTTGCTTTGTACAAGACTGTCCCCTCAAGCCTCTGCTGCATAACGCACAAAACCAGGTATGCATGCACCTCAGCTCACACATCTGTGATGAAATTTTCTATTTGTCCCACCAGCAAAACTCCAGTAGACTCACTACTATCTGTCAGACCATTCCCTGACTGGGTTATCCACTATTAAGAGCCCCAGCATGGCTGCTCAGCCCCTCAGCTGCTTATATTCTTAAGTGAGGGAGAAACCAGGCAACCAGCTATAGCAGTTTCTCAGCAGTTCTCTTGTCCTTGCAGTTCTGCATCCTTCCAGCCTGTGGTTTTTGTAGTCTTGCACAGCAGAGCAAACCACAGACTCAGGTCTTATAATGTACGTTTTGGAAACAGTTTATAGTGGTACTTTAAATACTAAGCCCTGAATCTGAAAATTTCATTTTAACTAGCCAAACTTAGGTCTGAGAAATCTCTGAGATTTTCCTTGCGATAGAAAGACAAAGACTATCTAAAATGAACAATGAATAAATTGTAATTTACACTAACAATAAGTGGTGTTAATTTATTCGTTCTCTTACCTGTTTCCTGGCATGCCTGTCAGAAGCACAATCCCACTTACCTTGTCAACTCCATTTGTTTTGCGGCTATGCTCACACACTGAAGAGTATTGTTAAGCCTACATTTTCACACCTAAAATGTCTGTTTGGGTATTTTTCTAACCTTTATTTTCCAGCCCTTAGCAGGTGGCTTAATTGGCTGGGCTAATGCCACAAAGTTCTTCGTCTAGAGAGATACGCACTTCCTTCAATCCATACAAATACGATATAGTCTGTAAATATGCCACCCATTTAGCATATTTGTCAAAATAAATGTTAGAATAGTACTCTCAGAGTAACTGAGAACAACAGTATCAACTGATTTTTCCCAGCAATAAGTTTAGGGAAAGAAAAGCAAAGAGCATCTTCGAAAAAACAATGGAAATAAGAATAATAATATACATACGCAACACTGGGAAATTCAATGGTTTTGTGAACAGGTCTCACTGCCTATTCAGTGATGGGGCAAAATCTCTTTGCTGTAGAGTGGAACAATTTAATCACCTTTCAAAACATTTTTCTTGAGTTGTCCTGTAGCAAAGAGAACTTCTGCCAATAGGGACTACGAGTCTCCAGTTTTGTGAGGAAAAGGAAATTTCCAATATAGTTTTAGTAAGCGATGTAAGCAAGCACTGGATTTACTGAATGGGTATCTCTGGTGCAACTGCAATATGAATACTAGTGCAGTATTAGGTAGGAACAATGCAGGGACAGGCTTCAGTGCTCACTTAAGAAAAAAAGTGCAACTCACTTATGGCTTCGCCTTTCACACAGAAGACGGCTATTCCAAAAGTATGCCAACAGACCCAACTGTATTGTTATCCTCCCATACTCATTCCATTCATACCCCCTTTAAAAATCTAAATTTGTAATTCTGGAGAAGGACGATCAGGCAGAAGGTTGCATTTGAGTTTGTTGATTAAACACTTTCTTCCAGTGTTCATTTTCTGCACCTCATTTGCACATTAATCATACGGTGAGCTTCAACTTTGCAACGACTGCTGAACAAGCCAATACCTACACCGCCATCGCGATTCAGTGATTTCAAAAAAGGTTACACTCTGAGCTTGAGTTATGCACACCAAGAGCTTGAGATCATAGTAAATGTACAGAACTGATGTATAATAGACCAAGTTACAGAAACCTCCTTCTCCCTGGTTTGGGTCCTTTAAAAATAGGGGGGGGGGGGGGGGGGGGGCAAAGATAATAGTAATTTAAGAAAAAAATATATCTAACATAGACCCAGAAAGTTAGGGAAGGGTGCAAAATAAAAGTCATTTTTCTATTGAAAATAATGAACTGAAAAAGGTAAGGTAACAGTGGAGAAAGGAACAATACAAATTATTCTCAATAAGGGCAAGGTAGCAGTTCCAAAAATCAGTGTCCAACTTCATAAAGAGAGGTTATATCTTCAGTACAGGAGATGCAAGTTTTTGAATAAAAGACACCAAATAGAAAGAAGAATTATTTTTTTTTTAAAGTTATGAAATCCTAATTTGATTTTAAGGTACCCTCCTTAACACTGTTCTTTAAACGCACACTTTTCCTTTAGAAGGATGTTGTTTTACCCTGCTAGCTTACAGCACGTACATGTTCTCAGGGCACCATGCTGCTATAAACGTGGAGTAAAAATGCAGATATGCAATGAGCTGGAGTTCTCTATGACACTGGGTGTTCCAGATCACATCTGCTACACAGGGAACAAATTTTGTTTCTGTAATTGTGTAACAGAGCAAATACCATGAGCTTGATTTGCATTGAAGGAATTCTAGAACGTGACTTCTTGTGTTCTACTCCTAATGATTGATTTGAGACTGCTGTAATTTAACCTATAAGTGTAGCGGATCCCTTATCTATAGAAACTGATTTATCTCTAAGACTGTCATATCCTCTCTCAAAATTTTTTTTCTTGTGCTTTAACTTCCAGTCCAGTACTCAATTAGAATTACCCATGCTGTATTTCAATTTTATCTATTATTCTTTTCCATGCGCTTTTTTTATTTTAGAATGTGTTCCCACCTGCAAGCAAGGAAAAGAATTATTTTGAAAGGCATACACATGCAAAATGGATTTAATGAGCAGTAAAAATGCTGCATTTAGTTGTTTTTCACACTGTACTTTCTGCGCCATTTTATGTGTAAACACTGCAGAAAAGGGACACTTAAAAAAGAAGAAAAGCAATTATTGAATTGAGCCTATTAGGCAATGTGATCATTTTACAGAACACTAAAGGGGAAGTTCTTAAGCACTGCAGGAGGCTTTATTGTAAAGTGTAATTTTCAGACAGGCACTAATGCTCCCACCTGTTTCTTTTTGTGTCACACTTTTTATAACATCAATTTCCCTACTCCCTGCAAAATACTGGTGTGTGTGTGGGGAAAGCATAGAAGGTCCCAGATGCAAAAAAGAAGATACAACCTCCCAGACAGCCAGGGTGTTTAACACAACCTGAATTTTAATCTAATATACATGCTGTATCTCAGCAAAAATGTTACCCGCTTCTTAATATATTATCTACTACATCACAGCATAATTCCACAGTGGAGGTGTAATGTTAATGAAATATTGGTGTAGAAGGTTACAAGCTGAATATTTACATAATCCCTTAAAATAATTGGCTTTTCCTGCAAAGACAAACTACCTACCTGGAAAGTTTCAATAGGCAGATTTTTTTCTGAACAATTCATATGATATTCTTCACAAGATTTTAGAGAATTTTATTGAAAATGAGCACTCATTCAACATAGCATATAACAGATGCCTACTAAATCAAGGCAAGAGATATCATTAGGATGAACTTCAAAATGACAATAATTTAAAAATTGGTCAACTATCCAAAAACAGTAATTACAGCAACGATGGCAAAGTACAGGCAAATATTGCCAAGTCTGGTTTCAACAGAGATTTGGGCTGGCATCAGTGACTACTAACCAGAATTGTTTTAAAAATAAACTGGGCATTGAATTTGAATACTGGAAAGGTTCACCATTATTAACAGTTATGTATATTCCAATCTACAAAACTTCTGCCACATGCTATGAGATCAGTCCATGTTGCACATGACATATTTTGTCTTTACCTTCCTGACTGTAAGAGTTTGAAATGTAGTGTTTAATACCGATAAGATTTCTTTATATAAATATATGCTGCTGCCTACATGGGTGGAGAAACTAGATGCTTAACCTACAAGTCTGGCTGATGGTAAGATATTTCAATGTGGTTGACAATAACCATGGGATACAGAGTGATTAACATTAGCCAACATGGGTTTTATCCCATCAGATCAAGCTAACAGCAGGTTGGTTTGGGGTGAATAATCACCTACTCAAATATAATCAGTTCCTCTTGGAGTAATGGAAGCTTACACCTCTCAAAACAGAAAAGAATATAGAGAAAGCCTAAATAGGATAAAGATACAAAGATGAAAAAACACTGTTTAAAAAAAGACAGAGAAGAGACTTTTCAAGAAACTAGAACAAGACAGAAGAGACGGACAGGACAGAGATATCCACTGTATTTGTTGGAGACAGGCTCTATGTAATTGCTGAACAAGCCAAGCCCAAAGACAACTTGGAATGGTCAAAGAACGAGGCAAAAGACAGCAATAGGAGAGCCTGAGCTACCCTGAGAGCTGTTCCCCAGTGATGAGGAACATGGGGCTGAGAACTGTGAGGACCTTTGTCCGAGTCCACACCCACAGAGACAAAACTTTGTCCTATATGTATGTATTCAATAATGTATTTACCGAATCTTGCCCAAAACTGTTTGTGACGTGTCCCTGGAAACTAAACTCAGAGTGCTCAGAAGACATAAATGTGAGATAGAGATACTTCAGTGACTGAGAGGTATTAGGGGTCAATGTGACTTCTGGGACCAAGGCGAAACAGGCCAGGGAGAGTCCCAGTTTGTTAAATGCAGTTACAACAAAGGTCAAAATTTAAGACCATCCACCTTTCTCCTTAAGACAAAGATTGTCCAGACCTAAACATAAAACAGTGGAACTCCAGTATCTAACTTTCCTTCTTTCTTTTCACCTGCTTGATTTCAGCTGTAGGTGGTCCTTCCCAGAGAAACCTGGAAGTAGACTCTTACAATTCAGGATGTCTTATGAACAAATATATATGAAGCTTAAGGCAGAAAAACTTTGATACCATATTCATATTTTGCTAGAATAATATTTCATCCTGGATATGGACAAATTCATCCAATTTTCCAAATCATTAATATTTATTGATACTGCCTGAGCATCCAGCTTGGGCTGTGGATTCATTCTGCAAGGTGATTTTAAACACAGAAACATGCATGCTTTTCCAGATTCATTATATAATTATACTAGCATTCCTTTCTAGGCTGCTAGGTATTCATGGCACAATCCAGGTAGTATTCTGCAGTGAATACAATTTATGCAGAAAATGAGATAATTTCTTACAGAACCTCCACCTCACCTGCTAGAGAAGCTGGGAAGCCTAACATGTCAAAGTAGTAAAGAAAGAATTATACATGGACAAAAAGCTGGCCGTTAGACTAATGATTCAGAATCTAAACCTGCCGTTATGATATAGTTCAAAGCAATATTGGCAAACTACTTACACCAAAATGTTAACGGCTGAATGTCAAGTGGGTTTCTGCCATTTTCTCCGCTAGTTTCTGATTTCAGACTCTTGAGCATAGATTTGTAGATGTGCTATGCACTCAGTGTTACAATTCAAACCAATGATGAGCTATCTTCTGAGTGTGATGCTATGTCATGTCAAATACTCTTGGGAAAATGGGGCCTGTGTTCAGTGTTAGGCGTAAAATATACGTGATCTATTTGTCAATTTTCATCTTAGGATTTTTTTTCTGTTTCCTTTCCCAGCTGTAAATTTGAGGCAATTCAATAACCTAATTGTCCACAGGTGTGATAAAAATAAATATTTAAATATTTGCCAAGTTCTCAGACACTAGGGGGAAGAAACATATGAACACCTATGAAGAAATTATTTTTGTTCTGTGGGCATGCATCAAATAAGACCTGAGTCATACAGATCATTCATAGCTACATTCATAATTAGTATTCCACTGAAGGAGTCAGGGATCCTCTTCAAAGACTATATCCTGCCCATAATGCCACAGTTTTCAGGAAGCAAAGTATTGTGATGTTTCTCATCGCATAATGGAAGTCAGGAAATCCAAATGTGTCCCTTCTTGCATTTCTCACAATACCTTCCTTAGGTACAGAGGTCTTTCCACTTTGAATTAGTTTGAGTTAAGGTAACTATTCAGAGGAAGGGATTGTCTACTCTTTTCTTTATAATACATTTTATCCTTTGGCTTGTGAAAAAACGATTCACGAAATAAATGTTTCTATAATTTTCTAACGACCAGGTGTGTGAAAACTCTGAAGAAATGACAGGATCTGTAGATGAAGAAGACAGTGTATGTTGTCTGCCTTGACTTTAGCAAGTCTTCAGTCACTGTCTCCAATGGTAGTGTTTGTATCTAGGCTGGGATGTTACCATTGTCCTGGATGTGTGTACTGCTCAATGGGTGAAAAACTGGCTGGACCACTGGGTTGAAGGGACACTTTACCTGGCGGTTGGTTACAGGCAGACTTCTTCAGGAGTCTATCCTGAGTCCTGTCCTGTTTAACTGTTTAATATCAAAGACTTGGATGAGGCAGTGGAATGTACTGTCATTAAGCAGGTTGTTTACACCAAAATTTGGCTGTACTGAGTATACTTGAGGGGAAGGCCACTGTTCAGAGGGGCCACCACAGGCTGGAGAAATGGGCCAACAGGTCCTTCATGGGAGGCAGGGAAACTCAGCAAGGACAGATGCAAAATCAAACACCTAAGCTGAAAAGGACCTGGGGGCCCTGGCTGACAGTAGGCTAAACGTGAGCCAGTACGAGTCCAAGCTCCTCTGCTTTCAGGTGACTGAATCCTAGTTAACTCTCTTCACCTAGAGCCCTGTCAGGTCCTTCTCAAAGGAAACAGCCACTCACTAACAGAATGGTGTTGTATATTTTTCTGTTATTATTAGTATTTGTTTCTATCAGCCTCTGCAAAATGTTTGTCCCACTCAAGGGAGCCGTCTTTAGATACAAGAAAAGACAACTTTCTGTGGTGATACCATACACATAATTTACAACAGCTTTACAGTGCCAGCTTGATTATGTGGTGTGCCCTCATTAAAAGTGATCAATTTTTCTGATATTAAAATGTTTATTTGACTATATATTCCTGGGTACATATAATATTAGTGTTTATTACTGATTGTGCTTTTCTCTATAACCTTTCCATGACCTTATGAATAATGTTATTCTAATCAAGGACACGTATATGAGTGTTGTCCTGAAATAAAAATATTTCCTATTCATTTCAAACAAGGCCAAATATTCACTTTACATTAGTCAACCAACTATACTATGATTCCTCTGAGCTGCATGGAATGGAAAAACATTTCTCTAAAGCACACAGGAGACAGCCAACTCTTTCTTTGTTTCCTGTGCCTTAATTATTCCATTATATTTTGACATTCTTTCTGCTGAAGTGACACTGATTTAAAAAGAAACAAACATATTTCATGCATGCTTTGATGAGAGCACTGACTAAGAAAATTAAATATTGAACCTTTCTTTCATTATGGGGCAGTTTTTGAGTTCACTTTTGGGTCAGTTTTGCGTCACTAGACTATATGTTAAGACACAAGGGTGTGTAGAAGCTACAACTTGCAATAAGAAAACATTGGGTTTTCATATCTTTTGTAAGCACAGACAACTGTAAATTATCATTTTGTTATTTCGTTTTTATTTTTTACAGCTGTCTTGTTTATTTTACAATATTCAAAATATTGTCAGGCAATATGACTTCAGAAAAGTCTAGACATTGCATATGAGTTCATAAAAAGGATGTCTATGATTTCTGAAGCTTAATTGCATTTCCTTCTTTAGAAAATAAACAAAGTCTAGGTAAAACTACTTTATGCTAAAAAAGAAACAAATTAAAAAGAGCCACTGACACCTTACAGATGTATTAGGCAAGTTCATTTACTAAAATGTTATAGCCCGACAACTTTCTAGGGATCTAGCAAAAAATATTGGAAATGACAAAATATCTCTAAGGATTGAAAAGACAAGGTATTAGCTTCAATTTGGTTTGAAACTATACAATAGTATCTCCAAAAGAGGAATGCTATTGAATAGCGATGTCAACTACAGGGTGTCTCAGGGTGTCTTGACCTAAGTTATGCAGAGAAGTGGCTAAATACTTTTTTACCTACATTTGAAAAAAAAATGGACATGATTTTTATTGAAATTGTCAATAGGGTGAAAAAACCAGCAGCCGAGTCCTGCATAAGAAGAGACTAACCTGACACAAACACAGCTACTAGAATTTTTCCAAAAGAAAACCCTTAAATTTGGTCTACCAGCTGGGAATTGATCAATCAGACAACAATCCTCACAAATCTCAAGTTCCCTTAAAATATTACAGTTAATAGGTTATGTTTTTATAGTGAGTTATGTTTATAAGGTCTGTTTAAAAACAATCTCTGTGGTAAACTAATTAATATATTTACTCTTTTTTTTCCTTTCCACCAACAGAAAATTTTAATTGAAAATGTCATATCTTTATACAAACAATATTCTAAATACCAGCATTCCACTGCTCTTTATAACTGGTGCCCCACGTGCTACACAAACTGGACCGGAACATCATCAGATCCAGAGGTCTAAATCCATAAGTGTAACTTGATTTTTTTAGAGAATACTCAAACTTTGATGCTAGATCCTAGAGGCAATAAATTTAGCCAGAGTTGCATATGGAAGCAAGAGGTCTTTTGGAAGGCAATGTATGAGGAAGCCTCCTCCCATCGCCATCTTACCACTCCGTTCTGACTCAACACTGTGGTCAGCATGTCATCCCACCACATGGGACTGATGTCACAACACATGTCCCATCAGGGCCCCTAAAGGCAAACCCAATGATGGATGGGTCTTTCAGTAACCTCCCCAGCACCTCTCAGGCAGCCTACCTCTGCTTGAAGCTGCACCAGACACAACACATACTATAGAGGGATCTGTGGCAGAGTCTATAATGATCTGAGACACTTTATTAATCCCACACACAGCCTGACTCTGCAAAACCATCACAGAACAGGCAAGATCCCAGCCTGCTCTTTCTGCTGGTATTATCACATCTCTATAGCAGGGGCTTACCCAGAAGAACAGCTCCTGACTCCAAAGTCATACCCCTAATATCAATAAGCACAGGGTCATGACCAGGGTCTGAGCTATCCTCATCCTTTCAGTGATGAGCAGAGAGAAGAAATATCAGTTACAGAATTTGTGCATCCCCTATTATACCCTCTCATGTTGTCTCACTGGATCACTCAAAATGGCTTACCCACATTTCTATCTTCCCCTCCACCCCCTCTCCCACCCCCCCTCTTCTCTTCTCTTCTCCCCCTTAGCCCACTCCCAGGACTCCTGTTCCAACATTGCTTTCTGCACCAACACCAGAAACATGAAGCAACACAAACCCATTCACAGCAACTAGCAACCTCAGAGTCTGGGATAATTCCAGCCCGTCTCACACGTTATGACAATCAATGCTGCACACATCCAAGTGTCTGAAGCCATTTTTTCTCTTGTCCAAAGTCATGGCCATTGACTGGTCAAGGCAAATTTTATACCCTAAAGTATGAAACCTTAGCAGGGCCTCAGTTCTCCAGTTGTCACGCCAAATAAACAGTTGCTCCTCACCTCTCTGCTATATCTCTGGACGATGCTGTTTTGGCAGGAGATGCAGAGGGACGCTGATTTCCCAGAGGTCTGAGCAAGCCTTCCCTCCCATTCCATAAGTTAGGTACAGCTTTTCCTTAGGACTGTGTTGTAGCTTTGAAACACAGTATCTGGTATCCATGATGCACATGGCTTGAGGGACAGAATCGCTGCAAGAAGGGGCTTGGTGATAAGATGCAAGATGGGGTAAGTACATTCTAACTTTCGCCTCATTCTGCTTTTCCCTTTTGGTAAAGAATTACTCTGCAGCAGCTATAACAACCATGAATGTCACCACAGCCACAACCCAGCTTCATTCTTTCTCCATTTTCATCTCTAATGTAAGTTTGAAGCTTGTGAAAATTGTTCTGAGATAGAAGAGAAATGTATCTATAAGTAAGTGTTCATTTACTGGTATGATTCACTGCTGCCTACAGGAAACAGGAGAGACTTTTGTAATGGTGACATAAAGTTGACAGCATATAGAAATTAACCCATGGAGTGTAAATGGCTATGAAGGACCATGGTTGGCTCTGAGCTCTCCACAAAGCCCACAGTTCATCACTTATCTTGTGACACTGACATCTTTGGGCTCCGTGGACTTCTCCAATTTCTCTCTCTGTACAAGCCAGAAGGTAATCGTAATGTAGGTTGGGAGCATGACATTACTGTTTCTCATGCTAAGCAACTGCAAACTGCTCCCAGGAGGATGCCTATTTATTACTGGCTCTGCGCCGGGAAAGAGTGACCTAATGAAGCAATACAGAGCCACTGATGTTGGCAGGTCTTGTGGTATGGACAATTAGAGGTGCATTTATTGGCAAAATATTTGTGCCCCAAAGGCTACCACATACAGGTGCCCTGCCTTGATAATTCTGTAGTGTGGAGTTTTTATTTGGCTGCCCTTTCAAAACCACATGTAAGGTTTGCATTTGAATCTGTTAAGGTTGCAACTGAGTTCTATTTAAAGAAAAAAAATAAAACACTAAACACCTCAATTGCAGCTCTATTTTAATTAGTATGTTTTAACCAACGTCCCCCAATGGTAACATATAAAGAATATCTATAATATTTAGTGTACCAAATAGAAAATATTGTGTATGTCAAGCTAAAACATACCACTTTTTATAGCTTTTTCCTGCCTTCAGAAATGACTAACAAATACAGGGGTCTAGAGGAAAATCTAATATCTGAGAAGATTAATTGTCTCTTTTTTTAAGAGTGACATCCTTGTCATGTGAAAAAAATGTTAGCTCATTTTCAATTAAAATTATGAAAATGTGGTTATAAGCTGTAGACAAAGAGCAAGATGCATCTGACCAAAATTAAACATAGATATAAAATTTGATATAAATGTCCATATTTAGACATCTATATTAGATATCCCAAAATACAGAGGTCCATATCTGACCAAATTAACTGTCTAAAATCCATGTAGTTAGTGGAAAGAAAGTAGCAGAGGTATGGTCCAGTCTGGGTCTTTCTTCTGTAGCTGCCTAATGTAGGTAAGACCAGTCATGTTACAATAGTGACTAAATCTCTCCACCAAATGCAAAGGAAAGCCCAAGTGAGCAGCTCAGATGTAAATATCTACTGTGCAGATGTTTAAAGACAGTTGAAATGATTCCCATACAGTCAGAAACCAAAAAACATCATGCCTCCTTGTTGTAATACTCAGAGGCAGGTGAAATCATCGAAGGACCAGAACCCCTAGTTGGTATTACACACCTATTTCTCCTTCCCTGCCACATATCAATTACATCCCTCTGTCCAACTATCCAGCTATCTGTCTTACAAAACTAAGAAGGACAAAAAGAAGAAGTCAACTCATAACCTCCAAACTTTCTTATGATTTAAAAACTCCAAATGTTAAGGGCCAAACTGCAGCCCCCACCCAACAACAGGTAGTTAAAAATATGTAATTACTGCCTTACTTCTAAGCCTTTATCCCTACAGTGTAAGTTAGATGAATAGTGAAAATCAAGCACCTGGGGCTAGGATGACTGAAGTTTATAAGCCTAACAGAGCACTTGGCATGTAGCTGTCACCTGTTAAGTCATGAGGAAAAAGGGAAAATCCTAAATACTATCTACGCAGCAAGCACACTCAGGGCAATCGGGGCTGACCTCTCCTAAAATTAAGAACTTGCACATCTCCTGCTGAATTTGAAATGAATGGGGAAAAGGGCTCTGTACCTCCTGATACCTAAGAGAATGCTCAAAGGCTATTAGGCAAATGGATAATTCCTTCTCCTTCAAGCATATTATAAAAGCAAGAGAAGGCTTGCAACTGATTTTTGTGAGTTACCTACAGAGGTATCTATCTCAGAAAGACATACTACTTCAGCAATACATAGGTACACAGAAGACCAATCGCATTGAGCACCATCTAAGACTAATTGGATGGACTCCCAGTGTTCTGGTCTCAAGCAGGGTAGAAGCATGATCTAGATGCTGGTTTGCTCAGCCCAGTCAAGATCTAGATGGAGAGGTGCTTTAAAATGATACAGGCATATAATATAAAAAAAGAAAAGTACTTACGGAGTTTAAATGATGCCAGACTAAACTCAGAAGAGCTTTTCAAAATAGAAATTTTGGACTTAAATGCCTGACTTGACTTCAGGGTCCTACATTAAGCAGTTCCATAAAGTCACTAAAGTTACACCAGGGAGAAATTCAGCCCTAAGTGACATAATTCTTGGAATGCAATTTGCACGTTTTCTAGAACCAAAATATTACTGTGCTATCATTTTCAAGACCATTCTAAAGCTGCATATCACCACTCTATATAACACTATATATTCATCTTTTGAGCAAAAGGTTGGTATTTAAGAAATTTGATTCATATTAGCATAATATTAAGGAATTGGATTATTTATGTATCTTTATGAGGTTGAGAGCTTCCTTACCGCAACAGATTCTCAGTAAGTGGCTAACAGTGTGCTAAACATTGAAATCTTAGTTAAGTGGTATAAAGGAATGTTTGCGCATATATAATCTGTTGGACATAAACCATTGACCAAGTCTGGAACTAGGACTGGATCCAGCCACACCTAGCCTCCTCTCTGAGGAAAGAGTTTAGAAAGCAAGGGGATCTTTTCTGAACCTCATGACTCAACAGGAGGGTCTCCCTGGCAGTTTTGTCTGACTCTGTCCTCTCTGCAGTAAATAACAAAGTGTACCTTGCTATCAAATCTTATAAACCACTGTCGCATTTACCATTGAACTTTGCTAACTTACTGTTTTATATAAATAAAATATATTTTTGCCTCTCTCTCACTCCATCCGTGTCAATGCACAAATGTATAACAGCTGATCTGAGATACTATTTTAAAGAGTGGTCTATTTAAATAGTAGATTCTGTGCAAGAGTTGATCTTTGCAGATCTGCCTTTAAATGGTATTAATGGCAGAGATGTTAATTTCCAAGTAAAACCATTTATATTCTTAAAGCAGGCTACGTTTTTTCAAATTCTGGTAGAAACAGGCAGCCAACTTGCACATATTATTAAACTTGAAATTCCCCTGTAAATGACAGCCAAAGCATCCAGAAAGTTCAATATATTTTCTCTGAGGATAGTTGATGTAGGAAGATTTTCATGAGACGTTTTCTCTTCTATCATCAGTTCAATGATGTAAACAGTGACTGATTAAGCCTGCACTCCTTTCAGGTTGATATACCTGACTGGGAAAAAAAAAATCTCACAGCTGGAAGTCTTCCTGAGAACTAAAATAGATGACAAAGTAAAAGACCAATCTTCTATAGACACTTAATGAAGACAGGCTTCAAGGGGTTTTCTATACCAGAGATTACTTTACACACCAGGATGAGACAAAACCAGCAGATTCTGCAGCTGAAGATTGCAATCACAGCAGAATAAGGAAAATAACAGAAAACATATTACTTGTCAAATCACTTACACTGGTTTTCCTTTGGATTCACAAGTCAAAATTATAGATTGTCCTTCTTCAGGCCATGAATTGGAAGAAATGATTTTAACTAAAGGTGTATCTAGGAAGAAAAAAAATAGACATCTTGTTGATATACACAAAAAAAGATTTATTATCTAAGAGTACATTCTTCTCTATTTACAAAAGACTATACCATAGATTTAATTTACACTTGGAGATGCTTTTATATGGAGCCTTGTGCAATTTTCATTGTCTTCAGGAAGGCAATAAAAATGACCAGTGGAACTAAACCAGTAACTTTTTATATCCCAAGGAAACATAGATAGAAAGCACGTGTATACTCAGAGGAAATAACTTTTTTCTTTCTGTATTCAATGCAAATACTCCATACGACTATTCCAAAGTCTGATATCTAACAACGAAATAAAAAATATTGAGGATGAATAACAAGTACTCTCTGCAGTTGTTTCTTTGTCTATTTATAGGTTGATATGATGGAAAGCTGCTATTAGAGGAATGAATGCAATAATATACATTTGAATAAGAACACGTTTATTGTTGCAGAAGCTTGAAACTCATAATAAGAAAGCTACAATAGGCTTTCAGATGAAATACCTTGTTAAAGGCATTTTACAGGATATTATTTCTGAAATGCAGTAATGCTGCCCCTAAAACAGAGCATGCTTTTTTTAAACAAAATTTACAAAGAGAATGTTTTAAATATCTGCAAAAAGGACTATATCCTATACATTGAGATTAACTTTATAGTTTTAATTACAAAAAGATACAGAACTACTGTGAATTCATGCAGAATAAAACATTTGCAGCAGATCTTAACTTATAAAACATTTTGCCAGATGGCCATTACATTCTAATAATAAAATATTTTACGTAGTTAAAGGGCACCTCTAATAAAAAAAAAAACCACAAAGAAAGAAATATCTCTATATAAACCAGTTTTTTCCTTAGGAAAAGGAAAAAAAAAGTTCATAGTCCTAATGACGAAAATTTTCAGACTCAATAGGAAAATATAAATTCTCATTTCCTCCACAGTTTCCTAATACAAAACACACATCTCCATCTATGGCACAAGAAATAGTTTAACCTGCAAATCTAGGGTATCTAAAGTTTTGTCTCATCCATTTTGCAATTCTTATTTTCACTAGCAGTGAGGTAGTAGTGACACCACAGATATTCTATTATCAAGCAAATGTGAAAGAGCATGACAATATGACCCTGCAAAATCAAATGGAAAAAAACCTATATGCTGTAACGATATAATTTCTTATTGAGATGCTAATAGTCCTGTTAAACACTAAATGACACATGAACAATTCAAAATGTTGGGAGCATTTTTCTAATTTTGATTTTTATTTTTGGCATATCACGATGTATCAGCATGGCACAAGGGGAAGGCTTAGTGTAGACTTGTCATAATTCCACTGAAAGCATTGTCAGCATCATTTAGCTTTCCATACAGCTGCACTAACCTTACGCCAGTAGCAAATCTGTCCCACAAGTTCATATTTTTAAGGACCCTGCAAACCATTATGCAGGTGACTAATCCTTTGGAGGTCGTGCTGGCATTTGCTTCATTTTTAGCACATGCTTAAGGCACTGACCTCAAGTGCCTTAATAAATCAGGGCATCAAGTACTTCTGTGATTTCAGTGGTGCTATTGAAGATGAATAAATTACTCTCTTGACTATACATTGAACCAGAGGAATAAATTAGTATCAGATAGGAATATATGAAAAATTTAACTGAGGGAGGGAGACAACTAATGCAATGAGATCAAGAGGTTTCCAGAGAAATATGAAAAAGAGCTAAACTTTGATGGAAGTAATCATGATAGCCACAGGTGAGGGAAGAAGTTACAGCCCACCTAGCTACCATTACTGGCTTAAATATTTAAGAAATTATCAGCATTTTATGCGTTACAGTAAATGACCCACATAAAACAATAGAAGGGACTTCAGGCAATTAAGCTTCCGTTTGAATGGATCAATGCAGTGCTGTTTCCCCCAACTTGAAGTTCCCATTCTTACTTTATTTAATACCCCAGACAGTGCTCTCTTCTGCATGCACTTCTACATGGAGCATACTAACACAGAATAAGAAAGGTCTTATATTTTTGTTCCACTCTCTAACGTACAAAAAGGTAGTGGAGGAAATACACGTCCTTGTGCTTTTCCCTACCTAATTGACTTGTACAGTAACTACTTGTTTCTTTAAAACAGGAAACGCAGGGATTAATTCAATTATTGCATTTTATTAACAGTCCTTTCTCAAAAACTAGTTGATATTCTATTTCGGGTGCTTCATTCTCAGTGTTACAGTTTCCACTTTATTTTCATACTGTGCTTGAATTCTCTCCAGAATTAAAGTGTACACTTATAAGGGGAAAACTTTTAAGACAAACTAGTCCTCCACTTTCACATTCACATCAATATTTAAAATGAGAAGAAACCTTCAGAATAACCGCATCAAAACTAACCTAAATATGTTATTTTAAAAAAGATAATAAAAGCCTACTGACTGATACTTTTTCCAGAACTCAAACTGCTGTTACAAAATACTACCTCCTGCTAGGACTGTTCATTTTGGAATTTGACAAGTATAAATGTACTCTACCAATACTGTGAGCTTTAACCTGTCACACTCAGAAGTATTAATCATAACAACTGGAATATCACCTGATCTCCAGAAAGCACCACCACTAGAAAACAAAGACTAAAGAGAGAAAAACGTATTGAGAACAGCAATAGAGTAAATAGAGGTTGATTTATTTTCAGCTATGCTCATCACCTTGTTGTAAGTAATGTAAGTCCAAAGAATTTCTACTTTTACAACAAAAACAAACAAAAGGAGCAGGATCAAGGGGTTTTTTTGTGTGTCAGATCTTCTGTTGCTCCTCCTCTAAAGTCACTAGAAGTATATCAACTTACAGCAACTAAACTTACCTTACCAGAACTTTAATAATTTGCACCTTTTTTTTTTAGGATTTTGCCAAGTAATTCATGGTAGTAAAATACTGTAGATCAGTATTTCAAGCAGAATTCTTACGAACAAGGGAGTGGTGACTAAAATTTCTTTACAATACCTACAAATATGCTCTTATCCTGAGGTCTAACGACATTATGGAGCAGATATATATTCCCAAAAGAATAAGCATTGGGAAAATCCGATTCAAAAATAAAAAAACCCAACCCCAAAGTGGTTTATCTGAGTGTAGGTAATACAGAAAACTGTGACAGTAAACCACACTGGTTTCAATACCCAGTGACTTATTTATTTACATGCATCTCCAACAGCGTGAGAGCTGTTTGGCCCTCCAGTCTTTAGCTTGAGTAATGAGGTACTTATGAGCTGCAATTGATTGCTAGCACCAGTCTGAACTGAGACTCAAACATGTCTTTAGACACGTAGCACATCTTCTACCCCCTATGTGCCAAGAATCTGTCTTTTTTTTTTTTTTTTTCTGGAAATAACAGCTTAGCAGCAGTTACGGATAAAAACTATGGGATGGGGGCTTTTTATATATATCTTTTCCTGTTTCAGCAGACCAAAGGTAAAAGTTACACTGAGCAATTCTATTTCATCCATTTTTCTAGGATTTTCTAGGATTTGGGTACATTTCATTGCACAAGACCAGGGAAGACATTTCAAAGCTTTGGGAAGATTTATCTCGTTTTGATCAGGCAATATCATCTTTATTCAGCAACATACAAAATCTGTGAATGCATGTGGAAAACTGATATCAGTTTACACTGGTAATGAATGTTATCTGATATATGATGAAATTAAGCACTTCACATGATATTTGTTGTACTCTTAGAAATAACTAATGCCAACATTAAAACCTTGTGGAACTGCTTTACTGACTGATTTAATTCTTTGAAGCTATTTCAAAATAAAGGTGATTCTTATCAGTCACCAAACCTTTGCTGTTAATCAGACCTCCAATGCTAAAAGGTTTGGGGTTTTTTGTTGTTTAAAATGCACTTGCTGTTTTTACACTGCCTGAAGTAAGAAAGAGTTCATTATGTATTTATATTCTTTTATAGCCAAGCCCTTATAAAGTTACATGCAAGCTTAAATTTCTTCATATGAATTACTCCACCTAAATTTCTTCATATAAAGTAATCACATGGAAGCCACTGGAAGATTCCCATATGATAAGTTATGTTAAACTGTATGTGTAAGCCCTTGACAACCACTGCGTAAAAGCAGAAACTGAATTCATAAAAGTAAATAAATTTGCTTAAGATCATAAAGCAGGCCACCAACAGAATCAGAAAATTAATCTCTACTAGCTGCTGCTTAGTCTCAAGATAGTAAGAAAGTAATTTGGCCTCTTTTTCCTGTATAACTTCAGAAGTCCTCAGTCCCTTCAGTCTTTAGTAAACTGGATTACCAGAAGCTTCGGCAGATACTTTTTAAAGGAACTCCCAGCTACTGGTTGAGTACCTAAAGCAAGGTATTACCCCTATACAACCTAGGACGTTAATCAGCAAGAGGTGTGCAGGAATAAACAGATTTCAGAAGAAAAATCATGCCGTGAGACAAAAGGGTAACATTATGAAGATGTTACGATAGCATCATGTTATCATATCAAATAGTCTCTCCTTAATGTAATCATCATCGGTTAATGTAATTATATTCCTAGAAACAGAAAATAAGACCACCTCTTTTCTTGGGCAGATGTTAGGGTGGGTGGAGTACACATATTTTGTTGAGACTTTTAAGAACCGATTATTGGAATGAGTAGACTATTCAGGAGTAGAAATATTCGTGATCTCACAGTCATTAGAATACAAATAGTGATGGAAATACACCTATTCAAAGATGCATGCATTGGTCTTTGCTCCAGATAATTTATTTTTATATATATATTTTTATATATATATATATGTTTAGCTGTAATGTAACAGTACTTGCCACTAGAGTTCTGTGCACATTTTTGTTAAAAGGTAAATTTCTATGTTGCTCAAATCCTTGCATTCACTGGGCTGGCAGTGAAAGGAGGATTAAGAGAAAAAGTCTTAGTGCTTCTCCTCTGCAGAACTTTACAGAGGAATATCGTACCAGATGTGGAGATCCAGGTCAGGACCCCTAATTTTCAATTCCCAGGCTGAATTATAGATATTTTTTAAAAAATAAATGCAATAATATACTATGAAATTTAAACTCAACACCCCAAATATCTTCCAATGTGGCTAACATTTCAGGAAGCAGAACAGAACAAGAACACCTCCTTCTTTTCACTTACAGTGATAGTGTTATTAATATCTGAAGAAGGGTCCTGTACTTCAGCATTCTACATTTTAGAGGCTTGCTATACCCCCAAGTCTTAGGAAGCCATTCCTATGCTCCCTCACTCAGAGGTAATTTGATTTTTATGAGAAGTATTCTTTAAATGACTTATTAGAGCCCATGCAGCGATTTATGAGAAAAAGAGGTTCCTTATTCCACTGAGTACTGAAGTATTCACATTAAGTAGATCACATCCAGCAAAATACTTATTTGACAGTAATTCAGTGATTAGAACATTCAGCCCTTCAGAGCCTGTGGATTAAGGGTTTGGTCTGATTCAAAGAGTGCAGGGACTTGTGTGCTGACCTCCCAGTCAGTAGCAGAGGCCTACCAGGTCCCCTCCACTTAGGTATAGAACTAAGATTTCACTTTGAGTCTGACAAAGCTTTTTTTCCTACCTGTGTCCTAGTTTGCATAAACCAGGATTTTCCGACACACTAAGAAAGAAAAGGTATGATAAAATTCTTAACCCATTCCACATCACGAATCAGAATTCTACAAGTAACTCAGTACTGTGCAAATAGTTCCCTTTCCATTCCTAACATGGAATATACCGTTCATCTTTCTTACACTTAAAAGAAGGTTTCTAAAGCCAGATTATGATACTCATAAAAAGAAAAGCCCATGAAACTTTAATACTCCTTATATTTCCTAGAATACTTAATTGAAAGTTCTGTCAATACTTCGCATCAAGTGTCTTTGGTACACATCCATTCTTGGGCTTTACATGTAAAAAAATTACTGAAATGTTTTCAAAGCCTTTGAGCTGGTGCCCTGAGTGTATCCTTCTTACTTGCCAAAGATGGCAACATTTTTAATGTTTAAACAATTTTAAACATTAAAAAAAAAATCACTACATGCAATCACATGCTAGGAGCGTGTATTATTTTACTAATTATTTTACTAATACCAACCCAAATCTAAAAAGACCTTTTCCAAACAGGTGATGGATATATATTCAGCTAGGGCATTCATGTTTGCACATTACTATTTCATATGAAGTGCAGCGCCCCTTCAAGTCTTTGGGTTTTTAACTGCATGAAATCTGTAACTCCTACTTCTCAAAGTAAAATGGCATAACAGAAGATGTGGGATGTACAAAACTTCAATGAAAATCTCCTGTAGTATTATCCATTCATGGTTTTGCATGCTATACAGTGATTCTGTAAAATGTTTGCATCTTCTCTTTGTACCTGGTTACCATGTTTTTGCCATGATCAAAGCAGTCCAATAATAAATATAAAAAAAAGTTATTTGCCGCTTAAGTAACAATCAGTACATAGAGTACTTTTGGTCTCAACTTATAGTTTTGGGGATGTTGGTTAACATCATTCTAAGGAAATGGGTGACAGTGTTAAGAAGAAATTACATTTCTCTTCATTTCCACTGTCGTCCCTTCATCAAAGAATGCATTTTTTCTGGTCTCTAGGATATTAAAAGACCTGCCACAGCAAAATTGTCACATCTGGTGACAGTAACGTATAAAGTTCAATATATATAAGGTGTAGAGAAAGATTAATCTCTTGAATTATTTTAGTTTATGAGTCTTTGAGGTTCAAAAAGAAAAATCTGTTGGTGACGTTCTTTCCTCTATGCATGGTACACATCAGTGTGATATATGCTGTCTAAATCTCCCTTTCTTAAAACATGAGGGATTCTGTGTTTTTCCTATTTTTCACAATGTCCCACTCAGTCTTCCAAGTTCAAACTCGTACTGAAAGAGCTAGACCTGGTGAAAATGGTAGGAAGAAAGGGAGGCACAGCAGTTCAAATATGTTTGCCTCTTGCAGATAAAAATGTATACCTCTATACAATATAATACTCCAACAGAATGCCCTCCCACCTGATTAGTTTCCATGCAACCAAATTATCAGGTGCCTAGTTCAAAACCAGGAAAAACTCAATCCTTTCTCTCTTCATGTTCTAAATAACTGAAAACAGCCCATTAACATCATTTGACCCTAGGCCTCCACTGGAATACTTTATTCTGAGACGTGTTTTCTTTCAAGGTGATTCTCTCCCTGTAGTTTATGTTATGAAGGTCTCTCCACCTGCAGTAAGAATCTGAGCTTGTTGTAGTGAAGTCTGTGATCCTTGTTGGGCCTAGTGTTTGAGCGCAAATTATGTTAACAGTAATGGGAAAGACACCAATAGAGGGAGGGATGAATACATCGCTTGTTGGGTTTCTCAGTGGAAGCAAGTACTCATAATACATCAGGATGTGCTACAAGTGTTATTCAAACCTACTAAAAACATTGAAACTGCCTTCTTATTTGGTCTTTTAGGATGATGGCCAGATGTTTTAAATTACCTTTTGTGACCACAAGTTTTCTCTGATACACAATGAATTTAAAAGCCTTAGAAGTACTGCTAGTAAGGAAAGGCCTGTTTAACAATGTCATTCTGCACTCGATCCAGTAATAGGAAATGTCCCATTGGATCTGTTCGGGAAGAGAGCTATGCGTGTGTGACAGAGCAATGCTCCCTACTGTTACCAGTGAGCTCTCCGAGAATGCTGGATTTTACCTTCATGGACACTGAGCAACACAAGGAACATGTCTTATTAACTACTTACCAGTTTGGAAAACACTCACTTGAGCTCTAGGCAGCCCACAGAATAAAATACATAGGTCCTACCTGTGCTATAACATCCATGTCATGGCTGCTGGATCATTCGGCAGAGGCACTGGAAGGAGGTTTCTCTCCTCTAGAGGAAATTTTGTTGGGATTTCTAGGAATAACAGGAGGTTTCTCATTTTCTCAGCAAGCAGGTTGTCCCTTGTTGCCATATACGAAATTCTGCTTTGGTTGATGAGGCTCACTGCACTCTTGCCATGAACTGCTGCGTTATTTCTAACAAGAGTCCCAAGAGCAATGGATCATAATATTACCATCCTCCCCAGGTGAAGAGGTACGTTTCTCTCACTGAGGGTTATTGTTTCAAGCTGCCTGCATAGCCAGCAATTGCCACTGCCCAGGAAAATTTGCAGTTTTTCCTTTGTTGCCAAAAGGGATAGAAATATATTAGCCCCCCGCCTTCCTGCTGTTGCCAACTGACTTCCCAGACCATTCTAAGTTCTGACATAATCGTGTAACTGTATGGAGCAGCATCTCCTGCCTGGATCTATAAAACTCAGGTTTACTCTGGCATTTTTAATTAATTTATTTACCTTGTTGTTTAATTTTTGGCACATTAACCACCATTTCCTCTTTGTACCAGAGTCCAAATTGGTATGACTGATTCATTACAACACACTTTTCTTCTTACAGGTTTAGCTAAATTATGAGCTACCAACAGCATGTCTTTACTTCGTAGCTTTATTTTATGAACACAAACCTTCTGAATATTGAAAAGCTTCCATAAATTTCTCTGATATTTTACCGTGGCACTGAACAACAACAGTTCCGGTGCTATCATTTTAAAAAAGTTATAAAAATCTAACAGTCTGATAAGAAAAGATTATTGCTACTTCCTAATAAATGACTGCCAGCTGATAAGATTTCTAAAATATTTCCCAAGAGACTAATTCATTTATCTTCTAACCTGGTTTTGTATGTTTTTTCAAAAAGCATGTTTGTGAAATCTATTTATGTTACAGCTTCCTACATTTTTCGTCATGCTATTTCTCTCTTATTTCCTTGGAACCTTTCCATCATTTCCAGATGCAAAGATAAAATAAGCAGATACCATGATGTATCTACTTTACAGATTAATAGCACTGAAGTAAGCACAGGATTTTTTTGAGAAGATCATAAATCTCATATCAATTACAATACTCCTTCAAAATTCTGTATTCCTACACAATTTTATTCCTATTTCTAAAAAACCCTAAGTAATTAAGCTTAGAAAAAAAAAAAAGACTTTTAAAGTAAATTCCAAGGACAAACCACTTTAGTATGTACAAAAATAAACATCAAATTGGATATCCCAAATGAGATCTGAAAGAAGAGAGAGGAGTACTCTAATCAGCTCTGTGAAAGTGCTCACCATTTTTAATAGCTTTTACACTTACCAGCTGCATGCATCCTACAGCTGTGAATCAGCATTCCCCCAAATCGGGCTTCTTTTGTAAATGACAAATATCATAGCTTCTGCCTGTGCCCTATTGCTTTGAATAAGCACTCACAAAGCAAGTCTGCACTGCTAAACTTCATCAAATTACCCTGGGAGATACAGTAAGTTTGATGCTCTGCTTCAGAATGTAACAAATGACTCATTGCTTAAACAGATGAGAGAAAAACTTAGTATTATGTATTTGACAAATTATTTTATTTTTAGTATTTTTGGGCAAGACAATCTAGACCAAATGATTGCATCACGGCAATGGTATTTCATTTCAATAAATGAACTCAACAATACTGTAAAATTAAGCTTTATAATAATTTCTAAATACCTAGCTTTGATAAAAGTGAATACTTGGTACCAGATCTACATGGATATTCTTATATCTTCTTTTTACACTCCTTTAAAACCTACTTTACAGTCAAGAAGGACCAGAAACAGCATATGGTCCCTTTGTCATCTGAGATTCTTTGATGACTATTATGTCATCCTTTATCTCATCTCTTTTAATTTAGTCTAAAATTATGTTTGTTGAAGAAAAAAGTAATAATAGTTTTTACACTCTCCTGGATGCAAAACAACAAGCCAAATGCCAATGTGGGGGAAAAGAAAGCTCAATCAGTGAAATATTCCCTCCTGATGCTCGTAAGTCACGAGTGCCTTCAAGCACCAACCTGGCAGGAAACCCTTTAAGTTACTAATTCTGTGAACACTGATTATCTGGCACTTCCTTAAAAATATTCATAGTACCTGTTTCAACACCTCACCTGCCAGTCATATCATACTCTTTCACCACAACTGCTAAAAGGAAAAAAGCAATTAAAATGTGATAGTACATAATGTGTGGCTTGGGGTTTTGGGAAGGTGAAAGAGAAGATGGAGGTATACTACCAAAGCTCCATGGTTCCTCTCTGCTCCATTTACAATTCATTAAAACCTTACCCTTCCTTTGTCATGTAATGTGTTCATTGATCATTCTTACCTACTTTGTGCTTGGTCTTAAAACTGGCAGAGATAAATGTGAGCGTAGCGTTGGATATATGGGTAGACCCTGCTGAATTAAGGAGTAGACAGAGTGCCACTGTCACCACGGTTCCAAATGTGTGCCACTTCACGAAGGTAGTTAGCACCGGTAGCACTGCCTGTGTAAATACAGCTATTCCCCTTTACACGCTTTTGCAGAATGGGTCACTAGTTTCTTAGTTATCCATTAAGTCCCATATAGACATGAATGATATGGTAGAAATGGTAGAAATAATATTTTCTTTGGCAACTCAGTTCTCTTTTCTTTAGTGAACGCAAGCGATGAAGCTTAGTTTTACAACTTTTATCTTGTTTAATTATTTCTGTCATACCACTTTTTCAGACTAAACAATCTCCATTTTGCCAGTCTCTGCAGGTATGTAAACCTCTCTGTTCCATTTAACATCCCTGTTGCCTTACACTGTGCTCTCTCCAGCTTATTTATATTTTTTCTCATTGTTGCCATGTTACCTAAGAGGAGTAAAGAAAAAAGCAAAAGAAAAAAACCCCAAACCTTCTGCCTAAATCACATATGTTATAAAGAAATTCCTAACTGAATCAGCACATGACCTTTCAATGTAACTTTATCTTCTGCATCCTCAGTTTCTTTTGCTTAAGGCCTTAAATTTCCTGTTATGTCTGACTTAAATCATCTTTAATATGGCTTGAGAATTGCAGCACATCCAAAACTGCTGAAAGAGTCAATAAGAGCTCTGGATGCTCAGCATGCCCAAATACCCCTTCAAGCCTTTCTCTGACATTCATATCAGATATTTGGCACTATAAAAGTTTAATATATATACAAATATTTAAGCAATAGTATGGGGACATGAAAACTTGACTTGTTTCTTAGAAATATATACCATACCCTCATGAATGGCAAACCTCTATTCCTTGGGAGGTCCTACTATCAATCTCTATATACGTTTTCCTCCAAACTTGTCTCACCTGCTTGTTAGTCTTTTGTTTTGGAAATGAACAGCCCCCTAAACTGTTCTATAGGGTAGGCCTGGAACAGCCTTGTCCTGCCATTAGGCTGACTGGCTGAAGGTGATGAGAGTTGTAACCTGGGGTACGCGCTATAGAGATTCTGTATTTTTCAGTCTCCTTCCAATATGATCCCATTTGAAATAATACCAAATCTAGGCTAGGAAAAAATGAAAAATATATTTGAAGCATATTTTCAAAGGCAGCATGGAA
The DNA here is from genome assembly GCA_034008185.1 of Gorsachius magnificus. Lineage (NCBI taxonomy): Eukaryota > Metazoa > Chordata > Aves > Pelecaniformes > Ardeidae > Gorsachius > Gorsachius magnificus. Next base: position 115,443,456 of record CM067081.1, on the reverse strand, counting down.
CTTAATGGATCTTACTCATGTATCTGAAAAATTCTTGCTCCAGTTGTAACCTGATGTGGAACTTCTCAGACATTCGACTGTCATTCAGACACTCAATCTTTATTGCCCTGTTAGTTCTACCTGATACAAAGTAGTTATAACAAGTATATTTAAAAACTTGCTTTCTAGTTTTTCTGTAAATTCAACCTTCCACTACATATCTCTAACATAGATCATCTAATATATTCACATTATATCCATGCAGGCATTCGTATTAGCCAATACAATGCAGAGAAATTTTTATATTTTTTTTTTAATCACTTTTACAGTAACTGATTGCTACTTAGATTAGGAACTTCAAAAATCAGCCTGTCAGTCAGTCTTGGGGCTCCTGGGCTGTCTGGAATAGATCATTATTTCTGGAACCTGCCTCCTTACATAGAGAAAGGTTTACCATTACGGGAAATCAGCTGCACTGCTTTTTTTCACACCATTACACGAGTTTTCCAGTCTTTTCAGGTCTCTTTCTTATGTCCACCTAACAATATCCTCCAGTGGCTTGACTGCCTCACTGTGGGGATTTCTACTGATGACAATGGCACACGGGCAGTCATGACCAAATTAGCTGTGTGACCTCAAAAGCCTGGAGCGAGCTCCGTAGGGTTCTGTTCCCAGCCTCCCCTCCAGAGGGAAAACAGATTTTAGCCCATCAGTGCTCATTAATTCAGAAACGTCACCACACTGACCAATGTTGACCACTTTGCCATTGCCACATGGCACAGCACTGCACAATTCAAACATGTATTTGGAACAGGTTCAGGGATGACCTCGCTGTGCTCCATTTACCAGCACAGCCATTCCCTCTCTCTTTCCAGTCCTTTTACCACAGGTTTTCTCTTTCCTATGGCTAATGACTTACTCCTCTGAAGTTGAATCGTATTTATTTTATGTTTATTTCCTGAACATCCTACTTCTAATATTAAACTTCCCTCCCAAACTTCCCTTGAAACCTTCTTGAGCTCCCTCTTAAACACACAACAAACAAATGGAATAATCTGCCCACACCATATTTTAAAGTTTCTATGCAGAATAGACAAGCTGCTCTGTGGATTTTCCTACAAAAGATTTTAGAGAGAAATAAATTATATTAGATTATATTTCACTTGTAAACCATATTTGAACATAAGCCTCCAGATGGGAAAGGTCAGGATTGTACATTAACCCTTTGAACTAGATATCCCCTTTGAAAGATGAAAGTTTGGCAGTAAATGGACCCACAAGTTTTTGAATTATTTTGCATTTAAATCATGGATTTCTTATTTTCATCCATCATTAACCTAATTGATCTCACTTAAACATGCAAATTGTAGCACTGAACTTTCATGTTCACAGATATCATTCTTTACTGCTTACAGTAACTATCCTTTATGTTTCATTTGTTTCAAGCATTCACTAATATGAAAAGCTTGAACAAGATAATTTTACTTATTAACACTGTTTACACAATTATTGAGCTAAATAATTAAATAGAATAATTTCTTATTTACTTTTAATTCAATATGAAGAGGTTATACATGTACTGATGGCTGATATGGAAATATCCCTCCTTTAAGGAAAACAGAATAGATAGAATGATCACTGAAGTATTGTAATAACATTGAGATATATTGTCCATATTAATGTTCACACTATGATTCAGGGATAAAAAAAATCCTGTTTGGGGAAAACACTGGAAGAATGCGAGTCTTGGGTGGAAACTTGAATATGTACAAAGGGTAAACTTGTCTCACAATGTAACAAGGAGTCAACTGGAAGATCTTGAAATTCTCTCATTCTCAAGGTCACAGCAGTCCAGAAAAACATCTTTATTGACAGAGAAAAGCAAGAACACCACTCAGATAGTTGACTTCTAAAGGATGGGAGCATGAGTCGCAAGAGATGGTACCTCTCTGTCAGACTCTGGTAGCCATTTAAGAAAAGATCTAGCTTTTCCTCATGAGCTTCTAAAGGATTTAAATGGATGGCAGTTTTTCACCGAAGTGATGGAAATCCCTGCTTGCTTGGGCTTACAGAGACTGTCTATGATCAGAGAGGAAGGTTTTGTGAGAGATCAAGGTCCTGTCTGCCCATCACACAGAAAACATAGCCCTCTTGCTTTTTAAGCAGGAATGCAAAGCAGCTTTAATCAGCAAGACCATCTAAGTTGTGAGATGGTCAGATAGAGAAACCCACTTGAAAAGCTGAGACCTAAGAACCTGAGGTGCAGGCCTCCTATTCTGTAGCGATGGAGTACATCCTGAAAACAATATTGCTATAGCCAAGCCGAGGTGACCAAGATGCTGGGTGGTATCTTACACTAACCAGCTACCACCCTCCGTTAACTCAGGATGGGAAGCGTGCTTCATTGCTAAGGACAAAGGACACGTATAAAAAAGATCCCTGGGATAGGCCAGTGCTGGAGCAAACCCCAGCACTCTTTGGTGTCTGAAGCAAAGAGATTGTTCTTACAGCACTGGAGTCCTGAAAAATCACTCAAAACCCCCCAATTGTTTTGGGTTTCCCTCTTGTGGCCTATTATTCACACCTGGCTTTGTCAGGTATGCTTGGCAGAAGGACTGATAAGAGATGGCAGTCTGATAATGACTTAGTGACTTCCAAAAGGTTGGGTCTAGGTAGCTGTACGATGATGACAGCAGACTGTTTCCTCAAAAACACGGACACATAGCCTAAACGTGTCTCATTCCCAGAGCTGAATCTAAGAACTGTGAAGAATAAAGCATTAAAGCCAATACAAGCATTAGAGTATATCTGTTTGGAACAAAATAATTCTGTTTCCTCAAAGGGAAATTTTCTTTGCCATTTGTTATGGACAGTATGCAATAGGATGGGCCATGCCAGAGAATGTGCCCCTGCATCTGTGCTATCATGTTCCTCCTGAAAGAAGGCTTAAACTTTAGAATTTGGCCACCTTGCACAAGTTCCAGAGGACTCTGAGGTGTCACAGTTCCCAAACACTCAAAATATTTTAAGATAAAATGTTATAGCAAGAGAGCAAATTGTGCTAATTTGGAATAGAGAACTGCAAAGCCCTGGATGTGCAAATCTCAAGTGAGTTCTTTCTTTTATGGCCCTACAGATTGATGCCCCTGGAAAATCCACGTCTTTTCACTTCATTGGAAGTTATAGGAGAATTGTGTTCTTAAGCTTATTGACTAAAGATATATTTAGATAAACATTTTCTCTCATGGCAAAGCCAAAACAAGTTTCAGTTCTTACAAACACTGCAGATATTTTCACTCCTGACTCAACATACAGTCTATTTGTATTTATTTGAGGTGGCTCAATATTTTGGGGCTCTGTTAAAAAAAAAAAAAAGAAAGAAAAATTGGAAGGCTGTGACACCTCATTATCCTAGTTAGTAAATCATTTCCTGCCTCTGGGGATGTATCTCTTGCCAGACTGTCCATATAAAGATTGAGGCAGTGTGTGTAATCATGCCAAATATTCCCAGATTTTACTTTTAGCCAGACACCCACACTTTGAGGGTGTCACACAGCATAACAAAGAGATGGTCATAATGAGAATGACCAATAATGCTATTGACTCATCAGAAACCAAAAAAAACCCATCAGCATCCATGAAGGAAATTTCTTTTAACTCTCATATTTTCTTCACTTTGGAAAAATATGTTCTCTGCCTAGCCAGTACAAGCTACTTCCAAGAAAGAGAGATGTGCCTTTTCTCCTAAAGCATGGGTACTGCTTAACACCTGGGGAGTTCTGGGAGACACACCTCAAGTAAAAAAAAAAAAAAAAAAAAAGGAAAAAAATTTAAAAAAAAAAAATAATCCTGAGGCCAAGGAAAAAAGCAGATAACTCATGCCATAGTGCAAGAGCAAAGAGATTTTTTTAAGCACCAAAAGCTGGGGAAAAGAACTAAAGCAAGTAAAAAGAAAGCAGCATGCTATAAGAAAATTAAAATCTTATGTCTTAGTTGAATAGCTTCAAAAAGACGAATGGTCTGCCTCAGCCACACAGCCGAAAGAAAATGAAGGTGTGACATATTTTACCCCTTTACAGCACAGAAGGACCATCTGCAGGCAACAGGGAAAACCGTCCCTCCCCCAAACACTTTATCATAGCTAAGAGGCGTCCAATTCTGTGTGCTTTGACGTGGGCAGACATCTGCCCCTTCTGAGCTACAAAAAGACAGCAAGTCCATGGTTGACAGTCACCCTGAACAGCCACCTAAAATATTTAAAATGTAACTAATTCATTAGAATTAAACATTAAGATTTAAGGAAGGCACTTTTTTTTTCCTCTCTAAATACTGTTCTGATGTGCAGCTGTGTTTTAGCCATTCTCCATAGACAAAAGGTCTAACAGCCAACTGTGCACAACCCTTTCCTTGCCGTTTTTTTATAATGCCTTATTTCACACAGTACTATATTGATGTGTATTATAATATGTATTATATTTTGTATCATATTTTCACATGTTCACACGCAGACATACATATTATATTTCATATATTGTCACATATTTTTGTTCAGAATGTATAATTGTAGAAACTGTGTTCCAACAAAAACTTGAAACCAGCCAAGTAAATATACTGGGCTAAACCCTCTTAGTGAGCATCAGCTCCTTGATAAAATTACTCTGCTTTACACCAGCAAAAATTCTAACCCCATCCTGTTGTCAGAGAAACCTCCATTTGTTAATACAACAGAAATCACAGTAGTATGCTGTTGTTAGGACACACACACCCCATTTTCTACATGGCTGCACAAGTGCATTGCTGATTTGCTTATCTGTCGTCTGCTGCATTTGAGGCGTTTTGTTTACTTAATTCAAAATCAATAAGTTTATTTCCCAGACAATAGCCAACATGCTTTTGGAATAGCTGCCTAATTTTAAAGTCAAGTTTGGCCATTCATTGCAAAAGAATCTAATAACAACCCACAAATGAAGAAACAGCCTATTACACAAGCATTGTTGGAATAGCCCACAGAAGCAAGTTAGCTGATGGCTATAGACTTGTCAGACTGACAATTCACTGCACATCTGTGTCTGCCAATATAGAATTTACTCAAAATTGCCTCTCTAGACACTTCTTTACATAACACATATTTAGCTTATTAGTGCTGTCATTTGGGAGTGTGGTCAGCTTTTGAGCAAAATCTCACTGAGTCCGTTAGCACGGATCATATCACAGCTGCCATTTTAGAATCACGATGATTAGGTTTGAAGTTCAAATGATTTGATTTCACTTTAAAGCTTCAAAAGCAGCCTCTGGGGCAGACTTACGCAATTAATTTTTACTGAGGTCTGCTGGGTAATTTACTGTAGTCAGAGAATTTTCACTAAGGTAAGGTAATTACCACCGGATAATTTTATGGCACTCTGTTTAGTAGGAAGCAACGTGTTGGCTGGCTTCTGCTCAGAGAAGCCCTAGAGGAAAGAGAAGATGCTGCTTTGGGGAAACAACATGTGTCTGAGACACTGAGGAGGGATGAGCAGAATTCACTCACTTCCCAGATGTGGACCAGAAGCTGTACTTGCCCTCAAAATGTCTTTTCAGGAGTGTGCATGAGGACTTACAGTATACAATCTCGTAAACGTTGCACTGAGGAGCTTTCAAAATTGAAGTACTGCACATGTGATTCTTTAATACCAGAACAAAGAATGCATTCTGAGTTTAGTTTGAACACGGACGTAGACAATGAAATGAAATATCCCTTTGTGATTTGTATTTATCACTTACAAGAAGCACTTCCTAATAATCAGTGGCAGCTAGGCTGACAAGCAAACTTCAGAGCAAAGCCACAGGGGATACAAGTCTATTTTAGGTTTACTGTTGACAGTAAGGGTCAGAGGAAAAATAAACTCAGCAAGCAGTGTCATGCTACCACAAACCTCTGCTGGCCAAGCAGAAACTAAATTATGGCCAAACCTTTCAGCAGGAGAGAAAGACTTGGGCGACTGGGCTGCCCTGCCGTGCACAGAGCATGACATCCAGATGAATAGGATTAAGCACAAGTGAGACATAACATAAAGTAGTGATAAATAAAGCTCAAAAGATTGGAGGAGCTAATTATCCCACAGTCTGGAGTGAGGTAACGGCGTGCTTGCCCCAGCAGCATCCCTATTATTTTAATATTTGAAGTCTGCAAAATTAATCTGGAAAGCCCTGTGAAAACAAGGACTGATCATGGTCTCCTTCGAGATATCCTTCTTTCGGTCAAGCTATAAATAATACAGGTAGTCTCTACTTCTGGACCTAACCAATAAAAAGAAAAAAGAAGAGAGCAGCAGAAGGACTCAGACATTATTTCTGTTACATACACATATATATATTAAAAGAAAAAACCTTTTGTTGTAAAAGTTTAGTCCTCAGCTTCATTTCATGTACTGTAATGCTACTGGGGAAAGCTGTTTTGATTGCTCTATCAGACTAATAAAAGCTAAGATTTGAGTAAGAGGAAGAAGAGGGAATAAAGTACATATTGATATCGCTGCTGAAGGCATTACTGGCTTTCGTTTTAAGATTATTTCCTATTAAAGCTAATGATAAAAGCAGCTGTGTGGACTCATAAGTACCTCTATCTACATCTCTCCATGGACTCATTAAAAATATCTGTTTCATATAGTCTCATCGTCTAGGACAGATTTCATTTTATTCTATATTTCACTAGGCATAAATAAAAACCTGTCATTCCAACCATTGTGTTGTTTTCCTTTTTCTCTACCTATCATCCACTGGATGCAAACACAATCCTGTAATTCCTACTGTTCCGTTATTTTCCTTTTCTTTGTTTTTTTTTTTTTGTTTTGATGAAGCCACAAATGTTTTGTCCATTGTCAGGGGCTAGGTGCTTGAAACAAAGCAGACTTTTTTACTTTCAAGCATAATTTTACAGGACAGAAATGACTAGACAATTTATTATTACCCTTTTTTTCTAACCTGTGATGATCATTTGTAAGGAGCATCCATGTACCACAGATAAAATTCTTCAGATTTTAGGAAAGTGTTTAAAAACCAAGTGCACTTCTAGTGGGTGATGCCCAATCATTGTGCATCCATTCTCTGCCAAACTGATGCTCATCTGTGCTGTTCTGTCTGACCATTTTAAGGTACTTACTTAGCATTCTCCCATAGCTCTCTGCTCATCTGAAATACCCCTGGGACATTCAGAACAAGTGCCCTGTGGAGCAATGCCACGCTACTCGGTTGTGATTTTGGAGTCTACAGGACGTCAGATTAACAAATTCTCCTGACTTTTCTCGTGGGGTCCCATAATTCGTCTGTTTTGTCAGCACTATTTTTGAACTGCTGTCAGGTGGCACTGAGGATATATTGGGTCAGCTCACATTGGGTCCTGTGAGCATGCCTCTCATTAATACAAATAGGATGTCTCTTATATGTTTGAAGTCTTATGGATTGATGGAAAAAAGTCAGCAGCTTCCAGTGACTGCAGTAATACGCACAAGGATGGTGAGCCATACCAGGAGAATAAAAGCAAGGGGCCCAGTTCCAGTGCAATGTACTCCATTCAGAGTCTTTGGGATTGCTCTAGTAAATCATCCTTCTCCTCTTTTTCCTTCAAGGCTCTCTGCTGAACCACATCATTATTTCCCTGAATCTCCTTCTCTTTTTAAAAAGTTTCCTTTAGAAACTTGCCCATTGTAAGGCTTCTGAGTATGTTGACCATGGAGATGTAGGCAGCAAGGAAAAGGACAATAATAGTCTGTTCTTAGTCTCCTTGTCATCAGTAATAAAATACTGCTTTCTCCATGGTTTTTAATGGTATTTAGACCCTCTCTTCTAAACTTGAGCTTCTTTTGGCAGATTTCTCCCTTATCTTTCCATGTGTAATGACTCTCTATATACTAGTGCTGGAGAGTATTAAATTGATTGGTGGAAAATTAATGGAGCAAGCAGGAATGATAGAGAATAATCACTTGTTCATTGTGGCTTTTGATAAGTTGGCAGTCTGAGGGGGCAGTAACATAAAACACACTGGTAATTGTACATGCCTGGTGCAGTTTGTCCTTGTTAGAGAACTTTAGTGAACCCACAGAAGAGAGAGCATGAAGCTTCAAAACACAAAGCAACAGGCATAGAGGAAGATGCACCCCTCTGCTATTTAGCAAGGTAGTGTCTTGCTACTTAGGGTGTAAATCAGAAGGAAATAATGAATATAAAGAAGTTTTATATATGAAAGGCCACAGAAAGACTTGTTTGCCTTACGATCTTATGATGCTCATGCAAACCAGAACCCTGCCTTTACCTTGAATCACATTACATGGCAGCCACTGTGACTCACGTTAAACCTCATATAGCTGTCCTGTTTCTGTATGTACAGTTATATTCAACTTCATTCATCTCCTGTAGCCAACAACTTGAGCAGGGCACTGAAGGAAGAGCAGGCAATTTAGAAGTGAAGACATGGGCCAGCTCAGTGGCTGATAGTTGTGGGATTTAGAATTCAAGGAAATAAAGCCATTAAGGATTCATGCCTCTAGTACAGATGCCATTTGAACATGTTTTAGGGGCAGCAGGTGTTTAAATGTCATTTGGTGAAGAAAGGCTTTGATCTTCCTCAGTAAAATGATGGGTAGAATGTTTCAGAAAACAGTTATTTTCAGTACATATTACTTGTGGATGCTATTCTACATCCTCCTAATTTTCAGACTTCTTTTGCAGATGGCATTTTTAGCAATGCTGTCAGCTTCTAAGCATAGAGTGCTTTTGCTATTACTGCATTTTACATGTGCCATGAGTCCTAGATGTGTATAGAAATATCCCTGTTTAGAAACAAGTTATATATGCCAGCAGTCCTTGACATGGTATCTTGGGAGCTAGTTGCAGTTACTGGAAGCTTGTCTGCTTTATGGACAAGCTTGTCTGGTTTATAACAGGTTGATTACACCTACTCTAGAAACAGATTCATGAAAGGTCTCTCCCCTTCAGCTGGTCTGACAATATTTTGCAGATGCCTGGTTTTGCTAGCTGGCAATGAAAAGTACAGGTGTTTTGCAGAAATCCAAATAGCTGTACCCTGAAGAACGGTGGGTATAATGAAAGTGAATACAAAATGATGGTGAAAAGGTGTTCTTCTGAGTATCTCACGGTTTATAAGTGAAAAGAAACCCCAACTGACTCAAAGGCCAACATGACTTCAGAGCAGGGCACACATATACGTAGGCAGGTTCATTCACTTTTGAAACATTGCACTGTGGAAAACATCAAGTTTCCAGAAATCCTATTTGAAAAAATAAGCCAATATATAGAGATACAAAACAACTGAAGTTTGGGTTATCTAAAGTAACATCCTGTATAGACAAGGACTAAAATTAAATTCTAAAGGGCTTTTCCTCCTGGATTTGTGTTATTAACAGCATTACACAGAGTTTCATTAGCAGGATTCAAAGTTATTGAGGCAGTCTGCTGCAAACTTTGCTTCTTCATATCCTTTTTTCAAATTTCTAGATACTTCCAAGGAAAATTGTGAACTACTATGATTTTGATTTTTAAGAACTCTTTCACATTGCTACAATGATAAACAAAAAAGACAAATGCATTTCCTCTCTACTACTTCTCAAAGCAAACTGGGAGCTCAGTTTCATAGTGTTTTCACTGGTAAAGCTCTCATTAAACTTTTTAGAGTTACTCCTGTAAAAAACCAAACAAAAAACCCCAACCAAACAAACAACAACAAACCAGAGAAGTTGGCTAAAAGAAAGATGTTATGTATCCACACAATACCAGAGACTTTCATAATTTTCCCACAATAGAAACTCTGAAACAAAACAAAACTATAAAAGCAAGCATATATAATGTGTATTACTTACAGTGTATTTCTAGAACCTGCATTGCTATCTGAGGTGTAGAGTTTAGGGACTCATGATCTACTCTGCAACTTACAACTGCACCATCATCATTGCGATCTGCTAGGAAATCCAGTGTGCTGCTGACTGTGAATGTTTTACGATTTGCATCTTCTTCTTTTAAATATTTAACATCTGAAAGAAAAAATAAACAAACAAGTTTCTCTCCAATATTTTAAGGAAAGTAGTCCAGCATCAGACAGCTAAATTATCTATCACACTTGTTGAAAAAACATCTTTCATATCTGTATTGATCTCTTTAAACAAAAGTAATCAGAATGTAGTTATTCCTCAGTTTGCTCTGATTGTCAGACTGAGATATATTTATTGAAAAAGAACATTTTAAAATTGGCTATATGGTACAGTACTCAAACAGAAATTCCTTTCTTTATTATCTCTTTTATGTTTAAGTCCAACTGGAAATAAGCTTTCTCTGCAGTTCATTAGAAAAAATGGGGTCTCCTCCCACCCTCACTTCCCTTAGGTATTCACACTGTCACTAAACATTAAATTTTCTAAGTCCATGCTTATAATCTTTCATAGTAATGCAATACATGGATATTACTGAGGCCATGCAAACTGAGGGTTGCATGCTTGTCGTCACATTAATCCTGTGCTTACTTTATTCATTGCTTATTCATTTGTTTGGCTAGAATTATGCTAATTTATGAATTAAACTAAACCAAAGTATAGCTATCAGTGGTGATGAACAACTGTAAATAGAGCATGTCACAGTATTTACTAGACTCTATAGACAAGTCCCAAGAAGACTGGAAATAAAATTACTTCAAAGAGACCTTCCACTCACTGCTTTATATCATGCTAAATTTGCCTACTGCTTTTGTGCAGACTCAGTTAAAAATCTCTTTGACAGTTTTCAGCCCAGATACTAGAATGCGGGGGAGCCTACAGCTATGGTTAAGAATTATTCAGCTCAGCTCAAGTTTAAGGTTTAAATTCAGAAAGTTTTGTCGTAGGACATACATGTTAGAACAGAGATGAAGACCCAAAAGACTGAGCATTTATTTTTAATAGTTTTAATGTATTGACTGCAACATGAGATCTTCTTACTCATACTTTAGAATTGTTTTACTTGGTTCCCAACTACTTATAATACTTACTGATTTTCATTTATCTCAGCAAAGTAGTACGCTCGTTACATTGATTTGTTATAATGAAAGCTTTAAAAGACATACATAAACATATATATTAAATTACACTGAGATTAAAAAAGTGAGATGTTTCAGTTTTACAAATGATACTAAATCCCATTAGAGAAGATGACCTAAATAAAATTTCCATGAAATATCAATTTTAGAAAGCAAATCTTAAATGGCTTACGCTATATCTTTTTAGATTAAAAATACCTCTGAAATCAGAAAAGTGGTCTTTTTCATTGTCTCCAGATAGATGAAGACACCACGTAATTATACGATTTCCATTTTTTCCTAAGAAATAATTATTTCTTGCTTACAAGCATTTTTCTGCCTGGTGGTTTCTAAGCTTTAAGAGATTTCAATTTCTGCCACAGTGACTACTAACAGTTAGCGATCAGTAGGTGAGATAAATATTGATCAGGGCTAAAGCAACATTATCATAATCAAACAACAAATGTCTCACTAATATTTAAAGCAAACACATGAGATTTCATTCCCCAGAGTTAGGTTTCCAAATGTAATAATAAGCACCTATATAGATAGCCTTCTGCTTATAAGTAATGCACACATCCATTTGCTTGCTGACTTCAGGTGGAGGACATTCAGCTCCTGAAAACATCAAAACTTTAGTATCAGTGCGAGGTTGTGGATGCTTAATCCTTTAGAAAAACAAAAGCAGTTAATTTCCTAAACAGATGTTTAGAAGCCTTTCTCTAGACAACTATTATTTGGAAGAGTTCAACTCTTCAGAATTAATTACCTCTGTAAAAAGGATGGCGATACTCTTCTATAAACTGTCGACATACTCATCAACAGAAATACTTAGCTTTTCCACTTTATCAGCAATATCTTCTTAGATGCTTCTTCACAGCAAAATGAAGGTGTGACTGTAATACATGCTAACTGAGTGTAGGCCCACCTGTGTTTAAGAGCAGTGGAGATCTGCTACTGGGTATGTCACCATATGCTAGCATTCAGAATATTTACCCAGGGTTTTTACAGAATTTTTAAATATGTCTACTGTAGTCCATTATTTCACTTATTTTCTTGCTACTTCTTTCTCTCCTAAATACCCCCTTGAAAAGTTAAACACACACACACAAAAGATCTATTACAGAGGCACTTGCTCTGGAAATCACTATAATGAAACAGGTTGGGGGATGACTAGGTAGAAAGTAGTCTTGAGGACAGGTTGAACATTAGTCAACAGTGTGCCTTTACAGGGCTGAAAGCTAAAAAATGACTGCCCTGTATTAATAATAGCATAGCCAGCAAGTCAAGGGAAGTGATTCTTCTCCTCAATTGAGCACTTGCATGGCTGCTTCTGGAGTGCCAGGCCCAGTCTGGGGCTTTCTGGTACAAGAAAGATGTCGACAAACCTAAGTGGGCTCAGCCAAAAGCCATAGAGATGGTCAGTGGTGGGAGCATACAATGTACAAGGACAGCTTAAGATAGTTGGGTTTGTTCAACGTGAGGAAGAGAAGACTAAAACTGGATCAAAGTGCTGCCTTCAAGTACCTAATGCATGGTCATAGCGAAGAAAAAGCCGGAGTCCTCTCAGAGGCATACAGCAAAAGTTGAGGAGCAATGAACACAAGTTACATCAAGGCAAATTCTGGTTATGTATCATGAAATATCTACATATAATGAAAATTCTCCACAATAAGGGCTTTCAAATATTGAAACACCTAGCCCAGACAGACTATGGAATCTCCATCCTTGGAGATTTTTCAGTACTGAACTGGAGAAAATGTTTAGTGACCTGATCTAACCTTTGAACAGAGGTCAGGCCATATGAAATCTAAGGATCAGCTATGGGCCCACTTCTATGACTCTATCGGATAGATGCACATACAGATATTCTTGTATTAACTAATACTAGTTTATATCTCATAAGTATAGATGTTTGATGGTAAAAACAATAAATAGAAATGATAGAATGTCTGTCCTTCATTGTTCATTGTCAGCTATTTATAAAAGCACATACTTGTAATATCCATGTAGAAACATTCATCTTTTAAAAAGGCAGTTTTGTTGTTTTTACAAGGCAAATATAACTTTTGTTTAAGTTTAAGATCAAGTTCTGCCATGAAATGGCCTTGTTATCTAAAAAATTTTCATCTTTGCTTTAGAGGTTTATCACGACAAAGAAGTTCAGTGCCTCTCTGAATTCTTTGTGTATACTAAAAATATAAAAACTAATTCAAAATGTCTTGATCTTTTGCAACAAAATGAACTGATGTTATTTATTTTTGAAGCCAAATTTTGCTATGGGGAAAAAAAAAGAAAATAAATTAAAAAAAATCCTGAATTATCCTGAAAATAATAATTTATATTATATTGTTGAAATAGCATGTAAAAAATTTTGTTGAAAAAAAAAGATAATTTTTTAACAAAAATTATGTATTTACATTCTCCGATATTTTTGATTTTAATAATCTTCCAGAAGTGTCACCAGAATGCTAAACTGCAGGTCGCTTTGCTAATTTGGTGCATATACAAGAAACAGAACACTAAAGTAAAAGGTATGGTACTCAGTGCTTCCCAGTCTCTCTCATTACTAACACTTACTCTGTCAAACAGTATTCCTTTACCAGACGATGATTCTTTTTTTGAGTAATAGCAGTGGAGCTACAATTTTAGAATGGCTTTTTCCCCTTTGGTGCAACTCTGAACTCAATGCATCATTTATATTCTTTTGCACCATGTATAATACACTGTAACACAATTGGATTTACTGGTGCTAGACAGACGAACTCCTAACCTTTAATGTCAGCTGCATTAGCATATAATTTCATATCTATTTTCTCAGATTTATCATTTCACCTTTTACAGTGCACAAAGCTAATGTAACTTCTGCTGATGCCACTGCAAACTGGTTAGGTTATTTTATTTCTAACCTTTGTGAAATGGCAATGTGCTCTTCAGAAGACCTAGAAAACTAAACTGAAATGAATGTGCTCAGTACTTTCCTCTAATTTCTGGTTTCTTTTTTTTCCCTTTACTATTCTTTTTCACACATCTTCTTTGTTCCTCCCCCACCCCCTTTTTCTAAAAAGCATCCCTTTAGGAACTGTTGAGAAGAGCAAATTAGTTAAAGAGTCAAATCACCAAATTGCTTGCTTGGCTTCAATTATATGTCAGCTGAAAGAAAGGCAAAGTTAGGGAACCAGTTTTTAAAATATAATTTAAAAAGTAACATCTTTTCAGATGTGTTACCTTGCTGTTAGGCCAACTGTATCAGTGGTTCTCTTAATGTATTGACATTGCTTAGAGTGATTTTCAATCTTTACATGTCTAGAATGTATATATATTCATCCTGTCATCTCTTCTGGATGACAGAGTCTGTGCTGTGCCATGTGTGTTAGCTGTGCTGTTAAATTCTTTTTTTTTTAATTATGTTTGATGAGGCACTACTTTTCTTTCAGCAATTTCCTCAAATTTCCCAGTGGCTGGAAAGAATTATACTCTGTTTCCTCATTCTCTATCCTCGTTACAGGTGCTCAAACAGACTTCAAATGATTCCAGCCTAAAATTCCTGTCTCCTTCAACGCTATTCTTATTTTCATCAGAAATCTAAAGATGCTTCTAGAATGGACTGGGTTCCTTGGACAATCACCTGCCATGTCCTTTACTTACCAATTTTATATCACAGCTCTAGTTGTGTATATTGAACTGTGGTAGAGAGTAGTAAAGGAAGATTAATGGACTCTGTAATTACTGCTGTAACTTTGCTTGAGGCAGTTTATTGAGCAAACAAAATCCACAATGTCAGACATGTATGAGACAAAGCAGATAAAAGTTGGGGTTTTTTTAAAAAGAAAACTACACAGAAAAGGTACATTTTGAATCATTTATTGATCTGGTCTTACAGCAGAATGAGTAGAGGTGACATTAATAAATACTAATACCTCATCCTTTTTATTCATCTACTCTAGAATGGGCACCTCAGTTGGCTGTGGTAGATGTCACTAAGCCTTCTGTTATAGGAATCTCTCTCCACCCATCCAGCAAAAAGGCTTTTAAATGACTGTGGCACTTACGAGAATATGGACTAGAAAAGTAAGTTTTAAGTAAAGAACACACAAAGTGAAAGAAAAGACAGAAAATAAATAAATAGCTTATATGCAACCTATCTCACTGCATCCTCAAAGGCAAATCCTTGCTTTCCCCTTTAATTTTAGTCACCCGATGATTTTTCAGTTACAGCAGGCTTTATCCAGCTCTCTCCAGCCCCTGTGAAGTTCTTCTCATCCCCTT
This sequence comes from Gorsachius magnificus, assembly GCA_034008185.1. Lineage (NCBI taxonomy): Eukaryota > Metazoa > Chordata > Aves > Pelecaniformes > Ardeidae > Gorsachius > Gorsachius magnificus. Next base: position 115,428,170 of record CM067081.1, on the reverse strand, counting down.
TGAAGCCTATCTTCTCCCTGCTCCTCACCCACACACTCTCAGCATCCTTGCCTCAGCTACAGGTTCCCAGTTTTCCAGCTGCGATTCCCTCAGTTGCACATCCTGACTCTTCCTCACCAGACCAGGCTCTGTAGTTCCCCTACACGAAGTGCAATCTCCTGTCTCCTCCAGATGGTTCTGCCTCCCCCTGTCACTTTACTTAGAGGAGTGCAACATAAAACTGGCAATTGACTAAATCAGACATATGTCATATTAGAAAGGCAAAAAGAAATGAAAAGGTAAAATATCTTGGGCTAGTGGTACAGCTGTGATAACGGTAATCCATAAAACGTTTCTCTGTGAAGCATCACAGTTGAGTTTATTATGCTGAACAGTTTAGAGCAATTCAAAACATCAGTTTTTACCATTTGAAGAAAAAAATAAAGAGATAGTTATATATTCCAGATGGTTATATATTCCAGTAATTTACAATCAATTCTTTATCTACATACTAACACGATTCATTTAACAATTAAATATGAAAAACTTTATAAATATGAATTAAAAATATAATTCTAAATAATGTATAGTTTTGACCATTGGACCAAATTACATCAAAGTCCTTTTAAATACCTTTAACTTCTTTGTCATTCTTGAACCATCTGATATCAGCTGCTGGTTTACTACCAGATGTCTTGCAAGTTAGCTGCATCCTCTCTCCCTCCATAACTGGTGAGGTAAATCCAGTAATTTGTGGTTTCTCGGGAACACCTAACAAACAAACAAGAAAAATGTCTCCGATAGTGTCAGCTGCTGCCATAAATATATGACCAACTTCAAGTTCACTTCTTCCTATGCTCTTGTGGTTTAACCCAGCAGGCAGCTGAACACCACACAGCCACTCACTCACCCTCCCACCCCTGCCATGGGATGGGGGAGAGAATTAGGGGGAAAAAGTAAAGCCTGTGGGTTGAGATAAAGGCTGTTTAATAGGACAGCAAAGAAAGAGACAGTAATAACAACAACAACAACAACAATAATGATAAAAGAATATATAAAACAAGTGATGCACAATGCAATTGCTCACCACCTGCTGACCGATATCCAGCCTGTCCCCCTGCCAACTCCCCCCAGTTTCTATGCTGAGCATGACTTCCTATGGTGTGGCATAGCCCTTTGGCCAGTGGGGGTCAGCCGTCCCCGCTGTGCCCCCTCCCAGCTTCTTGTGCACCCGGCAGAGCAGGGGAAGATGAAAAAGTCCTTGGCTGGTGTAAGCCCTGCTCAGCAACAGCTAAAACATCAGGGTGTTATCAACATTCTTCTCGGCCTAAATCCAAAACACAGCACTGTGCCAGCTCCCAGGAAGAAAATTAACTCTACTCCAGACAAAACCAAGACAACTCTAAATTCTGGAAACAGAGTAATTAGTTCCTTACCTTCTATCAAAATTGAATGTCAGTGAAACCTGTTTCCTATTGCAAATAAAATGTCATTCTAAACTGTAGTTGATTCTAAAGAATTAGAGAGAAATTATCTAGTTTTCTAAGGGAAACACTGTATTTTAAAAAGTATCTCATCTACATATATTCTGCATGCAGATCTAGTCTGACTTGGTATTGTAAAGTTTAAACTGGTCTGCACAGCAAGCAGGATGACACAGTATATTACAAGTACAGCTGTGGAAATAAAACTTAACTGGCAACAAAAAGTTGAAGTGATCTAAGTTCAGAACAGATATTTAAGCATGAATTATGAGGATTATAAAAGAAAATCCAGGGAAACAAGAGGATGAAAATAAATACAGGAGTTACTTTATCTTCAGAGAATACATAAGCAAAAACCAATGGGTATAGTCACAATTCCATTGGCTGTGGAGAATTCTTCGGCTGAATCCAAGTCCTTTGGAGGAGGCTGTATGATCATGAGATACTATACACATAATATTAAATTTGGAAATAGATGTTTTTCAATGAACCATGGAAGATTTAAAAAAAAAATATGAAGAGAATTAGAGAAAATTTGATCCCTACATGTAGAAATCCATTTGCCTTCCGAAAACACAAGAATAACTTATTTTCAAGTGATACTGATGATGGTAATTTTAAGATCTTTGAAAATGTTGTTGTTATAACTTGCATCTGCAGCACTTTGACGCATTCATATTGCTGGGTAGATAAAGGGATCAGTCACAGTAATTGATCCTGTGCCCTGTATTTCACAATTTGGTTTGTTTACATCTCTTTTCCAAAATGACAGATTAGGTACATAAAAACCAAGCAGCAGTACCTACCGCATAGTACATTTCTGCAATAAATCTGCTCCTCTCTTTCGGGACAGAAAATGGTGTCTACTATAATACCTTGACAATTAAATCTTCTAATCCATAACAGAGCAGTCAATAAAGAGATTATTAGTACATAAAAGGATAGTTTATCTGATTAAAAGATGTAACATATTTCAATGGAAAATACCCCATTTTCAGATAGAAAGTGTTCCAAGAGTTTAAAATGTTAGTTTGAAATAGAAAATTACAAATATAAAATGAAAAGACAGGCATCTTAAACCTTGCAGCTTGCTTTCTTGGAAGGTAAGGTAAGTAGCCGATTTTGGGAGAATTTCATTAAGCCCTCCCCCAAAACGAAGATAAAACTAAAAGGACCATGAAAGATCAAGTCACTTTGGTTATTAAATATTGGCTAGATGGGTTTTTTTGTCTTGGTAACACCTTCCTATGTCTTTCTGCCATTTAAAAGATTGAAACTGGTCTACTGATCTATTGTTTAGATCATGAGGTGCCTCTCTGCAGAAAAGATTCACCGTAGGCAATTGTTGCAGAATGTTCTGCTTTGAGTGGATATTTTCTGTCCTTAATGGCAAACCTGTGAAGATTTTTGTAAAATAGTCTCACAGGGACTGAATGGGAGACGTATTTCATATCCTATGCACAAAACCAATTCCCTGGCTGTATTAATGTGAATATTACTGGCGCAGAGAACATCTTACATTAGTCCTATTAAATTCTACTGTCTGCCTGTCTAGAAATAAAAATAAAACAAAAAGAAAGAAAGAGTTAAGTTCAGGGACAGAAAAAGGAGAAAAGAATAAAAATCAATCTCTAAAATCATATAACCTCTTAGGTACGCAGGTGTGTTTCAATGAACTATAGCAATTTCAGCTGATTGGGCTACTGACATTCATAGAATCATATAAAGCTTTGAGCAGAAACTTTATTTCCTGGGCATCTCTTGAAATCTATTGCTTTTCTATGTGTATCTATAACCTTTGGGGAAAACAGCAGAGCATTTAGAGGATAAAGCATAAAAGAAGCAGCAAACCCAGTGAAAATATGCACTTTATAGACAAAAAAAGAAAGCAGAACGAGCCAAGAAAATGCACAGCTAAGGAAAAACGATAAAGCTCTAAAGCCCGTTTTGATTTCATGCTTTCTGATTTTCTCCCCTTTGCCCTATACAATACACTGTTAGGAGATGAACACATGCACCTTCTTTGCACTTCTGGTGCTTGGGATGTAGAGGTTATGTCCATTTTATGGAGCACTCATGCCGTGGCATTTGTGTGCTCCCTAATTCATTATCCTGCCACAGTGCAAATAGTAAGAGGCATGTTATTTTTCAGCATAGCCATATGAAACAATAAACTTCAGGGAAACAAGATCAGACATTTACATGTATCTTCTGCCAAGCTTTAGAAAAGTTCATTCTTCTCATAATTTGCCAAAGCCCGAGAAGTTTAACACTTGCTTCTTTATGCTCCGCTATTTATACTTACCGAGAACGGTAAGAAAAGCCTTGGAAGTTTTGACAGGCATAGTAAATAAAGAGCAGGTGTACTGCCCTTCATCCGACAGAGACACATCACTGACACTGATACTCAGTTCATGCCACGAAGCTCGGACCAGCTCAATTCTGTTGTCCCTCAGAGCTGAAAAACAAAAAATCATGTTATAAGGTAGGAAATGGCACATTAACAAAGCGAGGTATGTTACACAAGAGGCTCTATGAAGTGAAATCACACCCTGGAATGCAGGGATATGGATGCAGTTGCCTTTATGCATAGCAGTTTGTTTTCTCTATAGAAAAAAAGCACAAGAGTTCACCAAGTTTCTGAATAGTGTACTGAGGGACTTGTATATAAACCCAGAAACGAAGGGACTTCAGTTACCTTTGATCTTCCTCTGAAAAAACCAACATTGACTCTGATTTCTGCCCCCCCAACAGCTTTGTTCACTGCCTAAAATAACTCCTTCGTAAAAGCATTTTTTTCATGTATTTACAAGTGTGTGTGAATCCTGTTTCATCTACTAACAAACTACACTGTCAATTAAGAATTCTAGTGTTGTGTAGCTTGCCTACAGATTTTTCTCACGTCCATTACTACTCATATTGAACTGGAATATCAGATTTTTTGAACGCTGTAAGGGTATTTCTTATTATGAATATATTGAAAGTTCCACCTTACATGCATATGTAGCATATTTAAAGATTTTAGGTAATTAAGTATAGTGACTTTACTTCTTTGATTATGACTAAAAATCTGATATTCTATCAGAAAATCCTCCTTCTTCCTTAAAATTTTTTTTTTGCATGAAACCAGTGAAGAAAGAGCAGCAGGGAGATTTACTTAAATTAAAAACGTCACTTTAGCTAATGCTTTAAAATTCTACATATATTAAAGCCTATATTTAGATTAACCCATATTTTCTATTTTAAAACAGCCGAAACATTCCCAAACATTCAATTTCTCTGGAGTAAAGCTGTTTTGGGAATCTACATATATTAATCGAGTCTTTCCACAGCACAGAAATACTAGTATCAGAAGTAAGTAAACACCATAATTCTCCTAAGTGAACAACACAAAAGCCTATATAATATAAGTTTTGCTGTATACCTCTAGATTGAAATCTTTGACCTGGCAGTATTTGAATCCTCAGTGAGTCTATTTTTATAGGAAGCCTCTGACAGTCAAAAGTAAAATGGGACTATTATAATTACTGGGAGAGCTATGCTTTGATTTGTGAGAGGAACCAAGATGTTCAAGTCCCCAATTGCTGTTCTCACTCGCCTCTTTCTAGAGTCCCCAAAGGCTCTTATATTTGTTTCTCCTAACATTTATATCTTCCAGTGATAAAAATGAGCTTTACTGTGGTTCTTTGCTACTAAATCTGGATGTTTCTGCCCCATTGCAAGGCTCTCCAAGTGCTGTCAATACAGGAAGATTTACACCAAAATAAGCAGCTACAATGAAGATTCAGCAAAAATGCCACTTGAATTTGTTGTCTTCTAAGGCTACCATTCAGGTTTCTTTACAACAATTTCAAGCTGAATTTACTGTTTATTCCAGGGCAGGCCACCTAAAGCTTGACTTAGTCTCTGCAGAGTCTGATGACTGAAAGGTGACAGCTTAAGCAGACCTAACATATAAGCATGCCACGAACTGCTCCAAGGCACATCAAAGTGACTGAGGTTGCGTATAACAGACGCATTCCAAACATAACTGAGACATCTGGCCAGCCACAGCAAGAAATAAATAATTATGCAGTATATAACAAAATGCATATGACGGAAAATAGGTGCAACATTAAAGCAAACAAGCAAGCAAAACAAAAGCCACAAAATTAAAAGCTATATATATATTGGTATATACCAATATGCTGACATAACAGCCAAGGAAAACAAACTCAGGAAAACAAAAGGTACACAAAAGCAAGCTTCTACCAACTCAGAATAGCAGGCAAAGCTGATGGCTATGATTTTACTAGCCAAAAGTCCTCACAACAGTGAAGTTGCTGCTATCTTTGAGGAAGTAGGTGGAGACTCAGAACTCATTCCTCAGCATTTCAATTCTAGTCAGATGCAAACTGAGCAGACATAAGAATGGTACTTTATTTCACGTTACTGACCTTTCAGAAAAAAAATGTTTTCCAAATGACTCAGTGCTTCCACACGGTTTGATTACCACCACACCCATACATATAATTTGGAGAACAGCATAGGAAATAAATAAATAAAAACAAAACAAAACCAAACCCCTCAGCACCCCATAATTTCAAAGCAGTGATTTTTGCTTCCCCTAAATCAGAAATTATGTAAAAATTAATGCAGTATATCATCTTCCATCGTATTTTATTTTCTTATAATTTTCACTTGCTACTGCCTCATCATAAAGATTTATGTAGATGTTGAAATATTTTCCTATAGATGGGCCAATGTGCAGAATTTCACGCACTAAAAAGAACTGTAATGCATTCCACTAGAGCACAAGTGGTCTACAGATGATTCCAATAGCATACCATTTTGATCATCCTGGTAGAGAAAAAACCGACTGAAATACAAACCACCTGCATCAACTACATTCCTGCTGCTCCCCTCCCTCATTTCCTCCCCTCCACACCTTTTTTAACCTTTGTACAACATAAAAACCTCAGCTCAGTCAATTTTCTGGAAAACTGGTAAAAACAACCACTGATCAAGAGCTGAAACACGTTCCATGTTTCAGCCTGGAGTGAATTTTTATTGAAAGGACAGAAAGAAAGAGTTTTGTAATGGAAATACCACCACAGAGCCTTTGCAAAAAATGCTGCAAATAGCACCAACATAATACCCCTTTGCGGGAAAGCTGTTTGTCAGAAGCATTTTTGTAAGTGCTAAGTCTAAATGCAATTAATTATCTGTGCCATCAATTTCAAACCTAAACATCTGTAAGCTTTCCTGCCTACGCAGATTTGAAAGCAAACCAATGAGAAAACTCTACCGCTATTGCTTAGACAAGGCTAGCACTTAGGTGGAGTCTTTTTAGAATGTTATTTTCAAACTTGATTCCTACATCTATGTCTATATCCTTACCCATATCTGTTTATAAAGACACGAATTGCTCCTATGAAATCTATAGCTGTCATGGATGGCAGAGCCAGTTGGTTTCCATTTTCTGTGTGAGGTATATTTTGCTAAAAGGGTGAAGTTGAATCAGGGAAAAATTGGCTGCCTAACTGTCTAGTCCTGGCTCCTGCACCCTGGTCAGGAGCAACCCTCTGGGAGAGGGATACTGCTCCCTCAGACAGCAAATGAGAGGTCCGTGGATTTGGAGAAGCCAGGAGCACTTCCAGCCAGCTGGCAATCTCCAGGCATGGTGACTGAGCAGAGCAAGGGTCTTGCGCGTGGCAGGGAGCAAACCCTTGCCAAGCCTAGCTGATGGAGCAAAGGAATCCACGAAGCCTGAACAGAAGGCAGCTACTGAAGGGGATCAACTGGCAAGTAAAAGCTTGAAGGAGAAAACAAGCTCCTCAAGGAGCTAGTGGATGGGAAGGAAATTTATTTGCAGTACTCTCTATTTTATCCCTTTCAGCAAAGTTCTACTTGTTTAAAGAGGGATCTCATCGAGTTTATTATTCTCTATTTAAAGTACATGAGCTTCAAAAGCTTTCTCTAAACTTTTTGATTGCCCCAAACAGAACAATTTTACCACAAGGTTCAAGCCAACTTGAGGCTCTACAAAATGTTCTCTCCTATTTAATTAACAGATGAAAACAAAAAACAACAAAAAAAAAGAACATGTATGGGGACATTTTGCATGAATTTGTATTTTTGTACACACTAATAAACAGATTTCTTATATACTGAAATGTCCAATGTCCATGCATTGTCCAATACAAACAGGAGTAAATAATTCTAGCTCCCCATGGAAGTGAACAGGGAACACCAGGCTTCCCATTATAGTGTCTCATACTAAAATACAGCTGCTGGATTGTACTCAGCTGACAGTATTTATTCCTCCACTTTTTAAGAAGGTTACACTAATAGCTCCATTTGTATTCCACAGGTAGTTTCTGAATACCATTTATTAGTCATATTTTGGTAGTGGCTAGACAGCCCACGTGAGCACAGAAAAGAAAGCTTTGTCCTGAAAGACTCCACAAGCTCCGTCCTCGCTTGACTTGCACAGTTTCCTAGCCTGGCTCCCACCTCTGCCTGCTCTTTCAGAGCCTTTTCTGGAAGCTCTTTTTTTTTTCCATTTCACTTTGTTAGAAGCCCAACAGACCTTTTTGGCATTTTCCTGGAGATTTTCACCTACATTCTTGAATTATTACCTTATCAATCGTCTGCATACCTACATTTTTGTATGATACAGAGATGCTACAAAAAAGGTTAAATAAGCAGAATATGTATTTTACTTCTGGGAAATGCACCTGTGCCAAAACAGTAACAAAGAATACCACCGCTGATGTCTCCTTCCTGGATTCATATGTCGCAAACACTTATAAAAATAAAAAAGGCAACAAGAAATATAATTGCATAGTAAATTCCAATATGCCCTAAGTACATTATGTCAGTTTTCTGTAATTCCCAGGCACACACGATGCAGTTAATTTGCAGGGTATGAAATAATTATGCATAAAAACTTGCTAAGGACATACTTCATTTATTCTACCTGTCATTCTCGTTTTCTGGGGAAAAGATTTCCTTTCAGAATGTTTTCTGACACAGAAACAAGCAACCTTGAAAATTTGCATAGTTCAGATTATTGTGAGTAAAAGATAGTCATGTATTTCAGCTGCATTAATTAGCAATTTTTGCGACTGACGACCACTGTAATGAACTGGTCTCCTTGTTCACAATCACAAAAAGCTGCACTTTATTTTTTGCACAAACTAATATAATGAAAATATGTAGTCGTGTAGTGAAATTTTGCAATAGGAATTATACTGAAGAGAGAAAAGAAACTTAGAAATTCACACTGTTGTGGAAAAAAAGTCCATATTTCATACTGGGCAGAAAAGGCAGTTGGACCTGTTAGACACAGTAGCCAGACAGCAGCATCTCTAATCTTATTTCTCTAAAATGATGACATCTTACTAGTATTTGGTGTTGTATGTTTGAAGAATGGATAAAAAACCAAACAACAACCCCCCCCAAATCCTCCAGAGTAATCGGCAGATGTTTTGACAATACTAACTTGACATACGCTGCTACCCTGGGATTCACTCAACAAAATTTTCTTCCTAATGTTAGAGTTGTTCCCTCTGTCATGGGAATAATGTAACCATTAGTTGGAACCAGAAAGATTTCTGATACTCTACAGGTCATGCTAAACTCCCAGAAATTTAATACTTATGAAACCGAAAAAAATCCCTCTGATTTTCAGATTCCAACTTCCTGAATGCAGTACCATCATCAAATCTGAAATAGATTTCAAGGGATTTATATTTTGGTGCTGGATATACTTAGATATACTTTAGATGGCCTATTGCTTTGTTCCTAATGAATTCAGTATACCAAGATGCCTATAGGGATATTCTATAGCACTCACCAATAGTTGTGCATCAAAATCTGTCACTACCACCAGAGGGGAAAGAAAAAAAAGAGACGGAAGGGGAGTAAATGGAAAAAATCAAACTGTTATTGTTATCCTTTGTGTAGTTTTTTCAGCCTTCATACTCCTTTTCCAAACATTTCCATTTCCTTTAAAAAAATCATGTACATGTTAGTCTGTTGCTGTACTAAGCGTTTGCCCATTTCCAAGTGATACACAGTTTTTCTAGTGATACCTTACATATCTAGTAGGTGCTTGCATGGTATCTGAACTCCTAATATTTTAAAACTTCTCAATTATTGGTATGCAGAAAGAAAATCCTTTTTCTTCCTCTTTCATTTCCAGTGATGTAATTTGATTACTTTCATGCAATGAGGGATACAAGGCTAGGGTGGCACTGTGGATATTTAGAAATCACAAGCTTTCTATTTCTATTTCTGCATGTGGTGAGGCCATTTTTACCTCTCACGGGAAATGAACTCCATAGCATTGCTTCTGTGAAACTATCACTTTTGCTCCTATTTACTAGCTGGTCATGATTCCAACAGAGTGCAAAGGTCAGAAAGATAGATTATCTCTTAATTAGTCTAGAGTCATGGCAGATTTCAGTACTGGGACAGAAACATTGAAATTGAGTCTACTTTCACAGGTAATGCTAATATAAAGAGAAAAGCATTCGGTAATACACTAGAAGTTTCTATACAACCTATTAGACTGTCTGATGTATGTGTTGTTGGAGTCTTTTAAAGGTGACATAAGTTCTAAGTAAAATTAGTGGAAAAAACAAACAGTGAAGGTCACAATACTGTGGACAGATCGTTGGCTAATTGGCTGCGGAAAAGTATTCTGGCCAATTTGCAGACACCTGATGACTTTTTTCTCCACTAAGAAAGTGTTTAGTGACACAGATGAATTCAGAAAGACATTCCAAACAGTGTCTTTCCCAGTTTTGTGTCACTTGGATGCTGTGGATACTTCAAATTCACTGAATTTTCCAACCCATTCATGTACTTACTGAATAAATTCAGGGCATCACTGAGTTTCATAGAACATTTTTGAAATGGAAGAACAGCATAACAATCCTTGGAGATTAGTTTTACTTTCATTCCAGTGCATTTCTATTTCTCTTTGAACCCTTCTAAAGTGCTTGGTAATCAAAAGGAAGAAATAATGGGGTCAATAGGAATATACTTCTGCCTCTAATCATCTGGTCATCTACTTTATGCTCTGGCTTGCAATCTAATAAAAAAAGACTAGATTGTTTTCAGCTGAGAAATACTGCTGAAATATTTGATTAGATCATTTCGAGACCAATGTTCAACAGCAAGCTGCTTTCTCCTTTTTATACTTTTCAGAGGTTTTTTGCACATTGGATAATGCACATGTCAAGGAGTACAGCAAACTCCCTTCATTAGAAGAGGTGCTGACAGTCTCAGTAATGGAGGCATCTTCTCTCTGCTTGCTTACTGCCTTGAAAAGGCCAAAGAACTGGGGACCCAGAACCTGTACATACAATGTTATCTATTATTTATCAGGGTGGGCTGTATTTAAAGAACAGCCTTAGATGCTCATCAGGAAAATCCAAAGAGCAAGGTGATTTTTTCAGTCAAACAACAACAATTCTCTGTTTCCTGCAATCTGGATAAAATGAAAACAGTTTAAGGTGACTTACAGTGACTTACGATCTTGAACACATCTGCTAAGTGAGATTTCTCTAGCTGTTGCCAACTGACAAAAGAAGGCCGGGATGATTATATGCCCTCCATGAATGGAATAAATACGTAAAACCTTCCTGCATGCCAGATTTTCTGCACTGAGCTACATTTTATCTCACAATAATTTTCTGTATTCTCTTCAGTTTCTCTCTTTCAGAGCATTCAAGAAACATGGCAATATGCAAAAAAATAACAACTTGCTTTCTAGGGGGTTTATGTTGCCTATTCAGATATTAAAGAGACACTGCAGTTATGTTCTGCTTGTCTTTTGAGAATCATAAGGACAACATTTATTGTCTCAGAAAGTCTGAGGGCTGCCTCACTTTCACATAAGAAATTCAAGTTTCAAATCCTTCCAAAACATACAAGTTTAGAACAATGAAGATGCTTTGTTGTTTTATCATGTTGGAATAAAGTTTAACTCTACCTCTAAAAAATAAAACAAAAATCACATTAGTCAGGATGAAATGTTGTCTTACAAGGTCTGCTCATCTGGTTCCTTCTGCAGTGGGGAATTACAAGATTTCCTATTATACTAATGCAACTGGACATGTGCCATAGCATGGTAGCCTAGAAAATCTTTAAAAATCATACTTCTCAAATATGCAGCTGCAAAAATTAAAATTGCAAAATGATCTGGCAAGGTTAGAGATGGACAGAATTAAAATAAATGAGATTCAATAGATAAAAGTAATTGGTAGAAATTATAATCTTATATACCAAGTTGGAAACTGATATTTTGAAAGCAGCAATGCAGGAAAGAAGCCCTGAGGATTACAGAGGAAATTATTTAACTATATGTACAAATGCAGCACCACTCTAAAAAGATGAATCCTATTCTGAGTTGTACTGATCCTGGCAATTATGGTAAAAGGGAAAAATAATGTTACAATATTCCAAACCTGCATATATCATACTGTGTCATATATTGTAAATTACAGATAGAAACAAGCTCTCAGTTGGGAAGGTAATTTCTGAAGGTCTACTGATGGAATACTGCTGCATAAGTAATAATAGCAAAATGAAAATAATACAATGGAGAGCTGTAGTAACAGCCCACACCTACCTAAGAAAATAATAATAGAAGTTAGAAAAAAAAATTTTTGTATAATTTTGAAGGAAATATTGAAAACACAAACAGTATGTTTCAGACTAAATGAGAGTTCATTGTAAGTGAAAAATATTAGATAATGACATTATTGAAGTAGAAGGGATACTACTATAAATAAATACTAAACCTCTTTCAAACTAAAACAAGGGTCCACAGATTTCCAAGTTTGTTCTTCTGTGAAGAACAGACCAGGCAATTTTTCCTCACACTACTGATGTTGATACTAATCATTGTTTTAGCAGTACTTAAATGATTGCTGACCAAGGCAGAGTTAAGCTTGTTTAGGTATTAAAAACCGTCTAGCCAAACAGCAAAGAGCTCTACCAAGACAGTTTATGTATTTTAAAGAACATCAGTTACAGTATACTCACTTTTTCCTCTTCAAGAGACTGCCCTTTACAGTCACTGCTGGTGACCCTCATGCACTGGCTTTAGTCAGCTTTGGATGCAAAGGAATCCTAAAGGGTAGGGAACATAGAACAACTTGGCCAGATTTTACACTCTTAGCACCACTGGAAATCCAGTTTCTCCTCAAACCTGCCCATGTGCAATATGTTTTTCCTATGTGTCTGCAGCTGACCATGTCTTAAGGAAGCTGCAGAACTGAAGTATACCTGCATTTCTCTAACCTTGTAGATGGTGACATTACAGTTCTGCTCATTCACTAGCTAAATTTAATGATCCCATCATACTAAAAATGTTTTTAGTGGCATGAATGAGTAATACTCATGGTAGAGCCATATTTATGGTATTGCTTCATATTTCTTGGAAAGTCAGAGTCTTCTAATTTCTAAAGAGTGCAGTCCTGTTAAAACATATTCTCTCAGCAGATTTTGGAGAGACTTTCTCATTTATTAATGATCTAAGAGAGATCTCTCTCTAAGTGAGAGCAGCTATAAGATGCCCCTGTACTTTCTGCACTTCTTGATCATTCATGTAGATACATAAATTAGCATCACTCTTCCTGTAGCAGATGGCTACATTGGCTAGATGTGCAGTAGAAATACTCATTCATTCTAACTACATTAAGAAGTCAGACTCCCTAAACTCCTGCTGCAGTCATTGGTGCAAGATAGCTTCCTCCAGAGGCCAATTAAGAACAGGTCACTGCCTTGAAAATATTACAGAACCTGAAAAAACCAGCAAAGAAATCACCAACGATTGATGAGTGTATCTGCAGTCAATCTAGCAATTGATTCCAGTACCAATGTAGAGTCAAATACTAATGTATATGCCAATACTGAAGATATTAGTGGTGTTAGTGATGACTTGTAGATCTTACTATTGAGGGAATTGAAATATGGAACAAAGTATCACAAGAGATCTGAGATGAGTCTAGTGCAATTCCAGAGAGGATTCTCAGAAAGCTCTTTGGTGGTTTTGACATCTTTTATGATAGAGCCCTTTAAAGTTTTATGATGTCTCTCATAAAGCCTAGCAGCAGACAATCTGCCTCTGGACCACAAGCACACAGATGCTTCCTCTTTTGTGGGATTTGTCTTAGTTTTCCAGATGCAGGTGTGCTATGAAGGAAACTTAATGAGAAATGGTGATGGAAACAGATAATTAAGGGATTGGAGCACCTCTCATACAAGGACAGGCTGACAGCCTTGGCATTGTTGAGAATGAAGAAGCAGCAGATTATGCAGTTAATCCAAATTAAGAAGAAAAATTTGGCAGCAGAAATTCCTAGACCTCTAATTTTCTGAGGAACCTGCTCTAACTGGACATAGCTGGAGAAGAGAGTTGGACTAGGTAACCTCCAGAGGTCCTTTCCAATGTGAAACATGCTATGATTTTGTGATTCTAGATATTTTTGTGGTAAAGAATTTGCATATCACAAAATTTGAGAATGTGACCAATCCTGAAACACCAACAAAAAATCCCTTTGGTGGTTATTCACAAAGATTATTAATCTTTAGCTTTTCCTAAGCAATTTTCTCCCTCATGGAGGCTTTGGATTTGAGTCCCTCAGAAGAGGCTGCCTGTCTCTCCCCTTTACAGGCAATGAAAAAAAAATAAAAAAGAGAGGGAAAGAGAAAAATTAGCTTTTCTAGGCTACACCTAGTTTGTGCAAATACACTTCTTGTGCAGCTATATTCCAAGAATGTGGTGACCTCACAAGTGCAGCAATCAATATTTGGAGTCCAAAGTGGTGGCCAGAGATATTCACCAAGTACTACAGAATATCATTTGGAAAAATAAAACAATTTGACATGCAACAGCATACTAAATATAGATAGCTACACTGGATAAAAACTCTATGATGAATAAATGCATTATTTAAAAAAACAGTAGATACTGACAGTCATAGATGCACAGAATCATACTACCATTGGTAGTATCTATCCCCAATACCTGACATTTTTGGGGCCATTCACATATACCATATATATTTGAATATACCAGAAGAAACTTGTCCATTCTTGACATAAATGTCTAGACAAAAAAACATCTGAATGCATCCTAGCTTTTTAATTAAACATTTATTGGAAGCATTTTCTTTTATAAGAGTGGGGAAAAAATATTCTTCTGGTTGATTCTTTCTGCAGTTCAAATTCTAGCAGTTGGTAAAGAACTGAAGACATTAATTTGAAAAGCAAATACATAGAGTAACTACCATTTACAGCTACGTAGCTAGAGAATGTTACTTACCCTTCACAGTTGCAACAGATGATTAATAATATTGGTTCTCATACTGCACTTGACTGGCATAGTCTGAAGACTCACCAAAAAACTGCTATAAGTAACCTGTCTTCAGTTTATTACTTTTGAAAGATAGATTCGTATATCATGATTGTCATATGAAAGGAAGCATTGAATATTTAAAAATTGCAGGGAGTTGTTCCAATGGTGACTGCTTTTTGTGGTTATTTTTAATAGACTGTAAAGCACTTAAGTACTGGAGGTACAGTCTAAGAAGAATTTCTGAATTTACTGTGTACTACTGAATTGTATAAAATGGAGTGACTTCCAATTCTGCTTCACAAGCTGGCTCAGACATGACACAAGCAAAGGAGGCATTTGGCCTTCAGGGCAGTGAATGTTACTGTACTCTTTCTCAGGCTTGTCGACAAAGTGCCCGTCAAAGAACATTAATTGCACATTTGGATGATAATATGTTCACAGCATCAGATGTAATAAAGAGCACTGCAGTAACAATCTGCAACACTGGATACATGAATGTTTTTGGTATCTAAGTTATAATATCCCATTTTTAATTATACTGTGTCCTTGATTTCTCCTTCTCTTTCCCTTCTTCACTTCAGAGCTGATTCACTTAACTCCTTTTTCTCTAACATTCAAATATTTTTTCCTCCTCTCCAGGCACAAAAATTAAGACCTCCATTTTAAAAAGTATTTAGAAAAATAAACCTGTTGTCTATACCCCTGAATCTCCTTTCCCATCTTACTCAACTCTTGTTAGACTCAAGAGTTCTGGAAAGACTGCAGATATCAAATCCACTTCCTCTGGTACACGATGATATTTTAACACTACCACTTTCAATAAAAGCAGCATTTTTTACTTCTTTTTTCCATTTTGCTTGCAAAACTCTGTTTGCCAAATTTGATGCTCTCCTCAGATCCTTCTTTAATCAGGGTGTTTCCAAATTCTTCAACCAAAACTTACTAAATTAAATTTTATATTTAATTTCTTTCCCCTATAACAGCCTTTAGTATACTATACATACAATATTTGTCCTGCCTCACTCATCCCATCTTTTCCTCATTCTTTATTCCCTTTACTCTTCATCCTAGGATATGATCCTTCCCCTCTGCTCAGCACTGGTGAGGCCACACCTGAAGTACCGTGTCCAGTTCTGGGCTCACCCAGACAGGGACATATTGGAGTGAGTAAAACAAAGGGCCACAAAGGTGACTATGGGACTGGAACAGCTATCATAAAAGGAGAGGCTGAGCATGCCAGCACTGTTCACCCTGGAGAAAAGAAGGCTTAGGGGGAATCTCATCAATGTTTATAAATACCTGATAAGGGGAGTAGAGAAGATGGAGCCAAACACTTCTCAGTAGTGCACACTGATAGGGCAAGAGGCAATGGGCACAAATTGAAATGCAGAAAATTCAACTTAAGCATAAAAAAACTATTTTACTGTGAGGGTGGTCAGACACCTGCACAGGTTGCTCAGAGAGGTTGTAGAGTCTCCATCCTTGGAGATACTCAAAACCTGACCAGACATGATCTGGGGCAACCTGCTCTGGCTGACCCAGCTTGAGCAGGGTGGCTGGACTACATCATCTCCAGAGGTCCCTTCCAACCTCAGCTATTCTACGATTCTCTGATTCATACAGCTTTTACCTGTATCATAATACTACAGAAAAATAAAACAAACAAACAAAAAAAACAACTTTTAAAGCATTCCTCTCCTTTTTGGCTTTTAAATAATTTTCTTATAATTAACAACTGATATCCTAAACGGTGCTCTGCTGAACTGTGCTGAAGACAACTGTTTGAGGACCAACCATCCATAGAGATAAGTCTTACCTGGTATTGTTAAAATGTTGACAGAATAATCTCCTCTGGCAATGAGTGATATTCTGAGTAGACCTTCCCATGAACATGTCTTTTCCCAGAACAAAGAATTTAAAAACCTTTGATTGCATCAGTGAAAATGTTTCCAGTTAGAACAGAAAGGCAGGAGCTGGAGAGAAGGAAGCCTGCCAGACATTTGTGGTGACTACGTATAGATGAGCTCTTGTACGCACCAGGATCATGTTCTAGGTGGTTGTGAACTGTTCTCAGCTGCTTTTGCTATTTGTAGGATACCACAAGCTTGAGCCCCCTAAGAAAACTTTTGTATCAACACTGCGTTACAGCATCGTGGTCAGAAATAATAACAACAACAGAGTTTTAGAAGCTCTAGCAACTTAGATCTTTGGGGTTACTGAAAAGCCCAACCTCTGTTACCTAGGGTTAATTTCCTCATTGAGAAAGGATGTTACTGGTAACTAGAAATTTAAAATGTTTCCTCCTCAGACCAGCAATCCCATGGCGTTAGCAGGATCCAGCTGGAGTCAAAGAAATCTATTTTAAAAAATCCCTAGTAGACAAAAAAATGAGTTCTATAATCCAGTTATTAAACTGCAGTCATGACGTACCTGCCAATGCTGACTTACTGAATATGCTTTTGAACCCTGTATGCTTGATAGACAAGAATCATACCAGTTTACTTTATTTCCAAGAGGTCCATTCTGAGAGCAGGAAAAAAAAAAATCAAATCATACAGCACTTATTAACCCTCAATTAAAAAGCTGAATTTAAAAAAACCCACAATAATTTTGCAGAAAAATGCTCAGAGCTTATACTTTCTCTAGTGTTTCCTAAATTTGAAACTTCCTTTGCAGATTTAATTTTCTCCAGTTGAATCTGGAAAGTATGACCAAACAGTGACAGATTAAAACAAAATAAAATAATCCCCCACCACTGCCACCAAAAGAAAAAAGAAAAAGAAAAAAAAAAAAGAACAAACAGTTCTAGCACAGAAAACTACAATCCTATCAATTTAAGAATACCAGCAGATTTCACTTTGCAGCCAGGCAAAGAGGGGTAATCAGAGCTATATGATTAATACTACCTCAAAGGCACTGTAAAGTCCTGTAGGAGACCATAGGGAAGCTCCTACTGTAAAATCTAGATCGTGAGCTTTACACCAATAATTAGCAGAGTCTGCAACCAGGTTGATCTCCAGGGGATGGAATCCTTATATGCAAATCTGTCTTCCTAATTCTACCAACAGACATAAAACATTAAGTGGATTAAAGCCAAAAACAGGCAAAAAAGCGCCTTTGTCTCCCTCAATAGTATTTTAGAGGATAAAGTTCCTTGGAGACTGCTTAAATTCAGAAAAAGGGGAAAGGGGAGAAAACACTGGAACCACTTGAGGATCTGGCCCCAGCGTGCCTATCTAGATCCAAGACAGCTACAGATGAGCCTAGACGAAACATTACTGACTGCGACAGACAAAGTAGGATGGGAATGATGATTACACCGCTCTGCAATGTGAATTGCTCTAGCCAAAGTGATGTCTTGAATTATTCTATGAATGTAGTTGCTGATCATCCATTTTAAAATTAAAGATATATTGTTCCCTGTGAAAATGAAATCAAAGACTCTACTCCGATCTCCCCCATTATAGAATGAATCAGATAATGTAAATCAAGTGTCATCTTGTAAGGTGATCTCTACTGGAATAAATTTGGCAGCTGAGACAGACATGTCAAAAAGCCAGTACAATACCCAAGAAGCTCACTGGCGCTCTGCACCATTATTTGGTCTCTGATATTTCTGTCAATTTATTAAGGAGCAGTACCTAGCTCTAGTTGTGGGTGAACTTACCACATAAAACTATAGCAAACATCAGAAACATATATGCCTGTGCCTAAGGAAAACCTTCGGCAACCACTGAAATTCTTCAATTATGCAATGACAGGTACCTAGGCGAGTTGCTGGGCTCAAGTCTCTCAGGATGTCCAAATACCTGAGGGTAACTTCTTGATTTCTCCTGGGTCATTTAACTGCATGGGAGTGGGGGCGTAGATCCTGTGTCTGCATCAAGACAATTCACAAAGTGCTCCTCGACTTATTTTACCCAGGAGCACATCCACCAGACATCCTCAGAGTTCTTTGCTAGATATTCTCTTGCACAAGAGGTGTAGGCAAATTGTGAATCTCCAAAACCTGCCTATTCAATGTCATCCCCAGACTTCTGTTAGAGACCCCTGCTCAGAAGGGGCAGATCCCAGAATTTCCAACTCAGTTTGCCATCTGCATGCCACCGGCACTCGACTTTTGGGCATTTGTCATTAAAAGTCTCATTTGAAACTGTCCTACTTTGTATGAGTAAACACTATACATATATAAATATAAATACTTATTAATTGAAGCAAAGACTTGAACATTATTTTCCCATGTTTCCTACCCACTAGCTAATCTTTTTTCTGCTTCCTACTGTGAATATTTGCAAAGGAATAGCTTCAGTAACTGAAGGCATGAGCAAAGCCTTTTAAGAACGTACAGTGGCCAGATGGTTAGGACATTCTCTGAGAAGGTTGGTAGATCAAAGTTCTTATTATTGGTTTGTATTAGAGACTGTGGGAGTTAAAAAATTCGTCCCTTCCTTACCCATCCCACTAGCAGAGACTGCTGTAACTACCGACTACGAGCTAGACCAAGCAGCCTCTTCTCTGTTCTTCCATTTGTGTCTTTGTTTCAGTGTGAGGAAGATCTGACCTTAATTTGTCTTGCTCTCTCCAGACATTTCTCAGAAAGCTTGAACATGTAATTTGAGGCAGACACTTTCTATAGGTACATGTGCCT
Source organism: Gorsachius magnificus (assembly GCA_034008185.1). Classification (NCBI taxonomy): domain Eukaryota; kingdom Metazoa; phylum Chordata; class Aves; order Pelecaniformes; family Ardeidae; genus Gorsachius; species Gorsachius magnificus. The sequence goes on along the minus strand of CM067081.1, from coordinate 115,408,702 downwards.
TTTTGTGGAACCAGTCTATTGCTTCCTTAGTGAGGAAAACCTGTAGTTTTCATTAAACGATCATGTGTTACAAAGTCACTAACCAAAGCCAAGTATTGACTCTTCAACCTCCCACCACACTTACTTGACTGTTTTCAAAAGCCAAGTACTGGGTAAGACTCTTATTTCATCTTATAATAAGTGATATAATTAAAGTTAGGTCCTGGGCACTAGTTATCAATGCACAGTGCCAAAGACTATACAGATTTCACAAGAAAGGTGTACATAATGAACTAACCTAAAGACAGCTTTTTTTTTAAAACATCTCATAGTTCTCGGTTCTTGTAATATTAATGCAATTTGTGCTTGAGTGTATGCGATATGAAAAGTTCTGGATAGACCAGAATTGATTGGGTGAGGAAGATGCTTATTTTTCTAATTTCTATTTTGGTGTACAGGGAAATAGGGTGACATTTCCATGGTTGACCTCTCTCAGTCTGAAAAATGGATTCTGGTAACATCAACAATATACAATCTATATGGGTATGTGTATCAACTTAGAGGAAAAAATGAGGAAAACAATCGTTAAGACAAACAGCAGACTAAACTAAACCTGACAGGTTTGAGTGATGACATAATACCCTCTTACTCTGTGATGGTGACACAAAAATGCCAAAGGACACAAAGCTGTCAGTCTTGTTGTTTATCTTCTATCTAAGACTAATAAAAGGAGGTTGGTGATTGACAGAACAGACATGGGCACAGTCCTAGGCATACAGTTTGCACTCTGTTTGAAAAATGTATTGATGGGTTTAGGGGTGGCTTATTTGTTATTGCCTTTTTCTGCATTACCTTTGTGATCTTCCACAAACTTTTGATAAAACTTTTTTAAAGTTACCATTGCTTTTTTAAATTTACGATTAGTAGTCATAATTGCTGATATTGCAGTACCCTCGTAATTTATGAACAGTGTCAGCTCCTGGACAATTGTCCAACTTAGTTGAAAACAAAACTAAGTTTTGCATAACCCCTTAGGTACTATCATGGTGAATAATGGAATATTATCAAACATTTCTATTTTCAGCTGTCTCAGGAAACAAAGCCTAAATGCAACCTGCTACATCCTAACTACTAAAAATGGAAAACGACACAGGTCTCTATAGAGTGCAACACTGAAGCAGCATCAGTTAATTTTAGCACACAAAACTTGTAAGGCAGATAAAACTACAAAGCGAGAGAACAAGGAACAGTTTACATAGGGAAGCAGTGCTGAAAGCAAGTGACTTATCTGGTTATTACCCTAATTATTCTGTAGGAAAGAGCTGGTAGAAAATACTCTGAAATGAAACAAGTGTCTTTCAGAGTTCTGCAGGATAATTCAATGGGGAAGCCTGTGTTATTAAAAACAGAGGAGATAGCATTTTCAAAATCTTCCCCTAAATAAATACGTGTGTGTGTGCGTGCGCGTGTGTGTATGCAATGCCAGCAAAACTCAAATTATTCTGCTTTATTACTCAAGAACATCATACAATTAAAGAAGGTACCCCATAGAGCCATGCTGCCTTGCAGTTCATTCCTTTCACTGGAAGGGTTGCACAGGCCTGTGTTAAGCAAAGTACATCTTTAAGACTTCCAAGACATACCTTCTCTTCTAAAAGCAAATACACAGGATAATAAGAAGGGCATTTCACTCCTGATGCACTCTTCCTCTCTTACAGAAGCTAACATTGAGAGGAACAATACTGAGGAGCAATATCTGTTTCCGACCGAGGCTGGCCAGCTCCCCTGCAAAGCACTGAATGTGCTCCTGAGAAACACGCGATCTGCTTCTGCTTTGGCTGCTGGTTTGTTGTTTGGCCTTGCCTGCAGTCGCTCCAGCCCGCTGAGCCTATGATTTCCAACCCCACAGGGCAACAGTGACTTTTCCTTCCATCTAACACTTGCTGAAAGACAAGGTACCTGAGAAAGGCGGAGTTTCAATTCTGATCTCCTCACTGGCTACATACCAGTGCAACCCCCTCTCCCTTATTTCAGTGATTCTGACTGATGATAAATACATTTTTCAAGTTTCAACAAATCATTTTGTTTAAGATTGTGCTTTGGCAGTATATTTAACACTGGCCAATGTAGGCACAACAATTCATAATGGGAAGGATAATCAGAAAACTCCCTTCTCTCTCCTGTATTACAACCGCACTACAGCGCAGTTATATATTTTATAATAAGACATGTGCCAGTGTGCATCACTGTGCTACAGGCACATTATTCCAGTTGTTGAAGGTATTTCTCTTTGGCATCAAGTCTCAGCACCTGAATCCCCCCAAAGCTCAGAGATGCACACCCTATCCTATTATATTACTTCAGTAATATAGAAAACCTGTCTAGCCCATGAACTTAGCAGCAGGTAACTCTTCCTCCATCCCCTTGCCCTGCACTCCACTCACATATTTCCAGTGATAACAGAGTATTTTATTGCTATTCCAGGTGCAGGAATCTGCCAATGTTTCAGTCATCTTGTCTTCTTTGGGGCAGGATAGGAATAAAATATGTGAATGAAATATGTGGAGTAGAGGGGGGGTTTATTTGCTGAAATGTGCATTAGCTGAACTGCTTCTTCCTATTGCAGTATAGCTGTTAGCCTTCTTAAAGACATTAGTACCTTTTATGAGTGTGTCCCTAGGAATTTTGTATAGAAATCTTTACATTTTCATATGAAAATCTGCCCTTTTTTAATCTGTACTTTTTGTTCAGAAAATAGGGACTACTTGCTATTGGTAACAGTATAATAAAAATAATCTGATAACATTGTATCATTTCAGTATGATATATTTAAAGTGGTAACATGATACATTTACTGTCATTTTAATACACAGCCACAATACCATGTCATTACTCCTCTCTCCATGCCACACTCCGTAGTAAAACTCGGCAACAATTAAATGGAGGCATTTAGACATATTTATGGTTTCAAGGGCAGCCTAAAAATATTACAAGACAGCCTGGAAGCACTATGTTCCTAACACCCTGATGTCAGCCTCCTGTCAAAGTAGCTTTATTCTGACTATGAAAGAATGTGATCTTGACCGAAATAACAATGAAGTCAGAACTGCTTGGATGTAATTCCTGCTCTAACACATTCCTTGTCCTGACCAGATTCTCAAATGACATTGGATCAGTGAAGTTTCTACCTCAAAATTTTAAGTGCTTTGGTAAAGTAACATCCTTACATCTTTAGGATAGTTAAAATGGAAATTATACTCACACTGCCACATGCCACACGCTGAAACGCACATTGGTACTGGGAAGGGAATAGTCTTAGCCTAAGACTTTGAGAAAGTCAAAGCAAAATGCCCAGGAGGCAGGAATCGTAGATACTTATCTCAGAATTTATACCAGTCTCTTCTTAGTCTTTGATAAACCAGGTAAACCTTCTGCCTTCTACTCCTATTTCAGAAATGCAGATGGTAGTTACTAGCAGCACAGAGATACTGAGTTCAATAATATAGAAGGCATTCAGAGGAAAAAGCTAAGGAACATAATTTCTCATTATTTTCAGGAAAATAAGTGGCATTCCTAATTCAATTCTTAAAACTACAGTATCATTAAAAAAATCCTACATTTTAAATCAAATAAATCAGCAATACCACACTCTAAGAAAAAAAATAAAAATCTGAGCGCTCTACTTCTTATTAACTCACAGGTCAAAATACAAAGATGGAAGACAAAATACAATATAGCATATTTCAAGGATTAACAAATCTGTACGATTTCTAGTAAAAGTTGGGAGTAGTTTCCACAGCCTGGAATTCCTTGGGGAAAATCTAGACAGCCATAATCCATTTTTCAATGGTCCGTGCCTGAATATAGGTATATAGTGCAACTGCCCCAGACTTGCATGGTGTTGTCAAACATGAGCAACCCAGCTGTACTGTGTGGAACAGCCATCCTCTGCTACACAGCCATAGTAGCAAGAGCTTATATATGCAGAGTCCCAGAGAAGAGCTTGCTTCTTAGTTTGAGCATACTTGGCATGTGAAATCCCCAGCATGATGAGAGGGTGGTGACTCGGAAAGCACATCACCTGAGAAGCAGTTTATCAATGTAAACTTTGTTATTTGGCCAAAGCACATACCATCAGATGATCCCCTCTGGATAGTCATGGAGGACACCCACTGCAAATGTGGAATGTCACCGAACGTAGCCGAGTACCATTGTATGAAGCTGAACTGAAAAGAAAGCTAGGCTCCACTGTATCCAGAAGTAGAAACAGGATATAATACACAATGAACACGTGCTTCTATGTGCAAATGGACTTCTTGGTAGTCACAGCTCAAATTAGTGACCTTTTGAATAGCCTCAAAGTAAAGCGACACAAAGCATACGTTATAATAAGGAATAGCAGTATAGTCATCAAAAAAGGTGACTCTGCAGTGGACCAGTAGTACCAGAATAGGAATATCAGACCTAGCATGCATCTAATGGTATAGTGCAGAGGTATCTGAAACCAGTCCAGCTGCATTAGCTGGGCTGAACAGCAGTAATGTAAGCACAGTGATGGGGCTATACCACTCCAGGGACCTACGCTGGTATTTCTGCACAGTACTTTGCTTGGCCGCATGTCTCAGTCAGTATCTCTGCTTACTGACTGAGATACAGATATTTTTCAAGACTTCTTGCTAGGTTTTTGTTTCCCTAACACAGCAAGGCTGAAACTGACTGCAGGAAATTTCCAAGCTTTTCCTATCTCCTGAGTTGAACCTGATTTTACTGGCACATTAACTGCTGAAAAAAAACCCCCACAAAACAGAGAATTGTTTTATTCTTGTAATTAATAAGGTGTAACCTTCATGTTAAGGAAAGCTTTTATCCTTCAGATACTGTGCTATGCCATTACAAAGTGGATAATAACAATTTGTCCAGCAGGACTAACGAGAGTGCATCAGAATTCACAGTAACAATTTACAGGACCATTGATTGCCTAAATATTTGATCAGTCTGTATCATTCATCTATTGCAATATTTATTCTAGATTTAAGTAGTTTTCCTATACTCATTATCTCTGCAAATCATATTGGGAGTTGTAGTTCTTCAAATAAGTTTTTACAGCATAGAATGAAAAGTGGCTCTTAAGTCTGTAAATGGAAAAATAAACCAGAAATTATTTTTCATTTTTCATTGCAAGGTGATGCTTTCGCTAATCAGACTACCAGAATCAATGCATCATAAAAGATTGGCGCAGAGAATATACATCACAATAAACTTAATTACTTTTCAAAGAGGCAAGAAAACTGTTCTGTGAACTAGCAGACAGAGCTCATATTGGCCAGCAGACAGAGCTGATTACTGCTACACCATAGCTCAGACATGGTTGTGTTTTACAAAACTTCTGCCAGGCACAGGCAAGTTACCTACTGTAACAATTCTGGAATTAGTGCTGTTTTCACAGGTGCCTTTTTACTCTGCACTATCAGATCTGGTGGAAGAGTAGGATCAGTGTGAATCCTCTCAAACTGACACCAGAGATTTACAGTGAAACACTTTTTCAGTCAAGACCACATCTGTCACTATTAATCACACTGAGAAGCAACTTAATTGGCAGGAAGCCCCGCTGCAATCAATTACGAGGCAATTCCTGCCTGTGGTAGCCTTTGGTCCAAGCGCGTCCGTCTGACTCGGCGGGATGCCTTCGCTCACCTCCTGCTCCAAACAGAAGAACGTGGTATTTCAGCAGCAAACTTATATTCTCAAGGACTCGTAGGGGATCCCCGGTCATATCAGCACCATGGCAGGTAGCTTTGTGCATGATTTTCCCTTCCTTACCCTAAGGTAGCCTAGCTCACGAAGAAGCAGGGACAGGCCATGTAGCTGTTTATACTCCGAAATGATAGTTACAGGAGCCTATGTAGCTCTTCATTTAACTGCCAAAGTTGTGTTCTCCTTTCTTGAGCCAAAAGGAAGTGAAAAAATACTGATAAGACTGCATCGTTTTTGCTGAGATTAGGATAAGGGCACCGTACTAATGAGCTGTAATTAGATTAATTGATGGACAAAGAGAATTTGCAAGATCTGCCTAGTTTGTATTTAAGATGGAGACCTGGGTGATGCAAATTTGTAGGGCTACTGAGGCAGAAAGTGCATGTTTAGGAGAAAAAACTGATAGTAAACATGACATTATGTCCCAAACTGTAAGGCATGGTAGACATGCAACCTCTCAGATGGGTATATAAATACATAAAAATCCCTCAAGTATTTGTAGGCTTACTCAAAACAACTTGTTTTCTTGAAGTTAATATCATGACTTCCATAGTCCACAGTAAGTATTGGTAGCACTGATTTTGCAAAAAAAAAATTTCTTCAAAATGCATCTCAGAGGTATACCAGACTATATTACTTTCACTGAATAGGAAGTTAGTGACATAAAATCCTTCATCAATAATCTTAGCATAGTCCTGTTCTATTTCAATCCAATTTATGCTGCTCAAAAGCTTTTGAGCTACTTTCTCCTTGAATAATGCTGCTGCTGCTTTTACTTCACTCTTTGTGGCTTGCACACCATTTCAGATTTGATAAATCAAGCCTTAAAAATTTTATGATTATTTCTGTTGTTTCAAGATTCCTTTCCACAAACTATTTTCCTGTCTTATCTTTTCATTCTCTTTTCCTTTCTTATGTCACTGTACTTCATAAATGCACTTTGTTTTACAGAGTTTTACTAGTCTGGTTTTTATGCTGTCTCTTTATTATATTCTACTTCTTTTATTTCTTTTGTTTTCCCTTTATCTTCTTTCATGTCTCTGTATTGTTACTGTGTGCTGAAGTACACAGTAGGAGCGAAGCTACCGTGCATTCTAAGGAGGGTGTCTGAATTTAGAGGGGCAAGGAATCAGCCCTAATCTGGGTTCAGTCCCCATCCCCCCCTTTTTTTTTCCCCTGTAGTAACAAGATAATTACCCAATTGTGCTTCCAGATTCTAATCATATTGAGTATTATTTCATTAGCCTTTTCTTTTTACTAATCATTACAAGGCTTGTAAACCCTTTTGTATGCTTGTACCCAACACAATGATGGCCATGGCTTACACACTCTCTTAAATAAATTGTAAACTGCTATTTGAACACACTAGAGTGACAGACACATTAAGAGATAAGATAACATGAAGGGAACTAAATAGCAAATTACTCCGTATGCTTTCTGAGACACTTGCATTAAATATTAAACACATCTGAGGAACACATAATCTGTCATAGTTAAGCTCCCCTGTCTCTCTCTCCTCATACTTTCACATGCTCTTTTCCCCTTTATTTCAATACTTATATTTGAAATACAAATTAATGGAAGTACTCTCAACCAACCAACCAACGAGCTAGCATTTAAAGTCCATGGTTTCAGATGTTAATCAAATGTCTTCCCACATGACACAGGAATGTTGCGGAGCAATGGATTCAGAGTCACACTGCCTGCACGAGATGCAGATGTAGCGATGACACAGCGAGGGGAGATGGCCGGTCTCCTGCTCCATGCAAGAGCATGTAACTGGCAGGCCTGTGCTAGTGCTGAATTTCCTCTTTAAGGAGCATTAGATAATATTAAAAAACTTGTTTCCCAAAGCTACTTTGTTTTCAAAATTCGCAAAAGCTGACAACTACCTATTTGGCATCTAGGAGTAAATCATTGCATGGCAGGTATCTTAATGAACCTTTTCTCACTCCCATTTTTCTCCCTCCTGTTTTTCTCCTGCCCTTCCTTCCCCCTCCAAATATATTTCTGTTCTAAGCTGTCCATTTTGTACATATACAAAATTTGTGTACGTGGAACTGACCTCATGCAGACATGAAAAGAAGTTTGAATGGCAAGTAATTCAGTTATATCTGGCTGTGATTTCATATTTATATATAAAGTGCCAGGGTGTTGTTCTGGGGTTTTTTTAATAACACCGTCTCAGAGGTACAATGCTACAATCCACATTTAATCTAGTAAATAATGAAAAAAATTGGTTTATTAATCAGTTTACAGAACCATTTGTTTTTATTTTTTGACTACAGGTTCTCAACTGTTTTCTGTTTTTCTAATTATAATCATTTTGTTAATGCTATGAATCTATAGTTCCACCCAAGTTCAAAATAACTGTGGGAGGCAAAATCACAGTTCTCTCTATATTTAACTTTTTTTTTTTCCCAGTGTTTTTTAAGTTACTCTCAAAACATTATGAGAATTGACAAGTTTGCTATTTCTGATGATACTTATTCTAGTAATCTAATTAGTTCTTCCTTTTCTGTGACTGTTATGCAATTATATTATGTCATGAAAACAGCATGTTCTGTCAAATTGTTCTTTTTGTTTCTTCAAGAAGTTTTAGTACATTAAAAAAAAGACAAAAAGCATTCTCTGTAACAAAGACATATATAACCCCCGGCATCTTTTTTCATATTTATAAAACTCTTATTAACAAATGAGACCTTCAATTTACTGGGACATATTGAGTATATGAAAATAAAATCTTGCATCATAACACACTGTCTTTGAAATGTTCTGCACCAATCATATCAGATTGTTCTCATTGATTCAATCAGACATAATTTAATCAGAAAGAAATTAGACTTCCTCTATTAGGGTAAAAATAAACACTTGATTCATATTCATTCCCTTAAAATATTTGCCTGTATCTGCAGTCAGATAAGGAGTAAGGGGCTCAACAGCCCCTCTGGTGAAGTGATGCATTTTCAACTGATCCTTTGGTCTGTTCTCCTCAGTCCACAACACAGAAGGTGTTATCTGTGATAATGGATGTTTTTTTGGTTGATGACGCTGAGATTGTATGAAATGACCAGCTGATAATCTCTCTCTCACTGTAACTATATCTGTATCTATACGCCAGTCCTTTGTTTTAGCTAAAACGAAGACCGTAGCTAAAATGAGGACTATTTTGTTGGAAAAACTACATCTTTAGCCTAAGTAAGAATAGAAGTTTTCCTAAAAGCAAAGTGAGTTTGACAACAGAGTAGTCTCCGTACAAAAATGGCAGATGATGCTTTGTGGGTTAACTTTCAAAATTAAACTGAATAAAATACTAGGAAACTATATCCAAAAAAGAACCATCCTGAATCAGAAAGGAGGTAACCTTCAGTGAGGAAATAAATTATCTTTCATCTGAATATCAAAATGTTAAACTTGTGTGGGCTAAGTCTTCAGTGTGTCTGATAATGGCATACGTTTTTGCCTTTGTCCAGCCTCAGCTTATGCCACAGATTGCCTAAGATCATCAAAGAAAATTATTCAATATACTAAACCTTTTCTGTGTGCCTAAGGCTCTTAAAGTAAGACACCACCAGACTAATGGCATAATCCATGAGAATAAGGTGGGGTTGACAATCAATACGCAGTCATTCTCTCAGATGAAACATATAGCTGCCTCCGGTCATACAGAATATGGTCACAGCAATCTGCATCATGCTCCGGGATGGGCTATTACAAGCATCTATTAAACAAATACAGGAATGAGGGGCGGCCTCAGATGTGATTAAAGAAAACACCAGAATCGCAGAATGCTGAATGAACTGCTGTCCTCTAAAATCCTTTTCTGAAGAAACAGCCTTGATTCATTCTATGTCAGCAAAAGCTGTCAAATGAATGACACACTTGGGCATCAAGCATTCATGCTTCACATTGCCAAATGAAAGAAGAAGATGAAAAAGTCCATCTCGATACATTCAACTCTTTCCCTAATGGTTTATATAATGATAAGTATTATGTATCAAGCAGATGGGAGATTTGAAATGGAGGTGACATTTGATGCATATGCTAGCATGTCCTCATTCTCTTTTATGAAGTGTTCCACAAGGTGGGAAGAGAAACAACAAATTCTTTCCTTTTTCTCTAAATGTAATTTTTATGTGAGAAATCTCCTTTTGTACAAATACTCTAAATGAACAGCTTATTTGCTGGGGAAGACCATGATGGTTGGGATGAAGTGGCTCACAGTCACTTTCATAGCTTCCCTTTAGCAAGTAATTTGGATGTTTAGTCCTTATCTCAAAACCATTTCCTAGGTATGGCCCAAGGCCCAGGGATGCATAACACACCACTGATACAAAATCTTTGGAAGACTTGCTACTGTTGTTTCCCACAAGCTGTATAACCACCCTGGTTTACTGCACTGAGAATTAAAAAGTATGGACATGTGACTCTTATGTGTTTATAAATACCCTGGCTCCTATTTTTGCCATTAACAACTGTGACAAGGAAAAAAAATTGAGCATATGCACTCATCATTTTCTCATTAGCCTTTATAAAAATTAGAATAACTACTGCAGATAGGCTTCTAAAATAAAGAAAAGGCATGTGCTCTTTTATGCTGCTTTGTTTTGCCCAGATTAGGAGAGGTCACCAGCTAAGCTGTTTATCAATTACAATTTCAGTTGGCTACCATTTAATGGCTTCTTTCTCTGAGGCAATGAGAAGGGAATTTACATACATACTTTCTACTTCAGGTGCTCTCTCATACAGAGCCCCGTTCTCATTCAACGTACCTATCAATCAATAGATCTATATTTCCCTATGGAAGACGAGTGAGAAGTGAGGGCAGTGGCATTTTACATGCACGGCATTCAGTAAATCCTTAATATCTCGCTTAGTTTAACTACTGCTGGTAAGTGCTTTACCTGTTCTTTGGAACAGGGCCTGGACGTATAGCTCCTGTCTTCGTAGCTCCAGGCAGGCAGAACTGAGGAAGCTGCTGTACACTTGGAGGAGCAGCTGGATACTGTCACAAGGATTGCAACTGCTCACTGAATGGAGGGGCCTTTTATTCCTGAAGATGACAGCCAAAGAGATTGTGGAGAAACAATATAAAGGGATGGTTTTTACTTATTCTTGTGCAGCATAGAGTTTGCCAAATTTCTTACTGATGCCAGCTATTCTAAAATGACGCTTCAAAGATTCGAGACATAAATTTTAAAAGGATTTTAAAGAGGCACCAGTATCGTGCTGATTTAGAATAAATTTGAAGTTGGTTTACTTGGAAAATCCTACTCCAGATTACTACAACACATACTATGCTGCCTCCTACCCCAAGGGAAGAGTACATTGCCAAAACCGCACATAACTGTCTGGGGATCTCCTTGGCTGTTTGCTAATCTCCAGACAGGACATAAGATGTAGATCTGAGCCACACAGCTTTAAGTTTCCTGGGATGCAGACAGCTCATGCCGTGTATCTTTCCAAGCAAGGTTGGGAAACTGCTCAGTGCAGAACAGACACAAATTAAGGGAAAATGTTTTCCATGCCTGGCTTTTAATTCTGCAGTTGTCCTTGCCTTTGACCAAAACTGCTGACTCAGAATGTGCTGAGACAGCCCTTGTTTGCACAGGACGTGGTGTCTTTGCTTTGGCAATGCTCATTTACTCGGTGTTTTTCACTCTCCTGTTAATCAGCATCGTGGGCACTTTTTAAAAAGTAGACAAAAGGGTTAAGATATTTGCTGAGCTATCTTTTGAAAAGGAGGAGGGGGAGATCTTTTACATTTGAAATTAATACTGGACTGTTTGAGTATTTATTAAGAAGGTAGAATACCTGAATCTATGTATAGTCCAACTGGAATTTTTTTTCTATGAAACTGCAACTGTATCTAAGGTTTGGATACCCAGATGTTAGAAGCACACTTAATTTCTGTGCAGAGGATAAATGAGGGTGCAGAGTACTAAAATAAGAGGAGGGACAAATATAAAATATTCCTATCTGATCTGTTCTTAGAAGTAAAAATTTCCATTAATACAATGGCTGCTACTTTTTAAAGTCACAATGAGTCACACAGGTTTTATTGACACATAACATAAACATTTTTGAAGTCCTTACAAAAATTAAAGTAATTCTACCTGAGTGCTTCATGGGCCAGTATTTTAACCTGAGCTACATTAGTGCCATTCATACAATGGAAAGAATGAAGCTTTGGAAAAACCCATGGAATGGTCTTCATTTTTAATCTCAGTCAGCTGGGAAGCAGACGTTTTGACCGCTATTTAATAGCAGAGGACAAAGTCCAAGCCAGATGTGTCAGTCTTTCTAGGCACATCGCGCAAACATTTACTCATACGGATGATATCTTGTTATGATTGTAAGAACATGACAATGTGCACAAAAACTTGAAATATTAAAGTTCTAGAAAAAAAACCCCAACCCTACCCAAAGATGGTAACTGAGTCATAAAATCCTTCATAGCCCCAGGGCAAGAGTTTTATGTCACTGTAGCATAGATTTGCCTACTTTTATTGCATATTAATCTTGAAAGTGACAACAGTCACCACATTTATGACAAAATAACTTAATAAAAGGTGAACAAACTATAAACAGCATTCAGTAAGGCTACGCAATATTATAACAACAAATTTGACTGGTAAACTCAGATATCCTTTGTGAGTTATATTATTTTCTTTATCTACTTTAGTAAGCTTTAGTAACAAAACTTAAGGAAACGCTTATCATAAGAAAAAAAATGGTCCATTTAATTACGAAGCTTTTATTCACTTAAAATATTAATGAATGTAAAATATTATTCTGTTTATACAACTTATTGGAAAATTAAAATAGTGACTCATTCACTAGACAAGAAAAGACTTATTATCTCTAAACCGTTGGTACAAAATATGAATGAGTGTTCTGTAAGGGGAAATGCATAAGAGGCAAAGATGAAGTTCCTTTTGATACTTTTCCTAAAAAAAAAAAAAAATCAGAGGGAAAAATACATAAACTTAAGTATACTCTGCCTTTATTTGAGCTGATAATAAAGGGAAATTCAAGACCTGTAATTGAAAATTTGACAGGATTTTATAAACTAAGTTCTCAGGACTAGGGTATAAACATGTAATCCTATTGAGCTTGGTGGACAGATTCCCTTGCAACTACTTGATGAGCCTGTCCAAAGAATTATTTTAAAATCAGAATTTAACCATACATTTTTGAAGCACATACAGGGTAATTTGGGGCTCTTCCTTTTCTGTAAACATCAACTCTTGATTTTGTAAAATGCATTAAAAATAGTGTCATTATTTAAGTTATTAAAATGAATCTGCTGTACAATAAATGAATAAATAGTACATATTTTTAAAGAAAATTATTTCAAGACAATATCTAATATATAATATCTAATATGACATATGTGGCTCACGTAATAACTGGTGTTATCAATCACAGGGACTTTAAAATGGCAATGGAACATAAGGCAATAAGGGTTTTCACATTCAGATAACTTTTCCACAGCAGAAAAGATTGTGATGAAACAGTTTGTAAGCTCAGAAAAAGATTGCAACTGAGTCTTGAAGTGTGCTGTAAAACTTAAGTAATACTCTGAATTCTCTATTCCAATCAACTTCCAAATTCAAGACAGTTCGCCATCTTCCAGTCTTGGACAGGTGAAAGAACAACCTACTGTGTGATAGCCTGCCATTTTTATGAAGGTTGATAGAATAAAAAATGGCAGCAAGAAGATCAATAAAGAAAACAAATTCTGAACACTGCTACGGTGCATCAGAGTAGACTGCAAATATGACAATAATCTGGATATTTAAAGTGTAGCCCAAGGCATAAACCTACATGAAGTTTTCATTATCACATACTTAAAGATAATCAAATGTTACTGTCAATCAGTTTAAGAATATTGTAAAGTTGAGTTAAAAAGACAGGTAAGCCTCTCTAAACCACTTAGGAAAGAAACCCTTCCCCTGATTAACACATCTAGAGACAGAAACCCTTGTTACTTGCAGCTTTTACTCGTGGAGTTTAACAAGGTCACAATCTACTCACAGCCGCAGCTGGTAGGACATTTCTCCTTTTAACAGTTTCTGTTTTAATTATCACTGTTATCGGAGATGGTGCTTTTCATTGCGGCGGCCCATAAAATAACATACAATGAAAAAAAAGGAAAACAAATACTGAAAAGGGCCCGCAGATAAGAATGAAGTGGGTAGGTTTATCAGAAGTTTAATAGACTTATTTGTAGTAGAAAACATTGGGGATTATTTTATGCATACTGCATTCTAGCACCTCCAACCAGCCCATGTTACTCTTCAAGCCAAAACCAAGATCACAATCCCCTTAAAAAACTTGATTCATTTGAAATAACAGGAGTAGAAGCAATTCCTCTAGGTCCTGCTGACACTTAGTAGGAGGACCAGATATCAAAACTCTTGAAGAAGGGAACTTTTTAAAAAAACCTGCTCTACTTTATTACTTTTTCAGTGAGAACTGGCATACTTGTCAACGACAGATACTGCTACTGTCACCCACGGCAGTGCAGCAAACTTAACTAAGCATGAGTGCTGCCTCTCCCTGCTTCTGGCTGTCCCATGTATCCAAATCTTCTTGTTTCCTTTATCTTACTCAAAGTCCTCTTAAAATTCAAATTTGCAAAATTTTGTACCAGATGAAAAAGGGAATTTGTCAACGTAAGAAGGAAAAACACATTTGAGTTTCTGAACTGGACTAATTCCTACCATGAATGAATCCCATAAACAGCAGCTGAAAATATCGGGTATCTGTATCAGCACAGAACCATAATATCTTGGAAGTCACTGTGGTTTTAATCAGTTCCTGACAGTGAACATAGCTACATTATACCATATCAAACTCATCCATAAACCACCATGGAGTATGAGCTTTTACGCATTTACTTTACATCCTACATCTCTGAGCACATAGCTAACAGCCAACATGTACTGATTTAGAGGAAGGATACCACCGGAGCTTTTTAAAATAATTCTTTTTTTTTTTTTTTCTTTTAACAAGGAGCAACACTGCAGCACTGATGTTTGGTGAACGTTTTAAGAACTACAAGTAATCACAGATTGCAGTCCTGAAAATCTAAACTGCAAGAACTGGCCTGAGGCTGGCAATTGCTGCTACCACAGTTTTGGCTGAATGAGTTATCATTTGACCCTAAAGCACCTGTCCAGCCAAAACATATCAAAGAATGGATGACAACAGCTATTTCAGCAATATTTGCAGAGACAAGAACACATCAAGAGTCAATAGTGAAAGTAATAAAAAAGGCTAAACTTTCCATTACAAATAAAACCCAAGAAAACCTTTCTGATCCTGTTTGTACAAGAAATGCGTGTAATGCCAAGGCTTAGAAGTGGAGGGGGAAAAATAAACTCCACACATTATGACTGGTCAAAGTGAAAAAGGATGCCACTATAACCCCCAGAAACAGCCTTCAGGAAAATAAGCACATCTTTGTTTTTTGTGAATACTTCTGCTGCTGTATTTACAGTTTCTTTGAGTATTTCTTATCTCAAGTTATTACCCATCTCAAAAGCATGCTGGAAAAAAAACTAGAAAACCAACTACTAAAGAGCCCTTTCAAAAGCACATTTGAAATTACATAATAAGGATTACTCACTCTCCTCCTACCTTTTATCATCAGTTAATGACGAGTTGTTGGAATTGAGTGCTCGGTGCGAAGCTTCATACAAAAGGCTTTAAACTTAGTCTTGGCCAGATAATATGAAAATTTTAGAATCAAAAGTACCATAAAGCTAGGGGTTTAAGTTACGGTTTTGTATTTCAGGGATCACAACTTTAAGTGTTTGTGAAAAATGTTATTTTGTTTAGTTTTATCTGAGCATACTGGATACTGAGGAAAGAAAAAAAATTTTTAAAGTAATGCTTAGATTGCTGTTTATTTTAGTGTATCACTCATTATAGTCCTGTGCTACTTGTCAGATAAGACAGCAGTCTGATTCCCTCTAGATCTAATATGTTGCTAGATTCTACAATATTAATCAATTAACAAGAGTGGGATGAAAGAAGCATCCAAGCTTACCCACCTACTGCTGCTACCACTGGAAGAGGAACCGGAGTTGCATGGATGCTGAAGAGAATCATCCTCTGGCATCAACTGTCATGCTGTGCTTCAGGTGCTACCTACCTGCTTTTTTTATGCTTGTACTCATTGCAATTATTAAAAGACAAGGAAAAGGTTGAGATACTCAACACCTTCTTTGCCTCAGTCTTTAATGGCCCAACGAGTTATCCCCAGGGTACCCAGCCTCCCGAGCTGGAAGATGGGGACAGTGAGTGGAATAAACCCCCCATAATCCAAGAGGAAACAGTCTTTGAACTGCTATGCCACCTGGACATCCACAAGTCTATGGGGCCGGATGGGATCCACCCAAGAGTGCTGAAGGAGTTGGCAGAGGAGCTTGCCAAGCCACTCTCTATCATTTATCAGCAGTCCTGGAGAACAGGGGAGGTCCCTGATGACTGGAGGTTGGCAAATGTGACGCCTATCTTCAAGAAGGGCCGGAAGGAAGATCCGGGGAACTACAGACCAGTCAGCCTGACCTCAGTACCGGGGAAGATTATGGAGAGGTTCATCTTGAGTGTGCTCACCAGGCACATGGAGGACAATCAGGGGATCAGGCCCAGTCAGCATGGGTTCACGAAAGGCAGGTCTTGCCTAACCAACCTGACTTCCTTCTACGACCAGGTGACCCGCCTGGTAGATGAGGGAAAGGCTGTGGATGTTGTCTACCTGGACTTCAGCAAAGCCTTTGACACAGTCTCCCATAGCATTCTCCTGGAGAAGCTGGCAGTTCATGGCCTAGATGGATGTACTCTTCGCTGTGTTAAAAACTGGCTGGGTGGCCGAGCCCAGAGAGTCGTGGTGAATGGAGCTAAATCCAGTTGGCGGCCGGTCACAAGCGGTGTCCCCCAGGGCTCAGTTCTAGGGCCGGTCTTGTTTAATATCTTTATCAATGACCTGGATGAGGGGATTGAGCGTGCCCTCAGTAAATTTGCAGACGACACCAAACTGGGTGGGAGTGTTGATCTGCTGGAGGGGAGGAGGGCTCTGCAGAGGGACCTGGGCAGGCTGGATCGATGGGCTGAGGCCAACTGTATGAGGTTCAATAAGGCCAAGTGCCGGGTCCTGCACTTTGGTCACAACAACCCCATGCAGCGCTACAGGCTTGGGGAAGAGTGGCTGGAAAGCTGCCTGGTAGAAAAAGACCTGGGGGTACTGATTGACAGCCGGCTGAATATGAGCCAGCAGTGTGCCCAGGTGGCCAAGAAGGCCAATGGCATCCTGGCCTGTATCAGGAATAGTGTGGCCAGCAGGAGCAGGGAAGTGATCGTGCCCCTGTACTCGGTGCTGGTGAGGCCGCACCTCGAATCCTGTGTTCAGTTTTGGGCCCCTCACTACAAGAAAGATGTTGCCTTGCTGGAACAGGTCCAGAGGAGAGCAACCAAGCTGGTGAGGGGTCTGGAACACAAGTCATACGAGGAGCGGCTGAGGGAACTGGGGTTGGTTAGCCTGGAGAAGAGGAGGCTGAGGGGAGACCTGATCGCCCTCTACAACTGCCTGACAGGAGGCTGTAGTGAGGTGGGGGTCGGCCTCTTCTCCCTGGTAACAGACGATAGGACGAGGGGGAATGGCTTGAAGCTGTACCGGGGCAGGTTTAGACTAGACATTAGGAAAAACTTCTTCACCAAAAGAGTTGTCAGGCTCTGGAATGGGCTGCCCAGGGAGGTGGTCGAGTCCTCATCCCTGGAGGTATTTATAAGAAGGATAGATGAGGTGCTTAGGGACATGGTTTAGTGGTGGGATGGCAGTGCTAGGTTAACGGTTGGACTCGATGATCTTAAAGGTCTTTTCCAACCAGGGTGATTCTATGATTCTATGATTCTATTAATGACTATGACATATATCTTTACTGCAACCCGAAGGCAGGCCTGAGCTTGCACTGCAATCCAGATTTATTTAACCTTCAACATAACCAGCCCCAAGCACAAAGCTTTGGATGAATCCTGGAGAAGGAAGGAAGCAGAAGCTTGCTGTCAGTCTGTCCCTTAGCACGGGAACTATTTATTCCATAGAGGGATATGGCTGTAAGAAGCCAGGCAGGCAGGCAGGCAGGCTTTGGGCTTGCCTTAGATTTTAGGAACACTCCCACATCTTAACTAGTGGGGGACACTAATGCAGACGCTGACTGAGGACTGGGTGGGTGCACCACAACCTAGAGATACCCTAGTGCTGGCTACCAAATATGTGGAACACGCTAGATATCATTTCCTATCTTGTCTGTACTGCATCAATCTGCTTTGACGTAAGCTGAAGGTGAAGACAACTAGTATTCTTCAACCAACTATACCTAAACCCCTAAATATACTTGCCCAAAGTAGAACACTAAATCAAAGAATTTTGGATCTGCGTGTACAACTTTCAAGTAATACAAACAAGAAAACTCCCTAGCTCGCTGCCTTTCCACGTGTCACCCTGTTTGGTTTTGAGGGAAAACAGCACAAATAATAATCCCCAATTATAAAATATGCACCTTGAGCATTTGACTACTGCGTGATTCATTGCCATCAAACATCAGTTTATCCCATAACCTAGTTTCCTTGCATGCGACCTGCAATTTCTTTTTACCTTGGGAAAGTATTTTCTTATAGTCAAATCTTCAGCGCCTTTCATAAAGGGAATATTGATCCGATATGTATATATAAAGAAGAAAAATCTCTGATATGCAAGCAGCTGTGACCTTTAACATACATTGCAAATTCACAGGAAGCACTGTAATTAATAACTCTATCAAACTGCTGCATTAGAATTGCTACAAAATATTTACTCGATTTCAGTAACAAAAGAGAATTTGTGCAACACACAGCCAATATACCCTCAGAAAAAAAGACGGCATGCTGTGTCTGGTCATGGGGCCAATGAGCCCATTTAACAAGCAAGGGGGAAAAAAAGTAGAAAGTAAATGCAAAGTGCCATGACTGAGCCTGGAAATTTAACTGATGGAAAGCAATCACATTTCAAAAAGGCTGCGATGGAGAAACTGTCATTAAGGAATGCCTATGTGGCATCAGGACACGTTAGGGGCTAGCAACCTGGAATTAGAATTCTGAGAAGGAACTTTAAACACAGAGTACATCATGCTTTTATTTATTTATTTATCTATTTACTCTGTTATTTACAGATTTATTGTCAATTATTTCCTACAACTAGTTGTCAGCTAACTCTGGAATAACCTACACTGCTATCAAGCGCTGGGGAGGTCACTCCCACACATCTGATTACCTCCACACTTGATTCATACGAGTGTTGCTAGACATATACTGAAAGCCACCATGAACACCCATTCATTTCTAAGACAGATGTCTGTTAGAAAATGCTCTGAGACTTTGGAAGCTACATGAAGCTAACTAAAGTTTATGGTAATGGTATGATTTCCAGAATAGAGGTTCTACACTTGGGTCTTAGGAAAAGGTAGGTATTGTTCAGAATAAGTCAGTTATAGGAAACATTGGCAATAATTTTACACATGGTGCTGCTAGAAAAAGACTATGATGGAAACTTATAATATCACAAGAAAATATGTTACTTATAAAGTCTCATATGTGGAATAAACAATGTATATTTTCTGACTCTAGCTACAGAAACTCTGAAAGAACCTTGATAGGGAAGCAAACCAATATTATTAAATTTGCTACAGGTTATCCAATATACTCCATACTCTCCACTTGAATAAAGCAAAGCAGCCTCAAAGACCGCTCCTAGGAAAATAACAATTACTACTTGCTCTGGTTGTTATACAAATACTTAAACCCACATCTTTAATTTAGGGTCACTGTACACTAACAAAGTGGAAGAGACCCTGCCCTCAAAGGTGAAGTAAATATAGAAGGCAAAGCAGAGATAGGAGAAAGGAAAAGCTTAGATAGTCTAAGACACAGGCAGCTGAGGAAGACTGATGGTCATATTTCCAAAAATGCTTATTTGCCAGAATGGAAACCACACCTGCAGACTGTCTTCCTAGACATCCAGAGGGGTAAGGGTTCCTAAACAGCTACCTAATCCTCACCCTCATGAAGAAATGTTGCATTTAAAGTTTGCAGCGTGTCTTTCTTTAGATCAGAATTGAAGAATTCTGCTCCTGATGTGCTGTAAAAACGCACTGTAAATTGCACCATTATGCAAAGCCCATTCATGACTGCGCTACTTTTGGCTGGGGTAGAGTTCATTTTCTTCACAGTAGCTAGTATGGGGCTGTGCTTTGGGATTTGTGCTGGAAACAGGGTTGATAACACAGGGATGTTTTCATTATTGTTGAGCAAGGGCTTGCACATAGTCAGGGCCTTTTCTGCGTCTCTCACCGCCCCACCAGCAAGCAGGCTGAGGGGGCACAAGAGATTAGGACAGCTGACCTCAATTAACCAAAGGGAAATTCCATACCATATGACACCATGCTCACCAATAAAAAGCTGAGGGAAGAATAAGGAAGGGAGAGGATGTTCGGAGCGATGGCGTTTGTCTTCCCAAGTCACTGTCATGCGTGATGGAGCCCTGCTTTCCTGGTGAATGAAATCCTTCGTTTATTTTGCTTGCATGCATGGCTTTTGCTTTACTTATTAAACTCTCTCTATCTCAATCCACGAGTTTTCTCGCTTTTACTCTCCCAATTCTCTCCCCCTTCCCACCGAGGGGGGAGTGAGCGAGCGGCTGGGTGGTGCTTGGTTGCTGGCGACCTTCCTCTGACACACCACTGTCACTAGTGTGCCCTGGTGAGACAGGAGCACTCTCAGAGTTCTGGAAAGAGACAGAGTCAATGATCAGGTGTTCTATAATCTCCTTTAATCATCAACATCAGAATCAGTGACTCAGAGGTATATTCAGAGGAAGAAGCTGTGGGGGAGTTCTTTTAAAAAGAGCAAGCGAAATAGAGTAAGCAAAGCACAAAACTAATTAAACTTGATGCAACAAAAATATAAAGCATTTTTGATGCAATTTATTAAGGAGAAAAAGCTGTGAAATTAACAGCAATCAAAAACTAATTAAAGTTGATCAATAGGAGCAACCAAAGAATGCCTGATAACATTTTTAACCAAAAACATGGCTGTCAAGTTAAAAGAAATCAACCAAACTCTGTTTTTGAATAGTAACGCAAAGATAATTATTCTCCGGGTGACACTTACAGAATAAGATTCAAGTCATTACCTCAAAAGACAAAAGGACTGACATGCTGTGTTTAACTGCCTGTGAAAAAAAGGGTCTTAATACAGAAACTTTATAAGTAATTCCTAGGTCTTGCATATAAGCAAATATGAGTCATCAATCAAAAACAATGCACTAGTATTGTTATATCAGTTACTTCTATAAACCAATATTTGACGTTTAGGAGACTACCTTGTCTAACAGGGTACTTGGCAGCCAGAGCCTCCTGGTGTTTTCATCCTAGCTTCGAAACTCATTGCCTCAGCGCCTTGGGCAAGTAATTAACATCTAGGAGTCCATTTGTTTTAGGATTAGAATGCAAAACTCAATTCCTGATGTCAAGCACCATTTAAAGTGTGACCAACTGCCAGAAATTCTTTTCTTATAGAAAGTCTTGGTGGTAAATAGTGAAGTGGGTCTGTCTGTAGCGAGCGTAAGGCACTTGTATTTCCCCTCTGTAGTTGTACATCTTTTATATCATGGTCTCAGCTTTATAAAACTAATTCAGACAAAAATACATGTTTGCAAGGGGTATAGTGAAAAAGGAACATATAAGTACTATTGTCCAAAGACTCTAAAGTATGTTAAAAGCTTACTGTTTGACTAAAAATCCATCTTGCAACTTCTGTAGTAAAGGTCACAGTCACCAGTTAGGTGAATCTCATCCAAAATGCTCAACTCCCAACACCTTTATTCAGGAATCATGGTTTAAAACCAATTCTTCCCAGTCAATCTCCAACGTTATCTTCATCCTACTAAATCACCATCACAAAGCTTCCATTCACACACTGAGAAAATAAAAGTCTACCTTATAAAACATGATACCATAGCCAAATGAAGCACAGATCCCAAGCAAACTATCAATTTATTTTATTTTAATCTCGCAAAGACAATCTCCTCAGCTAAGAAGCAAAGTTTTCCATAATTCATTTTAATGCTTTGAAGTTCCCCTTCCTGTTCTAATAAAAAAACTGCCTGTCTCTGGTGT
This sequence comes from Gorsachius magnificus, assembly GCA_034008185.1. Taxonomy (NCBI): domain Eukaryota; kingdom Metazoa; phylum Chordata; class Aves; order Pelecaniformes; family Ardeidae; genus Gorsachius; species Gorsachius magnificus. The sequence continues at coordinate 115,386,746 of CM067081.1, read as the reverse complement.
GCAGAATGTCAAAAAATGACTGCTGAAGCCCATTATTCAATTCCAAAGAGCTGCAGTCTGATATTACTGACATGCCTAAGGAATATTTCCATGTCACATTACTCCACTTTTTCATAAACCTGGCATTGTTTTTAAGCATAACATAGTAAGTTAGTCTGTTTAACGGTGTTGATTTTCTTTACTGCATTTTTACCCCCAAGGAATTTTTAGCAGTGGGAGAGATCCTCATTACTCATGCAATCATTCTGCTCTACTTTTTTTTTTTTTTTTACAAAAATGCTCACCCTTATGTGGTCAAAATACCCAATTTGTTTGCAGAGAGAATTTATATCATTAACATGGCTATTTAATGGATCATTTTTTTCTAGTCTGTTCAGAAATTGCTTAAAATTTCTGAATGGAAGTTTTCTTCTTCATCATTTTGTCTCTATAGTGAGTCAAGATTTTAAACCCCTTTTTACCTTGGGAGTAAACACTGGCTGGTAGTGAGCACATGCCTGTGTTCACTTCAACAGCAGATCAATAAAGTTCCAGTCGAGCTCCAGTATAGACAGTGTTTTCATCTTTGCCTATTATAGGCTTCTGCAGCCTGCTGCAGAACTTCATTACACCTAGAATCGCGGGGCCAAATTAACTCCTTAAACAAGCAAGTTAATGTTACTGAAGTGGACAGAGTTGTATCTGCTACACCAGGTCATGATTTGGCCCATTATGGACAAACCCTGTCTATTAGGCAAGGGCTGGTATGTATTTATCCTTAGGACCAAGCCTGCAGTTCGAACTGTTATAATTTTATTTCCTGAACACAGAGAAAATGCTCGCTATTCATGATTTTTTTAGTTAATTGTTCAGCACAGAGCTCCTAAAACCTGAACTCCCAAGAAGTTATACCCATCCTGTTTATATCACAGTAATTAATTTGTCCCTTTTACAAAAATTCTCAGCTTCCTTCTCCATCTTTCCTAGCTGGGTAAGAAACAAATGGGGCTTACCTTCCCAGGCTGGGGCTTTGCAGGAGCTGCCTGCCTCATTCTCCTATCTCAGCTGCCCGGTCAGTCTCTGCCTCTTCGAGGAGGGAACAACAAAATTCAACCTGCCTTTCGCACAGTAGCAGAATAAATTTAGATTGCTTTTTTCAAGTCCTAATACCCATGGATTTATACATATTTGATACTCACACTTTCTGTCAAATAGGTTGGAACTGGACAACAGATTCAAATATTAATGAGGGAGCATTTGGAGGAAAAGAATGTGAGTTAACCTATGGTGCAAACATGTATGCTACCATTCCCTAGGAATACTGGCTAAAAGTGATTTTTCTTCCAATGTTTCAGATTAAATACACACGCTCTCAAAATTCCAGAACAAGTCTGAAGAAACCACACTGACAGAACACACCTTGCAGGACCATGTCTTGAAAACACCTGCTCATTTCAAACGCCCGCAGAAGGGAAAACCTTTGAAGATTCTCAGATCACATTGTTGCCAGTACCACATAAATTACACCAATTCAATTTCTATTACCCTCTAATCCAGGCCTATTAAATCTTTACTAATAGGTCTCCTTCATGTCATGCCCGTGTAGTGAGATGCAAGGCCCTTTTTATCATAAGTTAAGTGGTGGTAATGGAGGGATGGTTGGATGACATACTGCTCTCAGACAGAGAGAGTAATTCCCACATTTTAAAAGAAGAAATTAATCCTCATCGCCTCTATTACATCTTGAAGGATCATTCTGATCTACTGCGCCTTGATCAGTTTGACACACACACACAAAAATCTGTTTATTGTTGGTAGTTAAAAGGTTGAAGAAATAGGAACTTGCTACAAAATATGACTGCCTGAATATCTATCTTCAAAATGGTTACAAAGCACATAAAATGAATAAGGACATTTTCATATCACTGCCATTTGCTCTTTTCCTTTGCTATTCGCTCCCATGTTTGAGAACATAAACATAGATGTAGGCTATCTGACTGTCTTAGGAGAAAGGAGAAGATTCTGTCACAATCTGAAAGAGATAATTTATACTAATAGGGGTACGATTTTTTTCAGCAAAGTGGGTTTATTACTGAGCAGCATGGAAACCACCCTCTCAGGAAGCTGCAATGCACTGATAGATTGTATACGGACCCCTTAACTTACTTCATTGCAAATTGACAACATCATTGCCAGCACATTTTGTTAAACACAGATGAACTGCACCTCTTAAATTCTTCAGCAGCAAGGCTGACATTTCTTGGACAGTAAATCCTCTCATTTTTGAAAAAGAAATCATATACACTTTAGGACACATCGATCTGGAGGACGAGTCCAAGCTCATCCAGGCTTAAAAATCTGGGAAATAGCACAAGCTGACCCGAGTTGCATTAGCTTTTCTGAATTCCTCTATAGGCTCTCAAAAGAAGTGGTTCAAACATAACATGATAGGAAAGCGTTTATGACTGTCATTGGGAGCCTTGGCATTGTGTGTTGATGCGGCACTGCATCATCTTGTGGTGATGAACTCCGTCTCGAGTAGCAGAGAGAGAACAGAAAGAAATATGTTTGGAATGAACTCTTCTTACATCACCTTAACTGGAATACACTCGGACAGAGAATAATGTGAGTAATGAAGCAAGGACGTAGCTTGCAAGACTGAGCAAAATATGTCTCTCTGCTTAGCACATTTTCATCTATAAATGGGGGAAAGTACGCACCTCCTTGGTAACTTCGATTCAGAAACAAATATGGATTTTTAAAGTCTAAACATTACAACAGTGAGCTAATTTACACAAACGTTTACAACACATTTTATATCATAGTTTTAATTTCCTCAGAGGTGAGGAGTAGAAGAGCTCAGCAAAAGAGCAGGGCATCAAAACAAAGATACATCTTGGTTATCTTCCCTCCTATTTTAGAGCACAGATGTGACCAAGGTCCTAATTTTTAATGAGCAAGGAAAGAAATAGTTAAAGGACATGTTAACTGTACCTTTCTTTGTCCCTATTGGTGCTGCTTTCTTTCTGAAAATAAGCAGAAAAAACCTTAAGATGACCCAGTGAAGAAGCAGCAGCCATCTTTTCTGCTTCCATTTCTACTAGGAATGAATCCCACCAGAACATGACAGAAAAGGAGCCTGCAATGATCCAGCTATACTACCGGCAGGCCTTTTTGCAACACAAAGTAATGTGATTTAGGAACACATTAGCTTGCGATGCTGTCTTTTCACTACCTACAGGCCAGTGTGCCCCAGCCCTCAACCCATCTATGATGGGGCAGGGAACTGAGCTCGCAGCCCTCAAACCCAGCGGCTTGATCTCCCCTCTCACAGCTGTAGGCCAGCTCTTACAAATATGAACCCGATCCCTGAGGCAGACATTTCCATTGCACCAGCATACCACACTTGTCATGAGCGTGCAAAGTAAGAGGGTAAACCCAAAATCTATATTAAATTTTGTTTGTAATTCAAAGCCAGTGAATAGAGCCAAAAAAATGAATGATATTTTATCAGGAATCTGTGCAGATGGGCTAATGTGTTCTAAACAAAACTAGTAAAAAACCACATTGACAAAAGCATATTATTCATTGAAAACCAAACTAATTAATTTATGTAGTAATGTCTCATTTTCTACTTTTTATTTTAAAATAAAAATTAATTGTAGTGATAGGATGAAAATGGAGTATTTTCATTTTAGAACAAGTTTCCATTTTGTGTATAAAAGCTGAACTAAAAAACCCATTTTATTTAATAGGGGGGGAAAAAAAGTTTTTTGTTTATGCCAGGCAATTATTACCCCCCCCCCCAAAAAAAAAAAAAAAATCATCTGACACTTGATGTTGCTTTTTGAAAAGAAGAACATTAAAAAGGTGATATTTCCTTCAAAATAGCAAGTCCGGATCACACTCCAGTTAAGTTCTGAAGTAGGACAGCTTTAAAAAGAAATTAAGATTTCCTTATTAATGCTCAACAGTTTCAGTAAAGAGGCTTTCAGATCATGAATACAGAGCTGTGCTTGAAAGACAAAGGCAATACGTCTTGATGACCAAGGATGCCTGTTACAGAAGGTGAGGGTACAGCAGCCTGGTACTTTTTTTTCCAAGTACTTGCTGTTCTTCACTGTGAAAGACGTTCCCTCTTCACAGCCTTTTACAGATGTTAATTCAGATACTTTTTCTCCGCTGGGTGAAAGATCAGGCACACATCGTTCACCTGAAGCCTTGATATTTTGTTTAGAACATAATCAGTACTACAACTAGCGAACAACATATTTACCTGCAAAACGCATAGGGAGGGATCCTTGGCACCTACGAGGAACTGGAGCCCATGAAGTTTTTCAAGTGCTTTACTAAGAACTAGTGGCCAGAGGCTGACAGGGGCATTGTAACAAGAACACCAGGGACTGCGCTCAGCCTCCTGACTCAGAGGAACAGCAGGTTACGTGACTTCAAGGCTCCTACTTGCCTCAGCTCTAAAGTGATCCTTCCAACTGAGTGCAAGAACAATTTTAATATGAAATTGGACACTGCAACAAAGAAGGAGTGAGCCCTCCCTCCCTGCAAGCCCCACACCAACAGGTGCTCATCTACAGGAAGACAGTCAGATGAAATGCAAAAAACTGCCCAGGAAGCATCAAAGTGCTGTGCATTGTGAGAAAGAAACTGATAAACTTTTTTTTTTTTTTTTTTTCATGTTAATAAGGGGAAACTGAAGCCTTCAACAGATCTGAAAAAATACCCATTCACAATCCTGGCTTATGTGCACAGAGTCAGTTGCTAAGAAAGCTGTGCCTAATGCAGATACAAGTCTGACTTTTTATGTTGACATTTCTACTTTTCCAGTGGATCAGAACTGTCAGGAGGGTTCCCCGGGCAGAGCAGAGGACTGCAAAGGAGAGTTATTCTGTAGCAGTCTAAGAGTCGTGTTCCAAGTGTTCTGATGGAATTAGCAATGGTGGTTTAAGAAACCGCCTCGGACTCTACTCCCAGCACTAGCAATTACCCCTCCCATAACAGAGTCGGAACAAAGGAACAGAATCGGAAGGAAACCAGCTGCAAATTTTCCTATATGGGCAAAGAGCAAGATGCCCTTCTGCTGCTGCTTTCACAACGCCTTTAATATCTGGCAGTGGGGCAGGACAGACATCTGGAGACAGGAGTGTTTAAAACGTTGCTACTAGACTTGCCAAGAGCTCAGCAATCAGAGTCCTTTACTCTGTCTTCATGCCTCTTCTGGTTTTCTCACAAGATGTGACTATGGTAAACATTTATTCTTCAAAAATTAAAAATGATAAAAAATGTCCTTTATCAAGTACATCAGCAGGACATACTGTGCATCTGTAGAGTACCAAAATAGGGATTAAATAAAATTTTATTAGGTATTTGGAGAAAAAAGTCCTTAAAGATAGCGTTTGGCATGGGTTAATCACCTCTTTCATTAAAGAAAGGAATACATACTGAGAACATCTTTCTGCCATCTGATTAAGCAATGAGCCAATACAATTGTAAATCTTCCAGAAATTCCCCATGGTTCAACTCAACAGAGGCAATTCTTTACTTCTCAGACTCTATCCCTCATTTTCAGATAATCATTGCATTAATTGTGTACAAAAACTTTCTATCATGCTGTTAAAAGAAATGGAATGTGACTGTTCTGTGATTCTCCTAAGCAACCTTTGACAATTAAGAGATTGAATTATTCATATATATTTTTAATATAATAACAATTTCTAAGTTTGCTCACCAGTCAATTGCTCAAACAGCAAGCAAACCCCAAACTTATTCTAGGATAAACAGTTCAACTGTTCATGTTCTACTCTTTCAGAGGCTGATACAACTTATTCTGTTACGGAGGTAAAAAGGGTACTATTCTATCCCTACAATCATATGCTATATGTCACTTTCCAAGTAATTGGAATTTTTTCTTCCTTTTAATAAGGCAGATTTTAAGTCTTGTCTGCACTTATTCATATTATTTACATGTATTAGAAATACTAGTTCTGCGTAATACTTACCCATATTACATATAGTTCATGCAAGTCCAATCAAGTTTGGCAAATTCATTCAACATGGTTCAATTCAGACAGGTTTTTTTCTCCATGTTAGTAAGCACAACAATGGTATTAAAACAGAAATGATGGGATTTGCACTGAGACACATAATAATTGCATTCAAGATGGGAAAAATACAGATGACATCCACTTTATTTTTAGGCTTCAAAATTGACTAAAAAATCTGAAGAATATCAGAAGGGAAAACATGCCCTGTATGAAGAAAGATAAATACACATGTGCTAAGATTGTACATTGCGATGTACATTTGATAAAATAAGCTTTTGTTCGCTGACATAAACTAAACCAGATCATCCGTATGGGAAGAATAATCTGGTAAGATGGCATTGTATTTTTTTCCTCCAAATGTTATTTTAGATAATGAGATATTCCATTTAAGTTGGTTTTGCTTCCATTTAACATACATTTGAGCTGTCAGTGTAGCTGCATGGTATTATTCTCTTAGGCTGCTACCAGACAATAAAATTAGAGATAGAAATAAAATAATAATAGCTTGTGATAGGTTACATTTAAAATGTTTGATCAGACTGATAAATGGGCCTTTGCTTTAAAAGCTAAGTTGAGGTTCAAGGAAGGACAAAGTAATGGCTGTTCCAACAGTCTGTCCGTATCTCACTGAACTGGAAGGCATTTGGGATGCAGCCCCAGTCTTAATCCAGCTGCCACATATAAAAAATGCTTTTCTGCTTCTTAGATTCAATGATGGAAATTCACATCTGTGCTTTTCTTTCAAAAAATACTTTTTCTAGAGTCTAAACACTTAACTTACATCTTGGTTTTATTTTAAATCTCAGAAGCTTTCTTTTTCTTTCCTGTCCTGTAATTATTTTATATTCTTTAAGCAGCATTCTGAAAACTTATTAATATTTGACAATTAATATATAGATAACAATAATTATCAGTCAGTTACTGTAGACTAGCTGTTACAGGCGTGGGTTTTTTAACTGGTTTTTTTTTTAACATCTGCTAACAGGTTGACCTCTCCGTTTGATACTGGTTTGTTGGGGTTTTTTTCTTCTCCATTTACACAATTGCCTTTTGGGCTTTGTGTTTCCTCAAGCTCCTTTTACCCAGAGTACATACCTCTGAAAGTAATCTCATTCAGGTTGATTCAGTTCTCCTTTCTGTTCAATTTGAAGTTATTTTCTTTGGCTCACAGCAGAACATCACACGGTCTCTCACTGAGTTATTGAGGATTTTCACCCCATATCAGCAGCTCATCAGCAATTACTTTTCTGCACACAGATCCTTAAAGATCCAGGACATGATGATTTGTTACACTTTCTGTGCTGAAACAATCATGAAGGGAAGCTCCTTAAACAAGTTGCTACCAGAAAGGGAGTGGAGAGATGAGCACTTCTAATAATGGTAGATCCTTCACTTCCACCTCAAAAATTGAAAATAGTAATATTTTTAGGTCCAGGTACTATGAGAGCGCACATTTACTGCCTTTATTTAAATCTTTGGATATATTAAAATCCTCAGCTTGCCTGACCTTAATACTGCAATGCCCCTATAAACTAATCATCTAGCTTTTGGACAGGCTTCATAACACCTGATGTTAGATATGGTAAAATTTGTCTTTAATTTGTTTCCCACTGCCAAGGGAAATTTAAAGAAGGCATTGTATTTTTGATGATATAGTGGGATTTATATTCACATGATAACGTGTGACTATAATATATGGGAAGCATTAAAAATTTCAGTTAGATTTAGTACACATCTTTTACAAATTTTTTTCAGTGGATATATTATACATATTTTTAATATTTTGTTTGTTCTTTTTTTGTGTGTGTGTTTTTTTTTTTTTGGTTTGGTTTTACAGTCAGCTCTTGATTCTAAACAAAACTAGGCTTTCTCATTTCACTCCTTTGTATCACATGGCGCCAGTCAACAAGGGCTTATTTTTTTAGGGTGACTGTTTAAAAGAAAAAGGGTATTCTGCTTTACTAAAGTCTTTAAACATTAAGAAGTCCAGTCTTTTACCATAAAGTGTTCCTGTGGTATAAAGAGCAGCTGAAAGTGAGCCTTTAATAGCATCCTCTCCATTTTTAGGCTAAAGAAAAGCAAATCCGTGCTACCAGTGAAAAAAGGCCCAGGCTGTCTTCACCCTTGCTAAGCGTGAAAATCGAAGCAAAGGAAAGCGTGCTGCAGAGACATTCACACTCACTACACGCCCGTTTGCTCTAACTCGGAGAGCATTTATCTCCCCTAGCCAATAAACGCTTAAGCCCTGCTAATACAACGTTGCGAGGACTTGCCATCTTGGATCACAGGTAGCTTTGGGACTTCTCTACCACATTTGACTGAGCAACGTGGAAATGCTCACACAATCTGGCAAGCCTCGATCTTCTCAGAGAAGCTGTAATTTCAGGAGGCAAGAGGGCTGAAGTCCACAGGTAAACCTATGTTATCAAGCAGACTTCTGGGGTGGGTTTGGAATCCAGTTTTTTCAGATCTAGTTAATCCAGACTAGAAATTCTGTATCATGCTGGTAGAAGAGGCTTTTCGTATTCCTTTACTATTTTCCTACACAGTAGTCACTGTCCTTCAGTCATATCCTTTGGAGTTATTTTCCATCCAGTTGGGTAATTCTCTAAAAATATGTTGTTGAATCACTCTTCTGGACTGCATTTCTCCTTGACCTGCTGTGTTTTTATTCCTCCAGCACTTGCTGACTGGTAGTTAATCTCCACATTAACCCTTCTAAAAGCAGCTGGAATGGCAGTGACTGTACCACCTGCTGTTAGTCTAGGGCTGCTGTGATTATACCGCATTCAATTTCAGCTGCTGTTTCGGAGTCAGCTTTTGATTGATTGTTGCCAGTATCACTTGCCAGAGTGTTGCAGAACCTTAGATTTTAAATGTGTTAAGCTACAGCCATGTTTATAAGCCACACTAGAAAGGTTCTTCTTTTCAGCTAACCTAATTTGCTGGGAGAAGCCTTCTGGAAGCTGGACAGACCTGCCAGCAACATCTTCGCTCGCTTAAGTGCTAGCTCAGATGTCTCTTCATGGCACTGTGCCATGCAGATACTGTCATGTTTTCAGGGGTTTCTGGTTTGCCCTTTAAGAGTTTTGTCATCCTGATGCAAAGGCATGACTGTACTTGTGGTGTGGATTTCTTCTTATTTCTATATGTAATATATCACATCTTTCTGTCTGAGGAATATCTGAATATTCTGTGATTGTCTTTCCCTTTTAATTATAAATATTTTTCTTTATAATCTGATATACCATTTCTAAATATTTGCACTTCAACTTTTTCCACTGCTGCTGTTTTCCTTTTAAAAACATAATTTTCACCAGCCCTGCAAATATCAGCTATATCTTCGCAAAGTCAGTTCTTTCTATTTGCCAAAGTTAAGTTTTCCTGGATCTAACAATCACTTATAGGAAAAAACATTCAGGTTCTGGTCTATCTGGTAATTGTCTTATCCCTATGACTCTACTGTACTGTATACGCTGTGATATAAAAGTCAGCACTCTTGTCACCTAGTTTCTTCAAAAAAATAACCTTCACTTTCCCTAAGGAACACTGTTCACCATGTTCCTGATTAAAATAAAAAAAAAAAAAAAGTCTTTTTCTGTCTACCTTCATGTTCCTTATGATGTACAATGCTGAGCTCTACTGCTCCTGGATCTACCGCCTATCATCGTGAGCATATTCTCCCACTTGCCCTTCTCTGCACTCAAATTGTTCCCCGCTATCATTTGCTCTAACAGTTTTCTGAAAGAAAACAATGGGTTCAGAATTTAATGTAATAGGTCCATTTTCTTCAGAAACCCCAGGAAGTTTTGCTCATCCACACAAAAAACTAGTGCAGAGAGGCCAGGTATATGAAATTACTCTTTCCATCCTTTTTTTGAATCTTGCCTCCACCCTCCATCCCCCACGAAAAGATTTCTCACTCCTCAGAAGATTCTTTGCCAATTAAAGCAAAAATAGCCACCAGCTTGAGTATCATGAAACTTCATAACAGAGTAAACTCAGCAGTGTCGTCACAACTACTGCTTCCCTTCATCATATTCCAATGTATCAGCTTCATTCTCCATTTAGCTTGAGTGCTGGCAAACTTAATTTCTGCACGTCCCCACACTTCAGCACAATATAATGCAAACTCCTACACTTTCTAACCATCTCTACAATATGCTCATTTATTCTCTTAATGCTGCTACGAAATGAAAAAATAAATGCTGTAAGTGGGAGTAGTTCTACTAATTTATTGCAATGAAATAATATTCTAATGCATTGTAATACATTTTTAAAATGTAATTTTCATATTCATACAGACAATAACTGTCAAGATATTTTAACAGACTCCTGTTCTCTTTTATCACGTTATCTTTTTTAAGATGCATGAACACAAGCATTCCAGTTTTCAAAAGTGGCAACCTGTTTTTGAAACCTTGTTTTTTACGGATGAAGTGAGACACTTCTTGATCTCAAAAGCTCTAAGACAGCTTCTTTTTTTCCTCCAAGCACTAAGGAACTACTATCCAAAATCATTTAAGCCTGTTTCCCACCCATGGCTCAGAGGTAATGTGTACTGTGTCTGGTTGGGATGGAATTAATTTTCATCATAGCAACCCATACGGTTTGGATTCATGACCAAACCAGCATTGATAACACACCAGCTCATTGGTTATTGCTGAGCAGTGGTTGCACACTGTCAAGACTTTCTTTGTTTCTCACTCTGCACCCCCAGCGAGTAGGTTAGGGGTGGGCAAGAGGTTGGGATGGGACACATTTGGGACAGCTGACCCCAACTGACCAAAGAGATATTTGATACCACATGGCACTATGCTTAGCAATAAAACTTGGGGGTTATTTTCCCAAAGTAGGGATTGCTTGGGAATTGGGTGGGCATTGGTCTCTTGGTGGAAGGTGGTGAGTGACTGCCTTTGCATCACTTTTTTTTTTTTCATTTTCCTTCACTTATTAAACTGTCTTAACCTAGATCTTAAAATAAAGATGAGTTTGTCTCAGTTTTGCCCTTCTGATTCTCTCCCCCACCCCACCACAGGGGAGTGAGTGTACATAAGAACCCATTAGTAAGAAAAAAAATTGCAGCTGAAAGACTTAGCCCAGGTTATCTATCCCTATATGTCATACCATGGGTCTCAAGGAAAGATAAGAGCTGGCCAGAGAGCTACTGATAGTCCTATAGCATAATTGTGAAATCAACAGATCCGACCAATGTCAGAAATTAAACTTAACTACAGATCTTGGAAAAATTATTCTAAAAGATCTTCATGGAAATCTCTCAGTGAAAACCAAATTTCTATCTCCTACAATTTTTTTCTTTAAATGCTAGAAACGTCTCAGATGTTATAAGGCATTTACAAGCTATTGCTATTCATCTCAGGGGAAAAAAAAAAAAAAAAAAGCAAAGAAAATCCTGTTCCTCTATACTTTCGCCCCAATTTTTCCAGCTGTAAAGTCATACTTCAGTATTTGTCCATATAGTTTTCTTGCATTTTTCCCATTGCTTTTTATGCTACATCATAGGTTTACTACAAAGTACTATCTCATCGGAAGGGCTTATTAAATTCTAATTAACAGTGAATCTCTAATTTATCTGTGTACCCTAGGACGGAGTTAAGCTTGGTTACCATCTACTGTCTGATACCATCTCCAGTCAATTACGTAATAGGAAACAGAGGGTGTGAAGGGGGAGACACGAGTCATTCATCACCGCTACTCAATTTCACGTTACTTAAATGCTAACGCTCTCAGTCCTCCCAATGATACAGCCCATCTGCCTCCCTGTCTGCATAACTAAAGCATGTTTTTCCTATTTGCCTTTCTGTCGCAAAAAGAAACATTTTCTTTGCTTCTTTGACTTTCATTTTGTACAAGCCCATTCCTTCTGCCTGAGGATTGTTTGTCTACATGTATACCTACATCTTAGATTCAACTGCTTATGAGAATCATTAAATGTCCTACAGGAAAGCAGTTCACCATTTCCCCCAATCATAAATACTGTCAAATGATTTCTGTAACTCGCAAGTGCTTCTGGTTGTTTATGTAGGTTAGAATCTGAGGCTGAATCACCACAAAGTAATGTAAGCTGTGCTTACACTTAAATTCAGTACCACAAGCCTGACTTCCACAAAACAAGTCAAAAGGTAAATGCAGCTAACTAGAGGAGTTGTATGTCTACAACATCAAAGACAGGATTTTCATGCCTGAAAGTGCCAGCCTTCTGTATGGCAATTCTACCACCATTTAGTTTTGACAGTGTTACAGTAAGAGTTAAAATTCTCTGCACTAATAACTCCTCCTAAACTGACATACGTGACGCTGTGATTAAAATCCCATACCTTGTGCACTGTGAATTTCAGAGTATCCCTCTAAATGTCTTTATATTGAGAAAGAAAAAGGTTAGGAGTTGTTTTCATGGAGTACAGCTAGGTATGCCAAAAGGCATGATGTTTTTATCTGAGACATGTCCTGTCTCTAAACTTACCTGCAAGTTCTAATGTAATAGTGCCACCCCTGAGAGGGAGCAAATGCAGAACCTTATGGGCAGCTGCTATACCCAAACATGTTTCCAGAAGCTCACCTGAGGCATCATGCCTATCAGGGAAGCTCTCAGGAGCTTTGCAAGTGCACTGCCCTCTCATAACCCTTGCCCAGTGCACCAGTATCTTTGCAAGCTTTCAAGATGATAGGGAGTTACATAAATGCCAAGTATTCTTACACGTAAAAAAATCAAAGGTCATCTAAAGAAACATATTCTGCTGCTGAGGGATGAATAATCCTGAGCTTGGTATATGCTCTCTAATGTTTTAGTAAGACATGAAAGTGTTACTACTTGATGAAAGCACAAGGGATGCGTACCCATCTATGATTAGCACCAGGCATATGTCTTGTCAAAATCCGGCGTGTCAGTTTGTGGCAAACTTATCATGACCAATGTCAACACAATGCTTGTTTTACTAGCAACAGACCTGCAAACTTCCCTGGTAAGGTGAAGAGCAGGTGTTTTACACTTTCACTTGCCTGACTGAGCAAAACTGTTAGATATACACCAGGTACCACTTCTCTTCCCTTCTGTAGCCTGATTACACATTTTTATACTGATGAGATTAAACACCTTTGACATCAACACCCATCGTTCAGTTGTACATATCTCCTTTATAACTCAATATCCTACTCCATATGTATCTATATTCCCTACTGAAAGGGAATATGAGAACGCAGCTGCTATAGCAGGCTGAATGAAGGTTCTTTTCAGCCTTCTCTTTATCAAACATCTCTGTGTTTCTATGCTACACCCTTTTTGTTATACATCTGTATTCATATTTATGCCTGTGTTTATTGCCCACTCGAAATCCTTAAGTAGTACCACCAGTGAAGATAAAATAAAATAACCTATATTAATTTAAAATCAGATCTGCCCGTTCTACGTTGTTGCACATTGTGCTTCTTCCAAAGGCAGCTATATAATTATAGGTACTTGGGTGCATAAAGTGATACGGAGGTTTCTATGGCAATTATTCATTTTAATTGAAAATTGTGTAGGGAAAAACTCGTTTCATGTGCAGCATGCAATTTGCATTTGTTTCCAAAGAATCTGAACTTGCTCAGGGTGAGCTGTGAATTCATATTTTCCAGGAAGACACAATCTTCAAAATTCTGTCTGGGGGGGTGTGAAACCAAGGGGGGTCTTGGTAAGGTTGTTAAGCCTATTAAAATTTAAGACCATTTATCCATTTATGCAACTGACTATCTATTTTTTACTGTCAGGTAAAGAGATTATGCTTTGTATGAAAGAGGAAGAGTTAAAAATCAAATTGATACACAATGTCCTTGAAGCTACAGGGTAGAAGAACCAGAAAAACAGAAGTACCAGAAAGGACAGCAAAGAGATAGCATGCTGAAGGAGACAGGTCATCAATGAGGCCAAATCCACAAGACCAAACATTTGTATTTTCACATATTTTAGCTACTGTCTGTTTAAATAATAATGAAGACAAAGTTAGTTCCAGCTTTAATATATTTTAGAGTGTCAAATAAGAGTTGGAGGGAAGCAACTGTTTTACCTTAGTTAGCTAATAAAATTAAGCTATAACTTACTTTCTTATAGGAAAATAGGATTTATTTCCTCCCCCAATTCCCATCACCACAATGAGTCAAATATAATTCAGGCCTAAATTTACAACAAGAAACAAAACAGCTACTTCATGTGATGAGGGCCTGGAAGCAACCTCTGAGCCGTGGTATCACATCCACTTAATTTATATCACTGCCTTTTCTGAAACAAATCCCTACTCATTTTCTATCTATATCATCATAACACTGTGGGCTAGGTGTCAAAAAAGTCTCAAGTTAAAAATAGTCCTTGTCTCCTCCAAAAATATTAAATAAATGTTAAATTGCTGGGAGGGTGGGGGAGGAAGTATTCTTTACCAGCCACATAATCCTCCCAACCAAGCAAAATTTGTACTTAAAAACATGTGGCCATGGCAGTATGTGAGGAGAACCAGAAGGATAATTTTAACAATGTAGCTTTGGTATTAGTGGATTTGACTCATTGTATTTCCCTACTTATTTAGAATACCTAAACCAGAAAAAGTAAGAATATACCTCCTAACTTCAATGCCAATGATTGCATCATAGTTCAGAAGAAAGCAAAACGACATGAATGTGATTTTCATAGTATATGTCATCCATTTTGAATAAAATGGAGACTAATAATAAATCCCTTGTTGAAAGGCATGGGACTGGGAAGCAGACATTCCCTCCATCTGACCAAGAAACTCGTTTTTTTCCTGGCCCACGGCAAGTTCTGTTTTGGTCAGAAAATGTTTTTGCAAGACAGGAGAACCAAGGTGCTTGAGAAAGAAGCGTAAACATGACAGGGGTCCCCACCAAGGGCAGTCTAGCATCAGAGGACTGCATGGACAATTTGCTCTATGTTTGGCACCTGTTCTGCCATAAGCTGGGAGCTGTCATCTCCCTCATCTGCTTCTGTAGTTAGGACCCTCTTTTGAGGGTTTTACTGGGTTTCCTTCTTTTTAGTACCTGACTCGCAATCATTAAAATACTGAACAATCAATAGAGAGGTTTCCTGAATGTTTTTTATGCTTCCAGACATAAAAGAAAAATACTGTCATTCCTTTGTATGTCATTCTTATGAGTACATATATAGAAAATAACCTACTGAAGGGAAGTAAAGGTAAAGGCATGCAAATTTGATTTAGTTCTGAACGTGGCAATATCGACAGTTACTCAGCTCTTATGGATATAAAGGCTATCGGTGGTGCTCCTCTTCTAAGGTTCAGTTTCCTACACAGAACTCAACCCTACACCATTGGATACCCTCCACCTACTCAACAGTTTTCATGAATTTTCAGGGTTTGAGAAACACAGTCATTAAGCAGTGATTTTCATGGTGCTGAAGGGAGAAGTAAGATCTGAAGGTTGTTTTTGGCTAACATTAAGAGACAGGTTTGAAAAGACTATGGCTGAAACATTGCTCTCAATAAATCAACTGTAATGACTGGATCTAGTAGAAAGCTGCTTTTTATAGCCAACTTGGATGCCTGGCTGGGAGAAGTGGGAAAGACCAAAAAAAAAAAAAAAAAAAAAAAAAAAAAAAGAGGAAGCCTTTACAGTTGCTCATGCCATCATTTACTGAGAAAACTACCAACATATCAGAGCCATAAATATGTCTCTCCATTTTGGCTCATAACACAAGCATCAAAAGCATGTGAAGAAAACCTCTTTCTTTCTTATAAGAACACATCCATATACACACAGAAAAAAATTGCCAACGAAAGCTGTAACTTCATTTTCAGAAATGCCAGAATGTTTTCCGTGTAGCACTTGGATGCACTGCTCGCTCCCCTCAGTATACTCCAATCTGGAAATGCCACACAGAATGCAAAGCCTTGCCAACATACGAAAGACTAAATATCTCTGACTGAAGGACCTAAAGTTTTTCTTGACCCCATCAAGACACTTTCTTGTCTAATAGATGCACAGTAATCCCGCCATCAAATGATTCATCAAGTATTCCCTGAAGTCTTGGGACAAGCTAAAAGTTCAATAAAGAGTGTGGTCCTTTAAATTTACACACTTCAGCTCCTCACGTTTCCTGTGGGGAAAATAAATTGCTTTGAAGTACTTACTATGCTGCATGCCATTCAAATTCTGTTGCTTCAATTCATTATATTAAAAAGTAATGCAAACTTCAATTATTCGTTGTAAAAGTACAGATTTAGCTAAAGTACACAGAAAATTCAATTCACACCAAAATGGCTACAAAGTTCAAATTAATCTATTTGCAGTCCTCCCACATCTTTCTCAGCATCCTTTAAAATGTCACTTATTTTATAAAAGATATAGATTTTGTGAGTATTGATGTGCTCTATCAATGGACAAGTTCTCTCTGCTTTTAGTTTTGCAGACATTATCTACCCATCCCAAACCACTAACGATTACAGATAAAATAAAGGGGTCCATGTGAGTAAAGGTTACAGGACTAGACTTACAGCTCAAAAGTTTGCACATTATAAGCCTCTCATCTTCAATCCTACATTCAAAAGGTACTTATGATTTCAAAGAAATTGCAAATCAAATGATTACACGCTACAGGAAATTAGATAAAAGAGAAAGGAACCACTTCAACACCATAAAGAGATTCTATTCAGCTATTATATTAATAGCAAAAAAACATATTTCGATTGTAGCTTCTGCAGGTATAAAATGACAGGTTTTAGACTCTACTTTTATTGAAGTGCATAGATCCACAAAGCATTTTCAGTCCTGCAAGGTGTTTTAAAGTCTTGTAATCATTCAGCAAAGCATTTGGACAGCACGTCTTTAATTTTAAGCAGAGGAGTAACTGCACTTGTTAAAATATGTTCTAGAATATGTAGCACCTTTCAGAACAAAATTCAAGCAGTAGAATTAAGTATAAAGTACTGATGAACTTCTGTGCCGCTGAAATCAACACCAAAGCTTTTGCATTTTTGAAGCCAAGTGATGAATTTATTCCTCACAAATTTAGTTTTAATTTCTTTACGGAATCTAATGTAATCCTTATGTTAACGTTCTATTATGTAAAATGTAATGCTTTTTCACTTCAGATTAAGATAAATGTCTTAGAAATATATTCTACTGCAGTGATAATGCCCTCCTTTTTGTAAGGAATGGACATTTTACTTTCTTTTTTCCCCTCTAATTTATCTAAAATTAAAAAATCTGTGCATGGTACAATTGGAAAAATCAGGGCACTGAAAGTGAGCATTTTTATTAGCTGTTACCTAGTAAGAAAACCTACCACAGCAACTGGGTATTGCAATAACAACCAAACAAAACTACAGTACACCTCAAGCAAGTAGTGGGTTTGTATACATATATCTATAAATATATATAAAATATATATATGTATACACACAAACACTTGCTACTAAAAGCAAGCCACAAGGTTTAGGGACTACTTCTTCCCTTGCCAGCCTCTCCCCACCCATAAATGCTCTTCCAAGATATTTTGCAACAATATTTTCCAAACTACCTTGCAATAGGCATTTCAAACATTACTATTTTCCTTTAATAACATACAATTTTATGTGCAAGAGAGTGACTGCCCCCTCAAAGAGACCATATAATAATTAGAGCTGAAAACATACATTCCTAGCAAATATTTTCACATTAAAATATTAAAGGGAAATGGCATAAAACATTTCTCTCTTAGAAAAAAATGATGCAGAACCACGAGTTCAGGAAACAATTTACCTTTCTTGTCATCAAAGTACAGTGTCTGTTGAGCTGGGTTTGACCACTGGAGGGAGGTGTTATCATTTTGATCGACCCTGCAGGTCAAATTTGCTGTTCCCCCTTCAACGACCGTGACGTTCTGTGTCAGTGGAAACTGCCCTTGGCTGCCTGAGGAGGGAGGGGAGAAGGATGGAGAAGGGAAGAAAGAGGAAAAAAAAAAGGAAGGATTTAAGTTGTAGAATTGAATTTATTGCAGGAACTTCCCACAGTTGGCAGCCTGAATTCAATGTGATCTATTCTGACCAAAGAAAGGTAGTACAATAAACTGAAAAAGGTTATATTTACAATATATTCGCTGTATCCAAGAAACAGATTAATTAAGAATTAGGGATCCCCCTCCTTTCCCCCCCGTAAGTCATACTAATTAGTTCCAAAGAAATAGTCTGCAATTTTACCTCCTCAGACATACCCATACATCCAGGATATGCCTCTGCAGAGCGCTCACGTGCTACGTACATACCTACATAGATTCCTCAGTACAGACAACATAGTTAAATGGGTGTTGAAAACATCACTGAAAGCATAATGTAAAAACCTGCTATAGGATTTTTAAAATTGAGGGACAGGGCAGCCTTGACTGCCTGGGTCTTTTTATGCTTTTTAAAGAACTATCAGGATGATGTTTTTCCTGCCAGGTTTGGAAAGTTGTTGGAGAGCAAATGTAGTGTGAATCTAATACTCGATGCATCTTCTGTTGAGGGAATATAACCTGATCTCATATGAAAATGGAAGTGATGATGTAGTAGGTCTCTCTCACATCTGTGATTCTATCCCAGAGCATTATGAATCACATTAAGTGCTTGCTGAAAAGTCACTGGGAACATTTCCAAATACCTCTACACAATACAGAAGCAGTATAACCCAGGTTCTTGAATCACAAGCGTTTTCAATGGCATAGTTAGACTAAAGTGTTTATGTATTGGGAAAATAACATACACCTTGTCAAAGAGCATAACACGTTCTGACAGAGAGTATCGCAACAGGGGAGCACAGTAAAAACATGGAAGTCACTTTTAACACGTGTGGGGAAAGAAAAAAATCTTCAGTAAGAAGCAAGGCACATAATTATCTGGGAGATATATTAATTTATTCAAGGATACAATGCAAAAGAAAGACAATCCAATAGTCTAAATTGAATATATGATTCCTTCTTCTCCTCCTTTTATACAGGTTCTATTAATACGAGAAGCACTCAAGGGTAGGTAGACCTGCTAGCATAAGAAGTGTACTACCAAGACTGACACTCAAGTGTCACGTGTCAGAAGTGAAAAATCTCTCTACAGTCCTACAGGAGTGAACAAGCTCATAGACATGTCAGAAGTACATCAAGGCAATTGTATATACAATATCCACTAACTATACCAATACAGAATCACAAATCCGTCATAACACCTTAACAGAAACATCCCAGTTTAGTGGGTCTCATCAGAGCTGTTCCCAGCTACGTTAAGCTGAGGCATGCCTTCTATACAGAAGGCATGATAATATAGAAGTCTGTTGTCTAGCACACAGGTTTTCAGATGACTAGAGTAAGGGAATACTAAATAAAATGTTAACAACTGAACTTCTATTCAACCTGCTGATATTGCCAAAAATGTAATTCTAGCCAGGTTTAGAGAGCTGTCTATTTCCCTATATAAAATAATTTTGATGGCCTTAGGCCTGGTACCTAAGCGTCTATATCACTGAAATCATTAGTGTTTAGGTAGTCTAACACTCTCCACTGTATTGGTTTTAAATAAATAAATAAAGGATTTCCATCAACATGCAAATCTGAATAACTGGTATAATTTTTGTATAAATATCAAATTCCTGCAGATGTCTAAAGATCAAAATTTACTATGTATTGATATTTGCTATAAGAGGGTGTTTACTATCAACAGGATAACAGATATAGTAAATAAAAAATATGGAATATTGAAAACACCATGGCTAATTTAAATGCTGTAAACAATAAATGCCAAAATTCTCATGACATGCTCTGTATCTGACACTTCATTAATCAAACCCTGCTTCTTGAAAACCACACGTTGAGAAATACTTGATGAATGAAAAATCATAAACAAGGATGGAAAAAAAAAAAAACAGAAAAGATTTGTCATTTCCTTCCATTTCTCCTCTTTCAATTCCAATGTGTCAAGGAACCTCAAGATACTGCATAAATTGCTTATCGCTTAAATTAGAATTTTAAAAATCCAGAAAAATGCACACAGCTTGTTATTACTTCCACTAAATAACAGGCATCTTACCAAAGAAATAACCTTCTAAAGTACGAGTTGTGGATAAAAGGCTATGTGAGCTAAAATATATTTTGCATACAAGAAGCATTAAACAGAACCTAGCGCCAGAGATTAGGACAGTGAAATCTGTCATTTACGTTAAAGACTAGAATGGAAAATAGTTTAATAAAGAACCTCTGTAATGATTTAGGACCCTATGAACATGATTTGGGAGATCTCCCCAGAATTACCCTATATTCTTTTTCTGATATTATAGTCCCTATCATGAAGGTGTCAGTCTATATGCTGTCTATCATTTGCTAATGATAGTCAAGTCACAGACTTGCTTGACCAGGACAGTGGTTAGGAGGTAAACTTTTCTGATCAACCACTGAAATGGAAACTACAGATGCCGTGATCTGCAAGAGGTCAGAAGAACTATCTTTTCTCTAGCTACTCTACTGCATGCTGATGTTTTGGAAGTAAGAATTAATCTATCTCATAAAAGTGAAACCAAAACATTTATCCTATCCCTCACCAATACAGAAGCTGCGTGGACCTGGAGAAGATGCACACAGCTTCACAGGAAGCTTAGAGAAGAGAAAGAGGTACAGAGGAAATGAGCCATTTAAACTGGAAACTAGTCCAAGTAGAAAGAAGGGAGCCTGTGAGGAACAGAGAAAAACTGACAAAGCAAGACCAAAAGAATGGATACTGCACACCTCTTAATGAAGACCAAAATTATGAGTAAGTGATGAGAAAACTAAGAGAAAAACATGTATGAGATTTACTTTATTTTTTATACCAGCATCTAGCTTTGGTTATTTAAGTAGGAACTTTGGGGCTGGAAGGACTGGAGAAGGTTGTAAAAGCCTATACCAGAGAGATGAACATTATAAAATACATCAAAATCGTGCATTTAACACAGCATTATAAGTGTCAAAGAAGTGGTTTTATGCCACTAAAGACTAGATCTGGTCCTGGGGGGACTGAGAGTATTTTCTGGGAGAGGCCTCATTTCTGTTAAATAGGTCAGTAGCACGTGCCCAGGAAGCACGCCAGTGATGCTGCCAGCCCATGCAAATGCTCAGCCCGATGAAGAACCCAGGCCATTGGTGATGCAGACAAGGTGCTCTCAGCCAGTTCCAGGTGCCACCATTGAGCTGTGGGGGCAGCAGGCTCACACTGCAGCACAGCGCCCCGTGGTTGGAGGCCACTGACTGGAATCACATCATTCCCTGAGGTACGTGCTTTGGAAAACACCCATACACATGGTATAACTTAACCACTACTGCAAAAAAGCATTCATACTCCCAGCATTGAGTACTCTGGTTCTGATCCATGTGAATGGTCCCATTAAGTCAAGAATACTTGGTGATGACCCTTCAATAAGAAGGCAGGCCTAAAGACCCCACCAGGTTTGGGTCCAGCATGTTAAAAGAAACACAGTTTTCATCATCATTTCAACAACTGGATGCTACCACTGTGGTTCTCTAGTATGAACGGTTCTTAATATAATTATTAAACATGGTAGTCTTAATTACTTCTTTAACTCTGGGAACAGAGATTGAACACGACAATGTCCTCTAACAAAAGCACTCCACCTTGACTTAAGAAGTCTAGTAATGGAAAACTTAGTGGTACCTTCGGTAACTTATTTCAGAGAGCAATGGTCATCACTGTTTAAACAATAAAACAGGATTTTCTTTCCAGTCTGAATTTGTCTCACTGCAGCACCTAGCATCCAATGGCTCTTGTTATATCTCTTTCCCTGCTCTGAAGAACCCTCTCTTATCAAATTTCTCTTTTGTAGGTACTTAGAGACTGTGATCATATCACCCCATTAACCTTCTCTTTGATAATCTAAATAAATTGTGCTCCTAAGTATTTCTGTAGAAATCATATTTTTCTAATCCTTTAATTAGTCTGTGTCTCTTCTCTGTGCCCTCTTCAATTTGTCATCTTTTTTTCTGAAGTGTGGAGCCCAGACCTGGAAACACCACTGTAGCGGTCACAGAAGGAAAAAAACACAAAGGTGATGCCACTTCTCTACCAGCATTTCATGTTCTTGTTTGCACACCTAAATGAGTCCCCTTGGCCACAGGGTCAGATGAGGACCCAAGTTTGACTGATGGTCTATCATGATGTCAGTGTTTTTTCTCAGACACTACTCCAAAGAGATTTTAAAGATTACAGTTAACTTTTTCTAGATAGCCCTGTAATTCAAGAAGTCATTAAAATATTAGTCAATCATTCATTTATATATATATTCAAAACCATATTGAAAAAAAAAACCAAAACCAAAAAAAACCCCAAAAAATTCCTAATGAAGATTTGTTTTAAAACAGAACATAACAGAAGTTTCTATTAAGGCATAAAATTTAAGTACAAACTAACATTCATATTTCCTTTTGTCGTGGTTTAACCCGGCTGGCAACTAAGCACCACGCAGCCGCTCGCTCACTCCCCCCCCTCCCTCAGTGGGATGGGGGAGAGAATCGGGAAGGGGAAAAAGGTTAGAGCCGAGGGCTGAGATAAAGACAGTTTAATAAGAGAAAATAATAATAATAGTAATAATGAGAATGATAACAAAATATACAGAATATACAAAACGAATGATGCACAATGCAATTGCTCACCACCCGCCGACCGATGCCCAGCCCGTCCCGAGCAGCGATCAGTACCCGAGCAGCGACCAACCGACCCACCAACCCCCCCCCGGGCATGACGTTATATGGTATGGAATAGCTCTTTGGACAGTTTGGGTCCTAGCTGTGCTGTACTCCCAGCTTGTTATGCACCTGGCCGAGCAGGAGAAGCTCAAAAAGTCCTTGAGCAGTCTGAGCACTACTTGGCAACAACTAAAAACATCAGCGTGTTATCAACATTCTTCTGGCACTAAATCCAAAGCACAGCACTATGCTAGCTTCTGTGAAGAAAATTAACTCTATCCCAGCTGAAACCAGGACACCTTTCATGGTGGTAATATCAGTGAGATATAACCCCATGAAACTAACTGAAATCTCAGGTTTCAAAATCTGAGATTCTGAAAATATTTGAAAAGTATTCAAAAAGTATTCCTAAATCTACCATTGACCCTTCACATGAGCTCAGACAATTCATTTAATCTGTTAAATCTGATGCTTATTCAACTTGTAAAAAGATTTGGCTCAAAAAGAATTAATTTTTTTTTAATTTTTATTTTTTTATATATGTGTTTCCACTTCCTCTCGTCTGATTTCAGCCCATTCTGCTGCTGCCATGAGACAGTGTCCTGGTTTCAACTGGGATAGAGTGGATTTTCTTCCTAGTAGCTGGCACAGTGCTGTGTTTTGGATTTCCTATGAAAAGAATGTTGCTAACACCCTGATGCTTTAGTTGTTGTTGAGCAGGGCTTACACCAGCCAAGGACTTTTCTGGTTCCCATGCTCTCCTGGGTGCACAAGAAACTGGGAGCGGGCACAGCCAGGACAGCTGACCCCCAACTGGCCAAAGGGCTATTCCAGACCATAGGGTGTCATGCGCAGTATACAAACTGGGGGGAGGTGGCTGGGAGGGCAGCGATCGCTACTCAGGGATGGGCTGGGCATCAGTCGGGGGTGGTGAGCAATTGCATCCCTTGTTTTTCCTGGGGTTTGTTCCTTTTTGTTGTTTTTTTCTTGTTGTTTTCCTTTTCACTACAAATCATTATCATCATTGTCATTATTATTATATTTTTGTTTCAATTGTTAAACTGTTTTTATCTCAACCCATGAGTTTTCTTACTTCTGCCCTTCCAATTGTCTCCCCCATGCCACTGAGCAGGGGGATGGTGAGCGAGCAGCTGTGTGATACTTAGTTGCCTCCTGGGGTTAAACCACAACACAGAAAAAAGTACTTATGGGGAACAGGGACTTGAGTGAGTGATAAAATAAACTTCATAATGCTTCCATTTGAGTTTATGGGTGAAAAATTATATTACTTTGTTGCATACATTGTTCAAATCACATGTATGTTCTGGTTTGTGCATATCTACTGTTAAACAACACTTCTATATTCATTCTACAAATGATTTGAGATCATTGCTATTCTCCCAATCTAAATATAGCTTCCTTCTTCGGAAGCTACCTATGCAGCTCGCTTGCTTTCTTCACAAGAAATGTCTGGCAATGAGACTTCTACCCTCCACCAGCCGGTCAAGTCAATGAGACATGTATATCCACTACAGTATATGCAATTACGTTCTGTTCCATGGTCAAACCTTGAGGCAAATCAAACAATTTACTATCCGTCTGGAGTATACTAACAAAGAAAAAATGAAAAAAAAAGAAGTTCTGATGGCCCACATTACAATTCCCTTGTATCTGAAGAGGAACGAAGAAGTTTCATTGGAAAACACTACAAGGTTATACTAAGATAAATTACAATATGCAGTGAAGCTAATGCAAAAAGAAGGCATCATCTAGATATCACTGTCACCACACTGTATCCCAGTCCCTCTGCTCATTTTACAGAGCTTTGTTAGCAAAATTATTTCACCTATTTTGCCTCGATGGAGCTATAGTTAAGTATATTCTATCACAGGTTGTTTTTGCGAGACTTTGTGGAGGACCAATACTGCTTTCCCGTAGAACTGACAGGCTCATATCTCATTAGCCACAAGCTGTTTTCAGTGAAGAAAGGCTTTTTTTTTTTCACCCAGAAATCATGGCTCAACTGCTTTTAAAGATTTTAAAACTGATTTTTATCTCAGTATGAGACAAGACTATGCAGAATAATTACCGTTATTTGGTCCAGTTTGGAAACATTCATCTTGTGAGTTCATCTTATGTTTATTTGTTTATGTTTGTGGTCTTTTTTTGTACTTTTTGCAATTAAAATGAAAGCTCTCTAATGATGTCAACACATTTATTTGATGCTTAGGTTATATACTCTAATCAATTTACCAGGCTAATTATAAATGTGACTTGGTGGCTGTAAGCACTGAGAAAACTTAATCCTCTCTTTATTTTTGTTTCTGCAGAGGTCTGTTTTTGTAGGAAACTCTTATGTTATAAATGAAGAGAGTTTCACAGTGTCAGAGCAGGAAACTTTGCCTGCTCATGGAGGAGAAAGCCATAAAAAGGAATGGGTGAGGAAAGAGAGGAGGGACTGGACAAGAAGTGACAGCAGCGAGTTAGCATGCTTCTGGCACATCGGCTCTACCTTCTCCCGCAAGCCTGCCTGCCCAGCACCCCTATGAGGTAAATGAAGTTTATCAGCATACGTGACGGAAAGACTAGAGCCTAGAGTCCTATTCGTTCTCACACAGAAAGCCTATAGCAGAGATTAAATAAGAAAAATATTTATCCTCTTCAGTCTTGCGCAGAACCACAAAAGCCATGGGCTTTTTATTTGACCCCTTTTACAGTATGATGTCAGTCAAAACCAGAGCACATAAAACTGCGAAAGCTGCAAAACTTTATGAAAGAAAAAAAAATAAATCTTGAGCAAATTATTATTCAAATCAGTAGATTTTTTATATTGACTTCAATAGGACCAGGCCCTAAAAGCAAAAAAAAAACAAAAAAACAACAAAACAACAGAGTAAATATTTGGGTGAAGAGGCAAGCAACTTACTGCTTCAAATAGCAGCCTGCATCTGTAGGGAGAATACATTAATTTTGGCCTTCTTTCTTAGTAAAGGACCTGAAACATTAGAAACAAAAGCCAGTATGATGAAACATCTAAATATACTGAATCAGTTTCCTGGCTTTCGCTCTTAATTTATACATGAAATAATGCAAACATCTCTCCAAGGAGATGAAGTGTTATTAGCTTGTCGCTTCCCTAATTTAAAGAAAAATGATAGTATGAACTGCATTTCAGCAGGCATAAACTAAGGTCTGCATTACTGTCCAACTAGTGTTTCCTCTAACTTTTCAGTAGGAATGAAACCCCTTCTCTACTTTTTCAGCATGGATACCATATAGAAGGTTAGTGCCCTGGAAATTTTGAAGGAGGAAACTACAGAAGTCGTCGCTGGCCCCATTATTTTGTTTCATTTCTAAGGACAGTCTTAACAGTGTGGTAAAATACTGACTACAGATTAAAGAAGGTAGTTTAACTCTTGATACATAACTATCTTCTTTGCTTTATTCTAGAAGACAAGATGACAATGTAGCCTGCAAACTGTATTCATACGGCATTTTTAAAGAATGAGAAATTTGCCTGAGCACAATTTGATATCCAGAGAGTCTGTGACTGGGTCAATTGGCCTTTCCTAACATGCTGTCTTAAATGGCAATAATTTAGTCCCATATCTGGATGGCATATACTTTTTAGAGTTGATCCCCAGAAAGAATGTCCTGTAAATTGTTTGCTCACTGAAGAAACATTGTTTAAAAAAGAAACAAAACAACGAAAAAAAAAAATGTGTGCTCTGGTAACTATTACATGCTCCAGTAACAAAACCACTTGCAGAGAAAATTGGAGTTAATGAGAAGACTGCAGAAACTTACTACAGAATGACAGAGTTTTAGGAGAGAGAGAAGAAATAACTCAGAAAATAACTGTTACCCCCAAACTGGGCCTTCAAGATCACAGGGCTTTTTTAAATGTTTAAGCAATTACTAAAATAATTCAAAGGACAAGAGCATGCCGGTACAGCCGCTGATTTCAGACTATAGAATTTATGTTAGACAGCAATAACAGAGAAGGAGGAAGCCTTTGTTCCTTCCTTCACTCCCTATGTTTCAGGTGTATGTTTCTACAGCAGCAGCTAACTCAATATATAATTGATTCAGACTGTATTCCAGTGAAGGAGAATGCAGATATAAATTTGAGAAAATTGCATATTGAAGTACAATTACTCCATAAAGATAAACAGGGAAAAGTGTGAGAGAAACAATGGAATAATAAGCACACACAAACAGTGCTATTTCCTAGGAACCTTGCATAAATGACTATTTTTTAGTCTTTTCAGACTATCGCCATGGTATTATTGCTTGTGAATGGAGAAGAGGATCCAGCAACTGTATTTATTATTTATTTATTTATCTGCTTAGAAAGGGGAAAACGGCATTCCCCTCCACCACTCTAAATCCCTGGTGGAAGTTACAAACCCAAAAATAATTAAAGCAAACTTCATCTTCCCACAACTGTGCTAACAGACTGCTGAATTTTCTTTCTCATAAGTGCAAATATGTTTTAGAGGCTTCTGTCGCTTTTTACTTTAAAATGCTATGCTCAATTCTTCATGCCTCAACAACCTGTAAAGCCCTTTTTTCTAAAAGCAGGAAGGTACCCAGTTCTAACATGAAAAATAAGGAATCGGATGCTATCATTTCTTTGAGGATCTGGGTCTCATTGTCACCACATTTCCATTCCTAACAGGTGAAATGAGAATAACGGCATTCTCTTACTTCACATCAGTGCTCCAAGAAGAAAACACACACAAAAAATTACACAGGAGCCAGAAAATAGGGTAATGGAAGAAATATATAAAGCTCTGGTGGAGACAAATACATATACACATACAACCCTACCAAGTCTACCTCTTGCTGCAGAGTTAGAACACACTATGTGCTTTCTTCTCTCCCAAATCCAAGCACTTCATCAAACTAACTGTTCCCTCTTGCAGTTAACACAACCAAAAATAGTAAGGTAGATCACCTCTCATAAAAGTCAGACTAGAACCTCCCTTGATTTAAGTTGGTATCAGGCACTATCAACTCCACGACAGTTATGCACTTGGCCATTCGTGCTACCAAAAGTACTTTCTGTTACAATTATTATTTCTCTGTTCAATCTTCTCATCTGAGCAACAAATGAAACAAGGTCCTGGGCATGTAATCTTAAAAGACAATTGAAGAGCAGTAAACACATGACTTATCAGACTTTTATGGAGTGACCATCAACCACACCACACAGGGTTCTGGGAGGTGCACAAGCAAGCAGTATAGCTCAGGGCTTTGACTTTGTCTTTGCATTAACATGTGTTACTGTTTAAAGGCAGGTTTAGGACAAAGGTGACTTGGTGATAGAACTGAAAATAGGGTTCTGAGTTATTAAAGAATACCTAGGGGGTTTAAGGACAAAGTGAAACTCATTTGGAAATATAAAGCACATCAACATAAGATCATAAGCGAATGATGATGCTTCTACAGTAAGTAATGAAACTAACATGGATAAGAAATTTAACTTATAAAATACATTTCCAATAGAAATATACATGACACTCAAGCAATATTAGCCCATCTCAGAAAAGTGACTTCTGCAGAGAATAGAAGAAAGCTCCTATCTCTCCCAAAACTTTGGGCTTTCCCCCCAAAACATCATACAGGTAAACCAGTAGCTAGTCAGCCTATACTGCTTGTATTTCATAGATTCATAGAATATTTTGGGTTGCAAATGGACCTTTAAAGGTCATCTAGTCCAATCTCCCTACAATGAACATGAACATCTTCAACTAGGTCAGGTTGCTCAGAGCCCCATCCAGCCTGACCTTGAATGTTTCCAGGGATGGGGCAACTACCACCTCTCTGGGCAACCTGTTCCAGTGCTTCACCACCCTCTTTGTCAAAAATCCTTCCTTCTATCTAGTCTGAACCTACCCTCTTTTTAGTTTAAAACCATTACTCCTAGTCCTATTGCAACAGACCCTGCTAGAAAGTTTGTGCCCATCTTTCTTATAAGCCCCCTTTAAGTACTGAAAAGCTGCTATAAGGTCTCCCTGGAGCCTTCTCCATGCTGAACAACCCCAACTCTCTTCTTCATAGGAGAGGTGTTTCATACCTCAGATCATTTTTGTGGCACTTGATCCCACTGTCTATGTGATTGATGAAGATATTTAACAATTCTGGTCCCAATACGGGCCCCTGAGGGACACCGCTTGTCACCGATCTCCATCTGGACACTGAACTGTTGACCGCTACCCTCTGGATGCAACCATCCAAACAATTCCTTATCCACCAAACAGTCCACCCATGAAAGCCATATCTCCCCAACTTGGAGAGAAGGAGGGGACCGTATCAAAGGCCTTACAGAAGTCCGGACAGACGACATCCGTAGCTCTTCCCTTGTCCACTGATGCAGTCACTCCATCACAGAAGGCCACTAGATTGGTCAGGCAGGACTTGCCCTTGGTGAAGCCATGCTGGCTGTCTTGAATCTCCTCCCTGTCCTATTTCTATGTCACAGTTTTGTATTTTAGTTCAGCATCATGTGTAGTTAATACAATCAGATCTCCAGACTATTATCCTAATACTGGGCTCAAAAATTGACACCACACTGCAACATACAATCTGAAGGCAGCACACTGTTTTCTGTCTTTTGATTAATTGCTTACCTACAATAAATAACCAGTTATACATATAAAATACTCTGCTTTGGATACTCCTTTCTTTCACTGTGGAAAGTCTCCACAGTATAAGAGCCAGGTAAAAGGAATAATCACCAATTCCAAGCAAAAGATCTGACTCTAGTTACATGTACGCAAATCTGAACAGTTTACCCAAATGGCTACAAAAGGAATAGAACTGAACGTTACTGATTTTTATAAGATAACTGCAACAGAACCAGGGTTGTCCACACCCAACATCTCATCAGTGAGCCAGCTATTCTATACTACGTGTGCCAAAAAACATTTCACACCATCATCATTCTCATGTGCAACAGGACAATAGGAAAACTATCTGAGCCTATACATCAGGGGAAGGCTTACACCTATATTGTCAATTTAAAAGTAAAGCATGCAGCTACATGTACTATCTGACTTACATTGTGAGTTCTTTGTATATCACATCAAACAACTATCATGCAGATGTTTAGCAATGATAAAATATAATTTTAAATATACTGTCAGTGTAATTTGAATACAACATATTAACAGAAATGATCCATTAGCAAGTATTTATAACAGTTCTAAACCTGACTGCAATGAAATGCAATCTAAAGCAATAATTTTCACATATTTTCCGTCCTGTCTCCATGTGATAACTCATTGCAAGCAACAGATGTTTGGCACTGTGATGGAATGACCCAGCCATTTACCCTCTCAAAGTCCACTGCACTTCAACAAGTGCAAAAAACCCCAACCAACCACCAACAACTAAGAAATCAAAAAACCCACAAGTGTTCTGATGTACTCCAGCCTGGCACAGCATGGTCCCACTTTCTGGAAATGGTCATAAGGCCTGAATGAATATTTTGTGTGAGATTTTTTTTTTTTCTAGTTCTGTACACGCAAAATATGCAGAAAATACTGATAAGCATCCAAAAGCTTGCATGTTTATCTGAATGTAAAGCAAACCATGGCTACCCTTTAAAGTGGACATGGTTAACACAAGTTCTTTTTATTTAAAAAAACACAAAACCAAAAATTACTTCAAATGAGATCACTGTGAGTCTGTAGATATATATTTTAACACTCTTAACAACAAATCTTTCCAGTATCTAGGAAGTAAATTCTACAAGAGGAGCCCTGAAGCAATGCCCAAAGTTTGTGGCAATACATTGATAATCCTCCTTCAAGTACGCTCCATCCAGAAGCAATTTCACAGGTAAGCGAGTGGGGTAGGGAAGAATATGAAATTATCAACCACAGTTCTGCAACGATTATAAATGCGGGAATCTAATCCTTCTCCAGGAAAGTATTCCTAGAAAGATGACAGACACACGTAACCTCAAGACTGTCCAGAAAGTTAATTATTAAAAGGTCACAGAAGCACCTCATCTTCCTGGGATGCCATTTGAAAGGTGATAACCAAGAAGAGCAGATGTCTCTCTCTCCCCTTGCAACAAGAACAGTTGAAAGACAAACGGCTAAGAAATAAGAAAACTACCATCATATTCAGGGATGTTCACAAGACGACAAAATCACTCACCCAGTCCTAGACTGAGGTAGCAGCCTCAAGCAAGTGTTCTGAAAAATGGTGCACCAGTACTTGGACTCTTCAGGATTAATGTGAAAATTCAGCCCATCTATGATAATGTGGGCTTTAGGGCTGGGCTTTTTTTTTTTCTTTGGAGTGCTTTTGTTTGCTTGTTGGTTGGTTTTTTTGGTTTTTTTTTAATAAGAAGGGAAGAAAGCTAGGTTGCCACAACATTTTGTATAACTTGTTCTTCCAGAACTGAGAACTACAAATATTCATACACAGAGCTCCAATATGGAGCACATGACAAACAACAGCTAACATACCAAAGCAGTAAATTAATCTTTTCCATAGGCTTCCTAAATCAGATCCACAGGTTTTCTCTCTAATCCTGTATGTTTCAACTTTTCTGTGAATTAAGAATTTGTGTAAGCTATTACGTGTTAACAGCTGTCACTGCCTGGTCAAACTGTGCACTGGACATTTGCAACCGTTGCTATATTCTATGTGCTAAACTCATGTTTCCTTAACTTGGTAGTGCCTAGCATTGGCTCAGGTAAGTGTCTCTTCCCAGGCTACATGTATTATCCCTTCCTTCGAATCAGATACCCAGCTGGTCTGCTTGCAGAACCTGTGCTGATCTCACAGATATTTCCGTAGCCTAATCCTAGCCTTTCCCACAACTCTACCCTATTTAAATCTTGGCTTGAGATATTCTGGGGATATATGAAAGTATATAACCTTAATATTGGGTGAAGGTATTTTGGAAAATAGTAAATTCATTGGGAAAATGTAATGTGCAAGGAAGACTGAAATTACTAGTAATTCAGAAATAATTGAGAAAATTATTTTGGCTAGAGGAAAAGTAGAGATAGACTGAAATATTAATTATTTTTTATTAGAAATATTATTTGATAAATATTAGATATATTCATTTTTCCCCTAAGTGCTGAAAGCAAATAATTTTTGTTCAGAAAAATCAAAACACTTTGGTTTTCATTTTTCTGAATTAAACTTTCCACCAAAAGAAAATTACATGACCAAGAAAAAAATGCAATTAAATCAGTAAGTTTGATTAATTTTTTTTCTCCTCATTTTGCCACAACACCTTTCATCATTTCCTTGCTCCCATCTCTGAAACATTTAAATCTATTGGAAAAAATGTTCTCTCAGGTTTTCCAGCTATTAAGTCATTATAAAAGGAAATATTCTTGCATCTCTCCAGAAATACAGCTTCCCTTCTTCCTTCATCCTTAAAATAGATAAAGTAGTTTGAAGTCCAACATGCAGGTAACCCATCTGGCAAGGACATTATTTTTGTCTGTCTGTTTATCTATGTTC
Source organism: Gorsachius magnificus (assembly GCA_034008185.1). Lineage (NCBI taxonomy): Eukaryota > Metazoa > Chordata > Aves > Pelecaniformes > Ardeidae > Gorsachius > Gorsachius magnificus. The sequence goes on along the minus strand of CM067081.1, from coordinate 115,354,511 downwards.
TCTGTTCAATCACTCTTTCCATCTGAGCAGAACACAATCAAGGCTTAAAATGCTTCCACTTTTATCTTTGTCTTGCTACCTTCTGAAATTTCATCCAAGAGAGATGTGAAGACAGCAGAAGTGGCAGCTATACAAGTCAGCTCCAAGCAGTGCTGTTATTTGAGCGTCCATAACCTCAAAGAGTATTCAGGAATCCCCAAACTGCACCATCGCTGAACCGCTTAGCCTTATTTACAAATACCCCTGTCAAAAGCTCGCTCACCACTTTAAACCACCTGTGTTTAAACAGAGGCTGGAATTTTTCACTGTATCAAACAGCTGAGAAAAAAATGAAAATGAAAACTGTTCTAGGTTTGCATTACCATGTGCCCACACACTCACTTTTATTCTTGTTAAAATATAGAAGTAACTGCGCATATCTTGTACATTTTTACACACATATACACAAACAGGAGGGGGAATGAAGAACAGTGATATAGCCACCAGTAAAATCCCACTTTGTTCCATGAATTTAACTTCTTTCTACTTTAGACTGTATATTTTAATTAGAATAGAACACTGAACTTTACTGACTCTGGTTTGGAAACACATCTAAACAAGAATCACCTGTTGTTGCACTGGTACATTAAATAAATCCTTGGTACCTGGGCCTCAACACTTTCACTAATCTGTTCAGTTTCTTTCAGATGATATGTAATCCTCAAAGGTAAATGAAGAAAAAGAAAAGGTAGAAAAATCAGATTTTGATCAGAGACACTATATGTGGTGTTACACTTATCTGTTCTGATTACCAGATCACCAGTGTTTTTCAGTGAAATACTCTGCAGTTGTTAATAGCCCCAGTTAAAATATCCTAGTGGTAGATGAGGACCAACGTCAAGAAGTTAGATACTGGAGTTCCCTCGATGTTACACAACAATAGCAAATTAAACGCACTTTCAAATAAATTCCCTTTAATAACAAATATAGTTACTGTAAAAACTATCGTGTGTGTGTGTGTGTGTGTTAAAAGGCAGTACTGTCTTAAAGGTGGGAAATACCGTGCCTGCAGACGGGTTTGATCTGCACAGGTAGAGTCCCTTTGTGTTGATCATTACATAGACACATCCCAGCCAACTGGAATGTTCCCTGAAGAAAGCAGTTCTGATTCTCACAGAGCAGAAACCTGAATGATTAATAAAAAGTTTTCCACTTGTGATCATCCTTATATTCTCAAAAATTTTGTTACTGGTGATTTCACCCCCCATGCCAATATTTACCTTCTTTGGTGTTTGACTTTTTTTGTAGTACAGAGGAGATCTCTGCAATACAGTTCTGCTTAAGCAAATGAAAGTTCCAACATGAAACAACAGTTTCAAAACTGACTTAACATTTGATTTTTTTTCCCTCTTTCGGTTTACACAGTAAAATAACACCAGGGTTTCCAACTGGAGAATGATCGCTGTATACAGCTCTAGTAGTCCTTTTGAGCTTAAGTGGCACCAAACTATAAACAACAAACCTACTTAGGCCAGACTACGCTTTCAGGTGCCAGAACCCAGGCTTGAACTAAAGAGATGAAAGGCAGTTTACACCAAATGAAGATGTTTATTCTCCTCTGTCCTCTACCCTCATTGCTTCAACACTTGCTCTTTTCTCTGTCATGTGTCCTGACACAGAATGGCCAATTCCCTTTCAATATCCAGCTACCTACTATCTGCACTTCAGAAAGATAGAAGAGGCTTCTTCCAGTCCAAGCTTCTCAGTAAAGGGAGTATTTTCTCAGGTGACGACTTTTTGTCAAATTTCATCTGGGAACCTAGGTGACTTGCTCCTATTAGCAGATACTAGAAAGATTAGGATTGCCTCCTGCTAGTCTTTTATGTACCTGTTCCCTAATGAGCCTTGCACGCTGATCAGTTGTAGATGTGGCTCTAATTTTGTGCAATTTAGATATCACTTTTTATAAAACTACACAAGACTTTGGTGTACTTTGAAAATAAAATCACTTACTCCACTGACTTTCTTTTCTCCTCCCTATGGTCTATGAAATATCTATTGCTATGGCAGTGCTGATCTGCAGCAGTTCTCCCTGTTGACTTAGGCCAGCAAGCTGCTCATGAATCTAGCAGATGTTTCAGTTGTCTAGGCCAATGGAAACCTTATGGACCCTTTTTTCTTCATCTCCTCCCAGGAGCAAATGTTAGTACAGCAGATATCTGGATGTGTGCCATGTAGCAGCAGAGACAGGAAAAAGCTGCTGTGGCTTCGCTAAGCATGGTGCTGTATACTGATTGCATTTTTTTCCAGTCCTCTCTAAGAGGGTTATTTACCAATGCCACACTCCTCATATATAGCCAAGCATTAAATCTGTTTTTTAAATGTATCCCTAGACTTCCCCTGGTGTGCTATTGAACCTTAGATTAATAAACAGATGTAAATCAGAAAGATACATTCATGTGCTAGACTTCTTTTTCCCTGCCAATATGAATTTCGATGTGCCTAAATGCAAGTTGCGTTTAGCATCATGCCCCTAGTAGACCATACAGACTGTCTCAGGGAAACTTATGGGGATTTAAGTACAAGAACAATTTATTTTTTTAAAATTTCATTTAAAATAGATTAATTAAAGGAAATTATATGCCTGAATTCTCTAGCTGCCCTCAAAAATAGCTATACAGAAAATCATTTTTTTATTATCGCTTGACCTTGCTTTCACAGTAGATGGAAGGAATGGTCTCTTATTTAAAATCTCTAAGTTTTTATTCTAGAGTCTGTTTCTTTTTTTATTGTGACCTTTGGATCCCTTTTATTTGTGAGAATTTAACAAGGGGTCTGTGATTTCCAGTGGTCTGTGAATAAAAAGCTTCAACTGAGTATCATATTTGTCTGAAATTCTTGTCCTTACTGTTCTTAAAGGTAATGAGTTGGTATGACAAAAGGAATCAGCAGAAAAACATTTTCCAAATTTCTTCACTTTATGCATTCATGAGATGTATTTTTAGATAGAGGCATTTGTTAATCCTCTCTCATGAGCCAGTTAAATTCTGACTCCTCAAGAAAGCACAGAAAGGGACAGGACGGGTATACATTGTGAAGCCAATGGCAGAACTAAAAACTCAGAACTGACTTCTCAATTTCTGCAAGAGGCAGTAAAATGTTACCATGACCTTCAATGTCACCTGGACTAAAATCTTTGTTTCTTTTTAACAAAAAAAAAAAAAAAGCCTATGATATGTCAATAGGGCAACAAGATAACTTTATTCATCAATTATTTTAAATTAGAATAATTGCATATTTCTTAGGAAGTAATTCCAACTCCTCACAACAACAGTAATTCCAGTGCAACAAGGCAAATTTTCTGTCTTCCTTAAAATCATATTTTGGAATGTCCTCTTGCACAAAGAATCCCTTACGGATCTGGAATGAGATTCACAGTTTAATTTTAATTTTTGCCTTTTGAATGCAGGTAATTTTTCAGCGCCATATAAAGACTGATATTTCTAAGTTCTACTTAAAAATGCATTATTTTTTATTAAAAAAAAGGTAAACCTAGGAGCACAATAGCTGTATTATTGCTTTAGTATAGAAAAGTTTTAGTGAATTTTATAACATGTGAAACACAAGGGCTTTCTGCAATAACTTTTTTTTTTTTTAAATCCACTGAAATGTAAGAAATCAGCAAGTATATTGATATGTGCATTAAAGTAATTTTCTAGATCAGTGAATCCATGTCAGTAATGGTTGACTAGATTTCCTACTTGGCTGTAAGAATATTTTAGTTGAAGCCTTTTATTTTATAATTTACTGAATTATTCTAAAGGTTATTTGGTTCCTAACAAAATGTTGACTTGAATGAGCTTCTTCTAGAAAAGTGAGAACAACATTCATTCCGCACATTGTTGAGAAATGTTTGCTTGTGTCAAATTTGCAGGATAGCCAAAAATTCTGTTATTGGTCACATTAAATTACTTTACTTCTTGTATTTTACATAATAAAAATGTTTTTTTTCAGGATTAAATCACTTTGTTTTCTCATGACCAAAAGGCAGGAGCGCTAACATGTATATCTTTAAAGCCCAGCAAGGAAAGTGGATGTAGAGTGACCATATATTGGGGAAAAAAAGTGCAGCGCAGTTGAAGGTTTGCTTGCTGAACGACAAGCATCTTTGGAACAAGCTTTGATCTTGCTAGAGTGGGTGTCAGTAGCTCAGATGACATAGCCGCACATGGTTGTTACCTGAATCGGCGCCATACCCACATGCCCATACAAAAATGAAACTCCGAGTTCACTAAGGGGTGTTGCAATGAAAGTCAGGAAGAAGAAAAACAGTCCAGCGAGTGAGGATGAGCAGCCCCCACATTTGAGGCTCATTGAGTAAGAAGCAGCAACATCCATGAAAGGAACATATGGGGCAACCACAGGTGTGCCACTTCCTTAATCACCCTAAAGGATGAAACATTTGAAAAACTAACAAAAATGCTGTTATGCAATTAGGAAATGCAAAGAAAAGAAGTTCTCAATTGCATCTATGATTGTATAGCTGTCGGGTTAGCAGCCTGGCAATTTGTGAGCTGCACAATCACATGCAACATTTATGTGATTCTTCTTGCAGTCATTTCTACTGAGTGTTTGTTAATTACATTAGTATTGAGTGTTGATGGGGTTTAGTCATAAGAAGAGAAGGCAAACAGAGCAAGTGTGAATTAAAATCCCTTAAAATATTCTACATACTCATTTTCTTAGTGAAGAATTCATTACATGGCAGAGGAGGATATCTGGTAAAATTCACAAAGCTGATTTATCAGCTTCAATATAGAGAATTTTTTTTTTTTTTTTTTTTTTTGTAAATCTCAGCAGTTACCACAACTAGCTTAAACAGACACACACCTACATTAGGGAACTAGAAATGCCAAGGAACATACTTGCATATCAGGGGAGGGCAGGAGAGGAGACACAGTGACTAACATCTGTGGCACAGACTGAGACAACCAGACTTTTTCTGGACAGCAGAGTGTGTTTCTCAGGTGAAGAAAGAAAGAGCAATACACTGAATGTGCTTCAAGGTGGCGTAAAGCACATTAAATGTGAGGTTTTGAACTTCTGATTTTTAACGTAAGTTTTTAAAATACATTGCATACAACTGACTGCTGGGTTTAGATCTTCAGAATGAGCGTAATCATTTTAGTGACTTTCAATCACAGTATGTTCTATATATGAGTAAAATAGGTAGGGTTTTTAAACAGTAGAAAATGCAACACGAATATTTCTAAATGTTACATTCAACTAATTTTTTTCTTTCTGTTTGCACAAAGCACCTCTTGGCATTCATCCACTCGGCAACTGGAATCCCTGCCTGCAAGACTCTGTATGAGAAGAAAGGAAGAGGAGAACTGATCTCCCTCACCAAGTGCTTTTGCTTTGAGTATCAAGACTTCTGTATTCTCAAGACTGTGCACTTGTTTATGTACACTGGCAAAGCAAACAAGCAAGTGCTTAGAACACAATGTGTTTTATTAACATCATTACTCCAAATTTTATACCTACACCTATGTGTTTGTTGCACAGACTCGTTTGGCTGCAGCCATTACAGAGTAGCTGGTTTTGTTCTGAAGTAGCTACAAATATAAAGATTTGAAAATTGTTTCATTTGGGAAGGGAAGCTGATGACATAGTGGGGGTTTTCTGCGATGAAGTCATACCAGTTTAAAAAGAGTGCACAAAGTTCTATGTTTCTGAGCACAGAGCACATGAAACAACAGAAAGGGTGACTTTGCCCATGATTCAAATCTTTTCTCAGTCAATACTCAGCCTCAAGGCATCTGTCACACTTAATTTCCACACCCCCCCCCCCCAAGTCTGTAGTCCAGTGCTCAGTGCTTTCTCTTCAGAACAGACTATGGGAAGTAGCTAACTGCTACAGTACCAAGTCCTATAAGGGCTCATTGATGCTGTTCCTCCATTTCTGACCTAGAGCAAGCACAGCTATTGCCACATTATACCCTGATATGCAGTGTAACCATCAGTTTTACTGATCTTCCTGAGCTTCTTTCACAAAACTATAAACACAAAATTGTATCAACTAAATGATTCAAGTAAACTAAATTCTATCACAATGTGTATCTTCCACGTCTGGCCTTTGGGCCTGGCAGTTGTGTAGAGATCCTTTTCGGCACAGCTATATCACTTTCTTAAACCGATCTGAAGTTCAATAGTTATGTATCCCCATTTCAAGAAGATACAGCCAAATCCATAACAATCTTTCTAAATCCTTAGTGAAAAACTAGCTTTTCTATAGGCTTGTATCTCTCGACATTTCAAGTGGTGTTTTACTTGTTTTTGGATGTTGCTCCTTCTGCTCAACTAAGAATCAAAGGAACAGTAAGAATGACAGTAATGAAGACATCTTTTAGCATCGTGCATTGTACAAACAGCCTGAGTGAGCACTCCTGGGCACCACGGAATTACAGTCTATTACAAGCACGTATAAATCTTTCTCACAGCATTCGTTGGACTTTCCATTCTTCGGTTCTCCCAGAACAATATCCACTGATGAAAAAAAATTTATCAACACAGTAATGCCAATACGAGTCAAAAGTGAGGAGAAATGTAGCCCACTGTAAAATAATCCACTTCTAAAACAATCAGGGGCATAAAAGAGGATTTGAGCTTCTCAATTAATTTGATCCATAATTAAAGCATGTCTAATTTAGATATTCTTCCATTTACAGTTTATACTTTCTGCCATCAAAAGCAGTTGCCTTGAAGCCTTTTGACAAGCATGCTTCTCACGTATGACAGACTTGGATCAGTAAGTCTACCTTTCCCTTTCATTGGCAGCAGACTCTAGAAGATCTCTGCTGCTTCTCTCTAGATGTGTATTTCCCTTGCCAAGTTCTGCTTACTTTGCCCCGTGTGCTGCTGAACTGCTTCAACTCTCAGGCTGGCCAGAGCTTGAACTGAATCTATGAAATCATCCAGTTTATACAGTCCCAGGCTGGCTGGCAAAGAGCTGAGTCAGGCTGTGAGGACTGGGAAGAATCTCTCTGATATCAACTTGTTAGAGAGGAAACCAGTATCAAATCACATTCCTGTGATTTCCCACATGCAAGAGAAACTTACATGCAAACAGATACACACAGCAAATATGCAGTGAATAACAATGCAGTACGATCACAAAAGATGACTGCAAACCCAGACAGAGACTTCTCTTACTTAAGATTGCACTGAACTCACAGAAACAACTCACAGTAACATTTCACAAAGGAAGTTTGCACCTTTAAAAGACCAAGAATAATTGCTTGGTTTTTACGAAAGCATAATTCTGCCCCATGTTTTGAGCCGAACAAAACAAGGCTACTGTTACAGTCTCCAAACAAGCAGCTGTTAGAGTGTCTGTTTCACTGAAAGACTCTTAACAATATTTACACTGCTTCTGGGCAATTATTTTGAAATAATAAATTCCCTGTAGCTAGCACATCTCATTCCCCATGCATGGAAACTTTCCTTCATAGGAGTATATACAGGTCCTCAGAAGATGCCCTCTGTAAAAACAGTTTTTAATGGCTTTGCTTTGGGGCAGCGGGGGGGAAAAAAACCACAAAGCAAAACCAGACCCTGCTCATGTTTTCAGCAAGAACTGTTTATATACAGCTGTTGTAGATCTTCACTGGCCCATGAAGAGAGCTTTTTTTTTTTATTCATCTAATCATTAAAACAGGCAGAACAGCTCCATCCAAATATACCATCAAGAAAAAAGCATTTAAAATAATGAACCTGCTCCAAGAGAGGATGAAAATAAGAAGAAACAACAAGCAACTGAAATTATGATGTGGGATTTAAATTTCTGATTTTTTAATGCTATATGGAAACATTTATATAATCCAGCGATTCCAAGAGCTGGAGCTTCAATAAAAAAGAAAACAAACCCAACAGCAAACAACGTGAGACTTGTCACAGGACAGCAGGAGATAACTCTCTTCTTCATATACAAATGCAAATGTGAAAGAAACATTTGTGCGTTGCCCTGCTGCTGCACTCTGATTCCTTTGTTCCAAAAGCCACGCCACATCCATGAGAGCAGCAAAAGCATGAAAGCTCCATGCCAATCTATATTTGAGAACTGGTACAGTGACAGAGAAAACACACTTGCTGTTGACTGCTCTAACTACTGCTGTTACAGATACCATTGCTTCAGACTTCATATGCAGAAGGACAACATCCCAGGGAAGAGAGAAAGAAAGGAAAAAAAATAAAAATCAACAAACCCAGCAACCCCTCTCACCCCCAAAGCAATATCCCATTTGTTTGTATATGGGAAGTTCTGTTCCAAAAGACCTGAACAAAATGTACAGCAACCCCAGTGCTTGCAGAAAGCCCTCCAAGCCTGTGCAGCCGCAGCCACTCTGGTCACATAGAGTTGACGCAAGGCTTCGGGAAAATGCTCAATAAGCCGCCTGTGAACAGATCACACACCCACCCGTGCTTACTGTGCATAAACGGCACGTCTGTCTGGGCCTCCTCCTAGCTCTGAATTGAGATGTGTGGCCTGGCCTTCAAGAAACGTTGAGCTGCGCTGTCTTGAGTGAAGTTTAACTGGAGGTGTGTGTGTGTGGGTAGGGTATTTCTTTTCTACTGCCTAGAAGACAGCAGGAAAAATTGTCCAATATGAATAAATGCCAATACACTTATTATTGCAAAAGATTGATTAAATCAAATTTTTGCTCCCAAATTACAGAAACCAGAGACATCTAATGAAAAATATCACTTCTTAAGATATATGGTGAAACAGTTACAATGAGAAGCTAAGACTCTTCCCCTCCCCTCACTACTCCAAGCAACATTTGCTACTGCTGGCAGCCAAGAAAGTTAGCCAGGAAAGTAAATTTTTTATGTGTTCTCGCTCATATGCTTACAGATGACTCAACCATATCAAAAATATTAATGGAGGTAACAAGTATAAGGTAATTTTTCTAGCACTCATACAGCTGCCTAGTGTGGTTGTGTCATTAAAAATGGGATAGAAAAGCTCTATCTGTCTATCCTCTAAGCAAGCACACTCCAGTAAGCCATAAAAAGCTTTGCTGGTGTGTGATCACCCACAGATTAATGACTACAGAAGATAAGTCAAAGATATGGCAAAAGAGCTAGTTCTGGCCCATTCTCTATCTTGCATTTATGGTGTATACATAGGCTGCAGTTACTATAACTTTAAAATATCCAGGAGAACACATTACATAAAAAACACCAACATTCAGAACATTAAAGCACAAGAGCAGAAACAAAGAAGGGACTAAAATGACACGATGCGTTGCAGACGAAAATACAGAAGCAGAATCTGATGCAGTAAGAGTCAGAAGGCTGGTATAGCGGGCAGAAAAAAGGAGCAACTGAATTGGACTGCAGACAGAGAGAATATTTAAATCATTGCTTTGGGCAGACTGCCTGCAGATGACTGAAATGCAGGGAAGCCAGAGAGAAAAAGATTATGACAAGATGTCTGAACAGCTATGGGCAACTTTTAATTAGTCTTTTATATGCCTAACTTGACATGTATAAAAGAGACCTAGTTTCCATAGGGCAGATCTTAGTATTTGCTGAAACACTGAAAACCACTAGTCAATTCTAAAATTTCTCACTGGAATAGCTTAGGTGTGAACAAGGCTTTTAAAACCAAAGAATGATAATACTTGAAGTATAGCAATAACTGGAAATAAATAAAAAAAAAGAAACAGTATAAGTAAATAATAACTAAAATAGTCTTTTACACTTGATACTTTTTAAATTCACATATTGTGTAAAAATGCTAAACAAATAAAGACAAGGTTAAAACCATTTTTTTAGCAAATGGAAACATTTTAAATTTACTTTTTCTTTTTCACCCTGATACCTTACTGAATTTGAAAGATGAAATGTATATTTTTCTAATATGGATTATTTTAATGTGGAACTTTCCCACAAAATAAAACCAGAACCAATGAGTTCAAACGCATTCATTTACATTTATACATGGTCTCTAGCTACATCACAGCATTAAAAGAGGGATTCACAAAGCACAAAGTCTATCTACATTTTCCTCATACAGGTCACAAGAAATAACAATAAATTCTTTAAGTAGAAATATAGAATAGACTATAGTAAGGTTTCTAAACCAATTTTCATTCTACTTCAAGTTGGGTGTGGAGGGAATTGGCTAATAAAAAGTCTTACACACAAAATCCATTATAGGAAGGCTCATTTCCCCAAAAGTGGGTCAGAATCAATTTCAACCTTGTTAACATGATGTGAAAATGAAGACTGTTGAAACAAGCAATGCAGCAAAGAGATTTTAAAGTCTTTGTTTTGTACCCAACCTCTAAGTTTAACAAACAAATTTTAAGGGATCAAAGCTAGGCTATTATGAAGCATAAAACTACCTCTGCCGAAACCCATAAATTATGTATGGAGCAGGCATATTTACTAGTGCTGCTAGTAATGCAGAACATCTCTGAATGAGCACTGACTGCCGAATGCCTCGTGTTCTTTTATGATGAATTATGCAGAAAGCTCCAACACCACAACTATGCTAAGGTGCTAGAGTTCATGTACACGAGTGTTTGTGAGTCATTCAATAAGCAGGAAACAAAAATATTACCTTTATCCTTTTGGTCCGGTCCAATGTTTTGTGAAGAGTAATTGCCACTAACACAAAAATGGATATATTGAAAAATGTCAGCAAAAATTATGTCTTCTCCACCTCCCTTTCTCTTTTTTTTTTTTTTTCCCCTCCTCCCCCCCTTCCCCGTCACCATGTCTCCCTTCTTCAAGTGATGCAGCTGCATAAAACTTTGAAGTACTGATTGGAGCGATGAACAGAAGCGGTATTGGAGACTATAACAACCAGCATGTCAATTTGAGTATTTCCTCCATTGCAAACAGTTAATTTTCAAAAAAGCCTTTGCTTTTTCCAAAACAAGGATGATTTCAGAACAGGTTCATTTATATTCAAGGCTCAGAAGACTTTAAAGTACAAGTGAAGTGTGGGGAATGTCTGTATGGCCCAATGAGGCACAACACATCACCTCTTCCCCCTTCCAAAGTAATGACATCCAGAAGCCACCTGTTACACTTCTATCACTATGCCCAGATTGCTTTGATGCATAGCTATGCCCGAGCTGTACTATTTCTGATGCGAGACCTAAGTCAGTATTGCTTTCTGGTAGCCTCACTGAACTCCACGAGTTGGTGTGGGTGCGCAGAGATTTTTAGTCAACAGAATCAAAACCAAAGCAGAAGAACAAGTGCAGGTTTTCCTATCCAAACCTGGAACACGGAAGGAGACAGCAGTCTGCTGTGGAAAAATATGTGAAGGATAAAGAAGTAGTCATAGGGCTTGTTCCAGAAGACTGGGAACAACAGAGTAGCCTAAATCCCCCACCCATACAGTCATTATAAGCCTGCTTGGTTACCCCATAGATGTGTGAATAGGTCACACCTGGCTGTGAGCAGTTTACCATTTCTTAAAATGGAATGATGAAAATCTGTAGGCAAGCTGTCAGATTCAACTAAAAATATAGTGAAATACACTTCATATGCAACTTGCCTTAATATAGTACAGCAGGGACATACAAAGTGCTACTAAACAATGCAATTTCCCTATCCCCCCCCCCCAAATACTTAAAGTGGTTCTGATTGCAACTAAAATATGAAAGTATTTTTTAGTCCTTGTGCTATTTGCAGATTCAAAGTCTTTTTTACTTATTTAGACATATACAAAAGTAAAACTATGTAATTTTCATCCTCTCTCTTTTCACACTGAAGGCAGTGGTTTAGCACACTGCATTTTTTCAAACTTCTCATTTAAAGCAGGTGGTTTAATTTTCAGATCTTCAGGGAAAAATATCCATCTTGGGTGAAACTTTATCTGTCTCATTTCAGCAGAGAGGATTCATTTTTTCCTCTTTAAGAAAGTTATAAACCTCATCTTGAAGTCTTTGAAGATGAAATGCATTTTCCCTATGCTCCTAACTTCAGCAATGGCCTAGAGATTTAACAGAAAACTAGGTCATTAGAGTCCCTGATACTTTCTTTGGCATAGCTAAATGACATCTCTTCTGGAATCCAAATGTCATTTTTGCCCTTTATTCTTAGAAAAATAGATGTCAATCCCCACTAGAAAACACTGCGATCATTACCTTTTGATAGAAAACTTAAATCAATAGGAAATAAAATAAGTTTGAGGTGCTGCTTCTCTACAGCTTCTGTTTCAGATCAATTTTCTAGGCTTCCTGAGCTGTCCAAGTCTCTCTCCGCTGGGCAGTCTCCCGATCAAGAATGAACCTAGAGGTATACAAGGCATCATCTGTGCATTTTGGAGGCCAGCTCATGGAGTTCAGGATCAGAAATATTCTGCTTCATTTCACACTGGTTTAGAGAAAAAGCAAACCTAGCATTTTAGTGAACTTTCATGCTCCAATCTGACTTCACATTGTAATGCATTCAACAGCAATACAAAGCATAATGAATATATTACCATACTGTAGATAAATGAATAGCAATGGGTGAAACACAAAGCTCAATGGGTTTTAAGATTAAATGGCTTATTTCAATCACAAGTGACACTAGTTGTGAAATCCTTGTCTAGCCTTTCATTGGCATCCTCCTGACACCAGCCCAGATCTCTCACTCCTCCTGCACAGCGTTCCTCTTCTACAAATCCCCACCTCTCCCACACACATTTTAAGCATGGCTTTAAATTTTACAGACTGACTGGCATCTTGTGTTTTTCTATTATGCTCCCCCAGAATACACAATTTATGTCTAATAGAAGCTCACATCACACACTCAAGGGAACAAAGCAGAGAGTAACAGGGTGTCTGTATTAACATTTAATTCAAATTCCTCTCCCACTTATTTCAGGGGTGTCTCGAGTTCCTTCCTCCCATTACCCTTCACACAGGCCCTGAGTATATCAAACTCTTGTTTTCTGTCACAGCTTTCAACCCCCAGCCCCAGTGTGGAGAAGTGAAACACTAGCACACAGGCTTTGACCAGAATCCAGGGAACAGACTCAGACAACCTCCCCTTTGCTTCCAGCAGCACAGAATGGAGTATTTACAAACAAGTGAACAAGATCCACCCAGTCACATACACTTGTCTTCTATATAACTAGGATCCTGCTAATGAAAACACAGGGAAGGCCTTCAAATGCCTCCTCTTGTAAGTTCTCTCTTAATGTTGATCTATTCTACATTCCAGTGCTGAGCTACTAACCTCCCAGAAACAGATACCTTCACCTCGACCCAAGAAGCTAAAGAAATTAAGCCAGTAGCCCCTCAAAGAAGTATGCTCTGACATTAGCACAGCAGATGCAAAGATCACACTGGAATTTTAATGACCTATGTCAATCGTGGAAGTGTTCAAGTGTTCTGCTTTGCTAAAAACAAAACCTCTTCCCAGCTTTGATTGTGGCAAGCCCAGCTTTTATCTCACCTTTCAAGGAGACTGTGAAATAAGATTCAAGAGAAAAGCACTCCAAAGCAGCATGAAGCTCTTTGGCCAAGGAGATGTGGGGCTTCAGTACTCCCTTGGCCAAGCAGTTCAAGGGTTTCAGCTGATTCAGCTTGTGAGCAGCCTCCCATTATCACATCAGTGGGGTTTCAAACACCGGAACTTGTAATGGGGTGGAAAGGCTTTAGGAAATCTGTGTATTTAGAGCTTTTATTTTTCACTCTGGACTTTACACACTGAGCTGTCTCCCCCAAATAAGAAGTTTGTTAAATCAATGTGTAGGAAATCTTTTAATACTTTGCACCTGACTGAAATTTATTAATACAGGGTAAAAAGTGATATCAAGATGAATGTAGGGCCTCACTTTGCTTGGCCAGCTTCGTTTTACTTCAAATGTCTTCTGCAATACAAACCCCTTATTTCTTCCTGCATTTCACCTTCAATTCAGATTGCAATGGTGATCAGCTGGAAAGGAGAAAGGTATCTGGAATCTGGTACCCATAAGATCTAGCCACCTACGTGCCCAGTTCCGTGGTGCATACCACGTTATTTTTTTCTCCAGGAACTTCTTAAACATCTTTAAATAAAAGTGCAAGTACTTTCTTCAGACCTAGTGACTGACTGCATAGTTACTTTCCCATACTAAGTTAAAAACAAAAGATAAAACACCATGTAAGACATCCGTATCATTCTTTTCCATGACACATCATCTGATTTGCATTCACCTTTCTCCTTAACACCTTTCATGCTACATTAATTCTCACAGGTATTACAAGAAAAAAACTAGTTACACTTGTTAAACAAATAGTAATAAAACCCCTCTCTGATCGGGTAACAAGTGGAAATCTGAAGGCTTTTTTTTTTTTTTTTTTCTTTTTTATGATCTTCTCAGATACCCATACATTCCTGAAATTTTACTTGTGTTCTTTTCCACCTAGAAGTGCACACTCTTAGTGGAAACATTCTTCAAGGTAATCTGGCTGCATCTACCTTTATACTTATAGTGTTTTTTTATTTTTTTTAATCACTTGTATTTTCCTGGGGTTTTTTCCCCTCATCTATTCTTTTCAAATACAGAAACAAAAGAGAGAAGTGAGGTTCAAGCAGACGAAAATGTCTCAGCAGAGAATCAACATTTTAACATGTTTAACGATACACTTTTTTTTTTTTAAGTCTGGGACAAACTTTATTCTTCTCAAGATAGCAAGGAGATTAAAAAAAAGAGAAATTATACATCTATTTTAGGTGTCCCATGGAAAAAAGGAAGATACAGAATCTGTTTTCTTAGGAAGAAATGAGAGAAAGTAGAACAGAAACATCAAACTAGAGAAATTCTAAGACATTAAAAGAAAATTGCTTAAATAGTTAGCTATTAAATTGGACAAGAAGCCTCCAGCTGTGACAAAAAGTAGTGGGATAAAACCAGGGAAAGACTTGAGAGCTATTTCCATAAATTCATTTAGCATAAGAGAGACCAACAAAGAAAAGAAAGTCACAAAAAAAGAGTACAGTTTAGAGGGATGTTTTGAGTGCTTCATTCAAGTGCAGAATTCTCAGGAAGAGCACACTGTGCTTATCTTACAACCAGGATATGAAGCTGCCTACTACTACAGGGACTGCAGTTGTCACTAACAATGCCAATTCTGACAAGAAATGGCAATAATGTGTAATTTTATGAGGCACAAGTGTTTGTTGCAATAAATAGATGCTGCAACCTTGGGCTAACAACGGAAAACCTTTGAGGGTCATTGGAGGGAGGAAAAAACTTTGATGAATTCTGCTAATGCTGTGTGACCAAGTACTGAGATACACCCAAATGTATGAGCTGATTTTCTTTAGTGAGCCAAGAAAAAACAACAACAAAGTAATAAAAAACCCCCAACCCTTAAACTAACTTTGCAATAAACTCTTTCATTGCATGGCTATTTAGAAAGCACATCTGACCACAAGGCTTCGTTATACCAAATACCAAGTAAGTTCAGATAATCTTGCGTCAATTCTGATGCCAATTCAAAGGCACTCAAACTACTTTTTGAGCCTCCACTGGTAATCCAACACTAAGGCACTTAGCTAATTATTATGAGGCTAATTATTATGATATGAAATCATTCTGTATTGTCCCCAGTTTGGCCTGGTTTTATTTTTAAAAGAAACAATCAATCCCCCTCAGGCTTCCCATCCCTCGCTTTTTTTTTTTTTCCATGCAGGTAAATTCACTGGCATTTTCCGAAACACTGGAAGCAATGTGCAAGAAAACCTATGACTCAAAGATGCTGACAGATGTACCAGTACAAAAGTTGGCTCACAGTCAAGGAAGCCATTTATTTCTTAGAGATGTGGTACAATAACTAAGATATTTCAGATATTTACACTGACTTTACCCCCAACTTTAAATACACAGGTGGACTCACTGACTTCAGGAGAATTGCAGGCTTAACTGTAAGCACATAAGCAAAGGTTTGCAGGATCGTGTCCCAAATATATAATCCATACAAGCTTGATGCTTCATTTCTTTACATAAGAAAAGTGTAAAACCTCCTTCAAATTAAATTCTCTGCACAGTGTAGGCAACTGCAGTGCATTACAGAAGGAATTAAGAGGTTTGCTCTAGCTGAAGAAGTTTGAAGCTGAGAATGGGAAAGTACACACACCTCTGACACAAACACCGACAAACTCGTATTAAATGCAGTCTGTCATAGTTAAAACCCAACTCCTCTCTTATCTTACAGAACTTGATTTATATTGCTGTAATGTAATAATACTTATACCAGAGATAAACAATTTTTCCAATTTATAACACTTTCTACTGAGTAATAACAAAGTATTTGAAAAGTTTGACAGTATTAAACAATGAGGAAAAAGATACAGCTTTCCTAAGTTTACCAACTATATTTTAACATGTAATAGACAACATTCTGCACTACAAAAATCATGTTTCAAAACTTTACTATCACTAACAATCACACCTCTCTGCACCCCTCCCCGTGAAACCTGAAGTCTCTAGAAACCCAAATCTTAAATCTCTCTGCCACCTGTCATTCTTCTAACAAATCTCTTGCAGCGCTGCTGCCTTCATCTCCACCATCCTATGCCAATCAACAAGCTCACCCCTCAAGCTGTGATTAACCTAATCTGTCATGTCCTACACCGACCTATACCTACTTTCTAAGTCTGCCCTATTCCTGCATTACCACCATGCAAACAGCACCTGGCTCTGCAGTCCAGATCTTCTTTGGAATCCACACAGGCTTCCCACCGCAAACCTGTGGTGCATCTATATGCCTTGCCTCCTGGCTTGTGTAGCTTTCTGTAAAGGCTTAGGGAAAGGACCTGTTTTGGGACTTGGCTGTCCATGCAACGTATTAGGCATGATCCACTGGCTGGATATGCCCAGCATCAGGACCTTGAGGCAGAAGAAAGGCTATCATGCTGGGCAGGAGAAAGAACTCGAAAAGATCTCCGAAGAAGTTATTTCCCCATGGCCACAATGGGCCACTTCCTTCCCAGTGTGTCACTTGATACCCTGCTCCCTGCTTCAGTTATGTGGCTTTGCCTTTTGTTAGTATTGGATAAAATGAGAGAAGGCACAAGGGTGCAGAGTTCACTGGATGTCATCCAGGGGGCTAGGTAGTCACCTATAGCTCAAATTGCTGTTTGGACACCCATTCATCCACAAAACTATTTCCTGTTTAGGAATCTACATAAATCAAGGGACATGTGCAATTCAACTGAAAAAAATAAAAAAGAAAAAAGAAAAAAAAAAGAAAAAATCATGGCCTTACTATTAATAACACATTAACGTGACTAATATATCAAAATATGTGGAGACCTTACAGACAATGAAGACTGGCAATAGCATGATCCTTTTTTGGACAGATTCATCTTCTATTTTGTTCCTGTTTCACCTGAGAGATTACATCTTATTCACACGGAAAGGAAAGTGCTGGCAATTCATATATGCATGCACTTACAGACAAGCAATTGAGAATGCTGACCTATAAATTTTTGGTCAACAAAATAGCTTGTAAAGTCTGGAGAACTATACCAAAAGCACATGAACACTATGCTCTTATTTCAATCAGGACAGTATTCTTGCATTGCTTCAGAAGGAACCAGTGGCATGTCCCTATATAATTGACTGTTTTCTTATATTTTTCTATGCTTTCTCTTTGAGCACTTTTATATTTACATACTGTTGGAAGAAATTAACACACTGTTACATATAACAAACAATCATGATGAAAGAGAAAAGGGGGAAAAAAAAAAACCCACCACAAAACCAAAAGAAAACCAAAAAGACATGCAAAGATTGAAAAGGTTTTCCTGCTCTTTGTAAAGGAAATACAGAGAAGGAGCAAGGAATATAACAAAGACAACCAACAGCAGTAAATGCCTCCAGGACTAGACAAATTAAAATAAAATTTTGAATGCTTTCACTGGAAACAAAACTCTTTCTCAAAGGACAGACTGCCTCAAAACATTTTTCTATTATTTAGGCTGAACTGCTCAACAGGAAGCATTTCAGACTAAGAAATGAAGAGAGATGGTTGGGAGGTTTTGTGTAATCTCCAAATGTTGGTTTAGTACATAGAAGGAGGGCAGTAAGGACACCACAGTAAATTTAGATTTATCACTGTAGCAGTCTATATGGAAGAGAAAAACAGTCCTAAGGCTGGATATGAAAAGCATTCACATGCATGAGACATGCTGGTGAAAAGATGTGCCTAATTCAATTAGTGAACAGATAAGAAACAAGCAAAATATTTGCATGTTAATGCAAGGAATATGGACAGCAAAATGCAGGAACTGTAGAAAAGTGCCTTCTTTTACAGGAATGAGAGAAGTAAGACTGAATAGCAATCATGGTTAGAATACCACGAGACCATGAGTTTTCCCTGAAAGGTAAAAATAAAGTTAGCCAGGTCCTAATAGCAACTGCAAGAAAAAAAGACATGGCTGAGAAGATTTTTCCTGGGGCCAAATTCATTTTGAAGAAGCTGGTACATGCGATTTTATTGGGAATTATTCTAGTTCCTTTAGAACTAGATTTGGTTATGTAGTAGACAGACCTTTTTGACAATGCTAAAGAAATAAGACTACAAATTTTGTTGCAGTGAGTTAATTCTCAGAAAGCACATGGTGCTAACAGTGGCACGACCTCTTAGTAACAGGATGCCCAGAAGACCCCCTAAAACCAACAGCGGTGTTGATCAAGATGTTCCTAAAGCAAGGCTCTTCGTTCCCAGTTTCACCCTGTAGGTATTGTATTCAACACAAAAATAGAGGAAAAGAAGCACAAATTAATCTAGCCAGAAACTGCATTTAACATGTCTTCATGGTGTGATATATCAGTTTCGTAACTTTTTTTAATGAAGGCTGACCATATTGGTGTAAATCAACAGACTTTCAGAGACGGGAAGGAGAATATTCCCAGTACCCTCAGAAGCACTAAATACCGTTCCAGTAGCAAATCCAAGGAAAATATTTTCATCAGAAGGAAATAAATAAGACTTTGGCATTCTGGCTTGGAACCACCCAGGGGACGTACCAATAGCTTTCACTCCTGGCCTCTTTTCTGCCCCAGGCATGGGGAAGGCATCTTAAAGACAGTCTAAGCAGGAGAAACCCTATGTCAAGATCATAACAGATTCCTGCACCACCTATGAGAGACAGACACAGAAGCTAGCTGAAGCAGCTAGTGTGTGTGTGTACCTCTCAGTTATATATAATGTATCTCAGCACTATATTGTTTTGTCCTTTCACAACTTTGTTCCATAAATGCAAAAATCTATGGGTTTAAGTGAATATACCCTTTTACCCATAGTCTTACATTCTGATAAGCTATGATGATCTGACCAACACTCTCCTGGTCATTGGAGCACTGGAACAGGTGTTGAGCTCCTCACGACGCTACACCAAATTATTGACAGGGTAACAAGTTGTGCCTCTACAGGAGCAGCAAGCCTGGCTGTGAGTGATACTGCTCATATTCAAAGAGGAAAAATCACTCCCTGGCTGTCATAGGTCACTGTGAAAACTCTGCAGCAAGGAGCATGCCTGAATCCCAAGAATTCCCAAAGGAAAGTTTTATAACATAAAATGATGCTATAAATAACTGAAAAAAAATATAATAATTTTAAAGGCCATCACTGATGAACTAGAGAGTGTAACTAACAAGCACATAGGTAACAAATTATGGAATAGGATTTATGATATATATAGCAGGTTGGAAGACTATGGAAGATACACATAAGGCACTTATAGAATTATAGGCAAAAAGGTGCAAAACCCAGGAAATGTCCAAGAAAGTCCTTTAAAGATACATAGCTTGGCCAAATACAATACTGCTAGATACATAGCACAAAGAATTACTGGATGTACTTAGTATACAGATAAAGTAACAAGCCAACTACAAAGTGAATGAAAAACGGCCAGCAGAAAATTATAGTAAGAAGGATGCATAAAACCACCTATCAGGAAATTATTATATATGAACTATAGCTGTAATTTAGATTACATTAGACATAATTTGTATTTTTTGAATCCCACTGCTTCCTATTTTATCACCACTAAACAGCATTACACTTGCTAAATATCAGTTGTCTTGCCTAAAAAACCCTAGTTAATAAATCCACCATCAAGTCATCTTGTGTAGATTAGCAAGGTTAAGTGAATTTTTTTCCCTGGAAATGCCCAGGAAGAAGTGAAAGAAGGGATCAGGCACAGTCAACGGAGACCAGCAAATTAACACGACGTTAACAAACATAGATGAGTCCAGTCTAACCTGATTGCTGGCAGACAATGGAAACCTGGTAGCTTAATCTTTACTTAAGTGCATTAGAATGCGATCCCATAAACACAGCACCTAAAGCAGAAAGAAGACACCAGCAAAGGAAATGTGGGAAACATGAAGAACTTGCTTATGAGAGATGGTGTCAGGCTGGAGCTGGAAGGAAGAAGAGACTTGAGGGAAGTCATTAATACTAGGGCTTTTTTCAAGGATTCCTCTGCACTCTTTTTTATATTAATAATAATTTTATTAACAGACAGCATGAGTTAATGACAAAATCTTCAAAGGTATCTTTCACGCGGAAGAGAACTGGTACAACTCTCAGGAAGTACTGGACAACCTTTAGGACTATGGTAACAGAAATGAGAAAAAAGCCTTGTACCTGGGGATTAAGAAGTGACTAGCATCTCATCAGCTGACAACAACTAAGCAGGAAGAAGACACATTTTCTAATTTATCGCTGCATAACTATGAATGACAAATATGAAGCAGCTTAAAAGAAAGCAGTATTAAGACAAGCCAGTCGAAGTATTTCTGGTAGATGTAGGAACGCTCGATAGAAAAGACGGAGTGAGCCCCAGGTAAAACACTGCAGACCATTCTGTTCACTTCATTCAACAGCAGCCAGTTCACACCATGACACACTGGAAAAGTATAATGTAGCCCAGGCCATGCTGGAAAGAGAAGAGACTGAAAAATATCTGTCTGTCTGCCAAAACGAAGACTGAGAGAAGACATGATAGTTATCCGTGTATTGTTCACAGAGATAAAAAAATGAGGAGGAAGATGATCAGTTTACAATTAAAGATAATCTTGACATAAGAAGAAGTTATTTGAATAAGCTGCATCCAGAAGTTAGAAGAGCGTGCTGACTATTGCAAGGGAAGGGTTCACAGTTTCCCTAATCAGAAAACTAGCTGAGGAGGAAAACTAATCAAAACCAAATGGGGGGGGGGGAACACCAAAACCAAAAAACCACCAGCCCACAAACACTCAACCAAACAAGCAAAAAACCCAGTTTTTCATAATGCATATATGGAGGAGATAATAAGTGATGCTTATAAAAAGAGACTGGACTTGATGATCGAGAATATCTCTTATAGCTGTCCACGTTCCTGAATACCATGCACAATTTGCTTTTATAAAGCAGCCAAAGGGCTAGAATACCGTACCTCAAAAAGTCAATCAAATTCATGTCCTTTGGAAAACATGTAACATTCTTCAGGTAGGACTGACAAGTTTCCAGCCAAAACCTCTCCTATGACATCTTATTTTAAAGAACTGTCATGGGAAATAATGCTTTGCTCTTCACAGAAACACTAAAAGTAAAATTTATTTTTAAAAAGGTAAAGTTATTAAAATAGTTGCCACTAACCTACACAAATGACTGAATATATTTTGAAAGATATTTAGAGCAAATCAAGATGGTAGCTGAATATAGGAGAAGGAATAATAGAAGATTACAAAATCGCCTCTTGTGTTACTGGGGCATACCAGAAGGAGAAAAAAAAAAAAAGAAAAAGCAAGGCAAAGCAGGAGGGAAGGACCAGGAAAACATGCTATATTGGTCAGCAGGCGAGGTGGATACAACTGTACAGCACATTACCTTGCAAACACTGAGATCAGCAGGGGTGGAAGCTGTCTGAAAGTAAATGGAAGGGAAATGTTGGCAGCGCACATTTTGCGTGCGTCTCCCTGACATTGGAACTTGCTTCCTAGCTGGTGTCCCAGAAACCAGAAATTTGTAACCTCTCAACAGTGCTACAAGGCCCACTTTTTCTCCTGAGCTTCTGGAGAGAGAAAAAGCCAAAGATCAGAGGAATTTTATTATGTCTGCTCTGGAGAAGCATTTATTTTACTAGTCTGCCTCCTGGGGAACATTTATTGTTGGAGTGGGATGGGCAGCCCATTACAATAATCATTACAAAAATTAAATTCTGTAAGAGAAACCCAACCATGGGAGGAAAGCCTATTCATCCTATTCATTTCTGTACATAACACTATCTGAAAAGAATGCTGAATTATTAGCTCATTAGTTTTATACACTTGTAAATTCCTAAAATGTAAATGGATATCAATGCAGGGATTGATATTCTGCCTTCAATTCTGAGCTGCTGCTTGGGAAGCATTAGCTGACACGCTTTACATTTTCAGAAATCAGTGACAAATAAGCACAGTAAGTACAATTCCCCAAAAGTAATGAAACCAAATACTTCTGAAGGAAAACTAAGGAAAGAAACAAAGGGATAGCAGATGAAAGACATCTTGAATCTCCCAAGTATGGCATGAAAAGCAAAAATTTTTACCTTGAGAAACATGGTTATGTCCAATTGCTTCTAAATCCAACTAAAATAAATCCTTTGAGTACTTGTGATTTAACCCCAGCTGGTAACTAAGCACCACACAGCTGCTCGCGCACTCCCCCCACAGTGGGGTGGGGGAGAGAATCGGAAAGGTAAAAGTGAGAAAACTCATGGGTTGAGATAAAGACAGTTTAATAGGTAAAGGAAAAGCCATAAGCGCAAGCAAAGCAAAGCAAGGAATTCATTCACCACTTCCCATGGGCAGGCAGGTGTGCAGCCATCTCCAGCAAAGCAGGGCTCCATCACGTGTAATGGTGACTTGGGAAGACAAACGCCATCACTCTGAACGTCTCCCCCTTCCTTCTTCTTCCCCCAGCTTTATGTGCTGAGCTTGATGGCATATGGTTTGGAATAGCCCTTTGGTCAGTTTGGGTCAGTTGGCTTGGCTGTGTCCACTCCCAGCTTCTTGTGCACCTGGCAGAGCTGAAAAGTCCTTGGCTGGTCTAAGCACTACCCAGCAACAACCAAAACATCAGGGTGTTATCAACGTTCTTTTCATACTAAATCCAAAACACAGCACTATACCAGCTACCAGGAAGAAAATCAACTCCGTTCCAGCCAAAACCAGGACAGTACTTCTCCCGATGCACCACACACAACATATATTATGTATTTATATAGAAGTAACAATAATTATTAAAAAAAATATGAATAGAAACACCCCCCCTCACAAATGAAAAATGGTTGCAGTACTCTCAGCAAGAGTTAACAAATGAAAAGCAAGCCCATAGGAGATCAGTTGGATGTCTTGTATCGTGGACAGGTGCTGGTATAAATCAAGAGTCTGCAGTCTTATCTTTGTTTTCACAGTCTAGACCAGCACAGTAAGGAGAGACACAATTTGGCAAACTGTCAGCGACTTCTAATAGGAGCTGTAAGACACACGAGGACCTGCAAAGTCTAGGTAGAGCCTCTACTGCCGGCTGCTGCAAAGGCCCACGGCATTTGTAGCCATCATGCACTACTCCTTTCCATTGCCCTTCTCACACTGTATCCCTCCCTTCTCACAGCTTCTCTTAATTTTATTCTGAACTCCCTAATTCTCTTGCTCATTTCCCTTTAAAGGGTTTTTGTCAAGTTACAGCATTTTAAAGATTTTTATCATATTTTATAAACCACATAATAAACGCAGAAGGTTATTAGGTTGGAATCGTGACTTTCAGTTTGTTATTAGCTCCTCAGGGAGCCCGTGAACAGAATGCTGATACAACAAATGAAAGATCCAACATTTACAGTGTTTTTTTCTTCATTAATTAACCTTTTGTCAGTTTCAGGGATATTTTCATTGTAAGTGTTCGCCACAGAAAAATATTTTAAAAAAAAAAAAAATTATTTATTATCTTTACATTATTTAGCCTCTGGACCGGACTTGATAGAATCAGGGTCCTAAAAAAGAAATGCTAAGATTTTCCCTTTCCTGGGGTACTGCTACTGACGTACTTTCAGCTACATCAACCTGGGAAGAACAGGAACACACCTGTTCATCTGTTTCATTTTCTGAGAGCCAACAACAGTTTCCAAAACATAAATGACTTAGGTTCCTACTGAAATTTGCAGTTACTGGCAATAGGCCAAATAGATTTCTAGTTCTTTTACTGGAGCTAAGAAGCTGCATAAACACAATAAGATCTTCCTAGCTAGTTTTTGTAAGAGATTAAGTTCACTTTATCAGCTTAATGGAAAAGGAGTTGGGTGTTCTGCGATCAGGTGAGTAGTGAGTGAAGATGTTAATTCAGAATCAAAGACCTAAGGCGCACGGTAAGTGAACACTTTGTATTCCTCTCCTTCATCTCTAATGATCCACCAGATCTTGTGGTCAATAGATCCACATGAATAATCCCATGATTGTTTCTAATCAGACCAGATTTTTGAGATAGTTTTGTATGAACAGCACTGGAACAAAAATTCCTGCATAGTACTCCGCTCCAGTGTTTTCCACTACCTTTCCTTTATATGCAGTCCATAATCTAATTAAAGTGTGAGGAAGACCTTGAAGTTATTAGCCCTTAAAAGAACCCCAGAGTAATGCAGAGCATAATGCTTAGTTTCAAAGAACTTCTAGAGATCCTCTGTAGAACAATGGTAGCACACATGGAAAGGTCTTAACCTCCTTTCTTCTGTTGCCATGCCCAAATAGAAGAAACCAAGCTAGTGTTAACATAAAGCACCAAACATTAGCAGCGATGGTGAATCCTCATCCATTTAAACACCATCTGTTTTGCTGACCACTGTCCACTAAAGTAAACAAATTCCCTGAAGATCTGATCTCACACAGAGATTTAAGCAGCAGATCTTGAGAACTCAGCTGATGTGGAGAACCAGTGTAACTCCTATGTTTTTCAAAAGAGCATTTGAGAAAAATAAACATTTCCTTTTATTTAAAAGCACTCTTTCTCCACTTCCTTTCATTAAAAAAGCATACAGACACAAACCCAAGCCTGAAAGAAAAGCGTATGCTTTAAAAAGCATCTATAACTATCAACAGAGAAGTAAAAATCATGAGTTTGCTGAAACCCATACACCACTGTATAATTTCTCCAGTCTTTAGGTATTATCATCAAATTCCTTGTCTCCATCAGAAATTTCATCTCAACAGAAATCAAGGAATTTAGACATTTGTGACAAAGAGAAGTCCACAGCTTGCTTCAGAGCAGCAGCTCCATCCAACTGCCAGATAGTAGGAAATCAAGCCCATCAATTTCACTGCACGTGTAAAATATGGTGAACACCTCTTAGGCACTCACTATATCCCTTTTATTGTATTTTAATAAAAACTCTAGACTCTGAAGCAAAGTGTTTTGTCTGGCTGGAATCTGAAAACTGATTTCACTGGGCCATCACACAGCAATATGTGTCTGTCTCACGGGTCCACTATACTTTCATATCTGAAATGCAACACACTGCCTATGAAAATTCTTTGCATATGGCCATAAGGGCTCAATGCTCAATACCACAACCAGATTTACAACAGTACATTCATTCAGATAGCAAATAAAGCAACTAAATATCCAGCAGAGTTCTATTCAAGTATGGCAAGCTCTCCTTTTGACAGCCTGGTCTCAAATACTTAACAACCAAACAAGGACAGACAAATTGAAAAAAAACAATCAGAATTCATATTGGTCATTGGGAGGGAAGAGTCACCAATTTGAAAGTTGGAGAATAAGAACTGACATTGACTGCTTTAGTCTATGATAACCAGGTCCACCTCAAAAGGGAACATCTTCCCTAGAGTCCCTCTCCCATAACTGTGTTGCACTTCACAAGAATAAAAAGAAACATTATTGTACTCCATCTCAAACTCTTCTACATTGGTTATTAACTGATAAGTCAATAAATGACTGACATGTTGGCTCAGTGTAGATGTCTCTCACATGAAAAGGGCATGTCAACAGCAATAGCCTGCCCCTACCAATCTCTTCAGTGAGGCCTTATGCTTTCCTTTGCTATTTCTGTGTTGCTAGAGCTGCTTTATTCCATGGTGACCTATAATTTTAATGAGCATGTTACACTACCAAAACTATTAATAGTTGCTTTGTTCATACCTATTCTGGAAAACATACCAAAATCAAATGCATTAAAAGCAGTAAAGAGGGCATACAGACTTCTATAGTGGCTGCTTCCAGTGCTGCTAACATAGTCCCTCAATCTAAGAAAGGAAAAGCTGATTCATGTTTTGGCAGTCTCCTTAGTCTGTAGCAGAACTTGGGACCTTGAATGGCAGAAGGATTCTGGCTGGAACTACAATGGTGAGCATTTGCACACAACATTATGTAGAAATCTCAGCTGTCTCAGTATTGGAAAGATCTTACAGATGCTAGAGCCAAGTATTTCCCAAATATAATTGCAAAGGGTAAAAAGCAGTCAGCAACTTTGTTAAGAACTATTAACATCATTATGATCCCAGCTTTCTCCCTCCGAGGATCAGCTTATGTTTGTAAGGGGAAAAAAAAAAAAACAAACCAGAGAGCAACATATTTCATGGTTCTTCTAAAAAAAACCCCTCAGAACTCAGGCATTTGCTTTCTCTTCCAAATCTCTTTTGACAAATGGCATGTATATTATACTGAAGTAAATATGTATGATTTTTTGAGAGTGTAATGTAATTATAATGTTTTATGTCACCTGATGGAAAACTGAAACTGTGAAATAACCTATTATCTTGATCTGATGTGTGCTTTTGCATTTAGGAGTATTAAAAAAAAAAAACACCAACAAAAAAAACCCCAAAAAAACCCACAACAAAACAACAAAACCCAACATATTTTTATATTTAGAGACTAATTGTTAAATTGAATATTCCATATTCTTTTCACCAAAATAGAACAAGAACTGGAGAAAAACAGTAACAATTGCCTACCTTAATTAATTTCTCAAATACCTGCTTCTGTATAAGTGTTGACAGCAACAGCGTGTAAGGAGCAGCAATATGTTTCATGTATGCCTTCACAGTCCTTCTGCGCTCTTAATATGTTCATTTTCAAACATTTTTTTTTCTTTTTCTGTGCACTCACAGACAAGCATCAAGTTTTGTTCTTCATCACCACTTTCCTCCCCATCATAACTGCTGAGTATGAGAAAACTCTGGCCTTAAGTGCCATGAGAAATCACAGAGGAAAACCGTGGCAGACCTAGGAATGAAATCTGGACCTTTCAAACTCACAGGTTTAGCCATTGGACATGATTTAATCAGCAGAGAGAAGCACTGGAACTCAGAGGTTATGTACAGGAAGCAGTGACTAAACTACAGGGGAGGGAATACCGAAGAGACAGTAAGGGAATGGTTATTAAGGCTTTATTAGCTTTGTTGTTCTCCTCCACAAAGTAAAATCTTTCATAAATAACATATTTTACTACCTTAAAGTGAAAATTCTACCTTCAGGAGGCGAAACTGTATTTTGAGTAAAAATATCAGGAGAAGATTTTAGAAAGAACCACCTTATTTCAATGGCACTAGAATATCTGAAAAATTTCAATCAGGCTTCAGATCATGCTATGCTACTACAACAGCCTTGGCAAGTTTTTTGTAATGACCTTGTATTAAAGGTGGAATCTGACAGGTTTTCATTTCTACGTGTCTCAGTGGCGAAAGCTTGTAACCATAAATAAATGCTCTTTCAAACTACTCTGAGTTATGGAGTTTCCCTAGGCTCTATATTGGATTCACACTTTCAACATCTATACACTTCCACTAGTTTGTATTTTTCGCCATAATGTGGCAGTGTGTCATTTTTATGCAGATGATACCCTGATTTATCTATCCCTCAATAAAGAAAACTGTGACAGCAGAGCTAATGCCTGACTGATTTTAATAACTGAATAGCTCAGAACTTTGTGAAGATAATGCAAATAAGACAAATAGCAGTATTTGGGTGTCCTTTGTGTACATTTATTTCATCCTGTTCCTAACATGGACAGCTGCTGTGTTACTTGCTTGATTTCAGGATTTTACCTTGAATGAGAAATATGCTTGGCGAGTTATATGTACTAAAGAAAGGATCTAAACTGTAGGTCTTCCATACAGGGAATTCTGGTCAACACAATTTATCCTGGTTTGTCTGGTTTTCAGTCAAAACAGTGGGATGAATTAAGCCTATTATTTATCAAGATGACAAATACTTATGCAGAGCAATGCAATAACCTTTATCATATGCTGTGAGAAGATCAAAGAGGTGGTTGGGTAGTACATGACCATTGATGAAGATCTGGTGAAGTCTCAAGAAAAAAATTGATTCCTAACTGTGTCATTGCACAACTATCCAGGCAATAAGAGAGTATGTTTGTACAGCATTCTTCACACAATCCCTCCCGACTTAAACTTCAAATAAGCTGATATCAATTTCATTGACATAATGAGAACAAAATAAATCAAGTGAATAAAGTCCAGAGTGATCTTTGCCTCTTGGATAAGATGCATTTAGACAGTGTATCAACTGCTATGATGACTTATACTAGAGATTGAGATGTATGCTTTAAGTAGTGTTGTTAAAGCTAAATTTAACCTTGTGTTTCTGAAGAAAAAAAATCATTCTCCTCTTTTAAAAGCAAAGGAGAAACAAGATACCTCTGCATTTGTAGAAGAGATGACTGAAAGAAAAAAGTAATTTTCAATGGAACTCAAAAATAAGGACAATTTCTTTGGGACAGACATGCCATACAAATCAAGAAAAAGATGCATCTCAAAAATCTCCTGGATATCCAACAGGCTACAGAAAATAGTACTGATAATATCAAACTTGTGAAGCAAGTGAAAAGTATAGTATTAAATCAGAAAAAAAGTTTGACGTTATCCCCCATCAGTAGGACATTCCCTAGAACACACAGAAGTACAGCTATTACAACAGTTTTGGAGAGAGAATATAACATTGCCTGCCTATAGTACAGTAGTACTTCGTTGTAAGAAGCAGTGGGACTATGATATGTTATTTCTCCCTGAGAAAATTAAAAATAGCACTTCATACATAGCTAAAATGGGGGAAAGGAACATGGCAGAAATAGCTACTAATCCACTGCATTTTTATATAGATTGGATAGTATGAATCCTGCAACGTTAAGGCAATTACATCTTCCCCTCTGCAAAAAGTTATCTTGGGACTTGGGACTCTTCTCGGGAATTTCACTATTTCTAATCTGTGGCCCTCAGGAACCTTAGGAAAAGGAAGGAATGTTGTACTTATCATAGAATAATTCGGTTGGAAAATACCATTAAGATCATTAAGTCCAGTCACACCTCTCCACTGCTAAACCATGTCCCTAAGCACCTCCCCTACCTGTCTTTTAAATACGTCTAGGGATGGTAACTCCACCACTTTCCTGGGCAGCCCGTTCCAATGCCTGACAACCCTTTTGGTGAAAAAATTTTTTCTAATACCTAATCTAAACCTCCCCTGGCACAACTTGAGGCCATTTCCTCTTATCCTACCGTTTGGACCAACACCCGCCTCACTAAAACCTCCTTTCAGGGAGTTGTAGAAAGTGATAAGGTCTCCCCTCAGCCTCCTCTTCTCCAGGCTTAAACAACCCCAGTTCCCTCAGTAACTCCTCATAAGACTTGTGCTCCAGTCCCTTCACCAGCTTCATTGCCTTTCTCTGGACACGCTCCAGTGCCTCAGTGTCCTTCTTGTAGTGAGGAGCCCAAAAATGAACACAGTATTCAAGGTGCAGCCTCACCAATGCCGAGTACAGGGGAAGAATGACTTCCCTGATCCTGCTGGTCACACTATTCCTGATACAAGCCATCATGCTGTTAGCCTTCTTGGCCACCTGGGCACACTGCTGACTCAAATTCAGCTGGCTGTCAACGAATACCCCCACATCCCTCTCTGCCAAGCAGCTTTCCAGCCACTCATCCCCAAGCGTGTAGTGTTGCATGGGGTTGTTGTGACTCAAGTGCAGGATGCGGCAATTGGCCTTGTTGAACTTCATACAATTGGCTGCAGCCCATTGATCCAGCTTGTCCGGAGAGCTCTGTAGAGCCTTCCTACCCTCAAGCAGATCAACACTTCCACCCAGCTTAGCGTCATCTGCAAACTTGCTGAGGGTGCACTCAATTCCCTCGTCCAGGTCATTGGTAGAGATATTAAAAAGAACTGGCCCCAACACTGAGCCCTGGGGAACACAATTTGTGACCAACGTCCAACTGGATTGAACTCTGTTCACCACCACCCTTTGGGCCTGGCCACGCAGACAGTTTTTTACCCAGCAAAGAGTATGCCTGTCCAGGTCATGGGCAACCAGTTTCCCAAGCAGAATGCTGTGGGAGAGGGTATCAAAGGCCTTACTAAAGTCCAGGTATGCTACATGCACAGCCTTTCCCTCGTCCACTAAGTGGGTCACCTTGTCATAGAAGGAGATCAGGTTAGAGTCAAGCAGGATCTGCCTTTCATAAACCTGTGTTGACTGGGCCTGATCTTCTGGTTGTCCTGGACTGGCTGTGTGATGGCACTCAAGATGATCTGCTCCTTGACCTTGCCCGACACCGAGGTCAGACTGACAAGGCTATACTTCCCCGGATCCTCCCTCCGGCCCTTCCTGTAAATGGGCGGTCACATTTGCCAACCTCTAGTCAAGTGGAACTTCCCCAGTTACCCATGACTGACAATAGATGATGGGAAAGGGCTTGGTGAGCACATTTGCCAGCCCCCTCAGTACCCTTGGGTGGACCCCATCCAGTCCCATGGACTTGTGTATGTCTAATTAGCCAAGCAGGTCACTAACCATTTCCTCTTGGATCATGGGAGCTTTGCTCTGCTCCCCGTCCCTGTCTTCTGGCTCAGGGGGCTGGGTACCCAGAGAACAGCTGACCTTACTATTAAGATCTGAGACGAAGAAGGCATTAAGTACCTCAGCCTTGTCCTCATCCTTTGTCACTATGGTTCCCCCTGCAACCAGCAAAAGATGGAGATTTTCCTTGGCCCTCCTTTTGTTGTTAATATATTTATAGAAACATTTCTTATTACCTTTCACAGAATTGGCCAATTTAAGTTCCAGCTGGGCTTTAGCCCTTCTCAACAGGCAGACTATAAGAGATCTTTCTGGAGAACTTGCTTTCTTCTCCTGCAACAGCAGCTGGCCTTCATAATCTTTTTTTTTTATAAGAAGTTGTCACATTCATCCACACCATTCCCAATACCAAAAAAACTATCAGAAATTCCTATTTAAATTTTGAAGGGTTATAAAGGCAAATGTCTAACTGCATCAGGTTAGTGGGGCAGTTCTAGAAATAACTTTTTAATAGCAGCTGACAAAGTTTATCAGAGAAGTGAAAATGTGGAGTACAGAACTCCATTCCTCAACTAATTACATTTGAATGAGGACACTTGGCCTCTCTCTTTCACCTGCTGACTGAAAATTGACACGCCATTAGCAGCTCTGTTAAGACCACTGAGCCTGGAAACCTTTGTTAACTGCTGCCAGAAGACATCTGCAACAGTCTTGTCACCAAAAAGTCACAAGAGCCTGTCTTAAGAGGGCAAGAGGTCTTCAAACTGGCGCTTTGAAAGAGGAAATGCTCATTTATAGAGCTCAAGTTAAACAAATCTCATCGGGTGCATTAAGGAACAGTCCTCAAATCCTTCACGCACTGAAACAACTCTAGTTAGGTAGTCTGGGATTTTCAGGTGGCATCTTTAGTTTCTGCTTCATCAAATTCTGCTATGAATGACTGTTTTCATGTTTATTTTACCCCTCCTCTTTTAAATCCTTCTGAACTAGACTTCTTGGAAATGTCACAAGTATTCTGTGCAGAACATGAGTGTCCTGTGCCAGCATCTGCCCAAGGTAGTCCAAAGCAAGATCCTTTCTTCTATGCAAAATCCAGATATTTACCATATCTGAAGACCACAGAAAATTTTCATGCTGGTTCTTCAGGGTAACAGAAAGTATAAAAAACAAAATAAGAAAACCATGGTAAAACAAAGCAGTGATAGTGTAAGTCTAACCTGAAGCTGTGGAATCTCTGACCCTTGAGATACTTCAATTTGACTGGAAGGTTCTGAGCAACCAGATTTAAGTGGGCCTTACTTACACAGTTGGCTAGGTCCAGATGACCTTCAGACCAGATGAACTTCCAACCTAATTTGATTCTAAGTGCCACAAAGTAAGGGTAAGCTAGAGAGTTCAGCAGCAGCTTCACACTACTTAATATAAACGGCCTTCAGCAAAGTCTGAGAAAATACTATAGGAAAAAGCACTAAATTCAATGTCTGAGAATAAGTGCTCTAATGTTCTGCTTACAGACAAACCCACAGGAGAGGGAGGGAAGTTGGAGACCAGTAGGAGTTTTCTCATGCTAACAAAGAACAAACAAAATTCCAGGACAGGTTGTCCCATGGAATATCACCTACTGACATGCTCTGGGAACCCTCAGATCTCAGGGCAGGCATGAGTAGTCAACTTCAGCCTGCTGAAAATGGCAGCAAAAATTCCAAACTTTCCAAAAGGAAAGATGAAGATCCATAAATAAGTGCATAGACATAAGAGCGCTGGATTTCAGGGAGATAAACAGCAAAAGAGAAACCCTCCTTGCAGCAAAGCAGTCCCTCCATTGTGAGTTGCCATTTTCAATGCCGTATTAGACAACTGCTTGCCAGTTAAGTGTTTGTTACACTTCAAAAGGAGGAACAGATCCTTCTTTACCGCTAAGACAGGGCAATGTGAAAAGCAGTAAGATGTCAGCTACTTTATGTCTTCCACCACAGGAGATTACAAGATGGGTCCTATGCTTTCGGTAGAAGATAGAACTACTGCAGGACGGAATTCCTTGTGGATATTGGGTACCTTTGTCATAGGGCTGTTCCACACCAAAGGGAAAGCTGATAACTTCTTGAAGGCACTGTGCAACTGAGCAAAAGAACTCCAAAAGTAATGCATGGCTACAGATTATGAGATTTTCTCTTACCACAGTGTCAAACCCAGTTTACTATATATAGTTTCAGCTGTTTATAAAATATGCATGTGCACTTCTGAAATAAGGGTGTGTTAATGTTCACAGATGAGTGGGGCCCATGAGTATTTCTGACTCATTTTATAATTCCTGTGCCTCCAGGGCAGTTTCTGTTTGAATGGCAATGTATGGATACATTAAGTAATCGCTGAATACTGATGAGATTACAGTTATTTGTGCTAAAAGTTTGCTTCTGTGGATATGTTTTGGGTTTGGTTTTTTTTCCCCGCTGCTTATGAAGGTCTTAAACTCTTGACCACTGTTACACAGCATCACAGCCAAGTACATGACAGTATAGAAAAGAGAAAAGCAAACTTCATGTCATGCAGACACATACGCGAATTTGACTTTATCCAATCCCCTCACTCATGACATCCAATGCATGCAAAATTTCTGTGAAAAGGTTTTACAAGAAGCCATGCAAGGGTATAAAAAAAAAAAAAAACAAAACCCTGAACTGTATTTTAATTATTGATTTAATTATTCTAATACATAAACACCATCAGCTGGCTGTGTTTGCTTTGATTATTATTATTGTTCTACATCTTCCATCTAGACAATGTATATAATTGAACTTCACAAACGTATATAATTGAACTTAACAAACACTGTGAATGTGAGAGTTCTTAACTTCCAAACTACATGTAACCACGCATAAATATTTGCCTTAAAATCTGATGTTTAATAATCAAACAATGCAACCTTATCAACCAGAAATGCTAGTTAAATTTTTGTAAAATATCTCTTTTCAGGATTTTCTATGAAAATATATGTTCATACATATACATACACACATACATATGCATATATACACATGTATGCATACATTCATATGTATATGCAAGTAAAGATACAACCTTCAGGTTATATTTGCTTCATCACTGCTTCGTTGAAATTCAGGAAATGTTTTAAGGCACAACTGACCTTACATGATTAGTTCTGAAAGGTTTACTTCTTTGTCACACTGATTTGTGACAATCACCTTGGTGCTCTGAAGACATAAATCTCTGCAGAGATTATAGTATGCCTCTCTATATATCGGTATGCTATCAGAAACAGTGATGGTCATTTTATACTAGTGTGAAAAGATGGGGGATGCTTAGGAGACACTTATGTTCATTGTTCTCTGTTCAGATATTTATGACTATGTCTAGAGATAAAAAATATAAATTACATTTACATATTTATGAGCATTTTTATGTAGTATCTTCTCTTTGATTAAAATGCCATCAATACCCCTACATTACTATAATGCAAGTCAGAAATCTAACTACAATGTACTTGGTTTTATCTTTTTCCTAAATATTTCCTAAATTAAAACAATTAACAAAATACAGTATGAGTAGTGATGACTGATAAACAATGAAAACAGTCTGCACTCGGGGGCAATTATAAAATTGTAAAAACCTAATCTATTATACCATAAGATCTAAAAATCTCTTATTTCGTTTTGAGAAGCAGAAAAAACCTTGTGAGAAAATACGTGGGCTTCAGAACCATGCAATGCAAATTGAAGAGTGCAGGCAGAAACTCACCTCTAGCTTTGTTCTTTGTAGCAGCCACTGGAAGCAAGGAAAGATTGCACAAGAAGAAGAGAACAAAGATAGATTAGACAGAAGTTTGAGCAAGTAAGAATACAGAGAAACTTTATCGCTATCGATTCAAAGCTAACAAACACCATTTCTAGGATTATTTGACCTATTTATTTGAGACACTGCAGTTCTATGAGATAGTTCAGATCTACGATTCTGTCAGAAGACCTGTGTTGAGAATTTTGAAAGTATATCACAAAACACTCAAAAAGCACAGCAAGGAGTGCAGAAAAATCATGGACCATTAATCACGAGTCAGTGAGAGCATATGTACACACATTTGTGAATTCTAGGACTTACAGCACAATTTGCCTTGCTTTGCCTTGCCAAAAGTACATTCTGAAGTACCTATGTCTTACGTCATTCCCTTGCTCCCACTTCCTGAAATGTCATTCTCACACGAAGCTGATGCAAACAAACATCAGTTAAACTGCAGGTACTCCAATTATTTATAATCTATTACATTTTTTTTCTTCATCAAAGCCTGTATCTTCAGATACTACAGCCTTCCTTGAGTCTCCTGAAGCAACACAGTTTCTTGCTATTAGTTCTAAAGGCACAACGGGGTCACAAAAACAATGACAGGAGCTTAAAATGTTCCACTAACATCTGCCCTACTGCCAAAAATCAACAGAATCGTTATTTTCTGTTTTGTGACGCTCATGGATAATGTTGCTGATAGACAATATTAATTAGAACCCAAAGTGAAAACAGAATCACTCCGTTAGCTGTAGATTATGCAAAAGATACTACCCCACAACTCTTTAAACTCTCAAGTGCGCTCTGAAAGGGCATTCATTCAAGAGCATCTTCAGGGAAAAAAGGTACCTCAGAAAAAAAATGTAACTCCTCTTCTGCTGGCCCTTCTTATAAGGCAGAACTATGTTAACTATTCAAAGGCAGCTACACTTCTGACCAAAAGACAGAAAAAAAAAAAAGAAAAAAAGAAAAAAAAAAAAGACCAAATCCCCTTTCAGCTCTCTTTGCTTCTCTTGTTCACATCTAAAGGTTTTATGTTTGGTTTTTTTTTTGGTTTGCTGTTTTTCTTTTTTTTGTTTTTCTTTTTTTTTTCTTTTTTGTTTGGTCCGGTGTCTCAACAATCAGTCTTTACTCAGACAAGTAAGGAGAGTATAGCAGTGAAGGCCAAGTTGCCACATATGAAGAAATTGTTGAAAAAACTGAACTTCAAACTTACAAATGCATCAAAAAATGTCAGTTCGCTAGGTTTTTTTTTTTTTAAATTTCCTCACTGATCCCTCCTCTACTTCCTGATGCACCATTCTTCATTGCCATCATACTTGTGGCAGTGAAAACAAAATTAAAAAAGCAGTCCCATGATGTCTGAAATCAGCATTACGCCACAGAATAGCTCTGCTTTGGGGAGGTACAACAAATGCAGATACTTCTGCAGAGCTCTCTCCATAAGGCTGTTTAACAAGACATATTCACCTGTAAAACAGCCAGTAAATCTTACATGTGCTAAAAATCACTCGTGTAGTAAACAAAATTAATGGCACCATTCTAATTTTATAATAAGTGAACAGTTTCTCCTTCATGCAAATATAAGTTGATAATGAATCCATTGAGTTCATCAACCTGTTCATTTTCTTATGCTTCCCCTTCTTTTTCAGTCCTGAGAATTACAACTACATGAACACATTATCACTTCAAGCCAGAATAATCATTTAATTAAAAAGGGGAAACCCCCTTTAAAAGCAACAGGAGATTTTATGCTCACATTAATCATTCAGAATAAAAAAATATCTATACATTATATAAAAATACAAAAAATTTTTATCTATGTGTATGGGTACATATAAACATGCATATTAATTTATGTGTATGGTTACATACATACTTGTATATTAAAAGAATCCAGCTGTTCTATGATTAGACAGCTTTATTTTGGAGTATGAGCACTACACAGAGAATTATTACCTATCATGTATCAGTAAATAAAGAAAAGATATAAATGAGTTTGTACATTATAATTGGAAGTAGGACAGGTTACTAAGCTTGTTAGACCAATTATAACTCTCTGCAAATCCACTAATGGAGGACTAGATGACAGTAACCTTCTTAAAAATGTCATGTTCAATACTTGTAAGTTTTTCCATGACAGCACGGTCCAATTACAAGTCAATTCGTAAAGTTCAAACTGCACAACAGTCAAATTAGCTGAAAATGGTCTTTCAAAATATAATTCTACCTACTGAAGGGAACTAGCTGGAGTAGTTTCCCTCAACGACCCATCTTTTTCATACCTAGCATGAGAGAAAATTCCCTTTCATTCTTATCACTGAGGATGGTATTTCTTTTTCCAAAGGTGAAAATTTTTCTCTCTTCCCTCTTTACTCTCCTGGTCACTCTGTGTAAAAAGAAGACAATTTTCAACCTATATCCAATAGGTTTGAAAATTTTTATCCACCTCTTCTTATTAGTACTACATGAAAAGTCATAGGAGTATAGATAAAGTATAGTAAAGACAAGTATAGATAAATGCTTCAAATGAGCATCATCAAAAGTGGAATTTAGCAGAGGGAGGCTGATCTCTTGGTTAGAGCACTGGATATGGGATAACTCAGCTTTTTATGCCACTGAAGTCAGTGACAAAAGACCTGTGGGTTTCAACAAACAACATTACAGATGAAGGATTTCTGTAAAATCAGTTGATTTCTCTGCATTTCATACCATGCATTCTTTTTCCCTACCTTGACTTCCTTGTTTGTTGACTAAAGAGACAAGCTCTTCAAGGCAGTGAGTCTCCCGCTTCACAAAGTAGTGTACTTGTAGGACACTGATTTGAAACTTTAGTTACTCTGCCTTGTATGTCTTAGGAAATGATTTTGGATAGAGAGGCATACTACAGAAAATCGTGAACAGTGACCTTTGTTGGAATTTAAGGAAGTTTTTAAAGACCAGAGAAGAAGGAAAGACAAAGAGGGAAGAAAGACCACATTCTCAAAAGTCAGGCTGAAAGGCACAACAGAGCTACTAGATTTCTAGGTAAGGCTGAGAAAAAAACCCTCTCTCTTCTATTAATACTTAGTTCTATCAAGATTAAACAATATTTTATTTTCTGAAGGCTCTTCTGGTCACAGCATATGCAAAACGAAAGGGTTGGCTGCTCGGGAAAGGTCCAGGAGTGAGGGGATTATGCCAAGTCCTGAATCATGGCAGTTATTTTTCACTAAACTGAGCTTTTTAGGACATTTTTAAATCAGAAAAGAAAATCTGCTGTAGCTGTGCTGCTGAAACAATGTTTTTAAAGATCATTGCCTGAATGTAAAAAGCTGGATTCAAATTTCAAAAACCCTAATATACCCTTGCTCTCAAATATCAATAATATATTGTGCTTTTTTTTCTGTGATATATCTTTCTGACTTCTTGCTTTTTGTACGCCAACAATTGTTAAATTACATTCTTTGATAAATGGTGGCTACAAGTTGTTCAATATTTTCTCTACACTCAGCTGTCTCTATGCTGTTCAATTTTGTGGACATTTTTAGACAGATTTGATATAGCATTTATTTTATTTTTCTCTTATGTGTGATTTATTATTCGATTAGGGGTTTTGTCTTTTGTCTTTGGAAAAAAACCCCCGTCATTCCAATTACTTCAATAGCTCAATAAAAATAAAAAAGGGAAAAAGTATTTCCCTCAGAAGTCCAGCTTACCTAACCTTTTATTTCAGAAAATATGGAGAAAGAAAAAAGAAAAAGTAAAAGGTTTGAGGTCAGTGTCTTGTTCTCATTTCACCTATTACATGTACTAAGAATGCAGCTAGACAAACCACCAGTACAATATCTAAATGTTATAATGACTAAATAGCTCTTTTCAAGAAAAGAAACAACATCAAAGTCACATTCATAAACAGATTGCATTGATTTTCTCCTGAATGCAGTAACCTACAGTTTCAGAAAATCTAGAGGTCCTCTCATCTTCAATAAAAAATTAAGACATCAACAGGCTAAAGGATGGACATATTTATTCATCTGTATTTTTACTGCAGTCTTAAAACCTTTTGTGGTCATGGAATACTAAAAATCATCAGAGAAGCATACATAAAAACCAAAACAAACCAAACACTCTCCCCTCCTCCAACAACCCCAGCATATAATGCAGATTGCCAATTTTCAAAATAAAAGGAGTTATTTTTACACTACTAAAATTTAGAATTTTCTTTTTATGATGAACTGACAACTGCATTTTTCCTTCAGATAAACTGATGGATTATCATTGGTCATTTAGGTCACCTAAATGCCAGCTCTGATTCTCTGGCTGGAAAAGCTCCTCTGTGTGACAGAAGGCTTAGCAGGATCATTTTCTCCAGAGAATAATACAAATTATTAGGTTCCCACAGACTAAGAGACCCATTCAAAGGAAGTGTACCAGTATATGCTGTAATGCAGCATGCTTCACCTCCTCCTTTGCAACAACAACATTTTCTAAAAGCCACTGAAGAAAGAAGAAACCACCATCACCACCTGAAATTCTCAGTGGGATCTTCAGTCTCCTGCATTGCTGCCTAGTCTTGAAGAGTGGCCAGTGGATGACAGAGAAACATGGGACCTTAGGAGTTCCTTTAGGTTAGGATACATTTTTTAAAAAAAAATATATATGTCCTCATGGCTAAATTCGTTTGTTTCTGATTTGTTGACCTCTTATTTGATTGCTTTTATTGAAATGCCTTTGATTTCATGTGAATTTTTTAACATAAGTTGTCACACTCTTCTCAAGTTTTCTAAAATATCAGTCAGTGGCTTTAGCAGATGTAATCAGAATGCATATATTCCTAGATAAGTCTCCATCTCTTTATTTGTATAACCATTAAAGATGTGTGCAGTCATGCATATGTAATTATATGGAATTAAAACATGTGACCTTCTATTACTTATTCCATCTTTGCTTCATTCTATCCACAACATAAGTTCCTAAGAGGATATCAGGTAATTTCCCTCAGAAAGAGATACATTTCGCTTACTAAACTCATTGATCTTCAAAAAAAAACAAGAATCTTTTTGGTTCTGACAATCTAATACATTTTTTCCCTTAGGGTTTAAGAGAAAAAGTACAAA
Source organism: Gorsachius magnificus (assembly GCA_034008185.1). Lineage (NCBI taxonomy): Eukaryota > Metazoa > Chordata > Aves > Pelecaniformes > Ardeidae > Gorsachius > Gorsachius magnificus. The sequence goes on along the minus strand of CM067081.1, from coordinate 115,314,777 downwards.
TGAACTGGTATGCAAAAAAAGTATGTGATCTTGCAATGACAAAAAATGATTAATTTCTTTTATTGCAACTACAACATTAAATGTGTATAAAATATAATACGTATTGCATATATACTATATAGTAGGGATTATGCATCTATATAGCGATTTGTAATCACTTTTCCTCTTAGAACATAAAACGTGCTTGAAGATGCAATTGAAAAGGGGACAAAAATGCAAATTTGGAAGGGTCGTGAAGAGGCCAACTGCTACATCCTCTGGGTTTGAAGCAGCATGAATTATGTTTGGACCTCTAACAGATTGCCTAGCATATTGTTAAAACCTTTGGTGACAGGGACTCCAAAAGCTCTCCAGGTAATCTGTTTTAGTGCACAGTTGTCCTCTCAATGGCAAATTGTTTTCCTGATATATAACCTAACCACCATGTGTAGGAAACTAGCCCAATTACTTAACCCTTCTCATCCCTTCCATGAGTATAGATAACAGGACACACTTCTTTAGTGTAACTCTGCATATTTGAAGACTTGTTATTTCTCTTCTGTGCCTAAACAAGCACTTTATTCCGCTGTCTTAATATATGGTTTCCAACTTCCTCTTTATTGTCTTTCCTTTTTTCCCCTGAATTTCCAACAATTTATGTACACTGATCTAAAATCCAGCAAGGTACCCAGCTGAGGTGGCACTAGTGCAAAGTGGAAGAATTACTTACGATGCCTTCCAGCTAGCTCTTTGGCCGTGCACTCCAAAATAGCACTGAGCTCTGACAGAACAGCATCACATCGTATTCCAGCTCCCAATGACCCCTTAGTTCTCCTCTCCATATTGTTGTACACCTACCTATTGACTATTTTGGTTTCACTTTTTTTTTTTTATCCTTTCTGAATACAGGACTTCACCCTTGTCTTCAGAAGATTCTGTTGCTTTGAAGTTACTTCCCCCATTTGTTAAGGTCATCTTGAATACTAACATGCCTCTCCAATTCCATGAACAAATAGTAACAAGACTGTTAATCTATAAAGTACAAACCTATTTCAAAGCTACATACATTATTTTTGTATATCTGCTACTATATTGAAGAATATAATAATTCTTGACAGCACTAGCAGACGTTCAAGTCCAAGACTAGAAAGGTCATAAAGGACTTCAGTTGTTTCCAGTACGTCTATATTCAGTCCATAATTAGCAAAAACGCCATAAAAACATAAATAAGCAAGTTGTTGTTGAATAAAACTAATCCATCTTACTTAATGTCCCTCCTACACACACTATAAAACCTATAGGCAAGCCAGACATAAACTACATAAGCTAATGCACATACCCAAATGACAAAACATGACTATATACTACTGCATCTAGCAAACCTATGGACTGACCATACAGCCTGGGCAATAACAGTTGATTGTTCTGCTCCTGAACAACAAACATAAAATCAAAACAGCAGCTGCTGTATGTTTACTGTGCTCTGTGAGAAAAAGCAATGTTTAGAGAAGTTGCTTTTAATCAGACTTTCCTGTATAGGATGCAGAAACTGTAGAAACGCTGTTAAGTTATATTCTACTTGGTGAAACTTTGAAAGGCAACGTGATGAAGGAGCACAGGTTCCAATGTTTTGGTTTTCCCCCCACCCTCTTGCTCTAGAATTAAATGCCAGGTAACGACAGAGTATTTTCCAGTGTTCAGAATCTTTCCTTTCCATCCCAACAGAATACAGATTTGTAAAATAGTAATTACTGAACCCAGATAATGAGAAGCAATTCATATACTGGAATGGAAAAGCTGAAATGACTGTAAGCATCTTTCAAACTTCCTAATATGCTGCTAAACACATTAAATATTTTAAAACTGTGACTAGATTATCACATGCAATGACTTTTATTACGCGATACTAATCACAAAATACTGAAGAACATGCAGCTCCATTTTCTTTCTGAAAAGTAGACTATAAATATAGTAATTTTGTTCTCTATACTCATTATAACTGGCATGATGGAGATCAGCAGAAGCATCTTATAATCTAAACATCACTAGAGTTCAGGATTCCAGCTGTAGCTGATCCACATTAGCAGCTGGAAACACATAACACAGTATATTACTGTACAGTGAAACTAAGAGATGAGTATAATCATGCCCTAAGGGCTCCTTTTAAAGGCATCCAGATAACATGATTTGCTTGTCCCCAAGTGCCAACTTTATGCATGTTATAATACAGCTGGATGTGTAACTTCTACAAGCAATGCAAGTAAGAGATTTCATCATAAGCTGGGTTTCCATAAAACATCACACAAATTTCACTTGCAAATAAATAATATTGTTTATGAACAAGAGTAAATGCAATTTTTATATTTCATTTTATCAAGGTAACAGAATGTTTTAAGAAGTATGTATAAAAAGAACTTTGAAGTAGTAGAATGAAGAATTCCAAAAGGCTGTAAGTGTGCTTATGTCAGGCAGACACACAAGTACTCAGTTCTGCTCTCAGATCTCTTTTACAGTTATTTCAAAACTTAAACCAAATATTTGAAAAGTTTTGATATCCATTCAGCACCTCAGATAAACTATCAAAATTGTGCATCATACAAAACACATGTACCCACATAAACACGGAAGTTTGGTGAGCATATCAGGTCTCCAGAAAGAGCAGAGAGGAAAAGATCCTCTTTGGATACACTTAGCAGGCTACTTAGGCACAAACTGTCTGTCATCCCATAACTGGGACTGGGCAAAAGGAGCTGTAAGCAGTGAGCTTACGTTTCTTCTCACGGTTTAGTGGTGGGATGGCAGTGTTGGGTTAACGGTTGGACTTGGTGATCTTACAGGTCTTTTCCAACCTAAACGATTCTATGATCTGCAGATCAATGCATGCAAAACACCTCAAACTACGCCTTGTCCATTTTGCTCAATGCAAGAGCAACCTGTGACATTCATGTCCCATGTTAGGTGTGTTTTTTTCTTTTAAATGTATATGCTATCCTACATCATTACAAATAGATATTTTCTGAATCTATTTTGCTTATATACATTATTTTCCACTCACAGTCCACAGCTCTGATAACCCACAAAGCTTTAAGAGTTCTTGTATTTGAAATAAGCCCTTTTACAACCAGCACAAAATCGAAAACTCTAATAATCAAGAGCAAACAGCAAGGGTTCTCCTTATGCTACCTCTACACACAATTAACTCATCTACTGTTAAACCCTAAGAAAGTTTTGAAATGGCAACTGGCTTTTATCTCATGGCAACTTTCCCCCTTTTTCTTTTTTTTTTAATAACACAGCTCATGGTATGTCTGTATAAAAAGTGTTACATCACATCCATCATAGATCATCTGGATGAAATACTTTCTCAATAAAGTTAAAGTGTGTATTAAGGGCCACTGGGACAGTAATTGAAGCATGTGGAAACAAGCGCATAGCTTAAAGGATATAGAATTAAAACATTGAACAGAAAAATAAGATTTTCTTTTTTCTTTTTTTATTCCCCAAATATTATCAATTTAGGTTTTTGCAGACATTAGAAGACAAGCTTGGGTAACTGACAACACTGGTGAAAAAATACTGTAATAAATTAAGTGCAGAGACAAATCAATAGGATTTTCATAGGTTTAAAGGGAAATAAGTTCTAAATCTAAGCTGCTCTTCAGTTGGAGAATGAGAATTTCAGATGTGACTTATCAGTGATTATTTTATTCAGCCATTAAAAATTCTACACAGAATTTTCTTCATCACCATTTGCAATCGTTGCATTTGTCATGTCAAGAAATACACTGGATAGCTTTGCTCTTTGTCTTGACCTGATACATTATAACTATCCCTCTTGAGACCTTCTACAGAGTAGGTTTCAATACTGTAGAAGATGACTCCTTTAGAACTAGTGAGGATTACAGGATAATTTAAAGACATTAAAATACCTTCACAATTCAGGGCCTATATATAATACTCCTGAAAACAGATAATTGTATGTGATATTTATTTAGTGAAATTTATTTAACTAAAAATGGATCATATTGTTATGCGTACTAAAAAATATACATTTGTTTCCTGAGAGTAATGAAACATTTTTTCTCAGCAATTTTTCGTTTACCAAAGCAAACTAAAAACCTTTAAACTTATCTAAATAGTAATAGAAATATAAAAATATAATTTATCTCTTTATGATAAAAGCGGTGAAGATGTAATAGCAACTCAACCACAGTGTTTTGTTGAGACTCCTGAAGAACAAAACAAAACCAAAGTGGTACTAACCACAGTCAAATGACTGTTTCAAATACATACTTGGTCATTTATTCTCAGAAACAAGGTAGGAAGATACACTGCTCTACATGCTTCCATTATTACATCTGCACCCAGTTTGGATGACAGGGAACTTAAAGTGAATCTTTCAACTTGGTCATATTGCTATTAGCGAAGTAATATTCAAAAAGAACTCGTGCATTTTTTTAATGTGATTTACTGCCATTTTTTCTATGTTTTTCTGATGGTTCAAAAAACACAGGTAAACCTGTAAGAAAAAAAGAACTATGACTGCATACTATACCTAAAGTTCAAATATTTGACTTAATTTATCATTGCTATTCAATAATCATACCAAAAATGAGGGTTAACTACTATCTTTTTCTTTATGTCTGGCCTTGCAAAAAAGGACTTCACTTCAGTGTTGGAAATCTAAAAGGCTCATTACCCCTCCATTTTGTCAGCCAACATCCAACTTGATGCCTACTAGTGCCTTTAAGGTGAAAAGTTGCCTTAGCAAGACTTATTGAGCAAGACTTATTTTTGTAGTTTGGGTGAGATATGTAAATGAAAAAATATTTTCATAAAGATGCACTATCCAGAGGTAAATTTCATCCTTACTATAGATCTTTTTGACCTCACACCATCTTTCGTTGCATGTTTGAAATTTTAGCTGAGTACATGCACTAAATTCACCGTCGACTAGTCATATTAAAAACCATTTAATTTCCTGTATATAGCTCTAATCGCCTGCTATGGTTTTAAGTGTATATATGTGTTAAATATACAAACTAATGCCGTAAAAGCTGTCAACTATTCTACACCTTGCCCACAGTTATGAGAACTACAGCTGAAAATTCACAAATTCAAACAATTCACAATTCCAGGCTTAAGATTTTACACACACACACACACCCTTCTTCTATAAAGAAATATGAGCCAATAGTTCTCTACTAGAAAGAGACTGGAGGAATGAACATGCAGAAGTTACAAGCGTATGCCTGAATATTTTGAATTTGAAAACTCATAAAACAGCCATTAGATTTTTCAGGCAGAAAAGAAAATAATAGAAAATTCAGAATTTAAAACATTGTTAAAGGAGCTTAAAAAATAAAAAATAGTTTTGATGAAGGCATAATTGTTCCAAATATGATACTCTTAATATTGACCTCAGCCTCAATTTTCTTTGATCTGAGCATTAAAAACATTTATATTCCTCTTTAATTATATTGCCACTCTACTGAAATTGTCTGTAGGCAAGACTCATTTAAGAGTTGATCTGTGTTTACAGCAGCTCTCACTAGTCTTGGCTCTCCATATCACTCTCAGGTTATTACAAGCAATAATATGCCTAAAGTGTTGGTTTATAAAAAGCTGGAAGCACTGTCTGTGAGGGAAACGTGTAATCTGGAAGCTTTTTGCAGCAAGAAAGAAAAAGTGATTTTTAACACTGGGGACTAAGCTGATGGGCTGAAAAGCTCTACTTAGGTGGTCATACATTAAGATGAACTAGAAATGATAGGTGACAAAAGAAAAATTTCTTCAAAGTCAACAAGAAAAACTAAAAACCAGGGAGGTAAAAAAGATGAAACTAGAGAGAAGAGGGCAAAAAGCCAAGATTAAGTGAAAAGGAGAAGATTAAATTCAAAGATCCAGATCAGAAATCTCAGAGAACAAAATGTGTCTATCCATAGCTTTATTTAATATACAATATCTATTATATTCTTTAAAAAAATATATAAAGCAACATATGTGATATATATATATGAATAATATACTGTACAATATATAAAAACCTGTGTGTATACACATATATTACTGCCTGTAAAGTATAATGCATTTTGGTACATTTGAACAACAATGAGTGAAATCAAGTTAGAGTAATGTATACAGTCAATTGAAAAATGAAAGATGAGAACACTTTCATGGAATACTTTTGAGAAATGTTTGAATAATATTATTTTAGGAAATTATAAAACTAAATATAGTCAAAGTGACTGTTTACAGGACATGATGCAATTCTTGGGATAATCCTCTTATTTATGACAAAGTAAAATAATCTTACTACTATGATGAAAAAAGTGTTATAGTAAAGAAATTATTTGTGAACCCTGTACATTTCTGAACTGTACAACAACTGCATGTAGAGTCCTTATAGTATTTTGATTCACAATTTGAGTTTTATAACATCCTGGAAGAACATATGCAAGAGAAATAATTACCCAAGGTATTCCTCAGTTATGCAAACTGAAACCTGGGGGCAGGGGGGAGGAGAAAAAAAAAAAAGGGGGGGGGGGAGGGGAAGAGAGAGAATCCCAAACACTAAACTAGCCCACATGGCAGATGAACAAGTTACTATTGTGTATTTCTAACTCCTACCTTGACACCTCTGCCAACATGCATCTTCTAGAGAACATTATTACGCAGTTACAGTGAGCTAAACAAGCACACAAACCCCCTTTATAGCAGAATAGTTTTTTATATAGTGTTTAGCTTCAATCATTGCTGGAAATAGAGGAAACATTTTGAAATGTCACCCGTTTGTAGCAAAAACATTGTACAACAAAAGATTCTAAGCGAAAGAATGCAAAAAGGAGGGTGGTGTTGCTATTTTTGTTTTGCTGTTGGAGCACAGCCAAAAGAGATTTGTAGTTCAGTGAATGAGTGGCAGAACAAACTCCAGCTGTGAACATGCACTCTGCAAGATTCAGTCAGGTCCCTAGCAGCTAACTGGGTAGCTCACCAAATTATATTGACATGCTCTTGCCTTGCCCACCTCTTGGAGCACGCCAAAGCAGACGGTAACAACAGAAGCATCCCCATTCTTATCCTAAGAAACCAAAGACACCTTTCAGGGCCATTCCTGAGAAGTTCGCCCACGCACCTCTTTCATATTCAGTAAAACTCTTGCAGTTTAGAAGTTTGCACATGCAGTCAGTCACAGCATAAATAGAAACTGGCAACACAACTATGAGTACTCCTCCTTAAAAACCTCATAAGCCTTCTCTTCAAAGAGATTTATGAATAATGGGAACTAAATAATTCATGGCACTGCAGATGCCAGTCCAAATAGCCTCTCCCTTTTTAAGGTTGCAGTTTGTAGATGTGTGATCAAAAGCCTTCATCAGTCATGATAGTGGCATTTGTACTCAGTCCAAACAAACCGTATTTGCATCTGAATGTTTTTCATTGAAATGAGAGATATAATATGCAAGCCAAGTTCCAACTAAAAGGCGTTTTATGCTATTTAAATTCAGTCAAATTAAAGGCTGAATGCAACCTAAAAGGTCTACTCTCAGAACAGTAATTTGACACATCATAAATAAGACGCATTTTTTTGTTAGAGTACCTCAGCACTTGTCTGAAAATTTTACACAGAATCTTAACAGCGCTGCCTCTTGAGGAATAATAGAGAAAAGTCCTGCATATAAAGTAATGAAGTAAACAGAAACTTAACGTGCTGTTACCAGTTCAAAGATTTCATTTACTTGTACACAGTTATATGAAATGAAGTAGGCAAAAGTAGGTGCTCTGTGAAGGCAACATTAACCTGGAAGAAATTGCTACTACATTTCTGAGCAAATAGATGCGCATCTCGTACCTCAAATTCCCACCTTGTTTTATTAATCCCGTGTATTAGTAAGGTGAGGATCATTCTTTGCCACATCCGTTGCTCAGCTTTATTACTACATTTAAAAGTACCATAAGCAGTCCCTCAAAAAACAACAAAGGGAAGAAACCAGTCCATAAAGATCTCAATTATTAAATGTGGAAGAAGTCACAGGAATTTCACCTTGGCAGGAGAAAAAGCAGCAGTAGGATCAGATTCAAACTCTTGTTCTTGCCAAGGGGAAATAAATACAACTCTCAGAAATTGAGGTTAACACTAATTTTGAAATGACAATTAAAAGCCTAAAATGCCCTTTCCTTATGAACCTTAGTAGGGATAAGCAAGATAATTCTTTTTGTCATGGAGGTTTACTGTAAATCCCTTACTTTTTTTTTTTTTAGAAAGTCTTCCTATTGTATTTAGCAATGACATGAGCTATTAAAAGAAGGAAATTAGATATTATGTATGACCCTACATTGAACCATGTGACAGGTCAGTCTTCAAGTACCTCTGCATTGTTTTTCTTTTGGTTTGTTTTTAAATTAAAAAAAAAATAAAAAAAAAAAATCTGTTCACTTTGCAGAAAAAAGAACCCCATGAATTACTTATCCAAAATATATTATCCTGAGGTCTTGATTTTAAAGTCCTTAAATTTAATTTAGTAAATAGTACATGCACCATACTTGAGAGACACTACGACGATCCCAATGATGTTTATATTCCTTCATATACAATCTATTTAAATATATAGATAATGCATGATTTTAAGGTATTACTGATTTTGATATGAAAGGCGTTTACGTGAATAAAAGTTAATAAAAGGAAGAGGAATGTACTCTAGAAAGCAAGGCTACTCCACAGCATGAAGGTACAGACTTCTCAGGAAAACAATAGGGAATGGCTTGTGGCAGACTAGCACAACACAGTACCAACACCGTGAATGCTAATAAGTGAAGCCAAGGAATAACGCTGGAGCATCATATATTGGAAGATGACACTGATGAGGGCAGATGTAGAAAAATGATTATCAACTTCAGACCCCTAGAGCAGCGTGAATGAAATCACATCCTTGTATTCTGGGAAATAAAACAGGCAACTTGGATAGAAATAAAGACAGCCTTTAATTATCTAAAAGTAAATTGGGAGCAGTCCATGATAATTCAGAAGTGGCGTTATTATAGAACACAATGCAGAGTTAATTCAGAAATCAGTTTGTTCAAAAACATCAACAGCTGGGTTAATAAAAGACACAATCGAAATGAAGAAAAGCTTGAGACAGAAGATTATTGAGCAATTCCAATCATATTATTAGATTTACAACTAAACAATGGCAAAGAACCTGTATGTTAGAATTATTTAAATAAAGGAAAACAATAATTTGGGTTGATGAGCTGCAAGAGTGTCAAATAATGAACTTTTACAGCGTTGTCTATTTGTGTTTCAGAGATGTTTGGTTATGCTTTTATCATGGCAAAAGCTAAGTTTCCCATTCTTTCATTATTTTTAAAATAAAATAAACACCGTCTTGACATGAGACCAAAGTATCGTTTGAATGAAAAAAATGCTTTAATGTTAAAAAAGGTTTTAATTACTCAGTACTACATTCCAATATTTCTATTCATATTCACATATCTCCTTCTGCAAATTCTCTCATTGTTTTAATAATTCCCATAGCATATGATGTTTAAATTCCATTACATTTGGCAAAGCGTGGGAAGAGCACAATCAGGCTATCAGATGATTAAAGCCACTATCAGTGGCAAAGCAAAAAGGGTGGCTGACTGCAAGTTTAGTTAGGATGACTGGGTATTTTATTAATGGTGAACTTAGTGCAACACATGGTCAAATTTTACATATAAAAAGTAAATATGCAAAGCAAATACTGTAGTGCCATATCTCATTCTGCAGACAACAGAAATAACATTTTGAAGTTTTTTTGGTTTTTTTTTTTTGTTTGTTTGATTTGGTTTCTTAAGGGAGGAGAATAAGGCTGTGTTCTTTGGGCAAATCTCAGCAACCCTCTATCTTTCTAGTTAACCAGCTAACTATTAATACTTCCAGCTATAAATATGCTTTAAAAAATTTCCTGTACATATAGTTTAGATTTTGATTATCATGTAGAATTAGTAAGTGATATTCTGTAAAGTGGTGAATAATAATAAGGTGAACGGCAAACATTAGTGTTCTGAATACACGCATCAGGTCTTCCTAACAACAGATTGACAAAAACTATAAAAATCCCTATACTGGGTTTGATGATATTGTTCTGAAGTCAGAAAATACATCAAAACAGGTGTAGTACCTCGACACACTGCTTTGCTAACAGATGAAAATTATTTCTCAGAGAACATGAACTAAACAACATTAAGAGACTTCCTGTTTTCAGGCCTCTCTATGATACATCTCTCGCAATCCCACTTCTCTGCAATGGCCCTGTATTATGTCCAGATTAGATGAAGTAAATGAGATTCACCATTTTTGACCTCAGTAAAAGCTGTCCTTTAGTCATCCAATGGAGTAATCAGAAAAGGCGGTGCTTTCTCCAAATGCTTACAGAACAAGGTATCCCACTAGGTATTACCACTTCTACAGACATTGAGGTGTTCACAGCACTTGGCTGACAAGTGCAAAGCAAGGGCTTGGTTCTCCTCAATTTCACCATGAAGTCTGGTCTATGCTGTGCCAGCCACAGTGCTCTGTGGCAGTATACGAGTGAGCTTGAAAATCATAGAATCATAGAATCGTTTAAGTTGGAAAAGACCTTTAAGATCACCAAGTCCAAAATATCCACCTTTGGTTCTGCTGTCAGCAAGCTCATGCCAGAACAAGGTGATTGCAAAGCCTCCCTGGAGAACCACGTAAATACTGGGTTAAACTGTCAATCAGCAGATTAACAGCAAAATGTATTCTCGTATACACAGCAATTTTAGTACTGCTTTCCAGTAAGAATGAAAGTAGCTCTAGGATGAAAAGAACAGCATTGAAAAGATGGTGGTTTATGGTACAGTTTCTGAAACTCACACAAACATTAGTTGAAGACCACCATTTTATTTTATTCCACCTTCCTTCTCTATCGTACTTTCACCCACAACGGTGTGCCTGGAGACGTACACACGGAAAAAGACAGACTACCATGGTATTTTCTTTGGTAAACCATTATTTTGGCAAGTTACAACTCATAATAATACTTTAAAGAAGAAAAACTGAACGGCTTCTACAGTCGGCACTTTGTCTACCAAGCAATACTGAGCACCAGGCGCTTTATGCTGAACACTGTTTCAAACTATCACTTCAGATTAGATTCTCTTCAAAGAAAGAGAAAGTGCCAACAAAAAATTGCCACTCAAGGTAAAATGCTTGTATCAGATCTGTGTGAAGCTGTCAACCTGAAAGTAACTCAAGTATAAATATTTGGGTTCTGAAACAATTTATGGCAAACACAGAAGTGCTAAAACTGTATTTGACTCAATATTTTTGTATTCCACATTTCTAATATAGGAAGTGGGAATGAAGTATCATTTGCATAGAGGCAACATTGCATAACCTTCCACATTTTATCATATGACAAATAGTTCCGAAGATATTTTCACTACCAAGTATTCCTCTACCTAAGTTGAACTGCGTAGTATACAGATAAAGTATGTCTCTGACAGGCCAACAGAAAATTTGTTGGAGGCAATGAACAAATCCCTCTACAATGACACATATGAATATATAAATTTATTAATTGGAAGTTAACATTTTTATCCAACATATTTGTTCTTTCTATGATTCAGACATTTTGTTTCCTTTAACGACAAAAGTTTTCTGTTCCTTTTTGTTTTGTCTTCTAAGTAAAAAAGAGTCTTTCCATTGACTTTATAGGGGTTTCAATCAGAACTGTAATCTGACATTCAAAGAGAGAGGGAGAAGAAGGAAAAGGTTCTGGCCTTTGCAGCATGAACAGTATTTAGCTTGCAATTGAAAAAGTATTTTAAGCAAAATGTGTACATGCAAGAAACAATTCAGGCTGGCTGATGGAAAAAATAAGCCCACCTCTAACATGCACTGAGTATGACAGGGATATTTCTATTGACTTTAGTAGGCTATGAATCAAGCAATAATTATACCATTAGATTATGGAAAGAAAATAATAGTGATTTAGGAGAAATAAACGGGAAAAAAGGAAACAGCCCTATAATGATCTGCATAATCTGATATCAACCTTGGCTAGATGAAATTGCATTTTTCAGCATCCTGTAATGCAGTAATTATCAGTAGTCACATGTACATATTATTATATATTTATCGGCTAAGATGAATGGTTATTGTATAATGTAAATAATTGATAAAATAAATTAACAAAGAAACTTTGTCAGAGAGAGTATTCACAACAAATAAAACCAATTTCTTCAAAGACTTGCTACTCAGACAAAGAGATGACTCACACAATAAGATCCAGGAATCAATATGCAACCAATACTCTTGTAGCAAACAGCTAACTCATGAAGTTAATCCCATAAGAAAAAAAAAAATAATATAATGTCTCTTAAGAAGCAGAGAAAGCAGCCTTAAGATGGTCTGCCTCTTGACAGGTATTATGTGTGGCTGATCTGTTGTTCACCAGGAAGGTGATCACTGGCTGTCAGTGCCATGATTTTACTCCCCAAACTGCCACATGCCATTTCACACTTTCACCCTAAAATTCAGTGGTGTATTGAGAAGCAGCACATAGCTTTATCAGGGAATTATGTTTCTAAAAGCTGCATAGTTCATTCAAGTATAGAAAACTGTTTGTTACTGTAGATTTTGAAAGGAGTAAGCCATCTGCCACTGAGGAATACAGGGTCTTTTATCCATATATAATTATATGTAAGACAGACAGACGAAGGTCCTCATCAAGCTTAATGCCAGGCTGAGTGCGCAGTCTTCAAAAGTCCATGAAAAACTATATTAACAATAATCCCAGGTAATTTAAAAACATGACATACAGGGCACTTGAGAAGACATTAAGGACATAAAAGTATAATAGTAATGAAGTGAATTAAATACCAGAAGATAATCATCTTGACATGATACCTTTTTTTTTAACATTAAGCCTTTTTATACTGGAACTATAAAATTTTAGAAAGACATATATACTTATTTAGACCATAATCACATTTTGAATTAAGTGACCATAAATCTTATGTGAATGTTCCTGTCCTCTCTCCGTCCCTCAACACTCGTGCCTCCCTTCCTCACTTTTATGCCAGGATCAGAACATTCTCAATGACGTGGAGAGTCAGGTGAAAGAACTGATGCAGCTGAAACTAATTTCTTTTCATTGCTGTGTTTTGGACTTAGTTGTGTTTGGGACTCCGTTCTTTTTGTGGATCTACTTACAACCTACATTCCTTCACTGTATGTAACAATGACTGTTTGATACTTCACTCTCATAAAAAGCCATATCTCCCTCCTCTCACATCTTTAACCTGCAAATATTATATAACTTGCATTACAGTTAATAATAGGAACACTGAATAGCTATCAGATATAATCTACACCTTGTCTCATAAATAGAAATGAGTATTAATATGAGAAGAACAAATAAAAATAGCACACAACTTGAAACTTTCAACATCTGCAAACAGGAGATACTTAAGATAAAGTTAATTAACTCTGAATTTGCTACATTTGACTGGAGTTTAACTTCAAAGTTTTAGCTTTAGAAGAACGTACTTCAGACAGATCATAACTATACTATCAGTAATAGAGTTACTTTAGATAGATCATAAGATTACTAACAATTATAGGCTTATTACATATTTAATTTTATACTGAAATGGTCCAAAAGAAGGTAAGGGGCTAGGGGTTACAGGAAGAGGAAGCCCGCTTAATATATGCAATTAGCCAATTAATATATCAACTAGGAAAAAGTATAAAAAATAATGAAGGGCATAGTGAAAACTATCTAATTTCTTTTGAACTTTATTCCCAGAGTGTGAAAAATCTGCTTCTATGAAATGATACTAAACTTTCAACTGCAAAAAGGAGCCACTTTTCCAAGGCAGTGTTTAATTATTTTATGGAGTTACTGCTGTGAAAGTTCATTGAGACAAATATTAAAGCTGCTTTTTAAAAGGGTTGGATAATTTTCTGATGATAAACAACACTGGCAGCTTTGTAAGCAAAGACAATGATATAAGAGCAATTACATCTTATGCTTCAGGGTATAAGTAGAATCCCTTTGCCCCAAGTACAATATGAACTATCATTAATAAAATTTTCTTCATCCTATAAATATAAACTCCTAGGTGAATTATGTTACCTGGCCCACCTCTTAACCTATTTGCCACTGCCAAGGGCAGCATATGAGACTAGAGAAATCCATGGGTTGACTCAGCCTGACAGTGCCTGTGTTCCCATGTGAAGTGGTACAACGCCATCAGAAAAGTAACTGCAGAACTAAGTCTCCATCCAGCTACCTACTACCAAATACCCTTCATCCACTTTATCTCAAGAGGACTACACCATCATCACTAAGTCATTTGTGATACATACAAGTGAGGAAGACAAATTGGCCAACACAAGGAAATGCAGACTAAACGAATTCTACATTTTCCAACTATCTGCTGCTTATTTTTTGATAGTGTAACTGAGAAGACACCAGAGAAAGAACATTATGCAAAAAGGTGGAAAACATGGAAAACGTACATTGCATACTTACCAAATACTTATATTTAATTGCTAAAAAGAATTACGGGGTTTTTTTAAAATATATTTGGGCACAGGGAGTGTAACATATACGCATTACTTACTGCTGTAATATTTCTATGCCTTCCTCTGTGCCCAAACACTTCAATAAACTAAAACTTTAGAAAACATGAATAAAAGCCATCGATCCAGCAAAAACAGTAACAGGGAAGAAAACTGGAAGGAAACACACATATGTGGAAAGCCATGAAAAAAATTGCATGAGATCTGACTGTCCTTTCATTATCCAGATATTTAGTAGAAAACTTATGGTTCTGGACAATACATTTCAGAATACTTCACAGGAAGTCTATTATGAAGACAAGAAAAGCCCACAAAAGTTAAGTTTACTAGTGCATACTTAGTTATAAACAACTGAACATCAGAGTTTTATCAGAGAAATACGATGTCAAATAGACTTGTAGCCTGACCACTTACTGGCACCTATTTTCATATATATATATACACACACATATATATATACACACACACACCCCCCAAAATACAAAATAGTAAAAATCATTTTGGTAGAAGTGGTTGATCAGTGTTGTTTGAAACCACTAAGGCCTATAAATATACCTTCCCACAAATAGCAAATGCCACTAGCAAAGGAAATGGTGAGTAAACCAACATTAAGTCGATAAAGTAGGTAAAGTACAGGATCGCGTCATATTTCCTGACGAAAATTTTTCCTACTTTGCAGTACAGTAACTCAGAGGACAGACTGCAAAGAACGGCAACCAAAAGGCAGCTGACCTACACCTCAAATCTAGGTGGCTGCATTATTGATTCTTTCCGCACCGCCCCCAGTAAGGCACTCATCATTAAGGAATCAAAGCTGAAAATCCCTGAGTACTGAGATGTCACTGGAATTTGCCAGTGAGGCTGCTGAGAACAGGCACACTGTTTCTGCTGATTCTTTCTTTCCAATTACTGCAAAGAGCGGTCAGGAGAAACCGAGCCACGCTGCCCGCCGCCCTGGCTCATTTTCAGAGCAAGGGCACGCGCTTCCTCAACCTCTCACACTCCTCTGCTCTTGCAAACAAGTGACAGCAGCAACATTGACAACAAACAGGTTGAAGAAGCCCTGTAACAAGGATCTGAGTAAATGCATTTCAAGTTAGATTCAATATTCTCCCATGCCCCCAGGCTTTCAGGAGTTGCCATCTGCAGCCGCATCGGTATAATGTGCCTTTCTGAGTTACTTGGTCCGCAGTTTCTGTACTCTATGAATGGAAGTTATATCTATATTCAGAGTTCACATAGTAAAAATAAAATAAACAGCTTCTTCCTGTGACAATTTTCAACTCACCTACATAAACAAAAGCAGAAAACTAAACTGAGAGCTTTTCTGAAAGAATTCCCTCTATTTTTTACTTATGAATTAAAACAAAGAAAAAACCCACAAATAAAAAACCCCACCTCTCTCTTATTGTTAACAGCTTTGTGTTATTAATGATGGACTTAGTTAAAATAGATTAATAGTCATCCTATCCATTTGGGTTTAAGAGAGATCTTCAGAATTACCAACAGAGACATGGTGATAGAAGACAGATTCAACAGATACCGGGATTCAGAGCTTTGTTCACTCCATTTACCTGACTGCAATTCAGGAGCTCAGTCAAAGCATTTTCTGTTATACCAGCTGATTATTTCATTTCATTCCAGGAATTCTAAATGATTTCTAAATGTTTTGGTTGTTTGGGGTTTTGTTTGGTTGTTTTGTTTGTTGGTTTTTTTTAAAGCAGAAGGAAAGCATACACACACTTATTTTTAGTGTCTACATTTAGTATACCTCTAACAACAGCTTCACAACTGAACATGTTTTGACCAGGGGTTTAGACCAGATGCCCTCTGGAGGTCTATCCCAACCTAAACTGCTTTATGGGTCTGATTAGGTTCCTGTTATAATATAAGACAATTTGCAGTTAGAGGTAAAATCTTTTATTAAATCCATTGGTAGGCATGAAAAAAAGTAACATGAATTTACCATAAAACAAAGACTGGGAAGTAAAAGTGGATTAGTAAAGTGAGGGTAGCTCAGATTTTCAACTCTTGGTGTTCCAAAGGCTGAGAGGGCTGTAAAAAAATTACCAGTGTGTATTCAGCACAGTGTGGTAGAATATGCAGGCTGCTCTGTGGCTCAGCAGAAAACACTGGCATCCATCCTTCTTCACCTCAGCTTTATAACCCTTGTTAAAATGTGAGCATTATTTCTCTCTTGAACCAAGTGTGAAGGCAGACATGCCAGCTTCAAGCCTGGCAGCATAGCACACAGGGCTAAGAAGTTGCTTGCTGGTTAAGAGCATTAGGGCCATCACTGCTGACAGCTATAGCCTAGTTTCATTTAATAAACTGTACATATATGCTATCATGGAGTGGGAAGCTAGTCACCCCAGGCAATCATCACCTCAGAAATGCCATTATCACGGTCTGCTCTTGCAGCAGCTGAAGAACTTTCTCCATAAGGGTACTCAAACACTGGAACAGGGTACCAGAGAAACTGAGGAATCTGAGTTTCTTGGAGATGCTTGAAACTTGTTCAAATTAAGGCCCATAGTAACCCCATCTAACTTCAGAACTGTGATTGCTTTGCTCAGAGGGTTGATCACATGACCTCCATAGGACCCTTCCAGCCTAAATTACTCCATCATAAGTTCAAGAATCACTGATGTTGCATGCAATAATCTCATCTCCAAGTCTGCACTCCTAAACTGCAGCTTTATCTTGGGTATTTTATATGAAATGATATGTTGGGTAAATCGAAAGACTAAAAGAACTTTTAATCATAGCAGAAAAAGAATGCTTTATCTTACCATACAATTACAGTTCTAATATTTACTAATTGCCCTGATTCTGGAATCATCTAGAGGAAAAAAGTTAAAGCCATCCCTGAATTACAATAGGAATTAGAGATATTACTCTTGATGGAATTAAGATTTGAATTGGCATAGAGCCTCAAGTGGGGCTGGGCACAAAAGGAATCAATTTTTTTTTTCCTCTGGTTGTAAATTAAGAATTTTTATAAGAAGAAACCTTTAATCTTGCTTTACAAAGAGGTGATTAGACAGATGATATACAGTAGGAGACACTTTGAGTAGATTAGAAAGAGATAAGAATGGTATTAGTTCCATAAAGTTGTAAATACATTCTCTGTAGTAATAATTTTAAAGTTACTTATTTATTTTACATGATATTGTAAACTAGTTTGTGTTAAGGGTGATTTACAGGTACCAAGCAAACACTAAGGCATCCCAAGCCCATGAGTTTGGCAATCTTAAAACCCAAGAAAGTAGAACAGTCTTGCAGTGCCCTCACCACCAACCTTTTCCTCGGAGTACCAAAGTATAAAAGAGTGTTAACAAGCCAGTTTGGATTTTGGTAATGGAAGAGTCTGCTAGAAAGATGGTCAAACTTAGCCAGGAGAGCTCTGCAGCATACAGAGACCTGAAACAATAACAATCCACGGTGAAGTGAATAACAAAGAAAACACTAAAAAAGTTTACCTGCTTCCCCTGCTTTAGTGGTTAAAACTCGATCATACTTTCACCACAGAAAGTACTCTCCACTGCTTCAAATGCTGGCTTAACCCAGCCACACTATCTCAGACACACACAGAGACCAGACTTCTCATTCCAGACCAAGACTAGCAGCAAAAGTCCAGAACACAATATTGCTTAACAGTGCCTTTTATTAGCAGTTTTTCAGGATGTTATTATGCTCATCATCAAGTGCTTCTGTAATATATATAATAGAGACTACTCAATTATTTTTTTTAGTTTTGCTGTCAATAAATTTGCTAAAATTCATCAATGTATTTGATTTTCATAGCCACGTACAAAGTGTATATTATCCAAAATGTCACATATTCTCTCCCTTTTGCTCCGCTTCTGTCTAAAAATACACCCTTCTGCCATAATGCCAATTCATGTTCTCTCTCTCTAATAAATAACATTCGAGCTCCTGACCTTCAGGGCTGCAAACTGTATATTGCATCATGTCACATGTTAGATTACAGGTGCTAAGACTGTGTTTGTCTTTCCATGTAATTGTAACTAAAAAAAAAGTTACAGTTTTAAAGGAATTTATAAAAGCAAGTACAAGAAGATCAATATTTTACATTTGAGGTTATTAAATTTCTACTAAAGATCCTATTCATCAAAAACATCTACACATGTATTCTTCCCATTTTTAATCTCTTAAGACACGCACAGCATTATACAAGTAAGTCAGAAAATCAAAGAAAAATATCCCTGCAAATGGTTATGGGTGGCAGTTTAACACTGGTATTGATTAAGCACCTCGAATATATTGGAACTTGACAGAAAAGTCTCCTGACCTTAGAAATCAATGCAAGATGAAACTGCTTAGACTTTTCTTCGCAGATTGGGGAACTGCACTGCTGGGTGTAAAGACAGGCTCCCAGCTCTACTGTGGGGAGGGAGCGCTGCCGTGGGCATGACAAAGCAGCTGGCCGACCGGCACTGGGTGCAACCTGATGCATCTTCACGCTTCTGCTTCGCCCTTCTCCTGCTTCTTACACATCCCCACGCAGCACAACTCTGGCTGCTGTAGAGATAGGTCCTCAGTTTCGGCCCTTTAGGTCAGCAGTATGGAAAGATGGGGAAAGGGAGTGTCATGCAATTACACTACTCAAAAGCAGTCACCTCATTGAGATGTCTGAATTAAAAAAAAAAAAAAAAAAAAGAGGGAGCCCAAAGCATTTAAGTTAGGCTTCCTCTCTGACTTGCCCTTTAGAGGAACCTGTCTCTCCCTCTATTCATTTATTACAAATCTTTTAAAACTGGTGCTTAATGGGTAGGTTACATGGATATGTCCCTGCACATACTTTTCATGTTGAATTAAAGATATTTTTTGAAAGACTCTGAAGACTCTACCATTTGATAATGATTTATAGGAAAGAAGAAAGAGAGAACTTACAAAAAAGTCTGTTGCTTAGTATCTGACTGTACATAACAAGCATGCATGCAGCTTAAGTGGTTAAGTTCAACTAGGCTGCAACTTCTTAATTATCTTCAGAGAAGAAACAAATGGCTGGACTGTACATTGGAATTTGGATGATCACTTCCGTGAGCAGAACAGTGGATGGTAAGAATCTCACTATAGTTACAGACATTACTGCATCAAACATTATATAAACACTGCAACATAAACTCCTTGTCCTGAGAACTGTTAAGCTTCTGGAAAAGAGAACCAAGTCAGCAAGAAAGTTGCATGGGCCCATGTTTGTATGGCTTTACAGGAAAGGAGCAGAATCCATGTCTGGGATAACGAGAAAGGTATTTCTGAGAAAAGGAGGAGGGGATAACAGCAGAGGAATACTACAAAGCAAAGCAGGAGAAGAACAAAGGCAGATGGAAGAAGAATGAAAAGAAGGATAATATAAGCAGGATGAGGCTATGCTGGTAGAAGAATTACAATAAATTAAAAAACCAACCAACCAAACCCTCAATAGTATTCAGATTCAATAGTGACAAAACAAATGACAGGAAAAAAAACCCTCCATGAAATCCTTGATTCAGGTTAGAGTGAACAATGTCTGGAAGTTCCCTTCATGCTCAAACAGCCATCTCCCTACATATGATTATGAAAAGTGTGAGTCTGACTCAAGAGAGGCTTAAAGTCTTTTCATTATTCTTCTTGGGAGGACAAGGGTGAGGAGGATGGAAAGGTGAGGAGGGTGGAAAACAGGGGTCAGAATAATAGGAAATAAATCTCCACCCAGTTTTTATTAGCTTCCTGACAATGTCTTCAACTCCTATCAGAGGAAGTGAGGGCAATATCAAAGTATGAAAATACCAAACATCTGTTCGACCCCATGCAATGCTACAGGCCTGGGGAAGAGTGGCTGGAAAGCTGCATGGCAGAAAATGATCTGGGAGTGCTGGCTGACAGGCAGCTGAATATGAGCCAGCAGTGAGCCCAGGTGGCCAGGAAGGCCAAAGGCATCTTGACTTGTGTTAGGAACAGTGTGGCCATCAGGGGCAAGGAAGTGATCGTGCCCCTGTACTCAGTACTGGTGAGGCTGCACCTCAAATACTGTGTTCAGTTTTGCGCCCCTCACTACAAGGAGGACATTGAGGCACTGGAGTGTGTCCAGAGGAGAGCCACAAGGCTGGTGAGGGGTCTGGAGCACAAGTCTTATGAGGAGCAGCTGAGGGAACTGGGATTGTTTAACCTGGAGAAGAGGAGGCTGAGGGGAGACCTTAACGCCCTCTACAACTGTCTGAAATGAGGCTGTAGCGGGGTAGGGGTTGGTCTCTTCTCCCAAGTAACTGGTGATAGGACAAGAGGAAATGGCCTCAGGTTGCACAGGGGAGGTTTAGATTGGACATTAGAAAAAGGGTTATCAAGCATTGGAATGGGCTGCCCAGCAAGTGGTGGAGTCCCCATCCCAGGAGGTATTTAAAAGATGGGTAGACGCAGAGCTTAGGGACATAGTTTAGTGGTGGACTTGGCAGTGCCAGGTTAATGGTTGGACTCAATGATCTTAAAGGTCTTTTCCAAGCTAAATGATTCTATGATTCTAATATGACCTTTTCTGTGTATTATTGCAGTGGTTTGGACATATTGCACAAATTAATTTGCAGAACATGGCTCATGATATTCTCAACACTTCTGAGAAATTCTGTAAAAATAATGAATATAAGTGTAAGCTTATCAATTTTCACCTGACCAGCAGGTTACAGTCTAAAAACAACCATAGCTAGCAAGCATTTGGTTAGTTAGGCTGCTACTACAAAATCATCAAAAGCAAGAGACACTAGTTTAGCTCAGATACTAATCTGCCATTGCTTTATTGAAATTTTTAGGCAGCTTTTCATGTGCTGTTTTTTCTTCTCCCTTACCCCCACCCCCAAAAAGAGGAATGGTTGAGTAGAAACTGGGGAAAACTCAGGAAACGTGTATAGTCTTCCTCTGTAGATGTTCTGTCCTATATATAACATTGTTTCCTGTAGGAGTGATTTAACCAGCTATTATTTTAAAAGTAGTATTATACTAGATAGGAAATAATATAATAAAACTATGCAATAAACACCATAAGTAAGCACCACACTACAAGGCGAGACCAGCAAGAACAATGTCTCGATTTGCTGGGGAACAGGTAAATAACTGACCACTGTCACCAATTTGGGAGCAGAGAGAGGCCAGTACAGTCTCCCACTAGAAACACAACTGCATCTACACACCCAAGGTGTGCTCATCAGCAGGAAAAAACACCTGAGGAAGAATACTCTCTTTTTCTGCTCATATAAAAATATTCTGTTTAAGAAAAGTAGAAGTGGTTTGTTTCAATCAGTTGCATTTTATTTAAAGTGCACCTCACTTTTATACCTCCACATGATGAAAATTTAGAAAGAGGTACAAGAGCCTGTGTTACAAATAAAACTTTGCAGTTGCTCAAAATTATAGAGTTTTGGGCAAAGGGAGAATCAGGTGCAAGTTGGTTTCTTCTAACGTGATTTTTATTTCTTAATTTAGAGAAAAAAGCTGTTTTCAGAAAGGTTTAAAAGCAAGGGGAGGAGGGAAGGGTATTGTTCCAGTTCAAATAAAACAAATGGGATTTTTCTGAGATAAACTTTCACCGTTGTTTTGCTGTACTAAAAATGTTTACATCACTTGGAAGCTTTAAGGAATATCCACACAATGACCAGAAACCATGTGAACAGACCATTATGGAGTATTACGGAGCCAAAATTAACAGTGTTGACAGAAACAACTTCCACTCAGTGGCGCTCATCCAGCCTCCTGTTCAGGTTAGGAAGCAGAGGGAGCAAGTAGCACCTCCTTGCAAAGGTCTACATGGATGCACCCTTGGACTAGATAGAAGTTGCTAGTCCTGGAATTAAAAGCTGTTAAATATAAGCATGCCTCAATTTTGTTGGCCGTACTTTCCTTTACTGCACTGCTACCACAGAGGTTAAAAATCAATATGTTCATGAATAAACCTTAAGACATTTTCCAAATATCATATAATATAATAGAAAAAAAAGAAATTACACTTGTTCCAGAAATACACATCACTTTATATGGATTTTAAATTTAAACATTTTTCTATCAAAAAAAGTAAACCAACAAAGCCCAGAATTATCAAACAGCTCTCCTTTTCCTTCAGCTGCTTTGTAAGGGTTTGTCAGTTTGTTACTGCATACTCACTCCTCTTTAGACTCCTACTTGTATTATTTAATCTTTCTGCTGGCCTGTAGATAGCAAATCTGTTGTCAGCCTGTCTGTATATGTCCATCAGATATGCACAGGGAATAAAATGGTAGGAACAGGAGACAAAGGGCTATTCCTTTATTCCTGCCTGAGAAAAACCAGATTCACTAGAAGCTAAAGCCAGCTATAGCTCTTACAGTGGCAGCAGGTTGAAGAATGCTTTCTATTTACAAATATTATGTGTAGCACAGAGGGACAGACATTGCATGACAGATCTGTCTAACTGTATGGTCTTTAAAATAAGCTGTTGCACTTTGAAAAAAAAAATTTGCAGATACTGATATTTTAATAATCCACAAGGAGGAAAATAAAATATATGTTTTGGGGGAAAAAAAGTCTGAAAACATCACACACACTGCTTGAATATTTTGCATTTGTTTAAAGAGCATCCTCTTCAATGACTGCTTTGCAATGCGTACAAGATAGAGACATCTGAAATCTCCTCTTTATAAAGGAGAGCAGATTACCACACTTAGTGAAATCCATTGAACCTCCAGTGACTAAAACTCCAATGTATTAATTAAATATCACTAGAACTTTACAGGTGGAAGCATCTCTCACTTCATCTGCAGCACTTAGCTGGCAAGATTAAATCAAAAGCTCAAATAAATATGCTTGTAGTCACATTCAGCTTTGCGCTCTTCTGTTAGTTTATTTCCCAGATTAATCGGCATTTGTAATGCACTTCTGACACTCGCATGAACACAAGACATTGTAATAACTGACCATGATTAATATTTCTTCATGTGTACTTGCTATTAATGCAATTATTTATTAACAATATACTTTTATGAAAAACACTATTTCATGTATGAACAGCTCTAAATGATTCCCATATGCAGTGGTAATTATTTATTATATTATGAAGAATTATTTAATATCTGCACTTAACTAATTTTTGTAAGATAATACTCAATGCAAGGTGCAGAGGAAGACATACTGAATTTGTTAACTAAACAATCAACTAATTGGTTAACTACAATAACAAAGATATTAACAAAAAATATTAATCACTGGTTTTAATGAGTAAAATAGTACATATTCACAAAGTCTCATTGACAACTACCCACAAAACATTTGACAGTTATAAGTAAGTGGCATAAATTAAGGGCTACTCACAAAGGCACTAACAGGTTATCTACCCAGAAAAAAAAAAACAAACAAAAAAAACCCAAAAAAAACCCCAAAAAACCACACGTCATAGGACTAGTAATTTTCAAACTCTGAAGGTTTGGAATCTCAAGTAATTCTTACTTCCTTAAAACTGCATGATCTAGAATACATCTTCGCCACTCTTAAGGGATCAAACAGGGATATATTTCTATTTCAATAAATAGAGGAAAAAATGTTATCCTCAGAATAACTATAGTCAGCAATATTTATGAAGCCATCTTTTGGGCTGGAGAGAATACCAAGGGCTTTTCATAAAAGGAAAAAAAAAAATAATTGAGTAGCTATCACCACATTAAGTACCAAATTCCATCACTTCATTATATATCGTTCTCTGAAAGAGCACAGAGTTCCAATTCCAGTAGAAAAATGTAGAAACATATTATAAAAGAGGCACATTATAGAGAAGTGATGTGAGGAAATAAATAAAAAAAAAACAACACTGGAGTGCAAGAACCTTCAAACAGCCTTAAGAAAGTAGTAGGAACACCAGCAAGGCACAATGTCAGCCAGAGAAGTTGTAGCCCACAGCCAGACAGAGACTGAGAGAAGCAGCTTTTAAAGAATACAGCACAGAAGCATTTCAGAGGGGCAGCAAATGTGTGCCCCTCTCCTGCCCGATGGACAGAGGAGCTTGCACAGCTTTAGCTGGGAGCTTAAGAAACAGTACCTTAAACAGGGCTGACACCACCTCAGCCCGTGCACTGAGCCAAGGGAGAAGAGGAGGAGCAAGAGCTGCCGTGCAAAATCTGACTGACACCGTACCAAAACAATTTCTAGTCTGTGCTGAGAAAGCACTGGCAGAAGGAGCTAAACACCACTGGAGCAGAGCCCGGAAAGGAGAAGATGCTGAAAGCAGCCTATGCCCAAGGTATCAGACTTAACAGCTGACATAGGAGAAACAGTCAGCAGCAATTCCCTGAAGCGGGAAAGCCTTTTGCTGCTGTCGTCTGCAAGGCACGGGACCCAGTTGTCCCACTGTGCCACAAAAGCAAACAAAAGATTGGCTGAGAATAAGGAATCACAGACAACTTGAGACTGGTAAGAAACCCCCGAAGTTAAAATACTTTAGATACCATCTAGAGCTCTCTTCATTTACATGTTTGGACAGTAGGTAGTAGGGCATGAGATACGAAGGACTCAGGGCTAAGCCCTTAACAGAGGAAGTCCTTGAGAAGAGAGAGAAAATATTAAAGGCTTATCCTTTACAGAAAACACCGAATTGAGGAAGGAAAATTTTCTTTGCTGAAACCATCATAACCCATCATGTCATACAGATGATCTGACAATCCACATTTATATGAAAAGATGTAAACAGTTCTGCCCTCTTTTTATAAACATTTCAAAGACAAGTTTGGAGTTGGGGTTTTTTTGCCTCTGTTGCTATAGTATGGTAGTCTCAGCTCCAGTCATAATAAACGCCAGAGCTGTCTGTTGTGCAGAATGGCCAGAGAGTTGGATTGAAAAGACACATTAGACTTTATGGCTGTCACATTAAGTCTTGCCAGATGTGCTCAGTGGAGAATATCACAGACAACAAAACGGGGCATGAGCGACTATGTACCAAGTTCACATCAATCACTCTCTGCCTAAATCTTCAGTCTAGCTCAGGTCTGCTGAAATCTGTGCTGAGCTACATTGGGCGTTTCCACCACTAGGGAGTTTGTGGGTGTCCAACAAGGATTCCACCATGCAGTAAGGGGGAAACCTCTGTTTTCCAGATTTAAGCAGCTGTCTGGGTTCTTACATGACATCGTGGCCTTATTTCAATATCTCCTAAGAAAGAATAAAATAATTTTTTTTTTAAAAAAAATTGCTCCATTCCTTTAGTCCTTTGTTCCAGACTGATTTTCAGTGTATTAAATATGAAAAATAGTTTCACTGCATCACTGAAAATAGGACACTGAGAATTTAGACAGGAAATTTTATGGGTCTTATGAAAGGCAGGATATTAATCAATATAATGATGACATTTATTCAAATAAATGACCATAATACAGGGCAAATGCATTAGCCACCCTAATGAATAAGATGAAGGACACCACCAAATAACCAAAGCTATGCTTTGTTCTTAAATATGATTGCTATTCCTGTTCTCAAAGGAAAAGACAAATGCACAGGTTTTCCAGATCCTGACACTATGAACAGCTTTTAAACCCAGTGTCTGAAGAATGGGTGTGGTGGGTTGACCCCAACCAGTACCTAAGCCCCCATCCTGTTGCTCGATCATTTTTTCCCAGAGGGATGGGGGAGACAAAAAGAAGGGCAAAAGCAAGAAAAAAAATCTGAGCTGAGATAAAGAAAGTTTAGTAAGTAGGAAGAAAAAAAAACAATCACCCAAAACTCCAAGTGAATCAGAGACAAGTGAAAAAAAAAAACCAAACAACAAAAACAAAAAACCAAACTAGGTGGTGCATGGGACAACCACTGACCACCTCCACCAGAAGACTGATGCCCAGGCACTCTCCAAGAAATGACTACCTGGGAAAAACTGTTCCTCTTCCCCCCCAGTTTTATTGTTGAACATGACACTATATGGTATGGAATATCTCTTTGATCAATTCAGGTCACCTTTTCATGGTGGGGCAAAGTGAAGAAACAGAGGAGGCCTTGATTCTGTGCAAGCACTGCTCACCAGTAGCCAACAAACTGGTCTGTTATCAACAATGGTTTGGTCACAAATCTAAGACTCAGCACCACAGAGGCTGCTATGAGGGAAATTAACTCCACCTCAACCAGACCTGGTACAAGGGGTTAAAGAACCTATCTATATTCAAACTATAAATCATTTGCAGGAAAAAATTGAAATCAACTATGAATACCTAAAACTGATAAAACATCAGAGCCTTAACAGCTAGGCACCAATGAAACTTCTCCAATAATAAAACGACAGCAAGTAAATTAACAACTTGGAAAGAAACTTCATTGGGTAAAGTTTACCAAGGGAACAGGCTATGGTAAGAGGACCTCTCTTTTGTAGAATAGATAAGTAATCTCTTATAGCTCCACCCCAAAAATTCTGAAAGGGAAAACCACAGTGTGTGTTTTCTAGAATGTTTACTACAGCAAAGTTAGGGGAAAACCCATACTTATTCATTACTGGAAATGAGGTGAAAGATAATGGTACACAAATTGAAAGTAACAAATCAAATTACTTGTTGACTTGCTCTTACTCACACAACACAAAGAGAAGGAAGATGAGAATATAATAGATATTTAAGGTAGCAGTAGTTTACTACTTCACAAGTTAGTCACTACCGTATAAATCCCATACTAGTAAGAAATATGAGATGGTGATGGTATAACTGAATAATATTACTCTTCACATTTGAAGCTCAAATATGATTTCCATGAAATCGTACACTGAAGATACAAGAGTCCAAGATCACTTTGTTATCTTTCAACACCAGTGCATTGTGCGAAGTGAAAAGCCATCTGATCAATGAAAGGAGAGATCATAACAGTCTGCTCCATAAAGATTGTTGGGCTCAGAATATGAATTCTACTGTTTGCTTTGCCACTCAGTGACATGAAGAAACCAGAAAGAAAACCTTTTTCCAATGGTAGTATCTACACACTACTTGCAGCACACCTTAATACAGAAAATTCTTTTTCCCTTATAGGCAATGCCTCCTTCCAGGTGTATGAAATCAGTTCTAGTCTTAATAAATTCTAATCTTAATCTCACACTTAGGCTACCTATGTCTTATTTCAAGATGTCACATAATTTTGCTTCTGATTGCACCTCCTTACTCAACTCTTCCCAGTAGCTTCTGCCTAAGAGATTGCACTATTCTCTTCTACCTTTTCTTTGATGCTTTCTCTTTGTGCCTACACCAGTACTCCTGTCCCTTGGCACCACCTAGCTACGCTGCCCTTTAAATTTTTCATTAAACCAAACCTTTACGAGACCTATCAAAGAATTACATAATGTCTCCTTCAGCAACCGATACCTTTCATCTTCCTGGTCACCAAAAAATTTTATTGCTACTGATTCTTCCTGTAGTACCAGGTCAGACAAAAAAGGAGAGATCTTTCCACTTGTCCTTCTGATTCACCACCAGGAGCAACAAGCCAGCAGTTGCAACAGCCTGCATAGAATTTCACTGTGTATAAAATACATTACAGGTTAATAGTTAATCAAAAGGTGCTATTCAATGGCTTCTGCCAAGGGATCCTTATATATTGTATATAATTATTATTTTTTTCCTGAAGGAGACCCTAGATTCAAAGCAGATTTTAATAATACCATAAAATCTTTGACAACTATTTACACAGGATAACCACAGGATTTAACAAAGACTGTAATATTATAGTATGATATGAATTATCTGAATTTTTCCTCAGTAAACTGACTACTGATGTAAGAGCTCAAGTCACTTGATGGTTCATTCTGTAACATATTCCTGAGAATAACATTATCATCATGACCTAAATAAGTTTGTAATTAACAAATTTAAAAAAAAAAATATTTCTACAGGGTAATTGTTACAAAAAGATTTTTGAGAAAAAAAAAATACTGCTAACCACTGATATTCTCAGAATCGTATTAGAGAAAATTCAAACTCTAATTTGCACTGGCACTGTTGTCTATGGTAGATACCAGGAAACCGAATTACATTTCAAGAAATAAAATCCCACTCCACCAAAGACCTAATTTGATGGCTCTTTCTTTTCATACTGCATTAGTTCACACTATACCAGGCTTTTGCTAATAGCTGTAAGAACTCTGGATCCAAAAACATCAGGTGGACTTGTTAAAGCCTCTACAGGAAAGTTTGCTTTTTCTCTCTGACATCAAAATCAACAGGCATCAGATTTTTCTGAGTAAGCCTGACATTCCTGCTCAGGCATCCAAAGCAAATTTTTCAATAAAAAATACACTGATTGAGGATACCCTCAGGAAAAAAAACACTTATGAGTGACAGGAAGCCAACTGCTGAAAACATACATCACACTCTCTCTCTCATCTATATACAAACACTTCAGAAGCTAGAGAGAAGCTATGAAACCTAGTTTGGGTATTAATTTCCTGTTTTCTTCTGAAAACTAACTCCTCATAGCAAGCATAAATTGACAGGTAGCGGATATTTTCTCTTCTGCTTGCTCTACGGTAGCCAGCATATGGGGTCCTGGCCAGGCTTGGGCTGAGGGGGACAGGCCCTATCACCACCTGCTACTTGCCCACTAAATAAGGGTGTGGTTTGCATTCTTCAGCAGCCTCGTTGTTCCGAAATGCAACAAATGCATCTCAGTATGAACTTCCACTAACTGAAATAGGAATATTTAGCTGTAACACTTTCCAAGTAAAATACATTTTAATGAACCCCTAGAGGCATGAATCATATGTCTTCTCTTGGTTTTTCTCCTCCTCTAAGTCAGAGAAACTAATTTTCTTGGAGCAGATCGGTTTTGCCCAATGACAGAGAAAAATATAACAATGGGCAAAGGAATCGGGCAAACACTCAGCCTCCTTCTTCAGTGCAACGGAACAGCAAATGGCTGCAGTTACAGCAGTGGTTCTGGTCTCCATCCCCTACCAACACAACACGTGCTCAGGCTTGGAACCACTGGCATTCAGCAATGGTCTGTATGCGAGACTGCTCTCCCTGTGGTAAGTGAACAAAACTGGAAAAGCCATTTAATTTTATGAGATATCTTAATCACTCTGTGCTTATTAATAAAAAAAAAAATAGTTTTCCCTGATGGAAGGAAAAAGACTGACATTTCCATCTCCAATAAGAAACAACCAGACATCATCAGAAAATTATGACATGCCCCAAGACAGCATTAGCTTGTGCAGCAATTTTCATGCTCTTGAATCAAACTCAATTCGCAAATGGAGGAACAAATTAAGAAAATTACCATAAACCCAGGAATCCTGGTGACCTGACAATATGATAATGATGACCCAAACCAGCTGAAAGAGTTGGAAAGCAAAACACCATGTTTGAGAAAGGGCAAGGTTCTTAGGAGGGATAGTGACTCAGAAACAGGTTTCAACCATTTTGTAGAAAAAACTGAAAACTCACAAGCATTTACTATTAACGTATTAAGCCAAACAATTACTTTAACACCAGAAAATCTGCCCCAGGAACACTGACGCAAAATTGTCTGCTGTCAAGATCTCAGGTAACCAACCCTAGATGCAGCTCCCTTATGTGAAAAGGCATTCTCAGTTCTAAAAGCAGGTGTTTCAGAAGCACTGGGCTTGCATAATGCCAGTTGTATTTGGGTGGTGGGAAATATTTATCATAATCAAATTTGACAAAATTGTACCTGCTGCCTTTTCTTACAAGTGTTTTGGATACATTAACACAATTTATTCAATTAAGTGTATATTAAAAATTCAATCACTGTTATACTTCAGAGTATAACAGTTTGCTGACAGATAAGAATTATGGACATTTCACATTTATTCATTATTTCAGCTTTTTCTGCAAAAATTCTCACTTTTTAATATCTGAGATATTCTGGGTGAGAATCCTGAAACATTCACATTTACAAGGGAAGTCTTACACCTGAAAAGTTGTTCTGTACAGTCTCTGTCTTTTAAATGTGACAGACTTTTTACACATCCAGTATACTACATACATATATATATGTTGCCCTAATATAAAGACTAGCAGTTAAAGAGCTTTCAGAATAGTGGGTGGTAAATTCATAGCTGGACCCTGATGGATACAAATTCCAGAGTTCATTATTATTGAGGGGTTTTATCTGAATACAGTCCATTAAAAAGTGAATAGAAAAGCAACAGATGAAAATAACTTTTTAAGTTTTCCCAAATATTATTTAAAACATATTAGATATTATATAGACTTACACATAAATTGGCAACGTTTTATGAAATGGAATTTTAAAAGTTATTTAAAACACTGTAACAGGAAAACAAGCAAATTTCTTACTAGTCATAGCCAAGTTCTTTAGAGACATCTTTTTATTATTATAAGCAAGATTTTTTTTACAGCAGTTAGAAGGGCTGTGTATAAAATATGCTGCTAATAAAAATAATTATGGAAATGTATTTGAGGAATATAAATATGAAATTCACAATAAACCTTTTGCTTCCTGAATTTAAAAAAAAAAAAAAGAACTCTGTGGCTACATTCTGCAATATATTTAAAAACTATGTATTATTTTGAAAACCTGAAACACCCTCCTTACTCCACAGAAAATTTAATTACTTTCTTGACAGGGACTCATTCCTTACATATTTATCTTGTTCTTATTTTGAAGAATGCAGAACACCACCGAAAAGCTCTAATTTCTGTCTCTGGAAAAGGTTATTTTGTATCTGCAGTCTTCCCCACAAAAACTGTTAGGTAACTACTCTGTCTCTCTCTTCTTTAGCTCTCCCCTTTCAAACTTCTGTTTGTCCTTTCAAACTTTTAAAAGAACAAATTCAAAACATTCTTAATTGCACTGATTTAACCAACTACTACCCTTTCCCATTTTGTTTTAATTCCAGCTGTGCCCCTTTGCTCCAAGTTTTTGAAGTCTAGCTAATCTAAATTCCAGATTTATTTTTTTTTGAAACCTTGTTTCACCCCTTGATTTTTAATGGCTTCATTTCTTTTTGCATCCTAATTTTTCTTTCAGTGACCTTCAGCAGAGCCTCCTCATTTCACCCCAGCTCTCTGCATGATTCCTCAAGACCAGTGTACTTGACATAGGTCTCATATCTGCATAATCCCATCCACAAACTCAAACAACATATATTCATATAACATCTCAAAGCTCCTATCTCACCAGTCAACCTCTTTATTTCTGTTCTACCATGTCCAAATTAAAATCTCATTAGACTCTTCCTTTGGCCTTTTCTTATGGATGCCTTGCATGCATCTCAGATATATTATGGCCCAAGTGAAGCTCTTCATTCTGCACCCTCCCTGCCCCCCCCCCCCCCCTTTTTAAAATCGCTTTCATAATTACTGCCTTTAGTAATAACTACCTGCAGCTCAGCCTTCTAAACCTCACCTAAATCACTATACTGATTGTACCCTCAGCTAAGTCCCTCACCTTGCTGGTCCACCAATGTCTTTTCCATAGGATCTCTAAAATATAGCTCTTCTTTTCTTATACAGGAAAACCACTCATCCTGGCTTCTGCATGGTAGCATTCCTTGTTTTGGCCTAGGTAAGTGGAGTTTTGCACTGCTCAAATGCATTCCAAATGTCACTACCACCAAAGACAAAATTTATCAGCGCGGGTAAGCAATACTGCACTACCTCATCAGCAATGGCTGCTACAGTACAAATCCTCTGGATAATCTCAGGGAAGAACACCACTGTTGCACAACTTAAAAATGTTTCCATCCCTCTCACTCTGAACCCCAGTACACCTATGTAAAGCCCAAAGGAAGCTCATCTGTACTCCATCAGCCCTTTTTAAAAGCCATTTGCATTATTTTCTTTATTGCATAAACAATAAGCTTGCTTAATTCCCACAGCCCTCTTGTCCTATCCCATTCTCCACCTCAATGTTAAGATACCACTTTCTATTTTTCAACCCAGGCTGGAAGCCTCCAAAGCCCATTTAATGGAGAAGACATTTCTACAAGCTGGCAAACCTAAAGTGTTAGTCTTCTTGAAACAGCCCCTTAAAATTCACCTTCCTCATGCTGTTGGAACCACAGCAAAGGGTGTTACAGCATTGAAACTACAGCCCACTGTTCCAGCCAGGATCGTGGCACCATCTTACTGCATTCTATTTCTCTGTTTGATGCTGGTTTTTTGCTTTATAGTCAGCTTTTCTATTCTTGCACAACATGGACCTTCCTTTACCTCTGTGTTTACAGATCAAGTAGTACAGCACGGCCTTATCACTTATGCAGTGAATGAATGACAAATAGTAATGTAAATGAATTTTAATTAAGTTCCTTACTGTGGCTATACCTTTTTAAAATCTCAATAAAAGACACAGCTAGTCTGGGAAGCAGCTAGATTATGACTTATCTTTTCAAACCGCATTTTGACAAAGACAAGATTTATCAAAATCTTAGATACATCTTTTAGTAAAAGAGCCAGGGGAAGGACAGGAAGCAGCATAGAGGGAAGAGGTCTTTAAAGTCAACATTATTCTGCAGCAAAATGATTCATAAACATTTCCATTTAAAAGCTGTGTATAGCTGGCAATATACTCAACAGTTAATATTTATGCTCATATGAGAACTTTATATCGCAAGAAAAAAAATGTTTTCATAATATATTTTATATTCTGGTCTCTTGATTATTTAAACATTCAGCATCCATAAACATTCATTATCCATGAGATCAGCTATGTGATACCAAAATTAATAGACCCCTGAGAAACATACTTCACAAAAAATAATAAAAAATAAGAAATTTGATTAGTATGTTTATACTTGGCTTAAAGCAAAGCAGACAAATTGTGCAAGAACACAAATGTCTCTTAAGGCCTCAGATTCTGCAGTCATAGGGATAAAAGCACCATTGTGTATTTTTGGTAACTCTCCTGCTTCATAAAGGGCTGCTCATTAAGATACAACCCTATGTCTAACATCAGTGACAAAGGCATTATCTTAAATGTGGTAACTGAAAAGAAACAAAAATAAAAAGAAGCTTAAACCAGTAAAGGACGAACTGGTTCATAAGCCATCATCAAAATATACCTTCATAATATGTCAAGCCATAGTTTTCAATTGGTAATGCTATGCTTCTACATGTCTAACTACACACAGAGATATAAAAACATCTATCTTTAGCCAAACTACTTCTCAAGTCACAGTCATTTAAAACAGCAAACATGCAAAGACCTTGCAGCACGCTTACCCTTTCAGCTTGTCCTAACTTGCAGCCCAGTGTTTTCTATACCAAATAGGACATGGCTT
Organism: Gorsachius magnificus; assembly: GCA_034008185.1. Classification (NCBI taxonomy): domain Eukaryota; kingdom Metazoa; phylum Chordata; class Aves; order Pelecaniformes; family Ardeidae; genus Gorsachius; species Gorsachius magnificus. The sequence continues at coordinate 115,280,959 of CM067081.1, read as the reverse complement.
TGCTTTCAAAAGGTACCCTTACTGATTCTTTTCACTTTTCTGCGGATTTGCTGCTGGAATTTATAACTAGCACTTCAAGCCTTTTCTCCCCCTTGTCCACACTGGTTTAACTTCTTTATGATGGCAGATAATTGTTTTGGCCTTAGGCAAGGAATGTGCTCTCTGCTTAGGAAGATGGCTGCACAGCATCTTTATAAAGGAGCCAAATGAAGAAAAATGAGATAGTTGCAGAACATTACATTCCTTTATCTTATCAATTACTGAAGAAAGACTTTTTTATTTAATATGGCAAGAATACTAACAAGAGGTCAAAATATAACACTAGGCTCTTGGTATTAATGGTGATAAGAGTCATGATGAACAACAATTCAAAATAAACATTATTTAATGAACATGACAGCAAGACTATGATTGAACTAACACTTAAACTACAGAAAACAGGCATTGCTATTAAAAGAATAAAAGAAAACAGAAAAGAATCCAAGTCATTGAAAAATTGAGGGAAGTCCAGCTTTTGTAGAATCTATATTCACTTCTTGACTGAACCATAAATATGTTTACTGTAATTAGTATAATCTGAGATGTTACAGCAAGAAAGAAGTTTATAACACATATAATGTGCATCTAATACTTAAACAGTATTATTCATTAACAGGGACAATAATCAAATTGATTCTCAAAGTTCTGTGTTTCTGAAATGGCAGGCTCAAAGATTTTCAACAGAGGCAAAGACATATCTGATCATTTCCCACTTAGACATAACCAAGAGCACAGAAGAAGCAGATACTTAAAACCTTTCACAAATGGAACTGAAGATGGATTTTTGGAAGGCTGAGGGGTGGGGGGCTCTGTATGTGACCCAGAATTGTATACTACTATATTTTGCTTTCTGCTTCTCTTTCTAATATAGTATCAATATTTATCAGATAAGCTGGAATTTTTTTCCTGTGTTGAACCCAGATTGAGGAAGAGAAAATGTTGATCACAACCATAACATGTAGAAACAGAAATTCCCTAAAAGACTTAGAGCACTGGAAAAGAAACAGAGGCAAAAATACTCCTTTTCATCACCTTAAGTGGTCCTATCATCACAGCTACAACAATTCTTCCTATTTCCCATTAAAGTCTGCCCCTCCTACGGACATTAAATATCATTACAGGAATTCTTGAGGGAAATGTCTCCACTGATACTACTCTTTTCATTCTGTAGGGTAAGCACCAAACCCTAAACTTTACACTGGTATATTAGAACAGATACAGCCTTTAAGTTTTCTCTATTTCGATTTTGCTGTTCCTTTTTTTTTTTCCCCCCACCATTCACTCAATACTTAGAGCCCTTAAAGTTACTAAAGAAAAAATAGCCAGTTTGAATTCACTCATAATCACAGCACTACTATAGATTTTCAAATTTATTTCCCAGTTTGTTAAAAAGTACTTATAAATAATGATGCTCATGAAAACATTAGTTCAAAATTCATAGTACTGTCAAATGTCTTAAATAGATGAGGCTATTCTTAAATCTCTCTGAAGTCCTTAAAAGCCTGCCCTGTTCCCTCATGTTTTCTATGGTTTTTAAAGCAGAAGTTTTTAAATCTAAAAGATGGAGGCTTGATTTTACAGAGAATAGAACCCAAATGGGTTATTGTTAACACAAGCCCTACTTCCAATATCCTTTCAGAACCTTTTCCTGTAGAGGCAAACTCAGAAATACCATGCTGGCAGCAGCTGAGGAAGAAAACATGAGCTATCCTTTGGAGATTTCTGCTGGCAGCTGACTGCTTGATCTATTTCCCACTAGTGTTAGGAGTACAATATGGCAGCAACAAAACAAAAAAGCTAAAATGTGTCTTTGCTGACATCTCATACTTTATATTCAGTTTGGAAATTAGTTTTTTTTTCCAAGGAAATTTGGTTAACTTGTTTCAAAATGCTATTTAAACAAGTATCTCTGGTTTAGCTCTTGAGAAAGAAACAAAGATTCACAGAATTCACACAGTTCAAAATTCAGATATCTTCTCAAGCACATGCATCAGAACTATAATATGCCTAGAGTATTTTAATTGAGAAGAGCGTACACGGTTTTCATTAATTCCTGAATGACTACATGGTAGCTCTAGTATTTAATGAAGGTATGCAATGAAATCCAAGTGGCTGACATATAAACCTCCAGAGGCAGTACTAACCTGAGGCTGGCAAGCATTTTCTCTTCTGCTTTGGTTGAATGACCTTTTACTTGACCTACAAGTGTGACTTTAACTAAAGAATATCAATGAGAAGTGCAAGTAGCCAAGTCTCTACTACACAGGTTCCCTGGACAGTGGCTGGTATAGAAGGTAATGTTAAAAACAAAATTTAGGCTTTGCTTTCTGAGTATCTGCATTTGTTCTTCCTAAAAATTGACAGATTTATCCCCTTCTGCCTTATTCTTCCCCACCGCCCCCAGCCTTCTCTTTTGAAGTTAGGCTCTTCTAAAACCACTGCACAGAGAAACAAAATATTGACATGGCTGCCTGATTGCCATGGAATTACTCCACAGAGGAGAATTCTGAATTAACATGCAACATCATTTTAGCTTTAACATTTTGTGGTTCAGTCACTAGACCTTGCAGTTTATTGCGTCTGTGAACTGCATTTGCTTCTGCCAGAAAATAACCTTCTATTTAAGGCACTTGAGGTTGGGAAAAAATTATCCTCAAACAGATTTCATTAATTCAGGCATGAGAAAGTTAATATCCCATGACACAACTGATTTGTTTGTAGGGGTGTTAAATGCATCATTTCCCTAATAAACTAAGCCACCAGAGGAACGTGTAGAAGTTGGTGTTCCTTTCCTCAACTCATAAAAAAAGCAGCAGTGTCTGCCAGGTGAATGCTGAGGAAAAGTACTGAATGGATCACACGCTGATAAGCATCTCTGAGAGGTAAATAGATTTATATACTTATCTCGATAATAGAAAGAAAATTTAGTTTGAATTCTTTTGAGTAGTCTGTTTTCCAGGATCCAGAAGCATTCCAAATACATATTCCCTAATTTACTACAACATAATAGTGCTTTTATTGTGCCCTCAAAAGAAAAAGCCTATTCTACCAGTGTGTTACCTGCATTACAGTTTGAGCATCCACACTTAGCACTCTGAGGCCCTGCATTTCCACGTTTATGGATATTGCTTTAGAAATAATGGTTTCAATTTGTTGATCTTTATGAAGTTCCAACTTATTATCTAATCAATACTAAAAACCAAACATAACCAGCCATCTGAATAGCACAGATACATGACATAACTAATCCAGCTTTTAAAAAAGATCGTCTTCTCAAATGGATATAACTGATAACATTTGCAGAAAAGAATACAACCACATTTGCGTAAGTGCAATGAGAAACATGCCCTCTCACCTTCACATATCCCACAATAAAACAGATTAGGGACTTATTCCACAAAGCCTTCAATTTAATAAATGTATCCCATCCTACATGCCACAGATCAACTCACTTCTGAACTATCCTTGCTGTCTAAGAGGGGTTTGAAAGCCTGCAAAAATTTCAAAGGTTCCCCAACTCCTCCTATTTGTATCTTAAATTCTGTGAGAGCTGACTTTCTTAGCCTTCTGGTATGGAAAGCCGAACACATTTTTTGGAAACAAATAAAAGAAATCCCACAAACCAAAAACCTCCTAGGCTATATGCTTCCACATTGCTGTCTTTAGTCCTTTTAATTTAAACAGCACATTCGCATGATGGGAACACCATAGTCCTTCAGAAAGCTGAATAAATATAAGATGAAAGCTAAATATTTTTGACATGTCAAGATATATTTGAAACATATCATTAAGCAAGACAATTGCCTAATATATCACCATAAATTTTAACACTGTCACTCAGAAAAATCTCTGTACACATCAGCAGGGGAAATATCTAGCTTTCTGGTTTCATATGTCTTTTCTAGGGAAATATGCACGTAAAAATAATCAGCCCTCCTACAGCCTTCTGCAGTCTCTTTTGTTCTCTACTGCAAACAAGACCCCTAAATTTTACTGAACTACAGCTGAAATACAAATCTAGTTGCTGAGCCAACTCTCACACATTTTAAACAAGCGTGTTTCACTGCAAATGCGTATGAAGACCAAAATCTTGTACCCTTACATGTTATTACATCACCTCTCAGAGTAATAGAGGATTGGTCTGTAAGAAACTGAAGACATCATTTGTACCAAAGAACTTTGTATTGATTGGACTTGGAATTTGCTAGGATTCACAGACTGGAATGGGCGTATTACTTAATAATCTTATGGATAAAAGTCCCTGACTTTAAGTTCCACATGTCCAGACTCCTGGACCAATGGGCCTGAAAATAATCTGTAAATTTCTAAAGGAGCTGGACTGGAAGTGCTTACAAGTGCAACACCAGAAAGCCAGATGCATAAAAGACCAAGTAAGAAGATTAGAAACATTCTCACTCATTCCAGTTTAACCAGTGCTTCACAGATGCTTTACATGGAATTTCTGCATTACTTGCGAGACAGTCAGGGTCAGCAATTTGCTTCCACCAACATCATCAGAAGCATCACTGGCAGCAGCATCAGATGTCCAACTCTGACTGCGGACAAGGAAGGCTTTCCTCGAGCATGTCAAAATGTTCTCTAGCAGGCCAGTCTCATTCCAATGCTGAGACCTCCACAGACAGTGCTGGTACCATGTCCAGATGCACAGGAATTCTGTGACTGCTCAGGTGCCAACTAGCACCCCTCACTGGGCATGGGCAGAGGGGTATTTTAACCTCGTATCATTTTGCTCAAATGTCGGGAACATCTTTGCATCATACTGGTATTTCAGCCAAAATGCATGAATTCCATTTGGCCTTTTAAAGCACTTGCATAACAACGCCCAAATCATTCACTCTCTCTGAAGGCTCTCAACTTGCAGCAAAGTTCATAAAATATTGCTAATCCAGGAGAAATACAGCTGTGCTTTCTATTAGGATCTTAAGCCATACAATGATATGGCAGAAGTTACTTCACTCAGGTCCAGTTCACAGTACTTGTGAGAACTCAAGCCTATCAGCACAGAGCCATCCCCATCCTGTGGGATGACCAGGATCATCATAAACACTCTCTGGTGAAATAAAGACGACACAACGTTTTGCAGTGATAGCCTAGGAGCCAGCTCACTTGGCCTGTGGTGCAGCCAGGACAACCATAGTCACAGCATTACTTCCCAAAGATCCTCTCTGATGAAGATGCCTATGTTAATGTCAGATATGGAAGGGTAAGCATCACAGTACAGAGGGGAGGTAGAGCAAATGAAAGGAGCACAGCACATAGGGAAGCTAAATCCAGGCTCATGAGGAGGTGTGAGCGTAATGGAGAATATAACCATATGAGTTGCTGTTTCAGTCCTCAAACTTGACAGACCGTGGATTTTCACCAAACTGTACAAATGTCATCGTATTTAAGAGAACCATAAATTTTCACTTGTCATCCTGCAAGGTACTTAATTGAACCTTGTGATTTTGGTATCTCATGATTGCAGGGACTGGACAGACACTTGTATCCACATGTTGAACAAGCATTTTGTTTTAAAAATATATACGTATATGTACTTCATAAACACTAGCTGCGTTCTGGCATCTAATCTTACTTTAGCTGTATGTGTCCTCCTTTCACCTAGATGATAATCAAAAGAAAAAAATTATAAACAGTATTACAAACCCATACATATTTTGAAAGTGGCGAATTATTTACTTGACTCATAACATAGCTGTCCATGAACAGCGTTTGACAGAATTGTATGATCCCCAGGGCAGCAATCCAGCTTTTAATGCTGCTGTGTTACCAAAGCCATAAATATTTTTCTGACAGTGTCAGGTTTAACATTCAGCATCACTATAATTTCTGCCCTAATCCATGAACAGTTTAAAGGATTTGTAGTCTCTTAATATTTCATCTGCTGTAATTACAGTTGTTTCAATGCGTTACGTCTGTTTCTGCAATACAGTAGGGTTCTTGTTCTCCAGAAAAAAAAAAACACACACAAGAAAGCTGATGTACTTTACAGTGCAAATCAAAACTGCTACATAAATGAAGTAAATATTAATTACAAGACTCAGCTGCTCAGACAAAGAGGACATCAAAACTTGCAAAAACTAGTTCAGCCCCATGATTATTTCAATGACCATTATTTATCCAACAGACTACTACACTACTACAACCTGCATACGGTGTAAAAACAACAGCAATTAAACAGGAAGAAACATGTCAGACCAACAGCTTAATTGAAAGTGAGGAGATGGAAAAATCTAATTAACTTTGCCAACTAGTTTTGCCTTTGTCAATTACCTTAATTGTACTAGTGGAGTACAGGTTACGATCTTCACTAAAATTTGAATTGCAAGAACACGTCTGAAATCACTGAAAGAAAAACAACTTCTGAATGCTTCTTAATTACAGCAACGTAGCATGAAGCAGCATCACATCTGTTGAGACACAATTCTTCTAAGGTTAAAACCTTTTAAACTTTACCTACCTACTCATCTTGTGTAAATATTGGAAAATTGGGATGTCATTAATAATTAGTATTTCAAGGCAACAGTCATAAATAGGAGTTTGGTATTGCCCAAATCTTGGCTTGTTTACCTAAAGGTAATCTTATTTCACAAAGAATTCCCACTGAAACAACAGAACAGCCCACAGACAAGGTACAAGGGATTTGCCATGGCGCTACTGTAGCAGTAGCTGCTTGACTGAGGGTCAGCAAAACCAGATCAGAGCTTCTTGCAAGTACAACTTCATGGCTGCAGCTACAGCTGGTGCTGATAATGGTTAATTTGCTGAAGGGGGACTCAGTTTACGCTGTGAAGCACATACTGAAAACACACTAGAATCAAAAAAAGTTGGAGATTCAGGAAAGCAACCTGGAACTGCCCATCCACATAACCTCTGCCCCTATTTCAGAGGCTTGGCAGTTGTAACTTAGGGATGGGATGTAAGAACTGCAGCCCAAAATGGAGGAAAAGATCCTAAAGCACAAAACAGTTATCTTCCCTCCAAATTAAACTCCTGACAGTACCTACAGTTTTGTTTCCTAACATTATCAATAAGAGAGGCAATTTCCCACCAGCACCCTTATCTTCAAGTCCTGTGAAAGACTACCTCCTTTAAGCCAACAAAGGAAAGCAACTTCTTTTGCTGCTATCATTTTGCAGGGGGTTGACATGGCCAGCAGCCGAACACCCACCCCACCTATTGCTCACTCCCCTCTTTTGCGGGACGGGGAGAAAACAGAAGGAAGGCAAGACAACTTGTGCATTGAGATAATGGCAGTTTAATATGGAAAGCAAAAGCTGTGTGTGTAAGAAAAGCAAAATTCACTGCTTCCCATCATCAGGCAGATGTCCAGCCACCTTCCAGGCAAGCAGGGCATCAGCACATGTTAACGGCTGCTTGGGAAAACAAACACCATAATCCCGAATGCCCCCTCTTCTTCCTCCTTTCCTACCATCATATGGCATGGGATATCCCCTTGGTCCCCTCCCAACCTCTTGCCCACCCCCAGCCTACCAGCCTCTGCAGGGGGTAGAAAAGAGAAGGCTTTGAGGCTCTGCAAGCACTGCTCAGCCACAGGCAAAACACCGTTGTGTTGTCAACACTGGTTTAGCCACAAATGCAAAGCACAGTGCCATACGGGCTGCTATGAAGAGAGTTAACTCTGTCTCAGACAGACCCAGTACAAATTTAATGGAAAATATAATCATGACTCTCAAAAAAGCAACCTATATCTGAGTAATCCCAAAAATCAGCTCTAAAGACTGCAACATTTTGTGATACAAACAGCCCAAACCAAGCCGCTAAGATACCTGTGAGAAAAATATTCTTTAGATCTTTTAATACATTAAACAATAGTTTTTGATAAAATAATTCTATCAACAAGATTGAGTGCAAGCATGCAAACAATGCAATTCAGAGTAAAAACTGTAAGTAAGCAGTTGGAAATATAAGCCAATGAAGATGTAAAAATCATAACCAAAAAAACCCACTCTAAATACCAAACTTAATTTTAAAAATTAAATTAAAATTTAAAAGTTTCAGTTATGTATACCTCATCTTCACTGTCAAAAGAATATATTTTATTTTTTCACAAATGCATATTTTCATCGAATATTGCCTGCCCCACTGCAACACTTCCAAGCTAAAACCCAAACTCCACACCCCTTAAGTGAAAACTCAGTTCTCTGTAAGTAAACTCAGCCTTGACAGCAACACAGTTACAACAGATCTATTGCCTTTAGACAGAAAAGACGGATTATTTTGTCCTGCTTATTCCTGTAAGGATCTCAGGTGAAAATGAAAAAGTGTAATTTTTCCCCTTCTAAGTGTATGAATTGTACCCGCTTGAAGTTCCAGCTACCAGGCACCTCAATTAAGTATTGGATGGGACATCAGAAAGATCAACTTAAGTGCTCCCACATCTCAGAATACATCGTATAATTCCGTTCATAGAGCTATCTCTGAGCAACCTGATCTAGTTAACGGTGTCCTTGCTCACTGCAGGGGGGTTGGACTAACTGACCTCTAAAGGTCCCTTCCAACCCAAACCATTCTATGATTCTATCGGCCATCACCTTTGCTTGTCAAGGATTCGTTCCATTGCTGTTCCTCCTGAGATCTACCTCCTTCAATAGCACATTTTAGTTGAAGGTAAACAGAGCTTCTTTCACATAAATTGTGATTCATTGTGTAGCATGGCTGCACTAGAGGAGACATCTTGTGATGACATGATGGTTCCTGCAAACTGATGGTGGGAGCACTTTTCAGTCCCATGAGAGAAAGGCTTCCTAATCAGTAAATGTAGGAAAAGGAGGTAGGTACCTAATAGCAGGTTGAATCTGCAAGAGAAAAGGAACCAGGGAAGGTAAGCGTGGTGCCGTTCTTGAGAGCTCAAGAAAAAGTAAATAAAGCTTTTGATAAAAAAATATACAACAGTTCATTTAATAGTCTATACAAGTTTGAAAGCCCAAGAGTAATGTTTAAGGCTACTGACGTCCCCTGGAGAAAGGAAAATTTTATGGATTAAATACTTTATCCGAAAGAGAAATAGATCAGCTGCCATACCACAACCTTGCAGCCTGAGGCAGAAATACTCAATATATTAAATTGCTATATAAACAACCCATGTCTGAGAATAAACTGCCCTAAAAACTAAAGGAAAAAAAAAAGAAATCATCCATTGAAAAGAGCATCCATTTTTTTTCCTGAAGTTTGCTGGAATATACTCTGAAATGTAGGCTATGTGAGGGATCCATTTGGCTTTCAGATATACAAACACAATGATGATTCAATTTTCTTTAGTGTTTCATACTTATCATTTAAGAGCAAAACTGGGCTCCCTAAATATCAGCATTTCTGCAATACTTTATACTGTAATATTACTAGGCTTATCTCTCTAGTCTTCTGTTTAATTAAACTGTTCATTTTATTTTTAAGATACTGGCACAGCAGTTCCAAAAAAAAAAAAGAAAAGGCATCTCACACTCTGTTCTGAATTTGTTTCAAACCTCTTGTTTTTCTAATAAAGCTACCTCCAAAAAGTGCAGCTTTTAAGGAACTTCAGTGGGATTACAGTTGGTCTGCTAATTCTGCCATTAAATTAATTCAGAGAAGCTCTCCACTGCAGTTACTTCTGTAACAAATAAGACTCAGGTATAAAAGATGCATTAAAATGTGCCTTGGTCACAACGTAAATGCAGAGAGCATTACAGTCATCTAATCTCAAGGAAAAGACAGACAAGGAAGACTGTAGCAAACTGCATACTGGAAAAACATATATATTTTTGGCCCCATACAGATAAAAATCTAACATTTTGCATTTGATTTATGTAGCTAGAGAGGCATCTGTCAGCACATTTTAGACTCAAGCTATATTTATTTTTTCCTCAGGAACTCAAAGTTCCATTAGATGAAGGAACAAAATAAGTTATACCTGTTCCATAGAAGGGGAAAATGGTATTGCAGAAATTAAGCAAAGGCAAATGTCCCACAGCCAGTAGGTGGCAAAGATGGAAACCAAACTGCAGCACTGTCAAGATCGCTCTCCCGTTTCAACCTTCCCTGTACTACTACAGCACACGCATCAATTAGATAACTTACTTTATTGCAGAATCACATGCATAACCTTCACATTTTAATAATACTGTAACAACACTGAAGCACTTTGTGAAGGAAGAAGAGTGCTGGTAATGAAAAGTCAGGTTGTCTGAGTCACATGTATCCCAAATAACTTTGTGAAGGAAGAGATGGTAATGAAAAGTCAGGTTGTCTGGGTCACACGTATCCCAAACAAGTCTCACAACAGCTACTCACAACACATTTACTTCAAAGATAAAAAGGGATGAAGTCTTCGCTTATCCAGCATCACTTTCACTGAAGTAAGGGCGCTAGGGTCTTGAAGTAGCTAAGTAGCATAAACAAGGATTGTCCCTTGCTCCTCTACTAAAGAACAGTAGGCTATACGTAGAGAAGAGACATTTCCCCTCCCCCATCATTTAAACTGCATAAACTGTAATTTTTGTAAATCAAGCAAAGAGCTAATCAGGTTTTGATTTGCTAATTACTTCTCAATTTGATTAGAGCTGGCATCTCTGGAGATGTAAAGTCAATCTTTCACTCACATTTGCAAATCAGGACTTTAGTGCATTATATCATCATAATTTTTTTTCATATTTCTGTGCTCTTAACAATAATCCTAATTTTTATTATTGTGGCAGCACCATGAATAAAAACTAGAATTCTGTGTAGCCCTGAGAGTGAGCCATTGATAGGAGCTGTGGTGTTACTAACATTCAAGCTCAAGGGGTATGTATGCTACATTAAACAAATACAATGCAATTGAAAAGTATAGTTCATGTAGGGGAAAAAAAGTATCTCAAAAGGATGAACAGACTAACACAGAATTTCAACAACCAACATTTTTAGAATAAACTTGTAGAAGTAGCACTACACCACATGCAGGAAAAAAAAAAAAAAAATCATTTACCTTAGGTAGAATAAACAAGTTCAGCAGATATCAAGAAATTAAACTATATGTGCTTTAATTTTGTTCTGAAGCAACAGTGAAACAGGGAAGAGAACAGAGTTCTGCTGTATTTTGTTACTGTGAAGAGTTCTTGGCATGGAGTATCTACCTATGTTTTTCCTCACCTGCGTTGAGGACAAACAGCCTTCTAAAACCGCTAATCCTCTGCTGTTCGTCACTGCCTGGCTGCTGCAGTGTCTTCCTACATTACTACATTAGTTGCGCTAAGGGACAGACAGAAAGTTAATGCCCTGAAAAAATGTATTGTTACAGATATCACAACAGCAGATTCTGACCAGAGTAAAGCCTGAGTATATTTTGGTAAACAAAACTCAAATTAGGCACCTCCTTGAACACTTTCCTAGCTATGCCTTCCCTAACAAAGAAAGCAAGGGAAAGATTAGGATGGGGTGATCCTGCTTCTTGACTATCCTTCCCACTGTTTGAAGCTCCAGTATCACTAAGCACAGAGTCCTTTTCTTCATCTAACCAAGCCTACCTAGACTGGGCCACTGCTGCTTCTCCCTCTCTTCCCCAATATGAAAGGTAAGAAAGGAAGTCACTGACAGGCAAGTACAAGGCTCCCTCCAACCAGTGTGGGACCCTGACATCTCACCCATCCAGGCAGTGCCCAGCCTCCTCCTAGATGCCATATGCTCTAGTGTCACATGTCCACAGCGCTGTCCTAGTCCCAACGTCTTCCTTATCCCCAAGCTCTTATCCATAATACAGTCCTTGCTTCCTTACTTATATTTAGTCAGGCTTACATTTGATGCTTACGCTGAGTACTGCAGCCACCAGACTGACATTATTCAAGTCATCCATCTCCCCTGGCCACACGTTATATCCAGTTTCTTTTGTTACCCAGAATCCCTTCAATTCCAGTGTTATCCTGACACCTAGGGAGAGCATGAGCAGGGAAGCAGCAGCACAGAAGAACAAACAACAGGCAGCAACTCTGAGGATTGCTTCAAAACATTTGGGAGGCATCGCAGAGAAGGGTATGGACATGTTTAGTGAAGTGAAATTCTACGTACAGCTTGCCTCCTTCCTTTCCAGTTGCAAACTTCAAGACCTGCAGATCTGCACCATGACAGAGACCCACTGAAGCATAACCACAGCTGTGGGGAAATCGGGAAAAGACAAAGTGGTGCGAGATGACACTCCAACTCAAACAGGGAAGGGGACATGCCAATACCTAATTTACTAAAAATGTCTTGTCTGTCCACCCTATTGAAGACACTGGGACAGAAAAAAGAAAGAGTCAGAAACAACTAAAGAGCTGTCTTAAATAAAGTGTAGCTTAGGTTCAAAAATAAAAACCATGAAATGGGTCAATTTGAGAGAAGAACACCTTTCAAAGAATACATTCAGAGCCTATCAAAAACATTTTACTTGGAGTTTTTCCTATAAAATACTTGGCCTTTCTTCTTTTACTATTACTTCTCATTTAACATTTTAAAACATCTTGTATTTGTATTATAGACTATTAAAAGATAAAACAAAGTATTTACTATGATTCAAAAGAAATTTTAAATATTTAATTTATAATTCATTTAAAGAAGAAATTCAAATGGTGAGGCTTTGTTACAAACTTGAATGATTTCTGTAGATCCTCTATGAAATAAATAACCTAGGCAGCTGTATCTAGCAATCAAAAATAGCTAGTATTAAAAAAAGGACATAAAAACTGTCTCTGCTGTCTATAATCTCTATGTCTGTAATAAAGTTGCTGATTTCATTGAATCACTATTAACTCTTTTTTCCCCAGAAAAGGCTGCCGTCTATCTATTCTGCTTTCTAGTTGAATGCTGGAAGGTTAGAAGAGGAAGTGTTTTGACTGAGGAGAGTGAATACTAAAGATGCTGTTTAACAGTGTCACCACTTCTTTCGTGTGACAGCTTTCAAATTTTGAGTACCATCATTACTTTAGTCTCTCTCATTACAAAAATGGCTGATTACTCATAACTGATATTACTGTCAAAAGCTTTACTAATTTGTCATTAGTATATTAATTTTAGAAAACAATTAAAATACAGATTTACAACTGTAGCTTTAGCAATATAGTATTTATTATATTTTAATAATATTCAAAATGTAGAAGGTAAGGAACTCTCTATTCTCTTTACCAACTGCTATGAAATCAGGGGAAGCACATTTCTACTTGCCCATTACTCACTTTCTCCCTCTAAAATAATTAGGCATAAGATGTATTCTTAATTATCCTAAAATTGCATTTGGGACAAGAAACTAATAATGATAATTATGAAACCTTTAAAACATGGAAATGCAGACTTTGTGACATTTGACATATCCCATATTATACTCTACAACAAAACACCAGCTATCTCCCTGCTGAACAGTGCAACCACCCTTCAACCTAGTTTCAAATGCAAGTGAAATGAATTTGATGGAAAACATTTTGCCTCTGATACAATGTTCTAGGTGTTGCCCAGTTTTTATGCTCCATAACCTAGTATGGGCTTCCCATCTCCAATTTAGAACACAAATACTAGAAGCTTTCCAAAACATCCTCAAAACCACAAGATAAAACGGTTTTGGAACCAATACCATAACTCCACAGAAATCTTTAATTTTGTTGTTATCACAGGCACAGTCTAAACTTGGCTATTTGTGATTTTGGCAGTTATTTCAAAAGCTGTAAAGCACAGTTAGAAAATTACCTAGCTATTTTAATGGAAACCACATGAGAGAGCACAGTTTACTTTTGCCAGCAATGCTCTTCAAAAAATGTTGTGCCTATAAACTCATTTGTTATGATTCTATTGCTGAAACATCCTGCATTCAACCTAACTCCCAGGTTTCTACCAACTACCAATAAAATATGCTGTTTCACAAGTTATACTTAAAGTATAACTTAAAAACTTAAAGTTTACTGAAGTAAAACTTCAGTATGAAATACATTATCCATAGAAGCACACACTTACAGAGTTTTCAAAGCCTTTGGAACATACAGTTGAGATGGTATCTGTTTAACCAGTTATTTTTCAAACATTAAGAAAATAAAACTAAAAATTGTTTCTGTAGGAAATTATAACACTACCACTCTTTTCCATCAAAGAGGACACAACTCTGCAATTCAGTTTGGGCAGTAAGTGATCGAATGCCAAACACTCAACGCAAGTATTTTAAACACCAATGGTTAAAATCAGTCCTCTGCAACTTCAAATCAGTTGATCTCTGCAACTTCACTCCTTCTTTAGAAAAATGAAGGTGTTATGAAACCAAAGACATACAAAGAAAAAAAAAAAAAAGAAAATCTGGTGACAAACCAGCAAACCAGTAATAGATAGGGTTTAAGGGGTTTTTTTGTAGAAAGCAAGAATACAACAGAAAGACACAGGTTGCATTTCTTGGGGAAACTAATTTTCCACTTATTTATCGAGGAAAACAGTGCTCTCAGACTTTGTTCTAGCCACTGCTCCAATAATTGCCTCTACTGGTTCACGTAACAAATCACTGGAATGACTCGTATCTATAATTTAATAAAAAAATTAATAACTTAAATGAACTAAGTAACCAGGATGTTGACAAGCTTACTTTGTGGAGAACAAAGAAATTATGCTAAGGCAAGATATGAACTTCATATCCTTTATCATGAATCATACATCAGATTTCATAGGAAAATTAGAAGTAATGGAGCCTACTATCATTCCCTTACCTTCAAATGAATACTCCATTCATTAGCAAACTGTGGTGAATAACAGTTTGCTAGAGGTTTAATTTCTACTTATCTGTGGTCATAAAAATCATGGTGGAATGGCTGTTAACCTTCCTGCACATTTTTTTATACATTTTTTATACATTCGCTGGACAGCTATTTCTGGTGGTTGTGGGAGTACACCTGCACTTCAAAAAAAACCAAAAAAATTCTTCAGTGCATCCTGTACTTTTTCATGTTACTCTCCCATTAAGCACTTGCACAGTCTTTGGGGCAAAGTGACTTTTTCGGTTTTGCAAACTGAAATCCTTGCTTCCCAATGAACCTTTGTCAAATCTGCAGCTAGCTGACAACCAATTCACAGCCTTAACAAAAAAAGGAGGACTTCTAGTTGAATCTATATATTGGTAATATATAGCCAAGGGAAGCACAGAAACTGATATAAAACTTTGCATTTAAACTGGAATATTTCAGTTTAGTCAGAGGAAAAGCCATCACAAGGGGTTACAAAAAACTTAGGAATTATTTTATCCAAAAGCAATCAAATTTGTAACAAGTTATCAGGTTAGAGTAAGATTTGGATAGAGGTAAATTAACACTCTTGCTTTAGCTAGGTTGCTTTTTTTTTTTTTTCACCCATGACAATTCTAACAAGAAATCATAGGTTCACTGTAGCAGGAAAATAGGAAGAAAAGTTAAAATACTTTTACTTCAACTGAAGCAGTTATTTTGCAATAAGACTTCATCCTGTTCTTGTTTACCTGTTAGATAGTGTGGCAGAACATGATGCTGTGATATGGAAAGCAAGCTAAGGATCTCCTTCTTAAACAGATCTTTACTTCCTTTACAAATTCATTTTTCACCACACCGGTTAACACAGTAAATTGTCCAATTCTTCATAGCTGTATAAATTGCTTGCTCACATTCATGTTAATTTTTCAGGTAGATACTTGCAAGATGCTTCATGTCAAAATAATGTGATCATATAATTAATTCCTGATCAAAAATATTATCGAAAAACACCACAAATATTTTAACTTGACAAAAATATCATGTCTTTATTTTCCATTTAACAAAGACACAAAGATCTGTATAATCATACTACAGTAAAATAACTGTACTAATTAAGATGCGACAAGATATTGAGTTGAAACCTGCTGTAATTATTCCTCTGTATAAAAAATATATAAAGAGTTATTGAGACATAAATCAAGAGAATGAAAAGGTTTCTTTACTCTGTAGTTAGTGACACTGAACTAGAAGTTATAACAATTTGTGGTTGGCTGATTTATATCTACAAGTATCTAAAAGTTTCAAGAGAAGACAGACTGATCACCCAAGCTCAGCAAACTTGAAAACACGACAGCTAGGACACTCTCCTAAGAGAATGCAGATTCAGAATTTTGAATAGCTTTATGAAAGTGAAACCTGAAATTTTGTTTTAAATTGTACTGTCCATTTTAGAAAACATCTTTCAATTCTCATCAAACTTCTCCCAGCCATAACTCTTTGAAAATAATGTATATCTTTAAGATGAGACACAAATACACAGCAATTGTAAGCACAGACTTCTTGCAGAATTAAAAGTGTACAATACCTATAATACCTTGGTCAGTCTTACCACGTCCTACTCCTTCCTCTTAAGTTTCCATATACATGGCTTGAATTACAGAAAACTTCTAGTTTGTGGTGACCAGTAACTCCATAGGGTGCCTCTGTGGTGTGTACTCTCTGTATCCCCTCTCTTGAGCAGAGGGGTGCTTGCTCCTTATAATAGAGATAGCGGTCCATACAGGTAGGGAGTAGGATGCATCCTCTTGGATTTGCCAGAACTCCCAGGACAGTTTCTCCACAGCCGAGACAAGGGAGGAAGAGAGACTTTCTTCGTATTCCTGGAGTTGGTCAGTAACTTCATCTACCATTGGTGCCTCTTCATCTTTCTGGATCAGTATTGCCAGAAAATAGGTGTACCACACTGGTGTGCTACATACAAACTTCTGCCACTTGGATCCTGTGCACCGGACTCCATCTGGATATTTGGATAACTGCTCATTCTTCAGGTCACTATAAATCACCTCCAGGATGGCTAATTCCCTCAAGTATCTCTACTGGGATGGCTACCTCTCTCCATGGTGGTCCATTTGCCTGTGTGATGTATGTATGACATCTTTGAAAGGATATCTTTCCTTCATACCTGACAGTAGTCGCCTCCAGAGGCTGATGACTTGTGCCCCTTTTCCAACTGCCTTGTTGTCACATTCAGAGAACTTCTCTTACCCTTAAGGGTATTGAAGAGTGTTGAACAGGGCTTGGTAGGCATGGGCCAGGATTTGTGTCTCCCTAGAACTGTCAGGGTGACAGCATACTTTCTCCAAATATTCTATTAATTTTTCAGGATTCTGCACTTGTTCAGGGGTGAAATTCTAAAACATTGGATGTGTCCACCGTCTTAGGCATTTGCCCATACTATTCCTCACGCCCTGCCACTACATAACTATCCACCCATGGGGAAGATCTCTGGATAGTATTCTTAAATTGCTTACTAACCTTAGACAAAACTGAAACAATATTCCCAAGAAATACAAATAGGTATATCTTAACTATCTAAGGATGCTCAAGATCCTGCATCACAAAAGGTAGTGAAGGTGCCATTCTGTATTTCTTCCACAAAAAACTTATCAGAAGATAATGTATAGTTGCTAATTCTCTCCGTAAGGTGGTACCTGAAGTACAGTAATAGCTTCAGTACAAAACCCAAATACCAGACAAAGCTCAAGGTCAGTGTTTTAATAACAAATCTCCCAAGCAAAACATCATTAATCACTGCAGAGCACAGCAAACTGCAAAAAAACAACACCGACTTTTAACATGTACAGCAAAAAAAGGAGCATGGTACAGATCAGATAAACTAAGATCGGGAACAGATTAATCAATATAGCAACCTTCAACTGTTAACGGATATAAATTCCTTAATAAGCTCTAGTTAATTTGTTATCTCAAATGCTTTGAGCCCAATGTTGGGTGCCAAAAAGCACTGTTGTGGTTTCACCCGGCGGGCAGCTGAACACCACACAGTTGCTTGCTTGCTCACTCCCCCCCTGCTCAGTGGGATGGGGGAAGGAATTGGGAAAAAAAAAAAAAAAAAAAAAGGTAAAACCCATGGGTTGAGATAAAGCGGTTTGATAAAACAGCAGAGGAAGAAAGTACTACTACTACTAGAATATGCAGAATATACAAAACAAGGGACGTGCAATGCAATAGCTCACCACCTGCTAAGCGATGCCCATCCCATCCCTGAGAAGCGATGGCTCTCCGCTGGCCAATGTGCCCCTATTTATACACTGCGCATGACATCCTATGGTCTGGCATAGCTCTTTGGCCAGTGGGGGTCAGTTGTCCTGGCTGTGCCCCCTTCCAGCTTCTTTTGCACCTGGCAGAGTATGGGAAGCTGAAAAGGTCCTTAACCTGTCTAGGCACTACTTAGCAACAACTAAAACATCAGGATGTTATCAATATTCTTTTACTAAATCCAAAACACAGCACTGTGTCAGCTTCTAGGAAGAAAATTAACTCTGTCCCTGCCAAACCCAGGACAACCTGCTTAATAAATAATCACTATTATTTTGAATATGCCCAACCCCTCTGCCCTCAATTTTCTCACCCCCAAGTCTATCAACCTACAAAAATGAAACACTGGACTCCAGCTCTGGACTATGTCTTGAAAAGCATTAGGAAAATTCAGACAGTTTTAAAAAATATAAAAAACTATGTATTTTTGCTCTGTTGTCAAAACCAAATTCAATGCTCCAAGATAAAATTCTTATTCAGCGATTCCACTAACCAGTTCTCTGGACAGATCATCAGACTCTCCACACCTATCAGTATTCTCCCACAAAGCAAAACAGCAGAGGTAGCTGTCCCATATCTTCCAGTACAGAAGTTATTAGCATCTAATAATATGCTTTTCTCTTCCCCATTCTGATTCAGTAAGGTTGCAAGAATAGGTTGAATTGGGATATTAGAAAGCCTCCAGGTAGAAATATAATAACTGCCTATCTTTTTTACATTAAGAACTAAACTGCAAACAAAACACTGAGTGTTGTAGTAGTTCCTCACTTATCATCAAGATTTTCTTCACTTATGGTGAGCAAAGAAACAGAGGTAGGCAGTGATTATAACAAATTCCAGCAAGTGATTCTGTAAAATTCAAAGGACAGGTAAAATGTAGTTTCTTAGTTCATCAGGTCTTTTTATGCTTTAGCTGGTACAAATTATGTAATCTAGAACTATCCTGGTGGCTTGATAGGCCACTATGAACAAGTTTTCAGCAGCTTAAAGTCAAAGTTGCTTTTCTTCTTCAAGTGTTTCAGAAAACAGTACATGTCTCGGGGAAAACGTTCCCCTACATCAACGAAGTTTCATGTGTTCATACATTTTGGATAAATTAGCAGACAGAGCTGTTATAGCTTTGAGGCTCTATGAGAAAATTATACCATTTAAAAGTTATGCTCATCTCCAAATAGCCAGGCCATAATGAAGGTGCTATGAAAAAAAGCATCAGGATGGCAATTAAAGGTGGATACACAGCATTTGCTAAAAGATAAGAAGCAGGAAAAGCTGCAAACAATGTTAATCAAAGTTAATCATGTATCTGCAAGTTCCAGAGGAAGAAATAAATCTAAAAAGATTTTTTGAAGAACAGAAAAAGAATTTCCTGTAGGAATGAGGCAACCACAGATTGCTTAAGCTGTTAACAAATAAAGGTTAGATAATATATGTTTGACGTGCTTGTTTAGCAACAAAAAGTCTACTGGAGTTATAAGCTGCAAGACTTTTTAGTTTTTGTTTTTAACCTCATTTGCCCTTTAGGCAGTACTCTGGCAAAAAGCAGCAAGTACGCTGCTGAACCACAAAATCAAAATAAAGGGTTTGCTACTCACTCTACATCTACATTGTTCTTGAGGTTGGATAAATTGTTAAAATCATGACAGAGGAACAATGTACTGATAAAACATGAAATATATTATCATGAAAGCCTGGTTTATTTGTGCTGAAAATTTGTCTAGGCAATAAAAAGTTTAAAAATAATATTGGTTGGCTCATTATAATAGAAGCAGTTTTTAAGCTTCTCCTATTAGTTGTCCTTATCCAACATAATTTAAAAAAAATATTGAAATGTTTATTGGACCATATATAGAAGTAGCATGTGTTACTTCACAAGCATGGAAAGAAAGAAAACTAGAACAGACCAATAGTTGAGAAAATTAAAGATAATTACCCTTCATGGGTGACATATTTGATTTATTCCACCACGATTCATTTAATTTGATTGTAAATTATACTGTTTAGTTCAATATTTTGAGTACCCAGTATTGGAGGGGACACCTGGGAAGACCTAGTAAGATGGTTGCCAAAGAGATAGTTACAACTTTCAGTGATTTACACAGATTAAATACTGTGTTTATAATTATTTGCATTTGGTGAGTTGTTACTTTGATATCATCTGATCTCTCCTACTGATTCTGACCTCTTCTTCTTAACAGCAGGCATGTTACAGGCATAGAATTTCTGAAAGAATGTTTTTGCGAGAATTTTTTTTTTTTTTTTTTTTTTTGAGTTTTTGAATATTTGTTTTGGTTACAGAAGTCCAAGGTCAATATCATCAAAGCAAATATATGGAAATTGAGTCTTAAAAAGACTGCTATCAGTTCCCTCCCCTTCATTCACAAAGAAAAAAACCCAAATATATTCAGCTTTAAATTTTCCTTTCTCATGCAACAAAACTGTATTATAAATTACACATGACAGCTGAACACCCTAAAGAATCTCTCTGGGTGCATGACAGCTGAGTTACATATTAGCCAAATATGATAGAATTAAGTGTCACTTTAAATTACCTTCAATAAAACTGATGAATAGATTAAATTTAAAAAAAAAAAAAAAGCAAAATCTCTGTGCAGTTTAAATTTAAATTGACCAAAGGAAGAAATGCAATGCTTAGGATGTCTGTCTACTAATTTTTCAATACTACTGCTTCTAAATATTGCAAGCTATTTAAAAGCCCACAGAAAAAATTAAACAGTCATTTATTTTTGCACAGGATGTATGCATGTTGCTTCTATAAGAACACACTCTATACAGTTAAAAATATAAATGTTACTTCATTACAGTGTCCCCCTAAACAGCAAAACCCTGCAAGGAAAGTAAAAACACAGCCTGATGATCAACATGGACTTTGAGTAGTCAAAGAGTTTCTTGGTTACTCGGGGTCAAGAAAATCCTCAGTGAACAGGTGGACATTTGAAGGCTTACCTAAAGTTTATAAAAAATGTGTCCTGCAAGAGAAGAAAAGCAGGTGCCAGAATAAAGGAAGATTTGGGGAATTCTTTAGAGAAATATAGGCTAAAACCATGTGAGATTTGGAAAAGTACTTGGATTTGGAGATTTGAAAAGTACTTAGACTGACTTAGCACTATATATTTTATAGAATAAATATAAAATGTTTTTCTAAAATATGAAGCCGCATACAGAATATTCTAATTACCCTATAGTGAAAGGAAAAGGCATCATTCTGCTTTATTTTACACTATTTTTGTCATTGTATATTTCTTCCCTTGCAACAATCACTGCCACATAGAACAATCAGGCTCACAAACTATTTGGAAACTTTTATTAACAATTATCTAGGGATAACACAACATGAAAAATACCAGTAGAATCAGTGCAAGTTCTGAAAGCCATATGCTTTTCAAAAACATGTATGTGTTTTTCTGTCCTAGAAACATTTAAGCTGGCACTAACACAAATGTTTTAGTGGGAAAACTATATAATAGTAACAATAAAACTACCGGAATACCTGATTCTTGTGAGGAATAAGCTACTAGACTTCATTAACAACTTTTTTTCATTGCAGTTCCTGTATTCTAAAAAGGTGTTGGGAATATAACATTAGAGGGAGAGAAGCAGTCT
Organism: Gorsachius magnificus; assembly: GCA_034008185.1. Lineage (NCBI taxonomy): Eukaryota > Metazoa > Chordata > Aves > Pelecaniformes > Ardeidae > Gorsachius > Gorsachius magnificus. Next base: position 115,259,243 of record CM067081.1, on the reverse strand, counting down.
TTCGAGAAAAGAGAATCTAACTGATGTAGGTCAAAACTAGCATGCCAAACTTGACATGGAACTCAGCTGCTGCCTGCAATCAGTGCGAAGTATAAAGCTGGTATGTTCCAGCCATGAAATATCGAACAATCATTACGCTACCCAAGCTGCAATGAGAAAGGTTGGACAACATGTGTTACCACATACTGCTTTTTAAAATCTTAAGAGTGTACTCTGCCCTCTTAAACGTAGGCAAAATAAGTCAGATGTGAAATACTGGTTTGAGTCCCTTGGAAAGAAAGTGGCAAACACTCGGTGACCTCATCCATTGCTACAGGGGTTACACACGTCAGCCTAACAGCTGCACCTTAGTCACCAGCACCATCAAAAGAATTAATGTGGTCACCTCATCTTTACCCAGCAATGGATAAAAGCTCTTTGTGTTCCCAGGAGAACTTTCATACCGAACCAAGAGCTTTTAGATTTGGGCAGAGGTACTGAGAAATCTTAAAACACCTCTTAAATACCTCTCCAATCATGTCTATTCAAATTCAGAGGAGCCAGTAACAAATGAAGATAAATAGATTGCATATAAATAAATGCCTTCCCAATTTAAGAATCTGTACTCATTAATGTGGTATCTCCAATGATACAAAATGAAATGTAAACATCAATGACAGTCTCTAGCATGTGAGTGCTAGAAAAATAGTCACAAGATGGGAAGATCTAACAGAGACCCAGAATGAGTTTGAACTAGCTTCATTACTTACATACAACAGGTAAGGTGGCTAGACAGGAGCTGACTTGAACTGTTTAGATATGCAACATCATTTGTGTTTGCAGAATTGAGACTAAGCTATGAAAAGCAGGTCATTACAGATATGGTCACCAAGAGCTGTTTTCAATTTTCTTCAAATAACTTCTAGATAATCTTGGTCTTCTCCTGCTTTACACTTGCTGGCCTCTTAGCCCTAAAACACCTTAGGAATTTTAGTCAAAGAGGATCACTGTAATCTAGAAGAAATCGGGTAGAGAGGTGACAACAGGAGTCTGCCAGTCTCCAAGGCCTTGTCTAGCATTTGGCGCAGAAGAAATCTCTCCTGAGCATATACCATTCTCCTGTGACAGCCCTTCCTACAGACTATAGCTTACAATAACTATAGAATCTTATACAGAAGGATTTTAAGTGTTTCCCTTTCTAAACGTGAACAACATTTAATGCATAGTCATTATGTATTCACATTAAAGTTACTATCAACATCTCTCTAACATGTGATGAGCCAGCACATTGCTAGTAAAATTTCAGCCTCTGGTAAAAAAAAGATGTGTTAAATTTATTAGCAGGAAATATTTTTATGAAGAGGTACAAAGATAGAAAAGCGTGAAGAAAATATCTCCTTTTCTACTTTGAGGTCGTAAATTGTGTGTAAACTTAAGCCTGTCTAACTGTAACTGTACATATGCTTATTTACTAATTAGAATCTGAAAGTATAAAAAGGGAACAGCTCATTTTGATTAAAAAGACTGTAAATATAAGCTAGACAGTGCAATAAATCCAGCTATTCTGACAGACTTTAATAATTCAAAACGGGACTTAACAGAAATTTGATGCTTGTAGTTTAATCAACCTAAGTGAAAGAATACTTAGTGGACACAGTACTTCTGAACAGTAAGGACAATTGTGAGGTGTCAGACAAAATGGTAATGCAATGATTTTCTTTGATGCAATGTAAGTACAAATGCAAACAATGTACTGTCGGATACACTACATTTATAATATTTACAACATAAACACCAAGGCAGATTGTGGGCAATCATATCCAGACTTCGGCTTCTGGATAGGTTGATTTGCTGTAGTATCTTTTGATTAGCAATACACCACTGATTCTGGTGTTGGTCTAATGTACACTGGAAATCCGAGAGATGATTCTGATATGGAATTGAATCCAAAACTGAAGTCTGGACCAACTGTACATGAGGTATACATATGTATAAGGAACAACCTCATAGTATGAAAGAAGACATGTTTAAGGAAAAACCTAAACCCAGGAATTTTACACAAAATTGTCACCTGTATATAGGAAATTAACAACCCCTTCCACCACCACAGCCAAAAGTATATTCAGACATACTACTTTATGGACAGAAGAAAAACTAAAGAAACAAGAGCCCAGGGGGGATTACATGCTGCTGTAATTGGATGAAACTGTTCTGTTTGTCTGCGATACATATTTAAAAAAAAAAAAAGCTTTTTTTTCCTGATAAAATTGTTATTAAAATAAGTATGTATCCATTGTACAGGGAGTGAGAAAGGCTCCTTCAAAACCAGAAAGTTTTCTATAAAGACTAAAATGCATATGTGGTAAGTTAAAGGGGCCAAAATCTATCAAAATTCATATGTTAAGAACAGTTAGCCTAGAAAGCATAAGTTCAGGCACAGCTAACCTATGGTGCACAGCACTGTAAAACAGAAGGTTTGGGGGATGTAGTCTGAAGGCAGTGGTGCCATGGAGGCAAATGAATTGGACTTCCTTAAACATGGCCATCGTTCATAGCCTGAAATACTAGATGCTGAGGTCTTTTTGCAGACATTATTCTCTTCATGTCAACATTTGTAAAGTTTCCCACAACTGGCTATAAGGGAGCATGTATTTTTTGCCACAAAAAGAGTGCAAAGATAGGACTTGTGTAGTTTGATAAAACATTCTCCTGCAAGAAGAGTACTGAAAGAGCATTTTGAAGCCACTACCACCAAGATCAATAGAACAACTAAAATAATTAAAATTGGTGAAAATTACTTTATGACTCACAGGTTAGAAAAAATAGGTAAGATACTTGTGTCCACGCTACACAGGCAGTGTGCTTTTTAATCAGGTAGTTAAAGTTTGGAATTGAGCATACTGAAATAGAAACTAGCATTTATTCAAACAACAGATTTCAAATTCAATAGGTTGATATTTGCGCCAGTCAAGACAGAATTACTGAAGCAATCTGGATTCTCAAAGTATGGGAACAAGGATTAAATCAGCTATGAATATTCTTCATTTATGGCTTGCTTACCATCTACTGTACGCAGCAAAATATGTACAAAACATTTAATTTTTACAGCTTTTGACCAACACAAAGCAGACATTTATTCTTTCTATGTGAGGTATGTGGTATTCCTTGAAGAACATGCAACACTATCTAAACATGTAAACCCACATAGGAAGAAGCTCATATAGGTCAAAATGTATGACTTAGAGCAAAAACATTACAGGAAACCTGTTTTTGTGACTCATCAAATGCTTGCTTTCTAGACTGATCATAGGTTCACAATATACAAGGGGTTGTGAGAACACCTGGTCAATTCTTCTCCCTATCCTCTGCTGAAGGACACAAAGAGATGGACTTGGCTTCCAGGGAAAGATCCACATTGACTATCAAGAAGGCATGAAAACAAAAATCCATCTATAAAAGAACTAAAGCAAAGGGAGAGATGATCTCAGCCCACTGCAGAATCTCTCTTACTGAATGTTCTTGAAAACCAATACACAGGTTCTGCATCTATGCAGGGGACTTAGATAAGTAAACACATAAGCCCCCTCCAACCCTTTATTTTTGTGATTCAGGAAGCGTTTCGATGTTCAGTAAAAAAACTTAAGTGATACCAACAGACTTACACCTAAACACCAATAATCTTTGTTATAAGAAAAAAAGAATGCTAATTAGCCTTCTACCTATATATATACACCAGGATTAAAAGATGCAGTATACTAACTTTGTTATTACTGTGGAAAATGCAGCTGGAGAACACACAGCACATCCCTTTTGATGGTTCTACTTATATATTTTGCAGCTTCATTTTTTCCCCAAACCGAATTATCCTCATTGCAGTTACATTGGAATTCCTTTTGTGTTTCCATTGCTCCGTAGTGTGCTTATTTCTCACCTTGTTGTTTACAGCATATGAAGAAGGTGAAGCAGGTGTTGCACATAAGGCTGACATTCTGTCAGCCATAAGCTGCTCTCTGGTCAGCATCTGTTTTTATATATGCATGAGGTAAAGTATTACTGTTAGAAGAGGTTTCCAGAGAGATTCAGAAGTAAATTAAAGAAGCTACCCAGCTGGTGATTTTAATGAAAAGGTAAAAATAATGAGAAAGAATAGTCAGACACAGATTATGATTTCATTGAAAGTATTTTCTGATTTTCTCAAGCAAATAAAGTATGCATTTTTAAGGTTAAATAACAAACTAGTGTCCAGTATGAACTTAGAAGTAATTTATTGCTTCTGTGATCTAAGACAGACCATACTGTAAGACCACACTCTCAAATCCACACTGGTTTGGGGGTGGGGAAACATAGCACAAAATCAAATTTCTCTCACATACCTACAGATGATGTTTCCAGAATACAAAGTGTGTTCTACCAATAAATTGATAGGATAAAATTTATCAGAAATCTAATTAAAACAAGTCAAATGTGTAAAATTAAAAACAAGAAATACAAAATCTGTCCAAGCTCTTCTTCACCAAATTAATCAGGATAAAACCCCCAAACTGACTAGCATTTGTTATTATTTTCTGGATTTCCTGTGTAAGAACAGCATGAGTTATTTTTTCATCTTGAGAAGTCCTGTTGCAGTTAAATTGGGCCCTAACACAGAGCACCTTATTAAGAAAAAAAAAAAAAGCAAAAAAAAGAATCTATGTCCTTAGTGGACATGTCAAACACAGGCCAGCCGTGCATCCTTGCAGCAAAGGAGGCCAGACAAAGCCTGGGCTGCATTAGTGACAGTGCACCCTGCTTCCCTCTCTGCAGGGGGGAGGTAAAGAATTTGGGAGTAAAGTTAAGCCCAGCAAGAAGGGAAGGGTGGGGGGAAGGTGTTTTTAGGTTTTATTTCTCATGATCATTATTTATTGGTAATAAATTAAATTAATTTCCCCAAGTTGAGTCTGTTTTGCCCACGATGGTAATTGCTGAGTGATCTCCCTGTCCCTCAACCCATGAGCCTTTTGTTATATTTTCTCTCCCCTGTCCAGCTGAGGAGGGGACTGATAGAGTGGCTTTGGTGGGCACCTGGCATCCAGCCAGGGTCAACCCACCACAAGTACTGGAACAGGTTACCCAGAGGGGTTGTGGGATCTCTGTCCTTGGAGATGTTTAAGACTTGACTGAACATGACCCTGAGCAACCTGACCTAATTATAGAATCATAGTTTGGGTTGGGACCTTTAAAGGTCAGCTCGTCCAATCCCCCTGCAATAAACGCAAACATCTTCAACTAGAGCAGGTTGCTCAGAGTCCCATCCAGCCTGACCTTGAACATTTCCAGGGATGGAGCATCTACCACCTCTCTGGGCAGCCTGTTCCAGTATTTCACCACCCTCACTGTAAACAATTTCTTCCTTATACCTAGTCTAAATCTACCCTCTTCTAGTTTAAAACTGTTACCCATTGTCCTATCACAACAGGCCCTGTTAAAAAGTTTGTCCCCATCTTTCTTGTAGGCCCCCTTCAGTTACTGGAAGGCTGCAGTAAGGTCTCCCCAGAGCCTTGTCTCCTCCAGGCTGAGCAACATCAACAATCTCAGCCTTTCTTCACAGGAGAGGTGCTCCATCCCTCTGATAATTTTTGTGGCCCTAATCCGGACCTGCTCCAGCAGGTCCATGTCTTTCCTGTGCTGAGGGCTCCAGAGCTGGAATCAGTACCCAGGTGGGGTCTTACCAGAGCAGACACATGTTTGCAGCAGGCACATGGACTAGATGACCTCTAGAGGTCCCTTACAACTTAAATTATGACTCTACTATTCTACTAAGGAAGCATCTAAGTACAATTTTCCAGAGTGCTCCAATTCATTAAGGATTTAAATAAGTTTTCTCTGGATAGCAATCAATCAAGTTTGCCTACAGATTTGTCTTTCTTACTCACTAAATCTCTTCCCTCCAACATAAAAATTCCCATATCCCTTCCATGAAACACCCACTGGACAAGAGATACAACACATACTATGGTTAGACAGGAGCTGATTTTCTAGGCGATATATTTGTACAGAATACAAGTCATCTCCCCCCTCCCCCCCCCATATTGTCAATTATTACAATTCTCTTGCCACTGCCGCTTTCATGGAATTCTGGACACTGAATGCCTTGAAGACCTCTAACCTTCTGAAAAATGCTTTTGAAGCTATTGGTTCACAAATTCCCAGCGATGGTGAAAAGACAGGCAATGCACATAGCATCTTAGGAAACCACGTTCAGAATCACTGCTGGCTAATGCACAGGGGGGCAAGCAGCTTGAACTACGGCTCCACTTACTCCTTGTACTTTCTGACATCTAGTATTGGCTTTCATTTAGCATCTCAGAAGTGGCCTTTGTATTTCCATACAAGAGAGAGTTCAATGTGCAAGAGTAAGGCATTTCCTTACTCTTTCTTTTGCTCCTGTCAAAGGCCAGAAACAAATCCTTAGACACCAAGATTTGTCTTTCAAAATCAAGTTAGATCAGGAATCACAAAGACAGTGTTACCAAGATCGCTTTAAAAACAAACACCCATTCAAACCACATCATGTTAAATCACTATAAGCAAATCATTTTTCCATAGTGCAGGTACTGAAAGTCTCTAAGTGAATCAGCTTACTGCAGATAAAAATGTATAGGCATAGGGGGAATTCCATGTTCTTCCTCTAGCTCATTCATGTTATTTCATACTTCTAGTTATATTTTCCATGCATACATGGTACTGTTACATGACAGGCACTGGCTGAAGAGACGTTTATTTCTTCAACATTTTGAAACTGCATAAACCCATTTTGTCTTAGAAATTAATCTCCATCAAGAAAGAGGGATACTCTTCCAGAGAAATGCAAATTATCCTTGTTGCTTTTAAGCCTTGTCTTCCATTCCTACTGCTTCCTGTACTGTTGGCACATTTCTCTGGATACCCAATTTGAAGAAAGTAATTTATTAGGTAAAATTTATGTAACACACACACACTGCACTAGATCTTCACTTAAATTTCAGACTGACATTTCAAGACTGAGAACTGTTCATTAAAGTGGAGATTAATTCTTTTCGGACTTCTCCACTGGTCATAGAACAGCTTTGCTTTCCCCAGAAGAGGCAAAGAGACACAGATAATTCATCTGGCAGCTGGTCTCCCTGTTGGCAGCATGCTGTACAGACATTTTATCATCAGCATCAGGCTAAATAAATATATTTAAGTTTCACATTATAAATAAAATTGCCATTGCAGGAATAACCACTATCTAATATTATTGTATTTAATAAAAGCCTTAATAAAGCCAAAACTAACCACAGAAGAAAAAAGAAGGGGAAAAAAAAAAAAAAAAAAAAAAAAGAGTAATGCAAAAGCACCAAAAGTATGCACATGATATTTGAAAAAAAAAAAAAAACCAAAAACCAATATAAAGGCATAAACTTTGAAAAAGTCTCGATTTTCCTGACACAATATTTGAAGTATATGTGATGATTCTAAAATTAATCTTTTTAGCTACCCACATTTTTTTTTTCATCTGTATTTACTTCTGCCTGCAAGTTTGTCTATGCTTGTTTCCTAGTCCCACCGCCATCCCTTGCAATCTGCAGCTGTGATTACTTTTCACATATGCACACAGCCAGTCTAAGAGGTCAAGTAAGCAGATGAATCTTACTAAAACATCAACAAACTTTCTCAAGAGACATCAGGAGAATCCCTTAAATGTGATCAACTGAGACTTCCAAAAAAGAAAGATGAAAGAAACAGAAGATGATGGACTAGAGCTTTTTTTTTTTTTTAGTGCCTTTATAAAGCTTAGGCAGGAAGTGTAGATTATTTTTTCCCCGTTACAAGCTTCCCTTCTGGTAATTACCATTTGCTAGATTTGTGATATACTACTAATTTGTCTAAAACTTATTACTTGTCCAATAACAGTTTTTACTTGCAACAGTTTTGTTGATTTTTCTTTAAGCAAGTTGTGAGTCCAACAATAAACAAATTCTGAATGCTGTATATGATATTTGGTTACAGACAGCATTCCTATAGCAGAAAATGGACAAAGGAGAACTAAATCTTAAACTTCAAAACGTTTTCTGGGTTTAAAATGCATTTGATACACATGATGAGACAACTGACACTTGCAATTATATGACTATCTGCTGGCTAATTTTTATTTTTTTTTTAAATCTTCATTCAAAAGAGAATAATAAATTTGAAATGCTGTAGAAATGAAATTAGTGAAAAAACAGGAAATAATACTTACTGGAAGATGAAAATATTTTGATTTTTCATTTTTATATAAGCCAGCACATTAATATTGGTTATTGTACCTGATTTACACCCCCAGTATGTGCTATTGTAATAACCTGACAGCTTAATTTAATTGATCTTGTTGAAAAGCAACTATTTGCTGAGCTGGTACTTCTAGAGCAAGCTCAAAATTTGTATACAAGGCCTTATTTCTCTTGCCAGATTGCTTCTTAGTATCAAATGTACTTTAAATGTTGTTTTTACACTTCTCAAATTTTCTAAAAGCCTGGAGAATTGTCAGGATCTTCTAATGTGTTCTTATTACAAATTCTTTGGAATTATTTTGCTTTTGAAATATATTCTGCCATTAATCCACTAATAGGTATTTGTCTACTACAAGAACATCTTACATTTTTGTTTTATTTTAATTCAAACACCACAAAACTTGGGTAGTGACTATAACACAGCACAGACTGCACAGAACACTACCTCTGTGTAGATACCGGCTCTTTAGAACCCTTCTCATTCCACTGCTCTCTCAAATACTCGGTCAGCAAAATGAGTAAGTAACGTCAAGGTAGGGTTGCCTGGTGAAGGTGATTCAAGGTAGAGATCCAAAGTGATGCAATCCTGTTGAGTGCCTATATCATGCATCACAAAATACAAGTTAATCTACTGGAACAACTGTCTAAATTATGCTTATTTTGCAGTTAATGGAATGGTACAATTCACCATTCAGTGTTAAGCACTTGCAAATGCAGTGAGACTTTACTAAATGTTTGGTTTATTTTTTTATTTTTTATTTTTTTATTTTTTTTAAGGAGAGCTATTTGAGGTGCTTTTTACAGCCTCCTTTTTGCTAACATTATTACATGTGTATGCAGAACTCTATGTATTATAAATGCACGTAACACACAGAACAACACTTAAATACTTTTCTTTTCAGACCACAGAAGTTTTTCATTTAGCATATCCAGACAATCTCTCCCACTCTCAAGTGTAAGTAGGTAGATAGAAAAATAATTTAAGGTTTTTCCTATGATCATTATTTGGAAGAGGCAGGTCACACCTCAACATATTATCACAAGCTAGTTATATTAAATAGCACTTAAAAAAAATCAAATTATTTGTTTTAACTATTACTTACTAAATTGATCTATCAGTAAATATCTATTCATACTTCGTATCTCTGTTCCTAGTTATTATACTTTTACTGATTTAGAACATGGGATCTCTGAAAGCAATGATCCATTAGAACTCACATTAAAAACAGAATCAAGAAAATCTATTTCTAGTTAGTTTGTAATTCAGCTCTTCCTAAGCAATTTTTTTGTAATCTTTGTAATCCATGGTGTTAAAATGCACATTTACATCATTTGAAAACTGCACAGTGTCTCATTTGCTTCTGCTGTATTGCAGGAGGATATCAAAAGTCTGCAGTGATGATCTGCACGTATAAGTGTTACATCTTTGCTCTTTTTATTAATGCATTCCCATTGCAGAGCCCATTTGCAGAGTTCTGAAACCAACGTTAAGTTGTTGCCAGTTACGACTCGGAAAGAAACTCTGGACCCGATTTTTTTTGGTTTATTTTTATCTTGTTACTCTGAACACCACCACCCCCCCCAAAAAAAAAAAAATATATATATACATACACACACCTTTGCTTAGTTTTTTATTTGGGGAAAAGGAAATGCATGCCTCATTAAAACATCCACAGTCTCTAATATAACATTATTAAAAGTAGTAAATAGCCAGTTTTAAGTTTGAGATAATAAAACTGTTATCAGATCCACCAATAAGTAATTGCATCTTCTAAAAATCAAGAACAAAGGTGGTGGGGCAAGCCTCATTCCCCCAAAGAAAGTAATTTCTTTCTATCCCTATGACTGAATGACTTTCATTCCATACCTCTTTCAAGCTTCTACAGCCACAGCTTCCTGCCTTTTATGACTTTCATGCCAAATCTTAAGGAGTAGAGGTAAGAGGTATGAAGCAGAGATGAGACAAAAAAAAAAGGGGTTCAATGGGAGAAGGTAAAGGGAACTCTTTGGGGTTGAAATATATTCTTGGCTGTAGCATTCAGAACAAGTCTTTTACTATTGTACCTCTGGTTAATTACATACTATTTGCTCTTCTTTTTGCTGTTCTGCTATGCAGATCATCCATCCTTCATAATCCTGATTTCATGAAAGACTGTACTCCTATATGGACGAACACAGTGTCTCCCCTAGAACTTGACTCTCATGGGAAGTCAGAAAAGTCTCCAGGCCTTAACAGTTTAATACAGTAAGATCCATCTCTTTAGTAGAGATAATATTGGGAAGAACTCTCTGAGGATAAAGGGTCTGATTTGTTTGGTTGGTTTGTTGTCCCCACTGTCCCCACCCCCCCACCCCTGATTTTTCTTGTTTTTTTTTCCTTCTGAGCATTACAATTTGAACTTTCTAAAAACATATGTACATACATAATTATATTCACACATACACGATATACATATACATACAGCCAACTTTGCTAATACTGCCAAAGATCAAAAACTACTAATGAAGCAAATGGAAGTGATAGCTCTTCAGATTTTCAAAGCAGTGACAAAGTTTTCAATATGCATGCCAAGGAGTAATATGACTATACATTTTTACATTTATTTAAAAGAAGAAAGGATCAGGCAAAGAGTTATTTGAAACAGACACTTTGTAAGCGGTTATCCCTCTTTTGAATACAATTTTCGTCAGGTACGTTTCTCACACCCTGTACTAGCAACAGGAATGGCCAGTTAGAAGCAACTCAGCATCAAGCTACTGATAGGTTGCTGCTAACAAGATCCCCTACACATGAAGTTTTTCCCATATGTTGCTAAATTGTCTTACAATAAGGATGTTAATTTCCTGAAGTCTAAACTGAGTGTTAGTCAGTATGGAGTCAAAATGCCATATTTTAAATTTATTTTTCCAGAGGCATTATAGATGATGCAAAATTATATCTTCTCCCATGTTGCAGTTCTCATTTTCCCCCCTCATGAGCTGTCCAGGATCTGGCAGCGCATCCCAATGCCCTGCAGCTCGGAAACCTGCTCTAATTCAAAACTGTAGAGAGTGCCCAACACAGTGGCTCTGGGAAAAAAAAAAAAAAAAAAAAAAGTCGTTCAATGGCTGTGTGTCAGACACAATCGTCAGTTTTTTGTATGACTTTTTTCCCTGACTTCCATTATTTGGATAAAATGTCATCACCAATTGGGTATACAGGTCTGAAGGAACATGTAGAAGTTAGAGATTTGCTGCATAACCAGCGGAAAGGGCCAGAAAGGTAATCCAACACTGAAATACCAGCTCATCAACTAACATGCTGTGGAAGTTGGTTCTCACTTCCTCCTCCATTTCACAAAAAGTATAAAGTGTCAAGTGAAGCAAAAATACCAAAAATTAACTTTTTTTGCCATTACAGTTCTCATCTAAAGTTTCTCTCCCCCTCTCCAACCTTTGCTTACTCTACGTGCAGCTTTAATTACAGTGCAACTATTGGCGCTTCCTCCATAATCATGAGACTGTTGCAGTGGTATAAACAGACCAAATGTCAGAGGGCTTGAGGAGATTTTTGGTCAAGACCTGCTAAAGGGCATTAGAAGCTGCAATGGAAATTGTGCAGAAACCATTGCCTATTTAAGATCACACCTAGATATCTTCCAATATACTGAGTAACTTGGATTAAAAAAAAGAAAAGGTAATATTTAAATTATGTGCTTAATAATACAATATTGAAAGGCTTTTGAAATTCGTCCAATTATACTGATACTACGCTGATGCTCTTGAAAAAGATGGCATCTACTTTTAAGCATCAGTAAAACAAGTAGCCAATCTTTCTCATCAACAACCCATCATCTTCAGCAGGATAGGAACAACCTGTTCCTTCAGGAACACATGCTTACATGAATCAGCATAGAAACCAACTCTTTGAATATGAGACAAGAGCTTTTATATAAAACAAATTCATTTTCCAGAATGCTCAAGCTTCACCTCCTCTAATTACTGAGAGTTCTTTTTATACCTTTAGAGCTAACATATGAGCAGAAGACATTCTTTAGAATATTAATTACACTCAGACCTGGAATGAATGCTGCTTCTAACAAGCCATCTCTACGCTTACATTTTATCTGTTATTCAAACTTTACTTCACCAGACAGGAGCTGAAAGTGAGTGTATGTAGATGTGAATTTATTTACCATTTTAACTTTTACTGATATTCTCATCTAAATTTAAACTATCTTCAGTACAAATAAGCAGGAGTCATTAGTATTTCTAAAACTTCTTTGTCTAGTTTTGTCATAGGAAGTTCTCAAACACCTCACAGTTGAGCCAAAGATAGATTAGAGAAAGCAAGAACAAACTCAGTTAATTTCTAAAGGTTTCCCACTGAAGAAAAAGCTATTACTAACTTCCCTGAGTTTACATTTAAGGTTTTAAACACACTAACAAAAGGTGCTTTCTCCTAGTGAACAACCTCTCTGGCCTCTCCCTTTTCTGTCTGCATATCCTCTTAACACATTACAAAGGCCCAGAAATTTTAAATGAATTTGACTCCTGACTTTCACACTGTTGACAGGAAAATAGCAGCAAGTAATAGTCACAGTCTTGCTCCCTGATAGCTAATCTGAAATATTTGCAGCTCTTGGAATTTACTCCTTGTAAACGTGCAATGGCAACACTAGATAGGTAGCAGCCTTCCCCTTGAAGGCTGAGAGCGCGACTATCATGATCTTATCTTGATCGAGATACCTCCTGATTGAGGGTGAGCCAGATCTCTGGCAGTTTCCCCACAGTACATTATCTGGAATAAAACCCCTTCCCTTGCCAGCAGGCACACTTCTTGCAGCTGTCTTATCTATTCCAGATTATAAGAAGCCTTTTCATGAGTTAGGTAGGGTAGCAATTTGGAAGCTTTTACAAAAGCTTGAACTTGTGGACCCACTAAATAAGGCTTAATGTTTATAAACTACATGTCTGAGTAACTCAAAGCCTGTGGAAGAAGCTTTCCTGTCTTTTTGTTAGGGAGACAGTGGCTTTTCTGTGCCTGGCTACAAAAAAGTGATCAATTGACTTCACAGTCTGGAACAGTTGTGAAAGGGGTTTGTAGCACAGGACAAAAGCCTCAAATATATGCTTTTCTTTTAAACACAAACCCCAAATATTTTTTGCCACTGTAGTTGAGTTATTACCTCAAAGATGCTCTCAGAAAAGTAGACCAGCAGACTTCATCTTAAAGCTGTCACTGAATTCAATGGTATACTCTGAGGACCGCTGACCTTTGTCCATCTACCTTTGGGAAACAGTTTTTACTTGCACGTTATCAACAAGAAAAAAAATAAATGGTAAAGCAAGGCCATGGCCAAGCCTAGGTCTGCATTTCTGGGAGCCAATTACAGCTGCTGGCATATTTCCTTTGATAAGAAGCTAAACCTGCCCTTTTCTAAGTTCAAATCAACCTTTTAGTATACAAAGTATACTGGAACTGTAGACTGGTATGAATTAGTCTTCATCATAACATCCTTGAGGTGTGGTACTGATGTAACAAAGTGTCAAATGTCTTGTGTTCAACATCATGTGACTTAGGGCTTTTTGGACAGGAGATGGATAAGTACCTACCTCTACAGTGCTTGTATAAACTCATAAGCCACCACATTAATTTCAAGTAATTTACCACACTTCCCAGTAACTAACCAATTCACTAATATTCTGGCCTCTGGCTTTAAAAAAAAAATCTAGAAATGTTCTATTTTGGTTATTATACCATATTTTTAATTAGTATTTTATAAAACCTGTGTTAGAAAAAAAATGTAGTGACAAGTGGTGAAAAACATTAATGAAAACTAAGCTCAGCAAGTAAAAATCAATGGTATTGCATAGCATATTGTAAAGGCTTAGTCTTCATCAGACCACTTACAGTCACCAATCTGCATTAGAATTTTTGCTGGTAGTTTTGTCAACGTACTGAGAGTACATATTTTCAAAAAGAATCAGATAAAATAGTTTGCTCACTGCTAAAGTATTTGTTATATTTTTCAGTATGAGTATGTATGATTTCTAGGACTCCTGCACTCCACCCTATGTACTTGAAATACTGAGCATCTTCTACCTAGTTGTGTTATTACTAATGATGTTTCATAGTTTCTATTTTTTAGTGCTGGAGGCTTACTCTATACAAGATCACACATTTTTCCCAAATTTCCCTCATTTCTAGTGCTAAATCTGCTCTTGCAAATCACCTTCCACTTTTTCCTTTTTTTGTGTACTAGGTACTAAAACATATTCTCAAAAGCAATATAGGAAATTAATTGCCACCGTTTGGTTACTTGAGAGAGATTTCTTTATTTAAGCACATCTTGACAGATGGTGATGAAGCTGACCTAAGCTAGTTCAGTGGCTGAGTGGTTACAGTCTACGCAGGAATTAAATAATAGATAAACAAACAGAAGACCCTGTGGTGAACTCGTCACAGAAATAAGACAGGCTTTTGTGGTTTACCCAGGAGCAACAGGGAAGAAATAAAGGGAATAGCTTACTGGTGCCATGTACCCAACTTTGATCAAAGAAGTTTCCCTGTGTTATTTTGTGAGTTTTCTGCTTGAGTAATGAAACTAGTTCCAGCAAAAATATAAGCAGAGTTCTGTAAGCATCATCTGTCCTTTCTGGCCTGAACAGACAGGCCTGCAGCTTATGGCCATCAATGGCACTGAAATTCTGTTTATGTCATCCTGGTTTTTCTGATGCTTTATCAAAGCCACTGTTGAAAAGGAGTAACGTTCTATAAAACACAAGGTTGTTCTATCATATTCTCACTTATTTTCCCCCCTCCCTCTGCGTCTATAAGCAATTTGTCTAAATTGCTACAAAAGAAGGGTAATACTCTAAGCAGGGTCCATTACACAGTGCCCAGGGCTACCTCTAATGAAGGGACATCATAGGCAGAAGGTAGACAGAGATCCTAGAAAGAGTGAGATAGCCATTTAGATCATCCACACCTATATCAGACCTGTACTTCTAAAAGACTTTCAAAATATATACTCACAACAACAAAAGGGCCCTATAGTTGTTTGTTGCCAGCATTTAGCTATTTTTACTCACAATAGGATACTGTAAAAGGAGGCGGTCACATCCAGTATATCCCAACAGTTTTTAAAAATAAAACTGCCTCGTTTGTGTGTTTGCATGCATACATGGATGCTCATTAGTTTGAGGTGTTTTCAAAAGAGAAAGGGAGAAAAGGCACATCATGAGCTTATAACATGCCTTCAAAATTCTACTACTTACCATTTCTCTGTATCTACTTTACTTATCTTCAGTAGTCCAGGTGTCATATCAATTGCTTTAGGCTTTCTCTATCTCTCAGTATTCCTTGTATAGTTTTTTGAAAATAAGGTTTAGATGCACTTCCTCTTCTTTTTTGTGAGTCTGTAAGCTAACTCCAGAACTGCTTCACTAGTCCATGAGAAACTTTCTGAATAGCTGAAAATGTACATGCAAGTAAATCTACTGGCTATTTCACCACAGTAAGAAAATTCAGTTTAAATATATTTTAGAATACAAAATGATCTATAGCAGATTTACTATACCAACTATCAGAAGCTTTGTAAACATGCTCTAATGGAGCAAGAACTGAAAGAGGAAAATAGGTTAAGTTCATTAACACATTCACATTTTTGCTGCTGTTTCAAATTGTTTGACTTAATTGTTTGTCTTGAACTGCTGCTAAATGTAAAGGTTGCAGGGTACTCCTGATTCAGTCTGAAACTTCTTATTTACTCACAGAACAGACAAAATAGTGCCCATAGTAGTATAATCTTCCTGTTCTTCATGTAGCTATCTCTACATAAAATTACAGAGATAACCTCTAGATACTGCATTCTTCATTCTTGCTTCAGAATGAGTCCATGCTGCAGTGTAACAAGCTATCCTGGCCTAGATTAATTAAAGTAACTCGAGTGCCAATAGCAGTCTCCTTTAAGTGGCACAGACTTCACTGGATGAATTCACCTCAGTTCTTGCCAGCGCAAGTCAGCCTAGACTGAATGTTTTCTGCTGTAGCTAGATGAATACTTGTACCCAAACAGCTCGATGATGCAGCTACCATATTTTAAGTATCTCTTGGGCACCCTTTTATTTGGTGCCCATTCACATTTCTGAGCTCAGCTTTCAGCGAAGCTACTTTGCAGCATTAGATGACCAATTAACTGTATTTAGAGAAACCTCAAATCTCAAAATATTCAAGTTAGGCAACTTCAAAAAACCAACTAAAGCACCTGTATGTTTGTTACGTGTTTCACAGTTCACCTAACTAAGCTTCAAAATAGACAGATTGATGTTTGCAGACTCATGTACTCAGTAAGGCTTATAAAATATTTGTATTACTCCATCTGAAAGAGACAAGCAATCTTTCCCTGCTGCACTGTGTTTCTTTGTGCTGAAACGTTGCAAGCAGTTAGAAAGTATTTCTACTTTTATATGAATGCTTACTGGTCATATTTAAGAATAAGAATCAGTATCATTTTTAAACAACCTGCCAAATAAATGCATTATAGAAATCAGTGAGTTACATTGCATAAACCAAAGGGTTAAGTATCAGCTTTAGGTTCTTAAATATACAGTAAGGTAGACTGGGAAATTATTGTCAATACTGAAGCTATATTAGATAGGTAATTGAATTCAGTTTCATGAGTTCTGAAGCTTTAGCTTGCTACAGGTTTTTTTATCTTTAAGTTTCTTAATGCTTTACCGTGTTTCAACAGCTTTTGAAGTGACTCGAGTAACATAACAAAAAGACAAAGAACAAAAATAAAGCAATAGTGCTCCCACAAACACTCTATGAAATTCAGGAGTGTATTGTTTTTAAACCAAAGAATTCTTTGGTACCAATACAACTCCGACCTCAGCTTTCTATAGCATGCTTCACTCGCCATACATGCAGAATGCACTTTAATTTCATCCTTGGGTTGTATACAAATATCCCTGGTATTTTTAGTAGCACTTTCAAAGTGTAAAATCTATTCCCTATGCCCTCATCAATTTGAAATTACCATTTTAAGGCTGATTAAATAAGGATTAGTGCCAATGTTCCACTTA
The DNA here is from genome assembly GCA_034008185.1 of Gorsachius magnificus. Taxonomy (NCBI): domain Eukaryota; kingdom Metazoa; phylum Chordata; class Aves; order Pelecaniformes; family Ardeidae; genus Gorsachius; species Gorsachius magnificus. Next base: position 115,241,922 of record CM067081.1, on the reverse strand, counting down.
TTAGTCTGTGTCTTCAACTGGAACTGATGATGTAGCATTTGTCAATAACTAGTTCACAGCCTTAAACTCCACAAAACGAAACCTCTGCAAGACAGTCCATCTGTCAGAAGATTTTGTAGCAGCCTCCCATGTAGAAGAAAACCATCTATTATAGGATGATACAAGCTTAAAGTGGCATGTATCACAGCTGTTTGATTACTACCGAGAAGATGACTTGCATCCCCCTTACAGCCTTGTATCAGAATCCAACAGTGATGGATTGAATTTCCCTTGCTTTAGCATGATGATGGATTACCTCAGCAGTATGTGTAACAAAGGTAAAGTCTGGTCCAAAATTAACACCATGACTAAAGGACGCTGGCCTAGAGTTGTGATTTCTGGCAGATCTGAATAGCATGTGAAACATTTTAAAGACCTTTCAAAAGTTGAAATAATGAGATTATAATCTGGAATTCTCCATAGAGATAAAGATCCTTATTACACAAGCACCTGGAAGATATGGATCAGGCAGCACATTCCGAAATTCAATTAGTTTCTTCATAAGGTCTGAAATCAAACATGCTCTACTGCCTAGGAACACTATTTCAATCACTTCATACAAACAGTCCATTCCAACTAACAAAAGATCATACTATGAACCAAGATCTAAATTATCCTGTTGGTCTATTAAGCGAAAAATAAAAGTATAAAGTCACAGTTGTTAAATCAGTGTTACTACAGACTGAGAAACAAACAAGAAAATTCCCAGTGATTTAAATCTTGCACTGAAATGTCCCATTTTAGCAAAAATCTTGGTAAATGCTAGTATTTCAAAAATAAATATCACTACTTCAGTATGTTCCTTAAATACAATTTTGCCTATGACATTTAGAAGCATTCTGGTTTTTTTCTTTACACTTTGGGGTTCTTTGTGCAATGGACCTACGTATGTTGTAGCAATACAGAGAACTGTGACTGGACTCTATTCATGTAGCACTTGGAAGTCATTAAACACAACTAGTTAGTTTAAAACCTTCTCTAAATTGTCTTGCATTATATTTCGTGTTGTAATTTGTCATAACATATTATAGTAGTTATCAAGATAATTACATTTTGAGGTAAAGTTAAAAGATCAAGGAATGTAGCGACATAAATTAAAAGGTTTTTAAATAACCAGATTTTATTTAAATCCCCAACTGTACTCAGTTAAACAAATTTACCTATGTAGAGCAGATGTATGCCCATGTTTTAATAAAAGCCTGAATTGAAAACCTTTCATTGTAATTGGTTTTAATTTTTAAGTTTGAGTTTATACAAAGCAGCTGAAAAGACAGGATCTGAAATTATGTCTTACTGATGGTTTAACTTGGCAGAAGTTGGGGTGGAGAGGATTGTTTTGCTTTAGCTGGATTCCAGCTTCAGGTGATGCTTTACTAGAATTAACTTCTGCTTTCATTAACAGAGTTCTCTATATACAGGAGAGTGAATATGGAACTAGAGGAATTTTAATAATAATTTAACGTGCCCTTATACTGAGAAACATTTTCATATGCAAAAGGCTCCTAAGCACTTTTTAAAACTGCAGAAGTAAGATGACTTTAATAGTCATTGGGTCCCAAACTTCACTGAATCCTGAAAAGCCATGCTAAGGCACTAACACTGTGCTGGAAGCATCTTCCTCACAGCTAGGGCAAGACAGCAGCAGCAGCCTCCTGCAGCCGGGAGCCATCTCCATGTCTAAAACGCAACACATTGCTGATGAGCTGCAGGCCAGATAACACTAATCTATGAAGCAGAAATCATAAAAGCATTATAATCCTCCCACTATTTGGTTTAATAAAGATAAACAAATTTGTGGAGGTGGTATAGCAAAGGAAAGAAACGCATGCACTACAGCTCACCTAATTTTAGGTGTTTTGCTCAGACAGCTAAAGACCCCTCCTTTATAGAGTCCATGAAGAAAAAAACCACAGCATTGTGGTTTCATCCGTCTGACTTATTTTAGGCACCTACTCAATATTGGGATGACTTGGACTGTGTTTTTCTGACTGAATATTAAGGGATGGATAGTCTAGACAACTGTATTAGCTAGCATATCCATGACCTACAGGAGGAAATAAGGAATAGTAATGAAGAGTGACTTGCTTTTTCCACTGTTACATAAGCTTAATTATGGCATTACCTAACTAGGCAGTACTTTAGCACCTTCATAATTTTTTTGGTTCAACACCGAACTACATTGGAGGGACAAAACCCAAAATATGGCTAAATTGGGCATATTTAGTCTAGAAAAACTTTTTTTAACAGGATTTTCATTAGAGAACATTTATAGAAACCAGTAAGAAGTTAAAAACTAATGGACATTTGAACTGTTCCGATACATTTAACAAATCTGAGAAATGACATATTTGAGTCCAAGAAAGTATTTGCCCATCTGTTAGGATTTTTAAATTTAAACACAACTTAAACTCAGTATTCATAACAAGTAGTTTTGTAAATAGCGAACCTAATGAAGCCTTTTCTATGCATTATATTCTATAACTCCAAATTACCAGACAATAAATGGATTTATTTTATCTTAGATCAGACTATTTCTACTGCTCATCTTCATCGGTAATGCTACAGGCAACTTCACAAACAATAGAAAAGCAAATTTTTCAAAAAGTCAGCTACCCTTCATTTTCACTTTTTCCTCTCTTTCACTGAAGTGTTAAAAGTCTTTTGCCAAAACCACCACAGTTTGGATACCAGCTCCAACTCTGGATGGCCAGTCCGACACTGTGCACAGCTGTCAGGATTGTGCTGCGGAGGTTTGTTTACTTCACCCATTTGGTGGACAGACAGAGCAAGACCAACTGGTTTAGGATAGCAGCAAGGTCCAGACAAAATTGCCTCTCTACATTCCTCTTTCCCTCTCTTAGCTCAGTCTGCCAGCTGGGCAAAAGGCTCTAGACCTGCTCGGTGGCACAGAGCTGTTTATGGCAGAGTACCAGGTAGCTGACGCCAGTCCTCCCTCCCCTGCCCCAGTTAGCAATCAGAAGGTTTAAGTTATAGTAAAAGTGAAGCGGTTAAAGAGCATATGCTTGTGCAAATACCACGAAGCACCTAACACACCACAACTGTTTCTGTATACGTTTCCTTAGTTACAGTTCTGATGTGAGACAGGAAAGCTACCCTTGACAAATCTGCATGCATTTCAGCAAACAGGCAACACATATCAAACTTCAGATTTTTTTTTTTGGCATCAACTGCCAACATAATCAATAAAATATTTAAGATTGTTTTCCTAGAGAAAATCTGCGAATTGGAAGGGCTCGTCTTCCAGTGATGTTTGTTTTGTATTACATGGAAAACAGTTACTATGCTAGCATATGCTTACTGCTGAAATCAAGAAGTTCTGGGCATGATTCATGGGGCAGCCCACACACGTTTTCCAGTAACAATACACTTCTTAAGTTAGCTACATTCATATCACTGATAATTCTAACAAAGGAATAGATGACAAAAGCTCTCCCTGAAATTGGAAGCAGCTATGTGTTAAGCGTTACAATCTGATTTTTCAACATACATAGCCAGCAAAAGTTACAGTCATTAAAGCATGGGTGAACATGTGAGCTTAGAGTGCACCTCAGTAGGCATATGATGCATGAGAGGTTCAAATCTTGCTTTCACCTCTTAAGGATGTTTTGGGAAAACAAAATTGTTTGGGGTTTTGTTTTTGGTTTTTTTTTTTTAAAAAAAAGTAATTTGCTTTAAAACACATTTCCCTTACACTTACTGAGTACTTAAATTTCAAAAAAAAGAAAGAAAACTTGGCAACTTATCTATGCTTTCCCCACTTTTATTCAACTATTTAATTTCTATTTCTTCTTATCCTCAGAAACTAAACTAGATGTCCTTAGAATCCATCAATGCTTCATGCTTCAATAACTTTTCCAGTAATTTTTTTCCATACATTACTCTACATGTAAAAACGTTTCACTCTTCTTCTCAACCTTTCCTAATCTGTTTTGATTCCCCCCCATTCTTCCTGCAAGAATAAAGAGTTCATTTAACATTAGCCATCCTTTCCTTAAATATATGTTTCACTAAAATCACTGTAAAATGTATTCTTCTTTTTTCAGTCAAAATAAGCCTCTTAATCTTTCTTCATAAATTAAATTTTTGAAGCCTCATATTATTTTTTCTTTGACCACTGAAGAGAAATTATCTAAGAATCAGTACTGAAAACTTCAACCTGGGATTTGGTCTAAACATTGCTTCCAATAAATTAAGATTTCTGTCTTTTGAATGTGGATAATGCTCAAGAGCATTTTTTTCCAGTCACAGAGCCATGTTCTTTATATTGATTTTGCACTCCATAAGGCAGGCAGAGAAAAAAACACTGCCATTTTCTTCAAAACTGCTGCAGCCCATTACCTCTCAGTTAACTATCTCATAGGAAAGAAAAATTTAAAAAAGAATATTCAGTGTAATTGTCCTATACTACCCTGCCAAAAAGAGGAATTTTGTTCTTATGTGGACTTTCATTTTCAACACTCCTTACAGGTTTATTTCATCTTCAAGGAAGTTTCTGTATCCCAAGTCTCTTCCAAAGAACGTAAATATTACTATTTTAAAAGTCATGATGCAGTTCTGTTAATCTAGAAGCAGCTGTAACATGACACATTTCCCCTGGAGCTTTAATTTCATGACACCGTATTAGAAGTTCCAGTTGAGAAACAGTTAACAGCAAAGAAACGGTGTTTATAGGCATGTTAGCACAACAGGTCTTTGATCGTGATCAAGCCCATGGGCACTACCATTACATAAATACTAAATTGCATCCACAAAAATAATATAAGGAGATGGTTACTAAGCAAAATACTCAAAAGAAGGAAATGCCAGACTCAAGGCAGGCTGTAAAATCCAGTTCTTGTATATTGTAAACAATTCCTAATTAAAAAGTAAAATATTACCTTTCACCATAAGGACTCCTGCACATTGCAGTGAACAAGTTCACAGAGAACTCATTTTCATCCTTATGTTCACTGTATAGCCCTATATTTTAAAACACAAACCAGTATCTAACTAGTATCCAGTGTATAAAACAATTATTTTCTTTGTGAACATTTCTGCTGTGTTCTACTGATGCATTCAAGGACTTCACAAGCACCACAAAGTTATCGTGAAACTCGCTTTATGGAACTGAACTTTATACTTGAATCTGTGTTATGGTTGTGTTCAAAGCCTCAGTGTCTGGCAACCAGGTGGAACAGCTGTAGAGAAATTCCCCTTAATGCAACACAGCCAAGCCTAGACCTATTCAGTACAGAAAGCCTCCTTCACAAGCCACGGCCATCGAAACCAGAAATCCTCCACGTCAGTGCTTATAAGACGCCTGCATGATTAACTGCTTATATATGTTGATTATCTCATTTTGCCTTCATTCATTCTCTATCTCATTATTTAATTGCAATGTCATGGATGATTCGGTCTTGTTTTAAATCAAATACCAGAAAACAAAATAATTCTAAACACAGAGCATTCAAAAATAAGTCTTAGTGCAGAAGTTATATTCTGGGTAGTGAAAAGCATTCTATCAGTCACAATAACACATTCATATAAATTCAAAGCACTCCCTTTCCAAGGATTTGGAAATATTTTTTGGCTTTACTGGATCACTCTTCACCACATACCTACAGATATAGTATACCACCCTTTTAACCAAAGACAAAAGAAGCATAAACACATGCCATCGGTTTCCACTATGCCATACCAATGTAATCAATATTACTTTAACACTTGACTTTGCTTCAATGATACTTCCATTTGCAATGCAGCTGTTGCTACACTGACAATACACCAGGCAGGCAGTACCACTCACTACCTGTACTTCAGTTTGCTTGCTGATTTTTCTACCTTTTTTTTATTAATAATTTCTAAAAAGAGCCTAACATGTGAAACTGATATTACATTATGTTAAACAAACAGCTTTTATTTTCACTTTTGCTTTTAACTCACAAAGAAGAATGCACATTTAGTACATTACAACAAATCAGTTATTATTGGAAACTAGCCAACAATTATAAACCATATGGAGGTTAATTCCCAAAAGGGAATTAGATAACTGGATTTTGGGGTATTGATAGCACTTTACTATCCACTAATAGTGTTACGGATTCACAGATGCTTAAAACAAATGAAAATAAATAAACTAAATAGTGTTACTTTTCAATGCACAATGAACTTAAAGCTATTCTCATCTTCCATTAGCTTACCTTTTTCCCATCCTACCCCTGGGATGTAGATTCTGAGGAATTTAACTTTTCTGACTGAAGGTGTTATTGCTGCCAGCTATCTTGCAGAAGACTTGGAGAGACATACCTGTCACAACTGAGCAGGCAACAGAAGTGGATGTATATCTGCTTCTCAAAGCACCGTAGAATCATAGAATGTTTTGGGTTGGAAGGGACCCCTAGAGGTCATCTAGCCCAACCCCCATGCACTGAGCAGGGACACCACTAACTAGATCAGGTTGCTCAGAGCCCCGTCCAACCTGGCCTTGAATGTTCCCAGGGATGGGGCCTCCACTACCTCTCTGGGCAATCTGTTTCAGTGTTTCACCACCCTCATTGTAAAGAATTTCTTCCTTATATCTAGTCTAAACCTACCCTGTTTTAGTTTAAAACCATTACCCCTTGTCCTGACACAGCTGGCCCTACTAAAAAGATTTTCTCCATCTTTCCTACAGGCCCCCTTTAGGTACTGAAAGGCCACAATCAGGTCTCCCCACAGCCTTCTTTTCTCCAGGCTGAACAAGCTCAACTCTCTCAAGCCTGTCCTCATAGGAGAGGTGCTCCAGCCCTTGGATCATTTTTGTAGCCCTCCTCTGGACCCACTCCAACAGTTCCATGTCCTTCTTGTGCTGAGGGCTCCAGAGCTGGACGCAGTACTCCAGGTGAGGTCTCACCAGAGCAGAGTAGAGGGGCAGAATCACCTCCCTCAACCTGCTGGCCACGCTTCTCCTGATGCAGCCCAGAGTACGGTTGGCATTCTGGGCTGCCAGCACACATTGCCAGCTCATGTCCGTTCTTCAGTATTTTGAACTGTATTAGCCAGTGCACTCCCCTGCAGCAGTAACCCCCAGAAAACAGCTAGCTGCTAGCAATGGATGGTGGCATTTTACATCATTACTGCTAAAGCCATCAGAATTCAAAAATGAGGATCTTTAGTCATGGTATCAACAGCTATGCTGAGCCATGTTAACATCCTGTGATGAAAGATGGCAGCATCAGGACCTAGTGACACTGTGCTAGACTCGCAGAGTCTGGGATCTATACCTGGGTGAGATGATAACTCCCAAAACAACTACAGACAGGTAGCCTTACTTTACTTTGAATTTGGTGTCTTCTCTCTTTCTCGGTCTTTCTAATTTAAACGGGTTCAGTTACTGTTCTAGAACACATTTTATGGAAAAAATGGATCACAGTTATATTGGGCAAGAAAGTAGAGTTTGGGTGGTGAGGAGCTGCAGTGACCCATGAGGGAGGAGGCTATGAGTCACTCTGTGCCAGTCACAGCCAGCTCCAGCACTGGGACAAACACACCAACGTGGCTAGAACTGCTGCCCTTGGCACCCCAGGACTTGCACGTGTGAGTAACTGTGGCTGAAGACATGTGGGGAGATGTTCTTGGGGAAAAAAAAACACTCTGGAAGACACACAGAAGGGAAAGCTTCAGTTAAGAGAGACACTTGGGGATATCGAAGAGATTCCCGGGGTACACAAGAGAGAACAAGAGAGACTCCAGAAGAGAAAGCAAAGGGTGATGCCCCAGGGACCCTGCGGCCTTCCATTCAGGCTGAGCACATTATGGCAGAAATCCTTATGCTGACACTCCCAACTTCTCTGCCAGACCCTGAGCTCTCCTGCAGGGTACAGAATCCCTTAACTTGTAACAGTGAGCATATTGGATTAAAGTGTTTTGGCAACAGTCTCCATTTAGTCTCCACATTATCAACATGGTCTTAAACCACAACAACAGCATACACTCAGAAATACATGGAAGTTCATCTTTTAGTATTGGTCAGATTATTCCTACAGGACAGGTTTTCACTACCATCCTTATTACAAAATGGGAAGATGTAAGTTTACCCTATTTTAACAAGTTACTCTTTCCCTAAATATGGTAAATGCAGGTTTTATGTACTGAGAAGGCCTTCGCTCTGACACACTCAATGATCATTCTGATGTCTTATGGGCTTAGGGATACATATTTCAGATACAAACATCTGGCAATGTTTCAGTTTTCTCATGACAGAGATCCTGCTGGCACTGTCATGCAGCTAACATGGGTGTATTCCCCCTAGATTTCAAGTTGTCTCTGGAGATCAGTGTGCTTGTATGCTTCACTGTTTAATATTATTACCTACTAAGACTGACTTTTTGCAGATTCTTTCAGTCTGTAGAACCAAAATGGGAATGTAATGCCTACCTGAAACATGCTCAGGCTGAAGACTGCCTGCGTGCTCTAGTCATTCAAAGATACAAATTTTACACTTTTCTGACAGAAGAGACTTGTATTTGAAGACCTAATTGGAAGAAGCCCCATTCTTCCTAAATACTTACAGGTAACGCACTAAAGAGATCAATTTTAAACCTTCCCCAGGACCATTCTCCTCTCCAAGAGGAGCTTGGCCCAATGCTAGTGTTATGTCCCATGTCAGTGACCGAGTCCTAGAATCAGAGGAAATACCTTCCCATCACATTGAGGCCTGAGGAAATAAGGAAGCATTTGAGAGGCCCTAAGGCATATCCCTTACATAAGCTGATCCCTGGGTCATATGTTACCTGAAACAACCCAGCCCAAGCCCAGCTTCTGCACCTGGGACAGGGAAATTGGGAGCAGACTCTTCTCTGTTATCACATGTTCTCTGCTTTCTATGGACCACAAAGCTTGCTGTAGCCCAAAGTGGATGCAGAGCATAGGAAGCCAAGCAGCCAAAAGCCTTGCCTTCCCTATCTCTATTCTTGTAGTACACAGACTGACACAGGGTGCAGGGGCAGCGCTTTAGCTTTATCTAGTTACCCTGCCTTTGAGATTTTTTACTTATTTGGGGGGCCGGGGGGGGGAGGAAAACACATGGGATAGGACAGGGACACAGGACAACAAAACAAACAAACAAACTAACCAAAAAACCAAGCCAAAAACCTCAGCACACATTCCCCACAGCAAAATATTTTGATTATTTTAAGTTAAGAGGGAGAAGAAGAGGGAAGAGAGAAGGGAAAGCCAAGACTCAAAATGGAATATTGTAGAAAGAATGTTAATTCAAATTATTAAAAGTTTAGACATGCAAGGGGAAAGAAAAACCTTAGATTTTCACTGACAGGAAAAGTGGTTCCCTAATTCCACCAGGACTGTGAAAGTAAAGGCCCCAGAACATCTGAAATAGGTCCAACCAACCACCAAGACAGCTTTCTGGCAGTTGAAACAGCAGCAGATGGGGAAAGGGCAACATTTTTCAAAGCTCAGGACAAGCCTCTCAAGTCAACAAGAGTTCATAGCTGAACTTGGGCAAAGCCAGTCTTACATCTTTTGTTCTGAGCTTCCTCTGTTAACTGCTCACTACAAGCAGTTCTTACAGAAGTGATATATTTATGTAGTTGAGCTGAGAAAATGCTCTAGCTAGAAAGTTACTTCCTTCAGGCATATTTTCCCAGAATATATTTGATGCATAAATTTACACTCAGATATTTAGCTGATTACAAGAAGTTGCTCATTATTAGAGTACAGAATTTGATTAGAATAAAATTTCATACATACCTGTCTAGGCAAGTTCTATGTGACTACGTTAGTTTAGATGAGAAGCACTTTTCTTACAACAAATCTGATAATTCCCACTTACATTGTTTTGGTTCGTGTCTTACAGCAGTCTTGAAAGGCACAAATAGACTCCTTTAAGGTGAAATGAAACTAGATGTACTCCAGGGACACCTCTAGCACTCTCCAAACCTCTGACAGATGCTCCAGTGCACAAGACTAAAGCTAACGCAAACCCAAGCTTCCAAAAAAGCATACAACATGGGTATTGGGTCCTGAGCACCAGCAGTTCCAATCTACAGCTCCCTTCCTCTGATACCACACTACCTGCTAACGCAAAGATGGCCTTTGATTTCACAGCAATAATGTGTACATATTTTTAGTTTGGTCTTTCCTACATGGTGTTAGAGATAAGCTTTCAGATTTCCACCTCCTCGCTAAAAACACACACCCTGTAAGTTACAGTTATTAGCATAGGCTTTGTGATCACCAAAGGAAGACCCATTTCCCCTAACTAAACTAGCACATTATTCAAAAGGAACTTGCTAATAAAGCTAATTCACCTTGGATTATGTGAAAAAGATTATTTTTTTTTATTTCTATTCAGGCACTTTTCTTGTAATACATTCAACACAATTTAATTGCTAAATAGGACACAGAACAAGCTATGAAAAGGCTGTACCAACTAATTTGCATCAAAACATATGAATACAAACCAAATTCTTTAAATCCATCTGGGTGAAGGTTTAGGAAACTGTGAAATATCTTAAATTCTTGCAGCCCCTCCAATTTCATCTAAGTGACTGTTTTTAAGTATTTATGCCAGTTACAACCTAAGAAAATTCTCCCCTTTTCCTCCATGAAAGATCCATTACAAACTGTTGCCCAGTGACAACCTTCCTGCTCCTGAACTAGTTCATATTAAAGTAATGTTTCAGCTTCTGTTGTCTGGAGTTCACGACTGACATTCTGTACTTGAGATGGGCATAAATCAAAACATGCCCATCATTATTGGTAATTTCTTGAAGCAGGTATACTACTAACACACATTCCGTTAATAAGTTACTAAGAAAGTAATCTACCTGACCTGGGCAGCAGTGCAAGTGCTCAAATTTTAATTTCTCAAGCTCACTAAGTAAAAAAAAGGGAGTGAATTGTCAAGAAAAAAATAACCAACCATTCCCCCCACCACCACCACACTGTAAGACTGAATGCATTGATTGTATTTAAGAGGATGAGAAAGTAAGTAAATCTGAATCTCTCTTCCTCATGCTTTGCAACCAGTACTTGTTATTCTCATGCAGATTTCTGTTACCAAAGCTAATTGCTTTTTCATTGATTATTTTGATACTTTTGTTTTTATTATTTTATAAACATCCCATCAACATTCTTTTATAATTTGTTTTGCATGCAGATAAACCAGGAATGAAGTAAAATTTAGTAAAAAAGTTCTTACAAGAAAGTTCTCCAGAGACCCACTGTTATCTTCTCTCCTATCTTACCATGTATAAACCTTGGACCAAGGATGTGTTTTATAACAGTCTGAAGTCAAAACAAATTTGCAATTAGATGGACAAGTACAGAAGAGATGTGTCGGACTTGACATCATGCCTTCATTAAAAACACACCTGCATTTCACTTTTTATACTATACGTGAAGAGATGATTACTTTCAGCTCATCATCTGACCTTTGTTGCTACGGTGTCAAGCAGAGAAAGCCAGCAAGGAACCATTTAGAATTCCACAGGTTTCAGGCAACACCTTGAAAACACAGCCAGAAATTACAAGCACTGGCTTCTAGTCATGAAGCTCATCTGATCTCTTTGGAAAGCATGGCTAAATAAAGAAGCATTTATCATCTGCATTTTCATACTTACAATGGAAAAAAGAAAATCTAGATGAATTAAAAAAAAATTTAGATATTTCTTGCAGAGAAATATCTATGAGTTTTCCATATACAAAAAAGCAGTAACTTTATTCTACATTGTTTACTTTTCTTAGATTTGCCTTACTAATGCCAACATCTAATCCCTCATCTGTAGAAACATTATCTATTAATTGCTTTAATTTACAAACTGTTTAAATACTACCCTTTAGGAATACCTGTAACAACCAGCTAGAAGGAGGCAGCAAGCTAATAGCCATATGGTGTGTACATCATTTGGCCACTGTATTAGAGAGTAAAGGTGGGTGGCAAACAGTTGACAAACTTTACGGGAACTTCTAGTAGTAACTATATTTCTTCCTCCTGTAAGGTCACATTCAACATTTGCTAATTCACAATTGTCTGGGAAAAAAATATCACTTCCATCCAGATTGCCTGGTAAAGCATGACTGAGGGGGGAAAAAAAACCCCAAAATATCTCTAGATCAACTTTGAACTCCAAAGAACCTTTTGAACAATGAAAAGACAGACAAATCAAAATGAAAACAACTCCACAAGATGTCAAAAAAAAAATTCTGTACAGTCTGCAGTAAAGACCATCTTGCTAAGCAATTCTTATTTTCCTTGTATATCATATTCCCATTAGACTGTTCATCCTGGTAGATGAACAGCCATGAGTGTACACAGAATTGTGTTATTTGCCTCAGACTCCCCCCAGCCACATATGGTGCTTTACTGAAACGTGTTTGCATTTACTAGTAGGCAGTGGTATAACTGACAGGTAAGCAGCTTATGAAGACAAAGATGCTTCCTTCATTTCAAGGTATTTTGTGTGTGTCAAACTATAGTTTCAGATATAGAAGAAGGTGGGTACACAGTTTCTTGTTCTTTTTCCTGTAACTTCTGTCCACACAAAATCTGGCAGTATTTGAATATGTCTACATTTCAGAAGTAAAAGAGTTGATTCTTGTTTTCAGCAGACTGCTGCAGCATTTTCTTTTTAATTTGAAGAGCTGTATGAGTGTTAAAAGAAGCATCTTTACTAAACTCCTTCGAGTACATTTATCCTCTTTCACAGGAAGAGGTCGTAAGAATCACGGGACTTTAACAAGTCACCCAGAAGGTACTGTGTGCTTCTGAATGATGTATTTTCAGGCTCGTGAAGGACACTTGTCAAGCTCCTGAAACATACCTGGCACTAAATAAACAGGGAAAAAAACCCCTACCTGTTCTGTATATAAAGCATTATTCTTCATATTTTCAGTACCTTAAAAATCTAACTGTTATGGCCCTATTATTCCAATTTCTGAAATGCAGATAAAGCATGGAAGATAGAAGGTGTTCACTAGAAATGGTTCTTTTTATTTTATAGTTGATGTTCTGCTGTCAAGGACAGAAATAACCATTTGTGTTTAGCAACAATGACAACTATATTAAGTGTCACAGCTTAAAACACACCCAGAGCACCACAGCATAATCTCAGATTGTCGCTACAGACCTCATTCCCTGAGATCTTAAGTCATCACCACTCACTTGTATCATTTTCAGAAGCCTTAGAAAAAACCAAAACAAAACCAAAAAAAACCCCAGACTTATCCATCTGCTGTACCCGCATTTTATAAGTGAGTCCAAATCGATAAAAGTGCCCTCAGTATCTCTGTTTACAGAGAGCACCAGAAGAGCAAACTAACTGAGGATGGAGAAAAGCTGAAGTTAAACAGGAATGATGAAAGGGGATACAACTTAGAAAAACCTGTGGCCCAATAATGAAGACATCCACCTGATGGGTGACATAGACAAGCTGAAATCTATTCTCTCCCACACTTAGAGCTTGAGTTTGGCACAAGAATTTTCACATTTCAGGATAATATGAGTAACAGCACTCCAACGCTAGTCTTTACATTTTGCCAGAGAGCAGAAAAAATTCTTTAGACCTGCAAGAACTCTGCTGGGGAATGGGCGCTTGATCTCTGGCTGCACCTATGCTGCCTCTCCATTTTGTCAGCTAAACAGGAAAGCTGAAGGTAAACCACATTTCATCTTTCCCTCCACCCTCCCTTCTGGGCGTCCTGTTCTTTCCTTTCCTGAGCAAAACAGAGCTAGCTTGATCATAAGATCAGTGTTGGTTTATGGTTCTCAGGAGGGAATTTTGTTGGGATAAACTAATTGTTACTCCAAGGACATCAAGAAAGCGAAGCAGCAGCAGGTCCTAACCCCTCTTTGTACTAGGGGTGTGTTAGTACCGATTCCAGAGCTGCTGTGCTCTAAGAGTGCCTGGGGATAGCAAGAGAAGAGACACCATTAGCCTTTGCTGCAATGCACAGAAAACTCACTTATGCTGCCTAACATCACCAGTGTCACAGTAACACTTCGGCATCAATGTGTAAAAGAATCAACGACAATAACCCATCCTGAAAACACAGGCATGTATTAAAAAAAAAAATATACAAATGCACATTGCACTGACATGCTCTGCAGTCACAGTGCCTGAAACTCAAGATCTTCTTTGACATGCCTTTCTGTGTAGTGTTCATCTCAGGAACAGCTGCGGATTTTTTCTCCAAAACAAATTTTCAATAATTTTTTTTTAAAATGATCTGTTTAAAGCAAAACCACCCACATGGTACATATATGGTAAAATCACTAAATGTGTGAAGGCATATATTACAAAAAGCTTTCTGGTGCAAATTGTGACTATAGAACAAAAACCTAAGCCATATCCTATAATTTGATACTGCAGTTGAAAAAAAAAAAGCAAATATGACCCCATAACGCAATCTTAATATGTGAAACACAGAACAGTAATGAGGGCAAACATCTATGCCAAGGTTGTGGGTCAGTTCAGAGCAGCATTAAACAAAGAAATAAATGCAGACATGAGAGTTTAACTAAAGCTCATCCCCAGGTTTTCTGTATTTCATGGCATGGGCAATTTATTTTTAGAGTGTTAATTCTCTAGAGAGAAAAAGACCAATCCAACAGTAAGTCTTCCACTTACTCCAGCCATGAAGGACATTAACCTTCAGAGTTCCTGACCAGACCACAGCTTATGGAGCAAAGTTTCCTTTAAATTTGAAGCTAGTTCTCTTTAAGAACAGTTCCATACGAAGGAAAGCTGAATAGATTTGTTAGTGCTGCTTGGCTGGTTTGGCAGAGGTTTTGTGCTTTTATATCTCAATAACTATATTCCTATAGAATGCATAAAATCATAGCGGGAGAAGTCTGTTCTTCATCAAAGCAATTTTTCAATAGTTTTGCAGTGCTGTGGTTATACACAAACATAAGCATTCAGGTAGAGTTGGTGGATTTATTATTTCTTCTCCTGGTACCATAATTTCTTTCAGCATGAAGAGGCTAGTTTTCTTCACATAGGACTTCATTGTCATTCACATAACAAGCTAAGTTGATTTAACAAACTCTGCTTAATCAAAAATTAAATTATTCAGAAGGGCAAAAGGGTCTATTCCTACATCAGCAGCAACTGCACCTCCAACAAGGTCAGAGAACACTGTTTCAGAAAACAGAAGCTATGTGCTAAACCATTTACTGAGAGCACACTGATGATTACAGATGTATTTGGTATTAATAAAGTGTCTGACAGCACTCTGTTTTCTTCACCAGTGATGTCAGAAATGGAAAGGAAGTATAATGAATAAACCAGAATCATTGGGGAAGAGTTTGTGGCACAAATCAAAAAAGATGTTTAAGAAAATGATTATTTCAGCACTTATTTGGCCCTACTTCCTTATGTTGCTGGCTTGGATAATTCTGCCCTTAGACATTTTTTTCCACGCATGGTGTTTGGTCTTACACTGGAGCCAACAGGCATGTGATGTGTTTGGCAGGTATAAGATTCGGAGGATGTAAAATTTTGAATCCTTCTTCCCCTGCCCCCCAACATTATAGGTCTGATTATCCTTCCTTGGCAAATATTTATCGTTTGGCATTTTATCACTGATAAAAACCATAAAAACTTCCCACAGGCCCAGCAAGTCTTCTGTGATACTCGTGGCCATTTTGCTACTGTGTCTTTGCACCTTGTGCAACATGAACTCAAAGTATTACAGATACAATTTAATCCTTTCTAGAAAGTCATGATTTTTTGTCTTCTCTGTCATTTTGAGCAGTGTCAGAGCAGAATACAGCTCAAAACTTTTCTTCTATGGGTTACAGAGCTTTAGCTACTAAATACTTGTCTATTAAATAGACAGGTTGCCTGCTCCTCCCTCTTGCATCCTATGTTTCCTCACTTACTAAAGTAAAATTTACAGACCTGTTTTCTCCTAAGAACAATTAAGAATAGCCTTAGGATATTGGAGGCTCAAGCCATTAGAATTTATTATCACATCATGACAGGATAATAAGGGAGAAAGAAAGCAAAACCAAACTTTGCTAAGCCACACATGCACAAAAGCCATGACGCAGCAATGAGCTGTAACTAACTTGACCTCACTTTCCGCAGCATTCATTTTCTACTGTGGGGAAAATAGTTGTCCATCTATTTGGAATTTATTAAAAGATTAGGGCCAAAACAAGGATGCAAATTCTATCCCAGTCTTATATATCATGCACAGTTAGCAATCGTTTCTTTGGCCTTTACAAACAGGTCTGGCTAGAAAATGAAGAAAAATGATTTGAATGAAAAATGAAGAAAATTAGTTTCTGGAAAACGTTTTATACACACAAGATATAGCTTATTTTGATAAAATTAAATTTTAAAGACCACCTCTTTCAAAATCAATTGGTTCTTATGGAGGCAACAGACCTAGAAGGATGTCCTTGAAAGGACAAGACATACGGATAGGGGTAAAGATACCATCTGTACACTACATGAGACATTGTAAACATCTTTCAGTTTAATTATATATTTTACTGCAGATACTAAAAATAAAGATATTATGCAGACTATTAAGCCTACTGAAACAAAAGAACAATTCTAATTTATTCAATCATATCTTTTACATATTTTGTTTTGCTTTTTCCAGAAATACTCATACGAATCATACTCCCAAAAAAGATAAAGAAATTTTTAAAAAAAAAAAAAACAAACAAAAAACCAAGCTTTATCAAGACTATATATCCTACCTGTTTAAAATTCTGACTAAATTAATTTCATTGATCTTGTACAATGATACCTGGTGAGGCGAGACTACTACTTTTGACTTTGCTCAGTGTTTGGACAGCAGACACATAAACAGAGAGGTAAGTAACAGTGAACAGTGAATTACAAGAGACTATATTGCTGGTAAAAAAGCTAGTTAGAAGCGATCCATCTTCCTCCCTTCCACAGAAGTATTGTGATTCGAAGCCCAGGAGCACTACACACAGCCTAAGGCTTTCAATAATTCAGTACCTAGCTCACAGGAAGACCTTACTGAGATTCATAAGCTTGGTGTGTCCTATCCATTCCTTTTGAACGGTTCAGTCTGCAATGTAAAAATACTTTTTACAGAGCAACAGGCTCTGCTCTACAAGCTGTGACAACTGCTTATTTCTATTCAAACACTGCTATGGCCAGTTTGTCCAGCTATTAGAATACTCCATGTAAAACAGATACCCAGACCTCAGAGTAGCAACAGAACTGCAGGTTCTCACTACACTGGTTGCACAGTTTAAGGGATGACTATTACAACCTTTTTTCTTTTCTACCCTCTGACCCAATGACCCCTGAATTTGGAGAAGTCATTTAAGTGGCCCCAGTCCAGCACTACTACTAACATCTGTTAAAGCTTGAATCCTGGATGTTTCACCTCACCAACTATTAGGATATTGTAACAAAGAGATGAAAATATCTCCTTTTATGTGTTTAAGAAAACCAACCAACCAACAAAACCCTCAAGTCATCAGCAGCAACAACATAAGAGTTCACTGTCAGGGGAGCATTCCATACTGAGAATACCAAGCAGAGAAGTTTATATCCAATAACGGAAAACTACATCCCTAGAGTACAGATGTATACGGAAGTTTCCTGCCCATTGATTTTACCATTCCAAGGGCTGAAGGGTGGGAGACATTAAACCACTGGGACATTCACAGTCCTGGTTTTCCCTTATCTGACCTAGACTATTTTTCTCTCTTTTTTTTTTTTTAAATTACCATTGCTTTTAATGCTGGGATAGAGTGATACTAATTCTGTACTGTGAAGCACGAGGAAAAACTGTGGGACAGATTTACAAACTTCTCTCCAATGACTTGTTGCATTACACCTTTGTTGCTTTACAGCCTGGAAAGGTACTATATATTTATTTGGCAAGTAACACGGATATAAAAAAAAAAAACTTTAAAATAAGTTTAAGAAAAAAAGACACCTATCTACTGCAGTTTTGTTTCCTTGCTCCCCGAGATTCACACAATTGAGGCAGTCAGCAGCATATTATAACACTCCATGAGGATAAGAAAGCTAGTAGTATCAACCAAATAGCCTGTGCATATTTCTTGAACAGTGATGAAGTGTATTTATGAATAAAAAAACCTTGCTTCATTGGACTAAGAATGCTCTTAGAAACTAGGTCAAAAATCTATTCACATTGACACACAGCAACAATCTTCCAAGGCTGGAAATGTCAATGCCTATCTTGATTTGTACATCTCCAGGCAAACTTATATGCATAAACAGGTATCAAGGCTGCTGTCTGAACTGCAGAGCTCTGAGGAATCAAGTAATATATTCCAGCACAAGAATGAAAAAGTTAAGCTAACACATTTCAGTTATGTGTATTTGCTGTTTTGACTTGTGCGTAAGTGACAGTGATACGTATATTGCCATCAAAGTATAAAATAATAACAAAGACTAACATTTTCATTAAGTTTAGACTTCACTGCTTGAGGGGAAGGACATCTTTTATAATCTGTTTATAATTAAAAACATATATGTTTGTAAGTATGAACACACAAACAGGAAGGGAAAAGGGAAATGGCAACATTGTACTCCTGCTTACAGCCTAATGAGTTTGTTTCAACTCCTAGATTCTTCCCTATTATTTTTTCAATACCCCCTACCTCACAAACTGCTCTCAATATTTTTTTTTCCTCCGTTCTTGCTTCACCTTTCTACTACCTGTCCTTCTTGTTCATACAACAGAATATCAGGTTCCAAGAGTGTTTGGGTAGCAGTCACTTCATGTTACATCTTAATTCTGAGTGCTTCCTAATCAAAGTGTTTTTCTTTTTAGAAAATACGTCTAATAGGGGGTAAGCAAAGAATCAGTTTGGACACCCTCCCAAACAACAGAGAAGTAGGCAGGATTCATGAATATAAGCTTCCACTACAAACATAACTGGTGCAAGCAGAGGGTGCCTAATTTCACCTCACTCACTATTCACCTGGAAAAAGAGAGCTGGGGCAGAGCAAGGAGAAACCACTGCAAAATGTTTAAGTGATTTACTGGCCGATATACCTTGATAAGTGCACATGTCCACTGCATTATTTCAAAGAAAAGTTAGGAAGACTGCGAAGTATGCAAGTTGGAAAAAAAAAATCTTCAGAATATATTACGTCAGGTAGTATATAATAATTAAGAACATTTCAATCAAGCAAAGAATGTGGAAGCTACCGATTTTTTTTTTTAGGAGAAAGAAAATCCCCACATTCTTCTGTAGAACTCCAATTCTAGTTAAGGCTGCTTATGCATTCATAAACTGAGAATTTTCATAGAAAGTGAAATTTTAATTGCTTTGAAATTTTAATTGCTTTAGTATTTCCTGTGTTTAAATGTATCCCAGCACATTTAAACAGTAATTCCATAAAGAATAAATTATAGCCATTAGCTGACTTTATTGGACATACTTGAAAGATAATATGATTGCTATAATTGATTTTTTTTTTTCCCCCCCAATTTTGATGAAAGCCGATTTAGTATTGAATTCTCTCTAAAAGACCTTTCTGGTTTTAATAGTGCACACTGATAATTTTAAAACAAGTACTCATTAAGTCCATTTATCCAAGATTTTAATAAAATATGAGGGACTATCAGCATGATTTATGTTCTTTGTGTTAGTTGTCAGTTGCATTCTGGCCATATCTACAATGCCAGATTCATATTTATATTCAATAGCAAGTATATCCTATAAAGCTGCGTAGTTCTACCCAGTCATTACAGACAAAGCCTTAGCACTGAACAAATAATTTAAAAAAAGAAAGTCAGTCTGCTTATGTCCCTGACATTCCAGGTGGAAACGTAATAAACAAAAAAACCCCAAATATTAAAAAAAAAAACAACATGGAAAAAAGGCACTATATGTTGATTTTATAAAATAAAGATAACTAAGTAATTTATATTGATTTTATTATGAAGTTCTGTCAGCAGTACGTGCCATATCTCCTTCAAAGTCTTTCAAGAAATGAGCAAAATGAAAGTAGAAGTGCTACGCATACAGTATTGTGGTGACCCTAACTCTCATGTTTCATATAGGATAACATTGGACAAGTAAGATATTACACATAACATCACAGCTTGATTGTTCCCCCGGATCTAGCCACCACCACTTGAAGCCTTAAATGGTCCCTTTGGTTACCAACAACACTGGACAGTTTCACAGGCAACGAATTACCCTTCATTTACAGGCTTGGGAGGGAACCTAGAAGGATATAGTAATGCAATCTTAAATTCAGTGCCAGAACTAACAGTTCTCAGCAGCAAACCAGAAACAAACCCTTTACTTGTCAATCTAACAGAGACTTATTTTATGCTGTGCTTCTGCTAAATTGGAGTTGGAGAAATATATTCCAGTCTCGTAATACTTAAAACTGTAAGCAAAGCCAGTTGAAAGAAAAATTAAATTCTCCAGGAGTTAGTTGTTCAGCAGCTGAATGGCCTATAGCTGAAATGATAGCTGTCAATTTATGTTCCTACATTGCTGGACATAATACCAGTTTCTTAAAATTGATGAAACTCATTGTAACCAATTTTCAGCTCCTATCAGTCATATCTGGAGCCGCACTAGTACGCTGCTGGGCACTGGAGTGTAGAAAATAACTTGAGATGGTGAGAGAGTAAAAATACTTACATGAACAATTGGTGAAGCCATCAATAACATCTCA
Organism: Gorsachius magnificus; assembly: GCA_034008185.1. Classification (NCBI taxonomy): domain Eukaryota; kingdom Metazoa; phylum Chordata; class Aves; order Pelecaniformes; family Ardeidae; genus Gorsachius; species Gorsachius magnificus. The sequence goes on along the minus strand of CM067081.1, from coordinate 115,221,214 downwards.
ATGAGACTAGGCCTTGAGTTCTTATTAAAAAATAATTTTGAAAAGTTTTAAGAAATTATTTTTATTAGCATTTAACACTATACATCTTTAGGTGCTGCCTAATAAAAAGTAAATGCTAAGTTCTGTTTTAATATGCCAGACAATTCTTTAGCATAACAAACAGGTTAAATGTTTGTGGTGGTTTTTGTTGTTTTGCATTGGTGTTTTTTTTTCCCCCCCACCAAGGGGGGAAAATGGACTGAGGTCCAATTTATATAAATACCCTTCTGTCTACTGTGACTATCAAAATCTTGAAGTGCAATTCCAAAACATACTCAATTTCTGTATGGCTTCTCCCCTCACCCCTCTTTTTTCTTTATACGGTTAAAGATTACAGAAGCTGAAAAATACATTGAGGGAAACAAAAATAATTGACTTACTTATTCACTCAATATCTTGCTGAGAAAAATGGCCTAAAAGAATTACCTACCAGATTACATTCTGTAAGTGCACACAGTTCTGATCAGGTCTGTATCCTTATTGTGCTAACAGATGTACAAACACAGAACACAGGTTTATACCCTGAATAGGCTATAATCTGTTGTAAGAGCAATATACAGCAAGTGGTCATAAACAAGCACAGGGAATGCAGAAATAAGAATGGATAAGTAAGCAAGTACAAGGAAGGACAAGCAGTAACTACATACACTTGCATCCGATGATGCAGTCATTTTTCTTATAGTCCGTTACGATCAGAAGATACTGGCAACTAATACACGTTGGCAACCCCCTCATGGAAGCAGCAGTTACCATCTTAAATTTCACTTAAGATTGCCACAGAGGAGAGAGAGAAGAGAAAAGGAAGGGATGCACAAAAGTTGTGATGACGTGTTCACAAGTGAAATTATACCATGGCAAAAGCAAAGCCATGTTTATGTCCCCTGGCTCCCCCCATAGGGAGGCAGAGAAGAGGGTTACGTAGTCAGAAGGAAATGCTATGAAAAGCTGTGGCAGCAGTACTGTATGTCTGATGAGATGTGTAAGTGGACAATCAAGCTAGGAAACTCTGGAGGCAGAAGCTGCAGAAATGAGGCAAAGGGACTCAATTAAAAACTTAGATGCTAAGCAGAGAAGCAAAGAGAGAGCTCCTGGGAAGCAGAAAATGAGGCAGAATATGCAGATTGCAGCAGGGGCTCAAGCATCAAGCCCAAAATTTTATTATTTTGTCAGGCTGTGGAGAAACCCCTATTTCAGCAAGATTTCAGGTGCATTGGCAAACTGTGTTGCTCACCAAGACCAGACCCTTTTAGGCTTAGTACTGGATCTCCCTGAAAAGTTCTGGGGATAGCACAAGCCAGTGGGTGGCAGACAACTTGATTCTAAATAATGCATGTGCCCCCCACATAAGGGATATCACAGCCATTACTCAGAGCTACCTTTGTCATTAGACATGACTTATTAAAAAAAAGTAATTTAAAAATAAGTGTGAGCTATGAGGACAAGAGGCATAACAAGATACAAAACCCATCATTAACAATTATGCTTAACAATGAAGATCAACAAAGACATACTTAGCACCTCCAGCAGTGACTTTACCCAGTAGCAGCACATCTTAAGGAGATCTTAGACCTCTATCTTTGCAAATGTGCTCCACAAAAAGAGAAAATTCCAGCTACCCAAAGCAATTGCTTTTAATGACCTGCATGAGAAAACAGACTCTGCAAGCCCCTAGAACTCTAATGGGGGACAGAAATACCAAGGGGTAACACAGCTAATTTCCACTCGGCTCCAATTCCATGCTCAAACTTGCGAGACTGATAATCAAGAATATTCAAAATTAGTACATACATACATTTTGAAAATGTGCTTTCCTTTATTTACAGATACCTTAAACCAGCAGTTTTAATTAACACCACATAATTTCACAAACAAGAGACAAGTTATTTGTCAAGGTCAATATAAACTTTTCAACAGTTGTAACTTTTCAACGTTTATACACCTTAGCTTGTTACAAGCTCTGCATGAAGTGCAAACATTTAAGAATCACTTTGCAAAACCCTACAGCCCATCCTGCCCTTCCTCTCACTTTCTCCACACAGATGCAGCCTTTGCCAGCACTGGCAGACAGGCCTATCAGTGCATGCTGTGAATGACAGCTAGCAAGGAAGGAAAAAAAAAAGTTTATTGTCTAGAAAATTAGGCCTTTTATTTGATGGATTAGTGTTTTCATTTACAGCTGATCATTTGATAGTTCACACACATCATCTGTAGAAGGGGGTTAATTAGACTAGCCTGGTACCCAAGCTGAACACACAAAAAACTCTGCATATATCTCCAAATATAAACCAATTTAGATTTTCAACAAAATTCTTGATATCTATTGTTCCTTCTTGCTTTAGTTTTGCTATAGGTAATAAGCATATGTAGTATACTGCACATGCAACTGCCAGCTTAACTCCTACAGTATATAATTTATTCTTCTACTAATAATGGTCTAAATTGTAATTACCAGCACCGAAATATGCAGTAATGATGCCTTGTTACCTAATCGCTGTACTGGAGGATTTTTTTCTGCTCTCCTGGTGACAGTGAAATCCCTGTCCAATACAGTTAAAACACTGTCTATTAATAATGACTAGTTCATGCTTTTAATTTTCCTGTGTTTAATACAGTACAAACATCAATACTGTGCACCTATAACAAACACACAAGTAACTCAAAGTACATTAAAAACACAGATGTGGATAATTATTCTTTAACAAGTTCATTGATTGCAGCAGCTAGATTCAGCTAATTACCAAAAGAAGGAGGCCGATGGCAAAACAGAAAATATGTGCCTCAAAATTCTTCTGCTCTCAATGCTGCTACATGAAAGTTTAATAGTATGAATTGTTTCAACTCCCACACACTGATGTGTCCCAGCTTACTTAAGAAAAAAAGGTTTCTATCCACGACTTACCTTTGGCAGTCATTTCTAAAATGAAATGGAAACTCACTTCATTAATCTTGCAAAAGGTGCCAAAGATTGAAACCCTGCTACTACAGATTCCAGCCCTTGTGAAAATACTGCAAAAGCCTAGAGGAAAGATTCCTTCTTGTTTGTCGGGAAATGCTGGCCTATTTCACAAATGTTCTGTGGAGGTAATTTTTTTTTTTTTTTTTTAATAAAGCAAGGGGGTCACACTGTTTCTTTTCAAACAAATCACAGATAATTTTAAGTAGGTTATTTGCAATAATATATTTCTCATTTATACAGTTATGAGTGAGACTAACATTTGGACACAGGCAGGCAAAAAAGGAAGGGGGCTCTATACCCACATTTCATAAGTTGAAACTAGAGACAACATTATATGGTGAACATGACCTTCTTTGGAGTGGGAATAAGGGATAAGAAATAAAGAATAAAGCTTGGAAGACTGTGTAAATATGGGTTAAGAAATAAAGAGTGGGGAATCTTAAGGTCTACATTTTCCTTCTCTCGGTGGACAGATACCTAGACCCCTTTCAGAATAGCTGGCTGCATCTCAACTTTTCCTCCCTGCAAACAAAGAACGGTCAGTCTTCGATACCAACAAGGACCAACCAGATATTGAGGGGAAAACTGCAAGAACAGCATAGCTTCCAGGAACTTTCACTTAGCCTGAGGTCTAAGGATTACCCAGAACAAAGGGCACTTTTTTGTGTGTTGAAAAACCCTTGATAATTTTCATTTCCATTATCTGTTTTATATTTTTTTAATGCATCCAGGATTTGGCCATCCACAATACTCTATTGCAACAAGTTCTAAAAGTTTCACTTTGAATAATCTGAAAAATACTCCCTTTTGTTTTTTTCTTAATTTAACAAATTACTAACAAATCACCATTCAGCACCTATATATCTGTACCATAAAATTTAATTCTAACACTATTAGTTTTTTTTAGGACTCATAATTTTAATATTGCTTTATTTTTGCAGTCCTCTATGTTACATTCCTCCCTCAGACATCTTTCATTTCCAGCCTACTCCACAAAAAAGATATTTTCCAAGTATTTTTCCCATTCTACAGCTTCCTCACCCATAAGCACATAATCCATCTAAATCTATAGTTTCACTTACCAAGCATTAAACCTCCAGAACACACAGATTAATTGCAAGAAATCTCTTAAGATGACAACTGGCTCAGCCCTTGGCCCAAAATACACAAAGCAGCTGTGAAAAGAAACTAATGAACCTCTCTTAAGGGGGCACACACCTTTTTATACTGATGGTGCACAAGGTGCTAAGCCGGAGGTCATAGTCCTCCCAGGTGTTTTATATCACATCGTGCTTCGCCAAGCTGTTGCAATTCCCACCCCCCCCACCACCACCACCTCCATGCTGTACTGGAATGCCTCACACACAAGTGGCCTCATTACTCACAGATACTTTCTATTAACTTCAAGTGGCACAGAATTAAAGTTGTAAGGACCTATTGCCTTTGCCTTTTTATTTCGTCCTTGTGTTGAGTTTTATTGAACTACACATCCTGAAAAGGCATAAGATATCATTGGATTACTTAAATTCTGTGTTAGTGAATACTGGTTTTAGGATTCTACCTGGGTATTTTTGCCAAGTGCGTTACAGAATTTCCACAGGGGGAGTTTTTTGGGCTGGTTTGGGGGAAGGAGGAGGGCTCTAGCCCAACTCATGGTCAGCTTGAGGCAACCAAAACCACTGCAAAGGTTACCTCAAATACATATTTCTTCCAGGCTCCATGGAGGGACTACCTTTTCAAGGTATCACTACCATGATTTAGCTGGTAATCTATTAATTGAAGGTATAACAAACCCAAACCTACCTCAAAAATATTTAAAACACAGCAAATATATTTCTGGGTTGTCTTCCTATCTAGTGTTTTCAGAATAGGATGAGAACAAGCCTAACAAAATCAGGAATTCCAAATGTAGAAAAACACCAAAAATTGCAAACAGAGAGAAGGAAAAAAATCTAATTATGTAATTTCATTATGAAATTATATAAACAGTAATACTGAAAGGCAACACTGGCTTCAAGTCACTAAGCTGCTGTGCAGCCCTGTAACCCAGTAAAGCTGTTGCCACTGCTAATAACAGATCACAAGCTTTGTACTAACTCTGCAAAGTCTTAAGACAGAGACTTGTCAGCTTTTGTCTAGACTTGTTTTAGACTCACCCAGAGCATTATTTAGCATAATAAGCTGTAACAGCAACTGTCTAATTATCAGTTAACTCCTACCTGACCTGATTTGGTTTAGCTTTGTACAATGGTGTGGTGTTAACCCCAGTGTTATTAGAATTTTTATGTATTTTTATAACTAATGGAAAAGAGTAGTGACCTGTTATTCTGCATATAGCAAGCTATCTATGAATCTAGCATAAAAATGCAGCATAGAGGACTGCAGGCATGAAATGATAGCAGAGGCCTTCAAAGTACAGGTGGAAGACAGGACTGTAGAAAAATCTTCAGTACTCAATTACTGGTCACTAAAGGATGCCTCCCAACCTTGGGAGCTGGATCATAAGAGAAAAAAAACGAACAAGCATCCATTTGTAAAACATATCATCTAGGATGTCATGTGGGACTGTAAATCAGTGAAGAAAGAGCAAGGCGTACAGTGTGTTACAAGATGTTAAATCAGCCTCAAAGGAGCCCTAGATTGAGGGGGGAATAAAGCATTTATAACATATTCGTCCTAGTAAAGAACTTAGGATGCTGATGACTTATTGCAACCCACCCTTACCTCCATTCCTGCTTGAGGACGACTGAAGCTGTCAAAGCCCCAGAGAGAAACTGGAAGGTAAGTGTAACATCAGAGCAAAGAGGAAGATATTAGGAAGTGTATGTAACAATTTAAAATGTATAATTATTGAGACTTTCCTTGTAATATTGTTCTACTTTTTTTGTATGTAACAGAGCTCAAATAATAATAACTATTTGATAAGACTGTTAAGATTTCAGTTAGACTAACAATAAACTTCCTGCTTTGCGCATAAGGTGTGTATTTTTGGTCATATAAACTGCAAAAACCACAATGCAAAACTCTTACAACAAATTGGTAGAGATAACCTTGATTTAGATGCAACAACTGCAAGCAACTATAACAGTATCTCACATGCTTCCAAAAGCAGAATAAGTCTATTTCTTCTTTCTTCTCTACCTTTTCAACAATCCTAGGTGTCTTACAAGTGTATTAAAGATGAGAATTGTAGGAGTTTTGACAGCCCCCCAACCCCTAAATGCTTACTTATTCTGTACAAAGCTCTCTGCTATGAATTTTCTTAGCGCACAAGTCTCTTTGGCATGCATTCGCCTTGAAGCTGAGCCATAGGCTAAACCAGTTTCATTTTAGCTAAGCTTGAACTGAGTATTTGTAAGGTCAGAACACTCAATGCTTCAATCCCAATGAAAAGCAATTAAATAAAAACCATTTTGTTCCACATGAGGGATACATTCAAGTGTCAGGATAGCTATCAGCTACCATGAATCCATACTATGACTAAGCTAGAAAATATTCTTATTTTAATAGCATTACACAGATGTTCTGAGAAACACTGCCCATATCTAACAATCGTTTAACAAATTCAAAATTAGACACGCTAGTTGTTTGGGGTTTTTTTTTAACTTTATTTATACAGATTTTGCTACTGTTATTCTGAACCTAGTCACATCTTGAATAAGTGCAGTGAAACAGATTTATGAGAACAATGCAAAATATAAGTCACTTCTGCTCAATGGGTGCCCACTGTAGGGATAAACTGAAGCCATCTGTTTGTTACTATTCCTGCCATCGTGGGACCACATACATACTTTATTGTTTCCCATGTACAAAAGCACAAAATTATCAGACATGCTGCAGCAACCGTTTCTGCTTAGCAGAAGATCAGGCAAGCAGGCACAAAAATTCTCTATTAGAACAGGGCATGTCTGAGATCAGCAGTGGAGCAACATGAGCACAGTTGTGTAGTCTATGCCCTACCTGGCATGTGCAATGAAAAGGCCCGTCATTTTTCATCAGTGTCTTAATCTTCACAAGTATAATTACAGCATTCCTCAGTAATGGTAAATACAAATTATACTCTGTTCTGCAAGACAAAGATAAGCTGGTTTTTATGTTTCAACAAAAATGAATGCATGATTGGAATAAAATCATATTTATCCCAGCTTAAATATTAGCATTATATAACAACTTTTAAAATACCTGCACAGAAATTGAATGTTCTTCAGCTCAGCATCCTAACAATCATCTTATAGAACTATAGTGGAGGCAACCCCCTTTTTTTTCCTCTTTGTTACAATACTCTTGCAGGGCTATGGACTATTAGCCATAAATAATTTATGCTGTTTTGTTTTCCTTATAGCATATCCTTTGGATACAGAAGATTATTTAAATGACACCTGTCTGATATAATTCCCCATTACACAAACAATAGCTTGATGAAGTCTTCACTGTGGTTTGAAAGTGTGTGTTAAAGACAAAGGATAAATTGCAATCTATTTACTAGCTTAATAATTTGAATAGTTCACCTCATATTTCCTTGGTTAATTCCTGGCTTCTATACTGCTGTGTAATTGAAATGATAAAGAAAAAAAATATCTAAAGTGTCTGAAATCGCCATGTTAGAAATTGGAAGCCTTTTGTACTCCAGATAGAGCACCCTGTTGCTTAATAGTTTTTTGGAAATACGGCAAGTTCACTATTGCAGACCCAGCTAGCAAGTGAGAAACTTCTGAATTTGAAACTCAGGAGTGTCATGCTTCCTTCCAGAATTATTTAAATGGAGATTTGCCACAGTTTACAGTTTATAAACTAAATCCCAAGAAGTCCTACCTAATCCTCATTTTTTTTCTCCTATAGCTAGAAAAACAAGTTTCAGTTGTGCTTATGTGGTTACAATCTATTTGTATATATTGTTTATCACAACAAATAACATTTATAACAATGCACAGAGCAAGAAAAATACATTTTGCACTAGTTTTATATGTTTATTCTTGCTGAGACAGGAAGTCATTTACTCTGCCTTGCAGAACATTTAATCCTTTTTACCATTCAGATCCAACAGGATTTAAGGACGTACAACATCTCATGGGGCAGGACCCGAGAGCATTCCGGGGAAAAAACCCTATCTTAACCAGCCTTACAGCCCCAGCAGGGCTCCACTTCTGGAATGATTTTATTTGTTATTTTTAGAACTGATAATTACTCGTTTTCACATACTCATTTCTAAAACTGGCAAAGAAAACTGACAAGTGTATGAAATATTCTATTAAAAATTAGGAGAGGGATATGATTGCTTCCTCTTATTTTCTAATAGTGTAACAAAGTAGGATTGTTTTGTACAGAGGACATAATTTCTTCACATTCATGAGTTCAAACTGTCATATATATATATATATATACACACATATATATACACACACACACCTTTTTTGAACTTGGTATACTTATTCCTTCTTTCTCTGCATATTAAATGCCTTGCAAGTTTTTTAGGAAGTAGACACATGGGTAAGGGAAATGGTGCTTTCAAAAAACCCCACCACCCAATTAAAAAAAAAATAAAATCTATCTGTAGGTATTTGATATGAACCACCTACTGTGCACCTCCTGTTTCAAACCTTCGGTGTCGTGTGTAGTTTTAGACAATATTCTATTTGAATTTAGTACTTAGATTTGTATTCAATTTTCTAATCCATAGCGCTGAGTACATTTAATTTGTCTTTATTTTCATTCTACTGAGAAACAGGTGTTTAGTAGGCACAGGCTGTCTCACAAGGAGGGGAAAGGAGGCCAGTCAAATTAGTTTTAGCTCCCTTGTTGAACCGACCAACAGAAAAAAAAAAAAAGAACTAAGCTAAAATATGGAGAAAAATCAAAGTAAAAATCCTGGTGTAACCTCAGTAAATCAGCAGGTGCTTAATTGCTTAAGAAGAATTAGAAGGTGACAGACAACAGGTTTATACATGACTTTCCCAGCACGGCACAGAATTTTGAAGAACACCTTGATCAAATCTCTTGTGTTGGGAAGGCCAGCATTAAAAGGGAGAGTGTTAAAGTCTGAGCAGATGTAACAGGAATACACAATCCCTACTCTTTCAAAATATAGTTTGTTGTAGTAGACACATGCTGTTGTATCTCCATGCCGTAAAGATTATCACATCACAGCCTGACGTAGCCGGAGGCCTGGACCGTGCGCCGTGCTTGCTGCTGGGGAGGCAGTTGCGAGAGGGGCGCGTGAGGAAGGAGAGAGAAGCAGAGATCTGCAACAGGCTTCTGCTCTGCGGTTTCTCTTAGAAAACCGTACTGTGCTCGTGCTAATCTATAAAAGGCTAGGAACAGAAATCCAGAAATGACACATTCCCAGCCACTCATTCATCAGCCGATAAACATTTCATATGAAAGGGACCCAATACACACTGTTCACATTACACTGTATTTCATTTTTTTCTCAGATTTTGAAGTAGAAATCTGCTTCTTTTGACAAAAATCTGGTTGGCTAAGACGACTTTTCATTCCCACCTTCCTGCTTTATTTGCTCATCACATTAAAATGACTATTTTTTACATAGAAAGCCAAAAACAAAGCATAAAAGATATTTACATAATACTTTACATAACAAGCTCCTTTTGAGAAATGAGAATATTAAAATTTCAAAAGTACAGTCACAGCAAGTGGTAGGCGAGCAACGAAGATAAATCAAATCCTATTTCTCGCCATGCTGTGAAAAGACGGCTGGCTTTTAATCATCATGATGTGCCATATGTAAATTCCATCAAAGAAGAAGTTTGGTAAACGCTATATTTCATAACCACAGGGAAGGAAACTATTTATAAACATCAATTAAATGATATAATATAGTCTAAAGCCATTAATAATAAACCTATTCATCTAGGTAGACATTACTCTCATACAGCATAGTTCTTGAAATACACTTTTTCAAATGCATATTTAACTACGAAAATATTACATTTTTTCTACTCAAGGTCATTCTAACCTGTTTCATAGTTTCTGTGATATGAGTAAGTGAATTGTTCCAGAAAAAATAACGCACAAAGCACTCATAAACCTAAAATCACTTTCTCAAAAAAAACGGAGAATGTTTCAGTCAGCACCTGTGTTTTATATGCGGTCAGAAATCTATATATGTACGTATGAAGCTTAAGTGCTAATTGGTGCTGTGTTTTGCCAGTCTTAGGAAACATTTGGAGATGCAGATGTCTTCAACAAGAGATAGCAGTGAGGCCTAACATCATAAGAAATCTCTTTGCAAGTAAAGAAACAATCACAATGATAACACTATTCTACTAGAATTGTACATCACTTGCATTAGAAGAAAGCAAACTAATTTGAAAACATTACAAATTGTTATGTTTCACGAAATTCCTAGGAAGGCTGTAATCATCTATGTCATAGTAAGCTTTGGCATAGAACAATTTATCTGCTCAGTCTAAAACGAGTATGGTAAACTGAGAGTAGATCTTTAAGCCCTAAATACTGGACTAATACTTAAAAATACCCTTCTTTCACAGAAAAGAAGCTAAATTCAACAGGTTTCAAACAGACATCCTACAGCAAAGCAGGAGGGATGGCTAATGACAGCTGGGAGAAGCCTTCTACGGTTGGACGTGATGATCTTAAAGGTCTTTTCCAACCTAAACAATTCTATGAGTCTATGATCCTTGTAGTAATGGAACTGACAGGCCCCACTGTATGCCCCACGGAACGCACAAGGATACAACACCTTACTTTTCTATGTAATGAAGGCATGAAGGAATTTATTTCTTCTCAGTAGACATCAGGCTTGAGAGACAAGATTTCTAAAAGCCCACAGCAGAGCATATCCTTAAAAAGAAGCCCCAAAACTGAAACAACCCCCCCCCCCCCAAGTTTCAAGATATTCTGTACTTCATTTATCTTTTGCTTCTTACCTATAAAAAAACCAAATCTAGTTCACAGACTCACCAGAAAATTTATAGAACTCTGCGTTTGTTTTCCGTGACACAGGAACAAACATTTTCAGCTACACATTTAAAACCAAAGGTTTTATTTTAATGAGTTTTGTGAAGGGAGAAAAAATATCTCCATATTTTCAGCACATTCAGCAATGTCTGTGTGCATAAACTGAGACCTGTCATATCTGCCTTGTGATTAGGAGAAATTTAATGCTTCACCTCTTTGCAATGTTTGTTGTTTTGTTATAACTGGTGTGTAGATTGAATGGCAGGTGACATTTCATAAGATTTAAATAAGGTAAGAAATTAATCAAATTAATATATTCCTTTTCTAAAGTATAATGAGTCATTTGCATATAAAATGTAAGAGCCTGTAAAAACAAAACAAACTCCAAATAACAGAGGACATCATGAACTGCATTTCTTAGATTTTGTAACATGCGTGTGTATCCACGTGTATATAAATATACCCCCATCACATAAACAGCATTTAAAACCCTGAAACCCTGGATAATTTACGCAGCAGTTTGGACTGAGGAAGCGATAATGCTTACCCCCTCTGTGGATCACAGCATGTAAGATACCACACTGCAACGTTCTGTAGAGGACCTACAGAGCTACTTATATATCAGCTGCAAAGGCAGTCTCTGGTCTGTCCTTCTAGAAAAGGGAAATTCACTTATAATGCCTGAATTATATTCCAAGGGTAAGCTTCAGCTCTGATTCTGTAAAAGGAGTTAGGCAGATCCATATTCACAGATGGAATGCCATGGAGATCAATGAAAACCTGCTGGAGGGGACAGGATCTTACCCCTTGGCCTCCCTGCAGAACTACAGCCTTACTGAAATGTAACGCAACCATGACATGGAACTCCATATAAAAGAAAGAGACGGCAAATTAACAGCTCTACCAGGCCTGATAAGAATAAAACACTGCCTAGGCTGCAATAAAATATACCACAGGAAAGTAGCACTTACAAATTAAATAGTGGGTGTTTCAAGGCTACAAGCTAATTCCTATTTAACAATGTTGCCAGTGTATGCAACAATACAGTGAAGCAAAATAAGCTGATTTGGTTAGTCAATAATTGAAAATCTATTTGCCTACAATTGATTTACAGTGTAACAAGATTCAGCTACTGTAATTTCTAACTGATGCTCTTGTCTACAAAAGAACAGAGTCTTTTATTTATGAACTTAAGAGAGCTAGAACTTATTAAAGATGCAACATAAAGCTGGAAAATAGGAACTCTAACATACCGTGTGAATTCACATAAATACAGCAATTTTAGCTAGCCAGAGCTGACTTACAGTACTAACTGCACAGGTTTGGCTTTGCACAGGGGATTCAAGAATTATCAGTATTTTAGTTCACATAGGTCCGTAACTTATAAAAAGTCAAAATTCTATCCTCATAAAGAAAAATAAAAGTTGAGTAAAGAGCTATCGAGTACTACTGAAAGGTGGGGGTTGGGTTTGTGGTTTTTGTGGGGTTTTTTTTGTTTGTTTGTCTGTTTTTTTAAAAAGGCAAGCTTTAGGCAGAAGAACAGTAGGCATTGCCTACAACTGCAGGCTACCTGCAGGAAACCTGGACTTTCAACATCACTTGTAGGTCTGAAAGCAAGTTCCCTATTTTCTTCACTTCCTCTGGTAGCAACTGCATGCACCGCTCCTTGTGCATACACTCTATGCTAACAGGCTGCTTAAAAGCAAGACCTGAGACTATTACAATTTGCCCCACTAATCCTCTGTTTAAAATGGAGCAACCCTCACTTCCCCCCGGTGACAGAAGAGGATGTTGGCCTGTAGCCCCTATTTCTCAGTGCAACAGGGACGCCACTGGTGTAGTAGTATGAAGACTCACCAAACTTACAGCATGAATATATTCTCCTTAAAGGTATAACCTTGACATCCTGTGTCAAACAAGGCAGAGGACTGGCAAACATCAAGTAACCCTTTACTCCTTTCTATAATCTGCCAGATCGTACTGCACCATTACATAGACACGTAGGCCAGTGCAGGAGAAAATGACTTCAAAACCCCTAAGCCAGCCTGCCATTCTTTTGTAACTGTTCAGAATTTAGCTGGATAGACTATGAAAGGCACTTGGAAGTTGAATTCCATGCTTGCTTCTCAATGTAACCATTAGTGCAAAGAGTAACAGGATCCTCTCTTAAGAATGTCTACAGGAATGGGACCAAAATCAGTCTCCCACACAGAACTGCTTTTTAAGGGTATTTTATGGGTGTATGTATAAGCATAAATGTATGTATGCACACACACATATGTGTGAGATTATTCAACAGTTAAAATAAACTTTGGAAATAGTAACTGAATGTACTAGTGTTAAGGAATTTGCTTATCCATCTGAGTCAGGCTGCCAGTTAATGCTTGGGGTCTTACAGAGACGGTTTCTGCTTGGAGGGGAAGCTAAGGGTAGAATCAGTATTTCTTTGATACAGAAATTATTGCTATTTATGAGGAGCATACAAAAAACTTTTCTGAATAGAATAGGAATCTTAGATACAGTCTTGAGAAAGCATGAACTTATCAGGAAATACTAATTTGAAGAATTCTTTTAACCTACTTACAGTAATGTTGCAAGTGTTTCCGTGACACTTTGCCAGGCTTCTTTACTAGGTCTTTTCTACTTCCTTAGTAGAATTTATATGCTTCTGCCAACATCTGCCTCTACATTTTCATACAATCTCACTATTACCTCCAAGTTGCGTTTTCTGCAGTGCCTATTATTTCCACTATCTCTTCTACAGGGAAACTCAATTTCATTTCAGGATTCTTTTCAGTGAGGGATGACTATCTTCAAGGAGGTATGAGGAATGTACATTCTTTGCTTATGTCTTCACTACTTCCATCCTATTCCTACAAGTACTCACAACTTTGCATACCACTTGCTTGCTCTCACAGAGTTGTCCTTGAAAACTTCAATTCCTCTTTCATTTTTAAGCGTCACTATTCCACACACTTGCTTCTGAAAGCAAAAATATTTCCTATTATGATTTTAATTCCTACAAGAAATATGCAGCAACTCAAGTGTATCTCTATTAATCCTCAGGAAAAAGACATTCAGTGGAAAGAAGTGAGTGTAAACAGTAAGGAGAGGGGGAGAAAAATAGTTACATGTCAGCACAGCGGGGATAGAAGCTACAACTCTATTAAAACTCTTAATAGAGGTATTTAAATTAAAATACCCCTTTGAGTGAAATTCTGCACTAATGTATGTTACCTTAGACTTCCCATGCCTCCTTTCCCTCATCCTACCAATGAACCCTGGGAAACATTTTAACCTCCTGCAAGTGTAGTCAGCAATCCATCCCATGACTGATTGACCCACATCAGGACTGAAGCAGACCCTGTGGGTCAGCACCATGTAGCAAGGGGAATGATGAGGCACTGAATCTGCGCTTTATAGACCGATGAGAGAAAAGATTACAGGCAGGATAAGGTGGATAATAGCCTCAGCTTCTGCCACCTCTTCTTGTGAAGATTCTCAAACCAAAATATTGTTAAGAGTTCTTTTCCATTAATTAAATGGGAGCTGAGGGGATATATAACCTGTCAAGGTCTGAGCAGCTCAACCTCCAACACTTTCTTCAACAAAAAAGCCTCACTGAGAAAATGAAGTAAACATCCTTATTAAGCAAACTCATCTTTCCTTCTTCCCTCCTTCCCCACATAATAGACATGCTCACAGAGGGTGGTCATAAATACTACCTATCTTGGATACTTCAAGAAGTAGTTTAGAGCAACAATGAAAACCAAAGACCCCTCAAGAACAACCAACATTCATTTCCATTAGAGGACTTTTTTCACTACTGGAGTCACTTTGTTTTACTGAACAGACGTGCTAAATCTAGTGTTACCGAGTCACATCATTTTTCCAGAGAACAAAGTTGCTGCTTAAGCTACATGCACCTCTGTTCCTTTGATTGCTCGCTTTCCATTTCCTTTTATCATTAACACCTGGTGCCAGCCTTAACACAGAAATAAATGACACAATGGATGAGAGCTAAGCGTCATAAAAAAAAGCAAAGTATTCAGTTGTGCCAAAAAGGATTTTGTGAATTTCCATGCACAATTCAGAGCAGGACAGAGTATCCAGCTTCTGGTACAATGCCATTTTTTTGGGTTCAGGTCAGTATTTGTCAAAGGAGCAGACAGTCTGACCAGCAGAACACAGATGAGGAAACATTTCTATGCTTCTGCATGTGCACGTGGACACTTCATAACCAAAGAAATTGGCAGCAAAAGGAGCGGTATAAAAAGTGGTATTAAAACTTCTTTTCTTTGTAAACCACTACAAGTTCTGCTGCCAAAGGTAGGGCATGCAATGCATTAAATGCTCTGCATATCAGTAACTGATTTCTTCAGTATTTCCAGAAATGGAAGGGTGTTCCTTAGGTCACAGATGCAAAGCAACATCAACAACAAACAGGTCAGGAAACCAGAATGACAAGACGGCTGACCTCTGTTAAAGCCAAACAAAGGTATTTAGTAAAAAACCCACATTATCAGCCAACTCCTGAAGCCTTCACTGATTTGAATAATGAAAAAATGACTCCAGTGAAACCTCCAATTTAAGCAAAGCTTGTTTTTATAAAGCTAAGGTGTTCCTATAATTGTATTCAGGATACATCATATTTTCTATTATTTTCAAGAAAAAAACAATGCATTACGGGAGTTTAATGAACTTCACTCCATTTTTTACCAGGCTTTATCTTTCGAGAAAGAAAAAAAAAAAAAAGAAAAGCGTCACCACAGACACTTAGCCACCAATGGTACTCAATGTCAAGTGCCAGGAAGTTAGGATTTCTAAGTTCATTTCTTCAGAATTACATATCTGCAAATAAGAATGACCTAAATCCTTTACAATTTCTCAGAAAATATAGCCCAGCTTTCATTTTAAAATATGCTTACTTTGTAGTTGTCCACTATTTTAATAAATCACAGATTATAGGTAATCTCAACTGAGAAACACTACAAGATGCAGCTAGCTTCCCAGTGAACGCTGCAGTTTCATAGATTCATAGCAGGTAACCATCTCTCTCACTGTTTGTTAGATAAAATGCAATAAAGGAGAATTAGAAGAATCCTGTGTATACTTCATTTTCAGGGCAATAAATGGAGGAGCTGTATTTTTGTCTACTGGTCAGCGACCTGAAGTTCGTAATACCAAACTTAATTTTAAATGAGAAGTTTAAAACATCAGCAATACCGAGTGTACAGTAAGACAAGTGATGCATCCATTCTTTCTGCAGATCACTTGAAAACAAGTTGCTTCATTAGAATCACAGAATCACAAGGGTTGGAAGGGACCTCAGGAGATCATCTAGTCCAACCCCCCCTGCTAAATAAAGCAGGTTCTCCTAGAGCATGTTACACAGGACTTCATCCAGGCGGAATTTGAATACCTCCAGAGAAGGAGACTCCACAGCCCCCCTGGGCAGCCTGTTCTGGTGCTCTGTCACCCTCAGAGTAAAGAACTTCTTCCTCATATACAACTGAAACCTCTTATGTTTCAGTTTGTGCCCATTGCCCCTTGTCCTGTTGCTGGACACCACTGCAAAGAGCCTGGCTCTGTCCTCGTGACATCCACCCTTAAGATATTTGTATGTGTTGATGAGGTCCCCTCCCAGTCTTCTCTTCTTCAGGCTGAACAAGCCCGACTCTCTCAGCCTTTCCTCGTAGGGACTCCCCTTAATGTACCCCGGATACCATTGGCCTTCTTGGCAACAAGGGCACACTGCTGGCTCATGGTCAGCTTGTCATCCACCAGGACTCCCAGGTCCCTCTCGTCAGAGCTACTTTCCAGCAGGTCAGCCCCCAGCCTGTACTGGTGCGTGGGGTTCGACCTCCCCAGGTGCAGCACTCAACACTTGCCCTTGTTGAACTTCATCATGTTCCTCTCTGCCCAACTCTCCAGCCTGTCCAGGTCCCGCTGAATGGCAGCACAGCCTTCTGGCGTATCAGCCACTCCTCCCAGTTTTGCGTCATCAGCGAACTTGCTGAGGGTACACTCTGTCCCCTCGTCCAGGTCATTGATGAACAAGTTGAACAAGACTGGGCCGAGTACTGAGCTCTGGGGAACTCCATTAGCTACTGGCCTCCAACTGGACTCTTCCCGCCGGTCAGAACCCTCTGAGCCCTGTCGTTCAGCCAGTTCCCAATCCACCTCACTGTCCACTCATCCAACCCACACTTCTTGAGCTTCCCTATGAGGATGTTATGGGAGACAGTGCCAAAAGCCTTGCTGAAGTCAAGGTAGACAACATCCACCGCTCTCCCCTTGTCTACCCAGCCAGTCATGCCATCGTAGAAGGCTATCAGATTGGTCAGGCATGATTTCCCCTTGGTGAATCCATGCCGGGTACTCCTGATGACCTTCTTTTCCTCTACTCGCTTGGAGAGGACACCCAGAATGAGTTGTTCCATCACCTTTCCAGAGATGGAGGTGAGACTAACCGGCCTGTAGTTCCCTGGGTCCTCCTTCTTGCCCTTTTTGAAGACTAGAGTGACATTGGCTATCCTCCAGTCCTCAGGCACCTCTCCTGTTCTCCATGACCTTTCATAGATGATGGAAAGTGGCTCAGCAACGTTGTCTGCCAGTTCCTTCAGCACTCGTGGGTGCATTCCATTGGGACCCATGGACTTGTGGGTGTCCAGCTTCCTTAAAAGATCCCTAACCTGATCCACCTCGACCGAGGGAAGGTCGTCCTTTCTTCAAGCTTGCTTGCTTACCTCCAAGGACTGGGGAGCCTGAGGGCCAGCCTTGGCAGTGAAGACTGAAGCAAAGAAGGCATTCGGTAGCTCTGCCTTCTCTGTATCTTCTGTCACCAGGGCACCCATTTTGTTCAGCAGCAGTCCCACATTTCCCCTAGTCTTCTGTTTGCTGCTGATATACATGAAGAAGCCCTTCTTGTTATCCTTGATATCCTTTGCCAAACTTAGTTCCAGGTGAACCTTGGCCTTTCTAGTTGCTTCCCTGCATGCTCTGGCAGCAGTCCTGTATGCCTCCCAAGTGGCCTGACCCTCTTTCCACATTCCATAGAGCTTACTCTTTTCTTTGACTTTCACTAGGAGCTCCTTGTTCATCCATGCAGGCCTCCTGCCTCATTTACTTGATTTCCTACTCACAGGGATGCACCGGTCCTGAGCATGGAGGAAGAGCTGCTTAAATAGCAGCCAGCTCTCTTGGACTCCCCTACCTTCAAGAGCCTTAGCCCATGGAATTCTTCCAAGTAGGTCCCTGAAGAGGCCAAAGTTAGCTCTCCTGAAGTCCAATGTGGCAGTCCTACTTGTTGTTCTGCTTCCACCTCTCAGAATCCGGAACTCCACCATCTCGTGGTCACTGCAGCCAAGCCTGCCCCCTACCTTCACATCCTCAACCAGTTCTTCTTTATTTGCCAGCACAAGGTCCAGTAGCACTCCACTTCTTGTTGGGTCCTCCACCACCTGGGTCAAAAAGTTATCATCAATGTTCTACAGGAACCTCCTGGACTGTGCGCACCTTGCCATGTGGTCCTTCCAGTTGATATCACGATAGTTGAAGTCTCCCATGAGAACCAGGGCCTGTGATTGCTAGGCTGCATTTAGCTGTCTATAGAAGGCCTTGTCTACTTCCTCGTCCTGGCTGGGTGGTCTATAGTAAACACCCACCACAGTGTTACCCATGCTGGCCTGCCCCTTAATTTTTACCCACAAGCTTTCAACATGTTCTTCATCTGCTCCTGGGTAGAGTTCTATACATTCCAGTTGCTCCTTTACATAAAGAGCAACTCCACTGCCTCACCTCGTAGGCCTGTCTTTTCTGAAAAGCACATAGCCATCGATGGCAGCGTTCCAGTGATGCATGTTGTCCCACCATGTCTCTGTAATCGCGATGAGATCCTGGCCCCGCAACCACATACAGAACTCTAGCTCTTCCTGCTTGTTCCCCATGCTGCACGCATTGGTGTAAAGGCATTTCAGCGAGGCAATTGAGCACCTAGGTTTCTCTGGAGGGATGAAAGAGGATCTGCCACAGCCAAGCCTACCTTTAGGGCAGTTGGTCTTTTGGTTCTTAAGTTGGGAGGCAGCTATGGCACATTTATTGCTGCTCTGAACGGACACACTTGTTCTACCATCAGATGCAACTGCAACCTGACCAACCCGCCCCCCCCTTAAAACCCTGCCTGAGAGGCGGACCCCCCCCCCAAGAGGTTGTAGTTGCTGAAGAATGTCCCATTGTCATTGAATGGTTTGGCCATACCTGGTGCTGCCACTCATTCTGTAGCTTCGCTTAAGCTGTGCCAATTAACACTAAATGGGATTTGGGCCTTCTGCAGTGTTTATGCACTTTAGGTAGAAGCAATAGCATTCAAAAAAGCTACAAGGATTTTTTGCACAAATATACAAGTGTAGAAACTGGACAGCAAATAGTGTTTATGATTTTATACTGAATTAAGAGACCTTACAAAGTTAACGAAATTGTCATTTTATTAAATATACAACTTAAACTATGAATTTTTCCTCCCAAAAGGTTTTACATTAAAAGGATTATTAACATTTTAAGCAGCACCCTAAGGGACAACAGCTAGTTGTGTCATTTAAGTGTGTATGACACACAGAATGCACTTACATACACAAATGTAAGTGTATATGACAGAGCAAATTATCATATTGTCATGCATATATAGCTCTTTAAAGAACATTATTATTCTTTTGACGAACTTGCATACTCAGGTCTCCTACTGTTCCCAAAGGCTCAATCCCCCTTTTAAGAGAGCTGCAGATTTGGCAAATCCTCCAGGTTTTGGCAGAAGTTCATTTCCTACACCAGGGAATCTCAGGAGGAAAGAAAAAACCAGGAATTTTGAGGTCTCTGAGGAAAAGCAGAGAGCAGACTACGCCATGGGGAGTTCAACACTCTTAGGAAATTGGGGTCTCAGAGACACAAGTTTACAAATCAGTCAGGCACAGGGGCAAATGCTGCTGCAGAGCTCTTTTCCTAAGGTGACTGTGGATCTGGCACCACCCTTAGTTTCTAATGGGGAATTATGTGATTGTTGAGGATGGAAGTGCAAGGTATGGTGTGGTGGGTGACCAGTGGGCTGGGTGGGAGATTCCCAAGCAGACTTCCCCGCGTCTACGTGTATAAACTGACCACCACTCAATCAAATACAGAGAATAGAAGATGCCATATAAAGAGCCTGTATTAGTAATGCTAATGGTTAATAGAACATGCTATTTTGTAGCATTCTGCATTTCAAATAAAATCACATATTATACTGAAACGTCCTTCCAAATTCAGCATGCACAAAAAGACAATCTGTATTGCTTTGCCTTCTCCAACTTTGGTTATTTTTCATTGCTGATTCTTCCTACAGTTAAGTCTGAAAGTCATGGCACTTTGCCAAAGTGCATATTACATCTAAATCCATTTAGATGCATATTCTATCTAAATAGAGCACCTGAGGTATATTGGTGTACTTTCTTTACACAGATTATTGCTATTTGGATTCGGTATGTGCCTGTGCAAACATGCTTAGAAGTAAGAGAATGAAAAGATGTGGGGCAAAACAAAGACTTTATATGTGGGGACAAATGTGGATCTAATACATCACTCAGGAGAAAACAAATCATTTGGTTTCTGGCACAAGTTTTTTTACTCATCTATGAAATCAATTTTCAAAATAGTGTTAAAAATAACTAAATACCCAGATAAGGCCAGGTAATGATAAAGAAAAGGATCTCTGATTCCAGCATTACATACTAACCCTCTTCTAACTTTTTCTGAATATCACTGAATATGCAATTGTGTTTACTGTGAATAGCTTTCAGTCTCTGACAATTTGCATCATTATTGAAAACTTTACTTCACTTCTACCTGTTACTACTAAATTGAATCACAGCAAAATCAAAGTGACAGAAGAAGACAGATTTAAGGATTCAATAGGCAAACATCTACTGGACTCATGCGAGAATAGTGAGGGCCACAGAAGTAAAAAGGAAGAAATAAAATTTTATGAACTGTCTCTAAAACAGGAAACATTAATTAAGGTTGTAGAGTTATATAAAAAGATAGAACATAGATAACCCATCTACAGACATATTAGCCGATGACTGTTATGTGAGGTTTTAGTATGTGGCCATAAAAACTAAATGTGGACAAACCTGGAATAGGTAGCATGGCCCCTCTAAAAACTCTACCTCATCATTGCTAGTGATTCGAGAAGTCTACTGTAAAAATGTAAACTTATATTATTGGTGGTTGAATTTAAAATGTAGCAGCTCAATGCGAGGCTGCCTCATATTCCAGAGGTTTATTCTCCGGAAGGATAAGGGGAGAAACAGATAGTATGGCACCTGCAAGGAGCAGGGAGTTGGACTCTATGATCCTTATGGGTCCCTTCCAACTTGAGATATTCTGTGATTCTATAATCTTATATTGGCCTACTGAACCTCATAACTCATAAAGCAAAGGTTTTCATTCCATCCTCCCTACTAGACCCCAGTTCAGGAAAGCTCTTCAGTACGTACCTCTGTCAGTTCAGTGAGCATCAAAACAGGTTAAGCCTAAACACAGTCTCAGGTCTCCTATGACTTCAAGGACTTCCTTTAATGGGATTACGTATATGTCAAAATGAATTCTTGCAGCAGAGCCTGCATGAAGAATGCAAACTAGAGCAGGAAAAACCTGGGTATTTCTTGAAGAGTTTTTCCTCACAAGCTTGATGTTGCCACTGAGACGGAGTGAAAGGTAATTAGACTGATTAAGTGAAAATCGTTGAGGAACTTTCATTCACTCCTTTGTCAGTGCTGCCTGCTGCACAGTGTCAGGATCATCCTGCTTTACAAATACCAATGAAGAATACTTAATGAAGAAAGGTGAACAGAGAGTGGAACTACTTTGCCTTTTTTGCACTGTAAGGTGGAACATTTGCTACTAATTCCCAATGCATGTTTTTCCTTTTAAGGAATAGTTGCCACCATCCAAGTTCCAACTCCTTGGTATTTCATGTTATGCCGGGACTGAATTCTTTTTAGAAGAATTCTTTCCAAAGATAAATGAACAGCATTTTGCAGAAGAGTTTTCAGCAGTGAGTACTCCTGTGGCTTTTAGAGCAGAACATAAGAAAAAAAAAAAAAAAAAAAAAAAAGAACAAGAACAAAAGAAAAAAATCCCTCTTAAAGGATCCCACAGAAAGAATTTCTCATTATTAATGTATACTGAACTTGGGTACCATGATTTCTAGAATGGAATGAATACCCATGGGAATAAGTAAGTTGTATTATTGACTTACATGGAGGGATTAAACAAGGTTGACTTTAAGGGAACATACTCACAGTTAAGTGAATATGTGGTGTTAATGTGATTATGCCTTCACAAATTATCTTTAACCAGAAACAAAATGTGCAGGCACAGACTTTAACATGGGCTAGCAACCACCATCACATGCACCCACATTACATGTTTGGCTTGAACAGTTTCATCTGAGATCCAAGCCTTCATTACTAGTGTCACCTGTGCAGTACTGTATTAATGGTCTGCTGTTCAATGTAGCAAAAGTGCTAGAATATACTAGAGTACTGTTCTTTTCTACACTGATCTTTGTCAAACCAAGTATGCAAAAAAAAAAAAAAAAAGAAAAAGAAAAAGAAAAAAATATCCTTTATGACTGCATGACAGCAATGGAATTTTTGAACAGTCAAATCAAGGGGAACAAAAAGAGCACTGATGAAAAGTTGAATGACTCAGATGAGGAAAAGTTAGTTGACTGTGTTCCACCAGAACTTCCTTTTTGGTTTGAAACCCTGTGATCTGGAAAGGAACATATTTGCATTAACTTTTTAATGCATTAATAGCAGCTTAATTTTGAAGGTTCCTTGTTAAATAATCTAGTTAAAAATTAATTGGTGTTTGATTGATATGAAAACAGTTTTGATTTAGCTTTCTAGCTTTATTTCTACTAAATTTGTATGATTTGCAAAGTAATATTTTTTTCTGTAATTATTATCACAACAGTAGAATACTGAATAATTTGATTACTATAGAAACGAGCTTTGCTTCACCTTGCTATTGATTTGTGTGTACATGCATTCAAATTTTATGGTCCGTCATTATAAACTAAAATATGAGATAGTAATGTGTCCCATATCAAGGACAATGCAAGATGGCACTGCATTTGGAGGAATTCTGGAGGAGGATTTAGAGTTACTTTGCCAGCAATCTAAGGAGTAGATAAATCATTTCAGATTGCTGCCCCTCACAGCATATAAAGCCATGGCATAAGCAACTGTACAACACATGAATTGTGTGAAAAACACATTTTCACTTTCATATCCTAAAACATTATTTACATCAGAACTGCAGAAGATACTCTACTGCATAAGGGAAGGAGTAGTTATTTATTAAAGCCACATACTAGTTACTAAGTATACTTTTGAAGGATATAATTAATTTTCTCTCATTGTACATGATATAGGCAATTTAGAACTTTGTTCTTCCCTTTTTAATTGTTCATCTATTCTAGGAAAGTCTTGAATTTGGAGATCAATTTAAGAAATATGCACACAAACTATCATACAAGAATTTTGAAAAATAAAGTACAAATAAAAAGTTTGCAAAAAATACATTTTCCATATAATATTTTGATTCCACATGCATATTTAATACAAGCGCATCCTTTGACAACTTAGTTTTATATTACTGTTTCTGCACAACTCCGTCTTCATTCATGGCATCAGACAGTTTAGAGGGGGAAAAAAAAAAAAGGCAGTATGCTTTTAACCTGATAAATCTACTTATAGTCCTAAATTTCATTTAATCCCTGCACTGGCAAGAAACCTCATAGACTGAAGACATTTTATTTTAATGGTAAAGTCAAGTCTTCTCTTCAATTACTTTTTCCTAGTCTAGGGATGCAGAGGTAAAAGGAGGGATTATCCATTATCCCCACCCGTTTTTATCACAAAGAGACCATACCTCCATTCACAATAGGTACAGAGACAAAAATCCAATTTGCCCTAATGTAACCTCACATATAAAAAGCCTGCTTATAATGTTCCAGCTGTACATGAAAATGATATGAAGCACCAGGAATCTCTTCAATTCATATAATAATTTACAGAACATACTGTTGTCACTACTTAAAACTGACTGAAAATTGCCTTGGAAATTATGGTTAATGAATCAATAGCCTTTGTCACAAATTATGCAGAGTAGTTTTGGTTAAGCATTATGTAGCTTTATATAACACTGCATTAATATGTTTATGATTAGGTATTTCATCAAACTGCTCAGAAACCTCTATTAATCTTAACAGACCCAAAGACATGTATCTCTCAAGAATTTTGATAATGTCTCTGTCAATACAGGTGTGCTGGTTTTGTCTGGGATAGAGTTGGTTTTCTTCACAGTAGCTGGTATGGGGCTATGGTTTGGATTTGTGCTGGAAACAGGATTGGTAACACAGGGCTGTTTTCATTACTGCTGAGCAGGGCTTGCACAGAGCCAAGGCCTTTTCTGCTCCTCACCCCACCAGCAAGCAGGCTGGGGGGGGCACAAGAAGCTGGGAGGGGCCAGAGCCAGGACAGCTGACCCCAACTGACCAAAGGGATATTCCAGACCATACGATGTCATGTTCAGCAATGAAACTAGGGGGGAGGCTGGTGGTGGTGAAGGGTGCTGCTCAGGGACCTGCTGGGCATCAGTCAGTTGGTGGTGAGCGACTGTTTTCATTTGCACCACTTGTCTTTCTTGGGTTTTATTTTTCTCTGTTATTTTCCTTACTATTATTATTATTATTTCAATTATTAAACTCTTTTTATCTCAACCCATAAGTTTTCTCACTTTTACCCTTCTGATTCTCTCCCCCCAGCCCGCTGCAGGGGAGCGAGTGAGCAGCCGTATGGTGCTTAGTTGCTGGCTGGGGTTAAACCACAGCAGGTATGGTAGACCACTATTTAGCCCAAGAAGCTAGACCTTATTACTTCAAATGCATAGGTACTTGACAGAGAAACAGAGTTAATCTGTGTCAAAGAAATCCCCACATGAAGCCCAGACTGAGTTCCCCCACAGTCAAAGAAAGTCTACAATTTACTTCTCCACAGAACCCTAGAAAGATAAAATTCTTGAAACAGGTATTGCAATCATACTGACTTGAGACTACAGGGTGAAGATAGAGACAGGAAAAGGAACTGCTACATTGCTTTATATAACTTCCTCTGTTCTCTTTGGGTAAAACATAAACATGCAGAGTTATTAATGTTAAACATTCTTTCGTTTATTAAAAAATTTAAAGAGAAAAGTAACTTCAGATTGCACACTGGTTAAATAGCCAACAGTATGAAAGCAAACATCTACAGCTACCCAAATTTTTTGTCTGTGTTTGTATGAAGAATTTCAACAGCATTCAGCAGATGCTGTCATTATATGAGATTCTCTTGGTTGCTGTAGCTTTGTAACAGAAACCAGGATTTGCATACAAGGTAAGCAACACCATGCCACTCCTTGATAGAAGGAAATGGTACTTGCAAGTGGACTTATTACTCCTATGGAATATGTAACGCCTGCTGTGTAAACATATTTAAGAGCACTGCATTGACGGTATTCTGGCTTGAATATTCCTTCTAGAAAAGGAGCATTTTTTACCAAAAACTTTCCTTTGACTACAGTATTACCTGATGGTATCACCATTTTATTTATCTTAAATACTATCATGCACTTATATGAAGCAGGAAACACCAATTGTCTTAAAACTATCTTTCTCTAGACCATTTCCCAGCATGCTATACATGCAAAGTCAATTAAGTTACAGATTTCATTGCTGGACATTTTTCTCATTACAACTCTTCATATGGCATGATGGGTAAAAACGCAGTGACAAACTTTGGGAACAGTCTTCTAGTTCTGATAAGGTACATGTCCATGAAGTTTCATTAATTCACCAGGAACAAAAAAGGATAGCTACTGGGAGCAGGGAGAGATGGAAGGGAAGGGGAGGTGGGGAGGCAGGAAGGAAAAGCACAAATTGCCTTATAGTCAAAAGAATTCCGTAAGCCAATTTGTGGAATAAATCAGAAACTGTTCCAACTCCCATCCTTATTAAACTTAATGATGTTTGCACAATTTGCAGATATCAATTTGACCAGGGATACAAAATTCATGTTTTCAAAACCCGCACTGGAACTTTACTACCATTCATCTGCTACAGGTAACCTGCTCCAAGATTAAAACAAATAGCATATTACATTTAAAGTAAGAGCTGGAAGTACATCACAGAACAACAGATGTTGCTATATCAAATAGCTATCAATCTTACGTTGATCTAATGGTACTGGCAAGGTACTCAAAATGCAGCTGGACAAGGAAAGACACACCCATCCCAATGTTATTCATGAAAGAACTCTGGGTGATTTCTACCTTAGCTAAATAATCTTGAAATTTCTGAACAGCTGACCAAACCCTACCTTTAAAAAGCCATTTAGATTCATTACAGCATTCTGTCTAGCAATAAAGGATATATGCTGTTTACTTGCCTTTGTGTAGCTGTAGGATTTTTATGTATCCTAGTATCCAACAGTCCAGCTACTGGCAACAAAAAAATCTCAGTTGCTGAAATGTGAATACAACGTTATCAAGCATATGCCACCACTACCATTCTTTTAAAGTTGTATTTTAAAGATAGGGTGCAATCCATGAAAGACAGACTTCTGTAAATGTTCTGATTGTTTTCAAGATGTTACATATTACTCTTGATGGAAAATGACCATATCAAGAATGCAAAACTACAGATTATTTGTGATGGTGAAAATAGGTATCAATTTTAATTAAGTTTTCCAAATTAGAAATAGAAAAAATTAGAAAGCTGTAGGTGACAGACATTCTAGTACTGAATCTTGTCTGAAACTACTGCTGACTGCTTAACCACAAGGAATGCATTGTATTTTACATCAATAAACACGTTGATAAATGAGGTTCAGTTGTCTATTCAAAATACAAGACACTTACAGGAGTCATATCCATAAATCTTGACTAACACCAAGGATGTAAAAGGAAAACAACTCTTTTTTAAAGTTGTCCATATTCAATATTAACTTATAATCAAAGAAAACAAAACAAAACAAAACAAGCTGTATGAAGACCTGTTTTAGCACAGAAAACACTAAGGAACAAAAGAAAGAATCTGGTAATTTCTTTTTTTAACTGGTTTGTGGTTTGGGGGTTTTTTTGGTTTTTTTTTTTTTTTGTTTGTTTTTGTTTTTTTGGAGACTGGGTAGATTAAAACTTCTGGTAACATAAATATTTTGGATACTTGAGCACATTAGGCTACACAGCATTGCAAGCTGTGCCATTCCCACTTTTTAGCAAAATGTTGGCCTACATATTCTACCTACGAGCAGAAGCAAGTCTGATGTGTCCTTCTGGCACACTGGTATTTCAGAATCTTTCTACTTTAATCTTGAATATTGTGAACTACCTAAGCAACTCCATACTTTACTATTTGCATGAAACTCTTTTTTTTCCTTTTTTTTCTTTATTTTTTAAATCGCTTCACAAAGTGACTATATTATTGTCTTAGTAGTCTTACTTTGCAAACATATAGACATACAAAACACATCCAGTACGGTAGCAACATGAATTAAATAGTTTTCACAGAAGTAAAACATAACCTAATGAGACTGTAACTCAGAACATAATTCTTTCTATTAGATTTCCAAGGTTTGCTAAAGAAGGCTACTTTCTTCGGAAATCAAATCTATTACTGATTCAGACATTTTTTCATATGCAAGAGAGTCTGATGTCCACATACATGCACACACAATTACAGTCCCATCATAGGCTTCAGATACCTGAAAACTGTTACCTTGATGTAGTCTGATTATAGTGAGAAACCTGATATTCTCTTACCTAGAACACAAAAATGAAATTGTTTTAGATTAATTCATAGCACTGTTCAAATTATACATTTTGCAAATTAAAGAAGAAAGAACTACATACAACCAGCAAGTTCAGTAGACTATTTAGCTCTAAAATGGTCTTTATCATTAATACAATCCAAGAGATTTGACAGCATCTTCTATCACAGCCTTGTAATTTCCTCTCCTTCGATGACTATAAACTGAATCTTTTCAGTCAAGTGAGGTCAAAAGCCAAATCGTGCAACACAAATCCAAGATCCATATTTGTATGGTATAATTCAAATTCTTATCTTTCCAAGTTTGTCCAGCGTATGTAACACTACTCACATAAATGGACAAGGATATACAATTTTTCTTGGAAAGTATGAACTCAAAGGCAGTTTTATACTCCTCATTCTACACCGATTTTTTTGTCTAGACATACTAGACAAAAGCCTTGGTGTCATTTTGTCTTCCACTTTCTTTTCCAATAACCAGACACCAATGACAAACGTACCATGAGATTTTGTCAGTAGCATAAAGTGTCTTGAAGCTCAGAATGTCTGAAGAAATAGTGGCACCTTCTGTTTGTAGTGTATAAACTAGGAAATATGTATGTTCGCAAACAATCTACTCTTTAAATGGTACACTTTCTTTTAAGCAAAGTACCTTTAATGATACCAGCAACAGAGCAACTACAAGGTCTTTCAACTGCTTGAACTATGGAACATATGGATTCCTGGGACAACTGAAACTTTGTTCCTACAAGTTGTTCAATGCTTGTGTGGATTACTGGGAGCTCAGTCAAGACTATAAAATTGTTCACTTTTCACAAGAGTTCACTTTATGAGAAAAATAAAACAAAGTACACCTTCATTTAGAGCTGTAGGCATAAACCACCTGGGCTCACTGTACTAGAATTTTAGGGTGAGGGGGATCGGAAAACTTCAACAAATTATAGAGTGCCATTATATTTATGATTTTGCAACAACTTGCACGAAATCCCACCAAAGCTTTGAATTCCATTTATCTTCTCATGAGCACTAGACAAAGAATTAATACGTAAAGAGCCAGCTAAGTATATCTTTGTCTTGAAGAAGAAGCAAATGCTTCTAGTTAATTTGAGACCTACCCCCACAAACTCTCTTCCTTCAGGTCTACTGCAGTCTGTCAGGAAAGCTACTTCAACATTTTTCTTTGCATTCACATTATCATTACCCCTCCATTTAAACTAACTTCACTGATGCTATGAAATCCTGTCCACTTATGACTGCCTTGCTGCTGGTAATTTTCTGTTCTGTTCTCCTTCCCCATTATGTAGCATCTCTGCCTACTTAAAGGTACCCAGTATGTTTTAACAAGCCACCATTTACCATACCAGCAGGTATCTAATGTTGACCAACTGCTTAATCTGAAGGCCTTAAATACTTTCCTGTCCAACAGCATATGACAGAAGTTTCCTTAACTACCCTGAGAAATTATTACCTCTTATTCAAACATGCACTGTCATAGTTTAAGACCACATAGACAGCATGGAGACTAAAGGGACTTGGATACAAAAACACTTTAATGACAGATATATGTGCAGTTTTACAATTCATATGACCTCCGTATTCTACAGGAGACACAGCACAGTCTCAGAGGAGAGGCAAGTAGGCCAGCATAGAGGATCTGGCTATGCTTTTTGTAGCCCAGGGTAGGGCTCCAAGAGCATCTTCCAGAGTGTCTACTTGTCATGTCTCATTAGGAGCCTCTCCCGCCACTAATGGCTGATGCTTTTTCTTCAGCATGACTGAGCAGGTGCACTATGGACTCCCTGACTGGGTAAGGTTTTGGCAGGTGGTGGGGTGTTTACCCCAGTTTCAGAGTCAGCTGAGACTGGCACAGGGCAGTGCTCTGCCTCCTCCTGCACGGGTCACCAATGCCAGTCCCCTGCCCCCCACTCTGTCATTTGCGTCCAATATATTGCACCCCTCACCTCTATGAAATGCGTATTTTAAGAACTGTTTGAACATATATACTTTATAAACTCTACCTTTAACATCATCACAATCTTAATATACATCAGATCACAGGGCGGGGGGCAGACTGGGTATCATTTCTGACATGATCAGCACATGTTGGGAATTCGCTCACCTGACAAACACAGGTTTTTGATGCATTGGATGAGCTACCCAGATGGCTTTACCACATTTCCATCTGTGTTGTTCTACATCATCCTATCTTTCCCCACACAGCATCATTCACAATCCAGTACCATTTTGTTTCCCGTGTGCACAGCAGCTAGAACATATCCAGCACCAAAACCCTGACTCTGCCATCCCCCACACCAGCCTCAGGACTGCTCCCTTTCCTCAGTTCCCCATTTGCACACCCTTCTCGGATTGCACCCTCCCGGCATGGGGAGAGGAAGATGCCTCAGCAGGCCTTACCACCCTGTCCCGCTCCCTCAGCCACGGCCCCCTGGGGTGGGGAGGGGGAATCTGTCTGGTCTCCTCCTCCTGATCTTCTCTAGTAACTGTGGGGGGGCTCCTCACCCCTCCAGAAAGAACAAGTCCCCACTGTCTTGGGAGGAGGAAAACCAGAGGTCCCCAGAGCCTTGATGACGAGCTGGGAGCAATTTCATTGTTTCCCAGGTCGTACTTCTCTTCCTTCACTTTTTCCACAACAACCCCAGGTGCAAGAGCACAACCCCACATTCAGGCCTCCCATCCGGGGACCAAGTGGGTTCTTCCTTTCTTCTTTCTCACTCCCTTTATTTGTGCACCCAAACATTTTGCTAGCTCTCATCCGCACACTCACCATGTGGGTTTTGGGGCTTACCCTGGTGTTTGGGGCCGTGCAGGCCCTGGTCTCACTGACAGGCTGGGTGACAGCTGCTGGGCATGCCTCACTGCCACGGCCCCGACCCCACAGCGATGCCGCCACATGGCTGAGGAGCAGGGCGGCTCGGCCTCCTCCTGCTCCAGCGCCCACCCCGGGCTGGGAAAGAGCTCCTGTATCAATAAGCCATTACTCCGAGTCGATACGAAGCAGTTAGAGATTCCATATAGAAAACCAAACAAAAAGAGGGGAGGGTCCATCGTTCTCCTTGGTGTTGGACCTGAACACTGCCGCTGGATTTCCAGACGAGGGATTCATTAGACAGCAATGTTGGTTTCAGGTCAGTGGGGAGGCTGGGTGAGCGCACCCAGGCTGTCGGCCACCCCAGCGTTTCTATGGCCCTGGCCCAGAATTGCCAACGTACCCAGCAAGCGCAGGTTGGGGACAATTTCTTCCAGCACCAGCAACCATGTGTCTGCTTACTTCTTTCTCCCCACAAATGCTGCATTTTCTTCATGCTCTGTTTATGTGGCCATGCACTGACCCAAAACTGCTTGGTGACATTCCCCACTCTAAACTTCAATCACTTAAAAAGCGCTTTCTGTTTTCTTTTTAAACTGGATCGTTTAGACAGATCTGGGTTAGTTTCTGGTAATAGCAATGCTTGAAACGGCACAACAGAGAGTGTGATAACTCTCAGCGGGGAAAGGAAACTAACTTTGCTGGCAGAGGAACCCAACCTTTTCTTTAACCTAATTCTGTTTATCCATTAGGCGATCTAACCAATTTTCTCAGTGAAGGGCTGTGGGACAGGGGACAGGAAAGCTAACTTGTTATTCTCCTCTCTTGTTATTGAAACTGGGGGAACTGAGCTTTCTTGAAAACCACTTCTTTTCCTGCTCTCTCTGTC
This sequence comes from Gorsachius magnificus, assembly GCA_034008185.1. Lineage (NCBI taxonomy): Eukaryota > Metazoa > Chordata > Aves > Pelecaniformes > Ardeidae > Gorsachius > Gorsachius magnificus. Next base: position 115,189,656 of record CM067081.1, on the reverse strand, counting down.
GAGTTCATAATTCTTTAGTAACCACTAAAGGGCTAAATATTAGCTCCCAGGATATGTAGGAACTAGCCTAGGAACATTTCTTTTCTAAAGCTATTTTTGTAGATTTTCCTTGATAATTGTGACTAGGAGGTCAGGCATGAGTGATAGTCGGGGAAGGGGGAGAGAAAAAAAAGGAAACTTTCCCAAGGGTAAATGGTTTCTACTGTTTGTTTCTGTGATTTTATTCCAGAGGAAAGCTGTTTGGCTTCACCCACATAACTTGCAATAGGTTGTTTGGTTGTTTTTTTTTTTTACACTGGAAAAATTATAGAAGATTAAAAAAATCTAAACTATTTATTTTTCTTTCATGACTGAAATAAATTCAGCATAATGACAATGACTGTGCAAAATGGTCACTGCTGGAAAATACAGATGTAATGTTCTGTCATTGTACTTGGGCACCCTGCACTACTACAAACTCTTTAAATTCATTATGTCAAATCCACTCATGATCATAATGATCAAAAAGCAAAGGTTTCTTGGTTCTTTTGGAACTAACTTTCCTGAATTTGTAAAAATCCTGGCATTGTAGATATTTTCAAACATCTTGACTTTTATTATCGGTTAATCTACAAGATACAAAGAAAATTGCTATTCATATCCTATACAGACCTTCTAGAATATAATTACCAGAAACTCCCGTGCTCCACCAAGATTTTCAGCACACCTGCACCCTTCCAACAGCATCAAACCTCCATGGCAATAGCCCTACCAGTGGGGCACGTTACCACTCCACTATTAGCTTTCCAAGCCACAGCTGCCTGTGCTGGTGATCTCTGGATGCCACCACCAGTGACCCCTCCTTACAGGGAACATCACAGGCAACCTCCACACTGGAATCCCACCAGGGTGAGCAGAGCTGGTTCTGAGAAAGGAAGGCTTTGTCACCCAGAAGTCCTGCTACTGCAAGTGTTGTCACAGTTCTACACATCTTCCCAACTCAAACAGTGGTCATGCCATTTGTCCAAGACATAAAATACAGGAGCTCCAGAGTTGCATCCTTCTACGCTTCCTTTTCTACTCTTCCTATCAAACTGCAGAGTCAAAAATGTGTTGTCTTCAGATTTGTATGTATTATTCTGGTTTTATTAATGACTATCATAACTGCAGCCATCAGTGCTGTCTCTTTCATGTTGTGTGAGAGAAATTTTTAAATGGTGTTTGCAAAAGAGAAACAAGATTCTAGGAGTGCATATGCGGATATACTGCTTAGATCTGAAACACCACAACACCTGCAGTTTTTAGTAGCCAGGACACATTTTATAGAAAGAAAAAACCCCAAAACATAGGATAGAGTATTATACCCTGTATTTTCAGCTGAGAAACTGAGCAGCGGATGTTGGTGAGCAACAACCAATTTAGGTGTAATAATTAGAAAGGGAAGTGCTTTAGTGTGGGATAGCAAAATGGCATGGACATACCCTGATTTGACAGAGTCAAAGGGAGCAAAGAAAACTAGACCGAGGAAGAATTCCCTGTAACGCAGACTGAATAAACAGATAATAGCACAGGGAAAGAGTATCACTGCAGATTTCTATAAAAGTTTAGAGTTCATTACCTCACTATTTAAAGAGATCAGAGCTTTACAACTGAGATGTAAATTGGAAGTTAAAGGGTTTATGATCTACCATCCAGGAATAAGCCAAGTTCAATAAATATCCGACCAGTTAGCAATCAACAACAGTGCTTATGACATGGCACAGTATAAATTAGTAGTCTTGAATAAACAGATACATTGTTCTTAAAACCCAATTGGGAAAATCCATTGTAAAATACTCCGCAGCAATAAAACAAAACATTATTTTTAGTTGTGATCACTACCGATGAGTCAAGCTACTATAAATCACAAGCTATTCTGAACTACCTTCCCTTCAGAGACATGCCTTATTTAAGATCTTAAAACAGGTGATTTTATATATTGAATATCAGCAACCTCCTTCTTAAATTCTTACTATAGATTAATCCTTTGAGCTCAAACCCAGAAGCCAAAAATAAAATGTTTACATCTTCACCACAGTTGTGCAGACTGCATAGATGCCAGACTTGCTCAGAGTTCTCAGGCTAATCAGGCCTGCTTGTATCGTATGAATCCTCCTTGAGCTCGACTTTGGGTTGACTTTGAAGTTTATGAGCTGAAAAGCAGCTAAATTAAGCAGAACAAAACAAGCAAATGACAGCTAAAGAAGCATTAGACCCAAGTCTATCCATTCAATTAATTTGCAGTTTTACTCATTCTTCTGTTTAACTGCTTTGTCAAAATTTCGACAGAAGTACCATATGACTGAATCTAGGCTATGCACAACAATAAGCTAAATAATCTGACGTAAGGACAAAATAGATTATTTTGCACAATAACACACAGTTAAAGATAAAATCCCACTGATACTCTTACAATTTTAGTTTACTTTTCAATGTATGCATTTGCTCTTTACCAGCAATTTTAAATTTTGTTATTTTATAAAGAAACGAAATTAAATGAAGACTCATAAAGAAGCACTAAAATACTCAAGAACCAAAATAAGCAGCAAACGTTTACATTAGAAAAGCCTTCAAGGGGAAAAGGCATAGGAGACTTGCAGGACACGGATAATTCTTTTGTCTCACAACAATATCTGCTAGAATTCATCAACCCAAATGACATGTGAACACAATTAAGATATGTTCCAAACAGGATAAAGTGCCATTTTAGTCAGGTCCAGAAGCTTCATCCTCAATTACTTTAAACAACTCCCACTTGCCTTCTCAACCTTTCAATCCACATTTCCACTTTAAACATTGTTTGAGATGTACATTGATTGAACAAGAACACCCATCAAAGTTTGGTATACAGACTAGAGAACTCTTTTATCGTGAGACAGATTTTTCTAATTGTTAAAAATATCTAAGTTATCAGTAGAGATAATACCTGCTGTAACTGCATATTTCTAACAGAAGATCTGAGAACCCACTTCTTGCTTCACAAAGCTAGCTATAGTAAGAGCAAAAGCAGTAAAATGAGATGTGTTGGGTAAGTTTAAAGAAAATGATCAATAGGCCTTTAAGGAGTAGGTTTATGTAGAAGAGTGCCAATCAGTCCTGAGTCCCGCAGAAAGAAAAATATACTTTGCTTTTTTTTTTTCCAGAAAGATAGAGCACAATGTCTATATAGGGTACATTGTAAATTTATGTAGGGCACGAGGAATATACAGCCTTAATTCTGCAGCTGTATTACCACTGGCAGGGTGAATCTACTCCACGTATCTGGCTTGCATCTCCCCACTGTGAAGACAAAAAGCGAATAAAAAAGTGGTTTGTGTCTTCTTTGTGCATCTCCTTTAGTAAACACGTTCTGCTTAAGTCTCCACAGAGTTCCTCATTGTTGTGGAGAGACTCTTCCAGTAATCAAGCTAATTTACAAAAAATATAGATTACAACTTTGTAAAAAATACCGCGGCAGTATGTTAGATGTGTTACTTTCTCTAGTACAACTTAGCAGGCTTTGTTGCTTGCTAAGTTGATGTGACTATGTATACTGCACTTGGAACACAAAACCTAAAGCATTTGAGCTAGAGAAATTCCAACAAACCCATCCAGTTGCTAATTTTTTCAGAGAGATTATATTTGTACTAGGTCTGGACAGATACTTATGAGGACAATAAAATACGTCTTTTGACCCAAATACAGTCCCACTCCTGTTTTCTAAATCATAGAAACACTAGAACAATTCAAAGAAAACAATGAAGAAAATTGTGTTTTATCGGACACGTTACTCTCAAAACAGCTGACTACACATTCCATTAACTGTATTTATTTTAATGTGATCAAGATGATAAAAGTATACTGAGCACTTCATGAACGTAGTATTACAAAGCACATGCAATAACAAAATCTTATTTTCCACGATTTAAATTTAAGCACTGACAGAAGTAATTCTTCTTTAGAAAATGATTTTCTGACAAGTTTTGAAAGCTTGGATGCAGATGTACTTATCTGTCCTCTAAAGCCAAGATAAACAACAGCATGAGCTTTTTTGCATGCGTGGTTGATTTTCAAATCATGCCTTGAAACAAAATAGTAATTGTATATAACTAGAAACATAGAAAAATGTCCCTAATTCACACTACTGACTAGAAAACTGTTCCCAATGACTAAATCAAAAAAAAAAAAACCCAAACAACTTAAATATATGCATCACAAAAAATGGCTTGCACCTACAGTTTGACTTAAGCTTAATTTCCATTACTTAGAATAATACATCATTAGTGTAATAATCAACTTACTGTGCCACAGTATTGTAAGAAGTATTAGTAGAAATCAGAACCATATATATTTTGCTTAAGGAATAAACAAAACAAAAAAATAGTTGAGAGCATTTTAGAAGCATACAAAAAATTAAAAAAAAAATGCTGGGTCAAACAAAAACATCTAATTTGTCTAAAACTATTAAGATTTTTCTCCGCCTGGATTTCAGTCTTGTTTTGGTACACAGATTTTGTGTCCCGAAAGACAGGCTTTGTAGCCTTCTCTCTCCAAGCCGTAAGGGCCAGATACAAGGGTGGATGTCACGAGGATGGAGACAGACTCTTATCAGTGGTGCCCAGTGCCAGAACAAAAGGCAATGGGCACAAACTGAAGCATAAGAGGTTTCAGCTGAACATGAGGAAGAACTTCTTTACTTTGAGGGTGACGGAGCACCAGAACAGGCTGCCCAGGGGGGTTGTGGAGTCTCCTTCTCTGGAGATATTCAAAGCCCGCCTGGATGATGTCCTGTGCAACCTGCTCTAGGTGAACCTGCTTTAGCAGGAGCGTTGGACTGGATGATCTCCCGAGGTGCCTTCCAACTCTTGCCATTCTGTGATTCTGTGAACTGCAATTTGGGGTAACAACCTAAGTTATGTATTTACAGATACCGGTAATCAAAAGTGTATTTTTTAACTCTAAATTCTGGAATGGGATTTCTGTTATTTTCATGCTTAAATTGTAAGGTGGGCAGATCAGAGAATTACACATTAGGATAGCTCTGGTACAGTGGCCAAAAAACCGTATATTAAGTCCTATACCATGAGTTCCTTTTGAAATAATCAGAGTCATAGAATTATTTGGGTTATGAAAAGAATGGAAATCCCACTCCAGAGTTTTGAGTTAGCAAGTAAGCTTTTGATTATTCTACATCATTTAATTCTAGTTTGCATACATCACATTACAGTTGTATTTATCACCACTACCAAAATCACCTTTTGGAAAACAATTTTAGAGCTAGATCTAGGTTTCTCAGCTTCTGTTGCTAGAAAATTCTGATTTATTCCACTTAGGATTACTAGTTAGCTTTCATTTCCTTTCAACTTTTGCCTCTGGATAAGCTCAACTATTCCCAAGAAGAAACACTGATCAAGTACATTTGTCATGCGAACAACTATAATAAGGTAATTCATCATAGTCTGTCAGAGTCTTATTCCAGGAAGACTGCTGAATTTTTATCCTTACTTAAAAATCTGCTGTCACTCCTGCTGAAAATTTTGGTAGACACTTTGGACATGTTTAAAAGCCCTTCCAAACTGATAGTGGCAGATAATTAAGTTATCAGCTATCAAAGTCTTTTTTCACTCTCTGCAATGCTTATGACATCACGAACCTTTCTGGCTGGTTTAATCTGACCTGTTCAGAGTGCGTGATCCCTCATTCCTCGCCTTTCCCTTTCTTAATGGTAGCCAGTGACCAATGTAATTCACTACGACAAATGAAGCTCTTCTGGAGAGTCTAATTGAGCAATTTTGTTTTCTTTTAAAGGTCTGAACTCAACCACCTCCCACAATCCATTCTTCAGCACCGCAGAGGCAAAAGAGTTACTTGAAGGCAAAGCAAGCTAGATTTTAGGTTTCCAAACAGAAGAAGAATAAACCAGTGCTGTCTCAGAGTTGTGCGTGGGTGAAGGTGGGAGTTGTTATTTAGGCTGTCAGTAATGCTTAACTTTTTTGTATATTCTCCAGTCAAAGTTGAACAATTTTTTTGTGCAAGCTTGGCACTTCACCAGCATGTTGGGTGCAAAATTTCATGTACTCTTCCTGTATTTTCTCTTACATTACCCTGTGGATATAAATATTGTCTTTCAAAAAAATTCTGCTTTTTGTTCACAAAAAAAATAGGGCATGCAGTTTTAGCACTGGTGAACAATCTCACAAATGGAAATGCACTGAAGGAAAAAATACTGGAAAAGAAGCAGGTTCTATTTTCATCTTCCAGAACAGCATTAACAACAGCAAGGAGAAAATCACCTCAATCTTGCAGATCTGTTGCCTCACATACAAACACAAATGGGCCATAGTTTTAATCCTTGCACCTCATCCAGCAGCACCTTTTATCTGTGGCTTTTCAGTATAGCCATGCAAGCCTAGTGACAAAGTGATCTTAAAAAGCTAGAATCAATTTCCACTTCAGTCATAGCTGCCAAAAAGGAAGGGAGAGAAGTTGGATCTGATAAGTAAAATTAAAAGTAACACCAGTTAAAACTACCAGTAGATACATGAGGTAGATTGCTAGCAATGCCATGGAGTCTCTGTGTAATTAGTTTAACAGCATTTCATTTATGAAAGACAACGCAGAATGCCACAAGATTTATCCTGAAGCAAGGCTTCATCGAGTGTAAAAGATTGTGATTCAGCATCAGAAGATAAATGAGCATTATTCCCAACACTCTGGAAAAGGGAAGAAGCCCTAATAGCTCTAGGTGAAGGAAGGACTATTCTTAATGCTTACTTGACTTCTGTTAATTGCTCTTTTGTAGGCCTTAGATGAAAATGACATGTTACAACTAAGAAGTCGAGGTATGCAAGAAGCCAAGTCAGTAATATTTCAGTCTGCGAACTACCCCACCTTCCAAGCATTGTTTGTTTGTGTCATATGGAAGAGAGAAAATGAATTTTTAAGAAGACAGAAACAGACTAATACACTTGAGGATTCTCATGTGTTTGGAATTAAGAACATTTGTAACCATTTCACTCAGGTGTAGAGTTTCTAAAGTTTGGTCACTGAGAAGATTTGAGGAAAGGGAGATTCAGGAGTTAAAATAAACATTATTTTCAAATCCGATATTTAAGCAGTACTATGCTTAGTCCTTGTCCCTAGTCTTTTTATATAAAACACATGCAGGGTCACTTCTAATTGTGGCTAAAGATTACAGAAAAGATTTCTAGTGAAGATCCTGAAGCAACTGCACATTGAAGATTACGGCTCATATTGCTAATATTAATTCCAAATCAATGTAACTGCACCATCTAGCACTTAAAGTTTGAGGGACAAACTTTTTACCCCAGAGTATCAGCAGACCTTCATATTTTTGGTCGTATATTTTGCCTTTTTCCATTTCCTTTACCTGAAGCAGAGCTAAAAGGCACGAAGAATTAACAGGCCTCTTGGTTAGAATTTATCTGGTTGAGGAGAACCCAGCTGAGACAGAGCTGCACCATCAGCCAGTGTGATCAGGTGCTCTCCACAGCTATTTTCACCACCTCTCTCCTTTGCCCGCACAGCAAGTGTGAAAGAGAGAGCTGTTTAAGCTTGATGTATACATTGCACAGATTACTTAAGAACAGCACTGTGAACATCTGACCGTCCAACTCTCATCCTAAGCTTTCCCCCTCCACTGCCCACCCTCTCCCACCACAGGCTCCGCAGCTGGATCACTGCTTGCCTACTCTGTGGTTCCAGGCTTGGAGCAAGCAGATCTGCCAGACAAGCAGATGTTCTAAAAACCCTGGATGTAAACTTCAGACCCTCTGGTTCCAGCTCTTCCCCATCCCATGACCAAATGCACTGGGATACCTTCCTCCCCAGGGCCACTCACCAGGTGAGGAAAAAGTTCAGAGGTGCAGACAAGAGCAGCCCCTGAATGGGGGTAAATGGTCTTACCCCAGCGTAGCCATCTAAAAATGGCAGAGCCTCTCATTTTTAATCCAGAGGTTTTTGTTTATTTGGTTTTTAATAATCTAGTTGCCCTTACCAGTCACAACTAGCCTGGATCTACAGGCAGTGCTAAGAAACAGTCAGTAATTTTAGGGAAAGGTTTCAAAAGACTCAAAGAAGAGCTGAGTGTTCATATTCCACTTGAAGACAACATCTTATTCTAATTTATTCATATTCTGAATAGAAAATCTAGTGTCTAGTATGTTGTAACTTTTAGTATTAGGAAAAACCTTATTACTCATATGGCTGTTATGAATATTTGCCAAGACACTAATGAAGGAAAAACTGCTGGAGTACATACAATGAGTCAGAATTGCAAAGAATCCCAATTTATGTTTTCAAATAGCATTAATTTTTGGTGTAAAAGCCATATCAATGTTACAGCAGAGCCAAGCATAGTTCTTATTGCCAAAGGGACCTGGGGACCATGACAACAAATTTCAGGATGCTGGATTTGAAACTGGAGGTACTCTTATCTCAAAACAATCATTCTATCCAGGGAGTTATAAAGACAGACCAAACACTGTGAGGCCATAAAATGTTTGACCTCTTTCCCGTAAACTGGTAAGTCAGGGTGCCAGAGAAGCACAACACTATCAAACTGATGAAACTATGAGGCTGATGAGAAGGACTCTGAATACGATTAGGAAGCATTTCATTCCAGATTTCCAGGGAGAATTCTCAATACCAGATAGACTGAATTCCTACTCAACATTTCTCTGTGTGTGGCCATCATTAGTTTTAATTATTTCTGATATTTTGTCTATCATACTGGATCCTTGGAGAAAAGTAATGAGTCTCCTCATGTGAAAGGTGAAAAGAACGAAGATCGTATTAAGATGCCAGAAGTAATTAAACCACATGATCTTACTAACTATAAACCCCATAAAGGATCCCATTAAACCACTCACAACTAGCGCTGCGACTACAGAAACCTCCTCATTAGCTATAAAAGCCAACTAGCAGCATCTTAATTCTGGCATTTCAATTTCATTAGTTGATTGTGTATGCCTGTTCCAGATTTAATATCAGCAACTGTCAATTGTCTGATAATAAGAAGTATGTCAGTAACAGACAATTAATGAGGGCTTCTGTACCTGAGGAGCTGAGCCCAGTCATTTCCTAACTGTTTCTTTTCGAGTGGTTGGGAAAGTAGTTTGTTAAAGATATCTTCAACCTTTTCCTGAAGGTCATGTTTGTACTGTAATAAAACTTACTCAGCTTTTTGGAAAGAATATACCAATCAGTTCAAATCAAAAGCTTTGGAAAGTACAAATTACTTTCCCTCTCTTCCCAGCTTACCGGGAGACACATTGTGTGATAGTCTCAAGAAAAATTAAGCAAAGTCATCTAACAGTCCATACTTTCTTATCTTAATAGAATTTTATAACAGCAATGAATGCTTCAGAAATACTGCTAAAGAGAAAAGCTAATTGGCAGAAGATTATAAATTATATTTCCATATTCAGCAAAATAAGTACAAAATAATTTATTACTATATTCAAAATTGTAACTCAGTGGGTAGATGCAGAAGACTGCAAAAACAATTTAAAATACTCTTCCTCTGAGAAATATTGTTTTATGAAATATTAACTATCAGTACATTTCATAAAAAACACTGATACATTAAAATAGTCTATTTTCTCTCTATTTCTACACATAATGCATTTACTAAGCAATGTTGTGGATATACCTACCTGCCTATATATATGAAGTAGTATAAAATAAGCAAATATGTACTCAGATTTCTACTTTATGAACTAAATTCTCTACCTTCCATTGGCAATGTTCATATAAAACCTCTTTTCTAAGGCATTAATAAAGGTGCATAAACACATATCTAAATGTAACCCTTTGAGTAGTTTTACTGACTTGGGCAAATCGATTTGCATCAGTCTTAAGTGATGAGTCTGATTACTTCAATCTTGTTGCAGAGATGATAAAAGATGGACAAGAAATAAAATGTTAGAATAAATATCATTGAATTTCCAGAGGACAAAAGCCTCAGAACCCAAAGAGGGCGGAGTTCATTTTCCATGCTCTTTTACCATCTTTTACCATTCACCATGTTTCTTATGCGGTACTCCTGTGGATCTTTGTGTCAGAAGAATATATTAAGCAAATTAAATCATTATATTTCTCCTGGGGCCGCCAGTTATGCCATATATTATAAAGGAGTGATTATGTTGCCACTTTGTTATTGCCAGACTTTGTATTAAAATTAAGTATTATTTGACATATGCTTTCATAAGTGTTTGTTAAAATGAATTAAAATAACAGACACTAAAATACAGGCAACAGCACAGTGGTGGCTTCATGTGCTAATTGTGACTGCAGCTCTCTTATTGATACCTAGCACTGTAGTATATACATTTTTGAGATAAAATTTATTTCAGCTGTCAGACATCAAAGACAACTTGGGATCAAATTTGGATGACCAATTCATGTGTTATAGACAAATAGAACTCCAAGGTGTTTTATATCTTCCTACCTGTTCTCTTATTCACTCAAGTTGTCAGCAGACACTCAACCTAACTGCTTAGAAGTGACATAAACACTTATCCAGTACTGGAAGCAGTGGAGACCATAACTATGGAAATAAAAATAAATACAAAAAATAAGAAAAATAACCCATTCATAGGAATTTTTCTGCAAATTCTCAGGTAGAGGGCCAGCAGAGCACTGCAGGGTAATTTTACTATCAAACTAGAAATGCAGAAAAGGCTCAGATCTCTATAAATATTTCTGACCATGAAAAAATCCCCACTCTATTTTTTTGTTGACCAACTTTAGCAGAAGAACCAAACTCAGTATGGGCACATAAGCACAAAATCCTGAAGTTTATACTAAAACTAAAAACTAAAAAGCCATATATATAAAAATAATAAGAACTGCAAACAGGAAGGAAACAAGCCATTGAGAATATCTTGGATCTTAATATCATGTCTAGTAATCATTACAGTGCTCATCAGATGTTGTTACAGTAGTCAGAACCGGTACAGTCAGAAGCCCTGATTTTGCAAAATTTCCCTTTCAAGTAATTTACTGAAACTAAATACAGAATCTTACTTACTTCACACTGATGTGAACCCATCTTCTGGGTTAGCAAGCATCGTTCTTTGTTGCACAAACCTCATATTTACACAGCTCTTAAATCTGACTTTGAAGGAAGAAGGAGCAGCTATCTCAAGACTAACAAGTACTGCTGTTGACTAAGCTGTTAGTGGCATGGGATATTTATTACAACTTCTCTTATAACATATATGTGTGCAAAAAAATTAGTATTTTTATCATCTGCAATTATTGAATGTGACATTCACCATCATAGAAGCTAATGTTTAATGTTTAACTGTCTTTAAACACTTCCTTAAAAAATGTCCTTCTCTTAATTTTTCTTTTTAAAGTTTCAGACACTTAAGAACTCCATTTTACTTATTAAGCTGCCCTTGATGTGACTTCTAAAACATATAATCCCCCCCCCAAATAAATGAAAGACATCTTAAGCTTTCATATATCAATATATATGTATGAAGGCAAGAAGAGCATTAGGTCTTTCCATCTTTGACAGTTACTATTAAGAGGTGCAATCTTCAGAAGAAAGCAAGAATAAAAAGAAGAGCATTCCCTAATTATTACAAAGTATATCACTTTAAGATGTGTAATGGTAGTTAACAAGAACAGAAAGAAACCCTGCAACATAGTTTGTTTAGTATGAATGAACATTCTAAGTGATTCAATTAGAAAAAAAAAAGATCAAGTATTTCCATTCTCTAGACTTTCTACTTATAGAACAGACTTTCAGAAGTACTACTTCTATTGAACTATATTTCAAGATCAGAAGGATCTTTATTCTCAAAGTTGCAATTTGAGATAAAGAAATGACCCACTTTGCCAGAAATTACCCACTCATCTGTAAGGATGCTGTACTCCAGAAGTTGTTTTATCCAATGGTAAACAGTTATTTTACAATCTGTTCTCCCAACTTAGAAAATGGAACAGTAATAAATGGAAGAGTAATAGTGGTTCTTGAAAACAAATATTCTCATTAAAGACTTGGTTTTACTGAAAATGGATTAGTGTCCAGTGGGAAAGGTGTGCCATTACCGACTCTTCCTTTGTATCAACTGTTGAGATGTTAATTCAGCCATTTTGCGGAAATAACATATAGTTGCTGCTGTAGTGATTAATGGAAAAGGGACTGTCTCTGTGTTCTGATGCCTGATTTATCCTTCTAAATGCAATGAATACCACAAGGGTCTCACTGCTTACCAAACTGAGAAGCGCTGTCCTTTCACAGCACAGAAAATAAGATCACCATCTGTTTCTTTGCAAATACTTTATCTGAAGAGGTTGTTGTAAAAGCAAAATAAGTTCTGAGAACAAAATAGGAAAAATGTAATTTGAAGTTGTCACAATAAAAATAAATAGAAGATGAAGATGGATGATGGTGGGTGGTCTGGCAGCCTGTCTGAAAACATATGGCTTGATCCAAGACCCAGTGAATTTAGGAGAGGTTTCTGGTTTCCTAAAGAGACTTCAGTTACAGACAAAGACCTATATAAGTCATTAAGATTGCAGAAACAGAGTCATCTTGTTACCACTGCTTATGGGTTTTTTTGTTATTTATGGGTATGGAAGTTTGTTATTTAAATATTGTGACATTTCCAAATACATCATATGTTACCATAAACTCCAATTTATAGCAAAACAAACTGCTTCAAGCTGTGCTGGATGTAGCAAATGGAAGCTGAAGGTGTCTAAGGAGTAAATGGATGCCAGCTTGTTAGCTGAGGGAAGAGGCTGAAGCAATGAACGCTGTGAACTTGCATAATGAGAAGCTGGGTCTCAGGGAAGGCTGAGAGACGCAGGAGGCAGATGAGAAAAAGAAGCAGAAGCAAAGGTAATTTGTGGTTTTGAGAGGGTCTGGACATACTAAAGTATAACAGGAGCTTATGGTAAGAAGCTGGGCTTATGGACACGCTGAAGGAGGATAACCAGAGCTGCTGAATAATCAGGCAGTAGCCAGATACCTTAGAAAAATGTGGAGGTGGTTTGGACAGGAGACAAGAAGGACTCGTGGCTAACCACCAGTACCAGCTTGCCAGACTGCAAGACAGGAACATTTTCAGAGCCCTTGTAAGAGGAGAGAAAAAAGGGAATGCTGATAATAGACTAATTACTATACTAACAATTATTTTTAGTGTGATTGCTGAAATGCTAGAGCAATGTTACCCCAACAAACTCTTCAAAAGGAGTTGCTGCTTCTGTTTCTTCTTGTCCCCATAACACCACTTGCTTTCTATCAGCATGAGCACTCTCACGGCTGCACGCTGAATACCAGGGAACTAATTCAGTTGAAAACCGACATTTGCATTCAGTTCACAATCTTGTAATGTAAATACTCATTCTAACTCAAGGCAAGTCATTAGGCAGGGGTATAGGTGCTGGAGGCAGCAACCACTTTCCATGGGGCATGCATACAGTGAATGAATGGGTGTGCAATGACTTGAACCGCCAACAACACCTGGAGGAGCCAAGCCTCTTCTGCTATCCAATAAAGCTAGCACAGACAGTACCTTCTTCAGGATTGAAACGTAAGTGACCACAGAGATTCAGCAATCACCTTTTCTACTCAATATTACTCACAACACAGGCCTGCTGCAAATTACCTATTAACTAGAAAATTACCATCATGAGATTCCCTCTCCTGGTTTTGGTTTAAGGACCTTATCTACAATCACCTCTAGAGGAAACTCTCCAATTTTTTGTTCTATACCTGTCTGTGTGTAATTCATGGACAAAAAGTAAATGAGAATTTCCACACAGCAAGAGGTACCAGGTTTAGTAGGGAAAATTACATTTCCCCCTTAAAATACTGTTCTTTTAGACACATTGCAGTCATAAAATCTTTGGTTCAAACCTTGTGTAACCTTATTATGCCAGGCAATCTCCACTACAAAAGGTGTGAGCAATTTTCAGATACACGAGCCTGTATAACCACCCCACCATTAACATTTTACCATTTACACAGTTTTACCCATAAGACCTTTGAAGCTGGCATTATGAACAGTAGGAAAAACAAATGCAAAAAAAAGCTCTTTGTTTGGCTCTTGCCCAGCTAAGTCACAGAAACCCAGAAGCTTACAGTCCAAGCTTATCAGATTTTCATCACAGGTAAAGTATATTCTTTCCTCTTGTGTCACTTTTTAGCTGTGAACACTATCATATGTGCAGTGCACAAACCAAATCAATAATAGGAGACAAAGTAACATTGGCACCATCATTTAGAACTGCACTCTTCCACTCATGTGTTCTTTCAATCAAAGATTTCACTGGTGGTAACATACTACAGGTACTCTAAAGCAGCCTTAAGAAAGAGAGAGAAAACCTCAGTTTGCTTACAAAATAAATTAGGCCTTAGTTCATATATATGTATTCTCCTCCCACCTTAAACTAAAAATATACTTGAGGTCTAAGCTGATGATTTCTTCAAGAGAAATGAATGTTATCTTTACCATGTGGCCATTAACCACTCAGTCAACGGTGACCGGAACCCTCTTGAACTTTAGCTGTATACAGTGTCAACCATAACACAAGTTCACATAATGAAAGTGCTCTTGTGTTCTACAAGAGCAGATAGTGCTCAAAAGACATATATATATATATATATATATATATATATATTTAGACATTTCACTGTCCTTGCCAGTTGTCACTGAAAAGCACCACTGCATTTGGCACCAATACTCCAGTGAATTATGTCATCGTGTTCACATCTATAATTGACAAAAAAGTGAGGCAGAAAAATACAAAATACAGGGCTTAAAGCTAGACTTCTAAATCCTTACGTTGTCAACTGCCCATCAGCAGACTGACTACCTGCAGTTCTCGTTTGTTAAAATGCAACTTGATTGGCACCTCATGCTCTCCTCCCCAGCCCTAACCCAAACAAACCCCAAACCATTTCAAATTACCAGGTCTCTAGTTACAGTGACTAATTTCAGCTACTTAAATTTTCAAGTGCTGACCAAAGCACTTTTAACATTATAAAGAGGCAGTATGCATTATGAAATTAGTAGCATGACACAGTCCTCCTCGAATGAAGGATGTAGAAGAATTGGGGGCTACATAATTAGAGCACGGAAGGAAGATTGAGAGAGAGGTCCCAGAATAGCAAGTCTACACCGTGCTGCCGGAAATTATTTGTCCTGTTCTGGAAGCAGTCTAGCTGCATTAACATGCTGCTGTGCTATGCCAACAAACCTTTTGAAGCTACACTGCCCTGAGTATAACTGGATAATAAGTGACTCAGCTTGGGTTGGGAATTGACAAGCCTTAAACCTCGCATTTCTGAGCACTCTGTTCCAGAGCTGAAACAAGCAGCTTAATTCGCTTCTGCCTGACATCAGTTCTAGCAAAGCTTTTCTGTGACCAAATCTGGTTTGCTGCTATGCCTATATCCCAGACAGGATCCATTTATTGCTAAGCTTCCTCAGTGTGAAAAGTGATCAGATGCAGTCTCTAACATTAGATTTTCTAGAAAAGCCTTTAGGAAGAAATTCTTTTGGGAAAGGATTCCACAAAGATTTGATTCTTACTTTCCCACTGCATCGAAAAAAAAAAAAAAAAACCATTGTTTTTGGGTTGTGTATTTACTTACAAACCCCAGCACCTGAGCAGCGTAAATCAAAGCTCCAGGTTTGTGTTTATTTTTAACCAAAAAAGAGAGTAATTACCAGAATTTCTTATCTCAGTTCTACTTAATGTAGCCCTAATATGCACATGTGGTCAAATCATATCACATCTATATGTGTTTCCTTGATGTTACTCATTACTCGTGATTGCAGTGCAATATGTGGTCAAAATTGCCAAGCATGTTCACTCTCCTCCTCTCGGTACAGATCCTGCCGTCTCTTCTAAGACAGGAGGTTCACTCATCACCCGTACTGGCGTCCAGCATTCTGTCCTTCCCAAACTGTCAATGTCCAGCTACTGTTAAATAACCTGGCAATCAGTTTTGTCAAAATGCCTTTTGTCAAAATGCTGGATGATCCTTCAGCTGGTCACCGGCCCACTTGGCAAAGCTGTTGTCTTGCTTGGCCAGCTTCTTTAGTATATCCACTATACTGCCCAAGTGGACCTATTCAAATGCCAATGAGCTTTTTTTAATCTTTTTACTGGCCCTAACCAGTTATTGCCTGTCATAAACAATGCCCATGGAAATAGAGAGTATAACCATGGGTATAAGGTTAACCCTTGGAGATCAGGTAAGCAGCAACACACACATATGCATGCACGCACAAAATAACTAGGTAAACCAAGTCATGGCATTTCGTAATACCAACGCAACAGACCTCTTTTGGTTTTGAGGCTTTGGTTATACATAACAATAAAAATGACAGAAATCTGGTAGTGTTATTCTGTTAAAAGAAACACAGAAGGCTTTGTGTGCTTTAGAATAAAGGAAGACATAAAACTTCTACATAAGCTCTTGGGATACTATAAAAAAGAAAGTTTTCAATTTCTGACTCTGAACACTCTCAGTAAGTATGCCCCACTTGTTCAGCCTATAAATTTTCAAGGTTATTTGGAAAGTGAAGAAGAGAAGTGCTTCTCATGGGGAAAAACTCCTTCGTAGCAACAAGGAAGGAATTCTTTCTTTTGGAACTCCCCCCGACATTATTATCCATACAACTTAAAAAGGTAAATAGGCTAAGGCATTATACATATCGTATTTTAAAATACATTTACAATTCAGTTTGATTAAAGTCCAGCATGCAATATTTTGGGATATAGCCATAACTTCTCTTGCAATTTTGAAAGACGTTGCTAGATATGAGCTATGGAACCAATTATGGAACCAGTTTCAGTGTGAGGGAAAATGAGCCTCCATAAATAGAGTACTTGTATCGCATAAAAGAAAAAGCAGGCATACCCATAAACCCAAACTAGAACATCAACACAAAAATGAAACTGGATTTTCAAGGAAATATGACATAGCCAAATGAAATATCTGCAAACACATTGTGCAGATGATTTTACGCTGAGCACTTCAATTACCCAATGTAGGCACGCCAGTAACTAGTTTAGAAACGATACACTGCACTAAATACAACTGAACTATCTAGTACCAGTATAAAAATGGTATTAAATCTCTCTCTCAATTCCTTTCCCTCCCTTTAGGGACTGCAACAGTCTAATAATTTACCTATACAGGCTCTCCACTTACATGCAACCCCTCTGAATGAAAAAGGGACAGTAGAAAAGAGGGCAGTAAGACTGAATCCAAATATGGTTTTATTTTTTCAGAAAATGCAACAATGTGGTGATGCTACAGTGAACACAAGAAAAACAAAATAAAAATGGTGATCCAAGACTATTCAGACTGATTTTTGTCTGAATATCCATTCTTAGTTCAGTTAGCGCTTAGATCACTTCCCTCAGAGTTATGAAATGTTATGCTGCACCTTCTACTTTCATCAGTGGTAGCACTCCAGCATGCTACAAAGACAGAAGCAGCATTGATGTTCTAATCTCTACTTACTTTTTTTTTTTTTTTTTTTTTTTTTAAGCATTTTTAATCCTTTCCAGCTTCTTTTGAGGTACAACTTCCTTCCAGCTCACAGAAAAGGCTAATGACATCAATGGATTGCTCATGAGGGCACTTGTAACGAAATCTTTGCACAAGAATTCCAGTGTTTTTGAAACAATTCAGTATTTTTCAGGAGACAAAACCAAACGAGCTTCATCCCTCCCCTGCTGCAATGGAATTGAAAAAGAATACACACGCACACCATTTTGCTGTGGCTTTCTGAAACATTATAAAGCAAAATCTCTCGCTTGTCTTTGTGTTGATCAGTGAGAACGAAAAAGGCTTGTACCAAGTTGGAAACAAGTCAAAATGCCCTTTCTGACTCGTTAATGAAATCCTTCTGATGTACAAAAGGCATTTATTCACCACCTTAATAGTCACACTGCAAGTAGATTTTATCTGGCTGGAGACTCATTTATTTGAATGAGAAACTAATCTCTTTTGTGGGATTCACATAAAAGATTTGAATTAAAAAATAAAGAAAAGGAATTGTTTACCTGCACATAGCTAATAATACCTTTGGAAATGCCAACTATGGATATCGACTACTGAATCATGAAGCATTAGTCTGGCACATTTGAAAGAGTTCACGCTATAAAAATATAATGAGTCTACACTCCAGACCAGGCACAAAACAAAATGAAGACCAAGTTAAAATTAGATTCCAACTGCACTCAAAAAAATTAACAGAAAACTGTAGAAATTATTTTTAGAAAAAAGGCTTTGAAAATGTACGAAAAAAGCTCCTGCTTGAAGCTTTGCAAATTGCATTTGAAGGGACTGACCTGACATAAGGTTGGCAATGGATGCAACTGGAGCTTTAATTGAATAAGCTCGGACATCTGTCTCAACTGTCAATCCTCCTAACAATAAGATTGATAGATGCAAGCTAATCGCCAATTAGGGGGAGTTCTTTCAGACACAGGCTGCGAGTCGAGAAGCTGGATGAACTCGCACGGAGGCGGATGAAGCGAGCGTGCAGAAGAGAGAGCGAGATTTCTGTCTGTTTGTTTCCAGACAGAGACCACGAGATCTTCTTAGACTGAATTCACAGAGCAAAGCGTCACAGGCACGGTAACGAAGGGGAGCGAGAAATGCTGGCTCCACAACTGCGTGACCAACCTCTATCTCATCTTAAGACAGTTTTAAGCAAATACCCAGTATGGTTTTACTTACACAGTCATTACCATCCCTTTCCTTTCGGCATACAAAATACTTCAGCATTACATCATGCGACTGCAGTAGTTGTCTGCCTTTCTTCTTCCCCCAAATAAAAATACTTTATTCTAGTCCTTGCAACTTTTCTACATCCTTCTTAACAGACTACTATTATATGATAAAAATCATTAGGATGCCTTTTGCTCCTAATATGTTTAAACTCTTTCTGGATTGTCCTTGCTGGCTGCTGGTTAAAGATTATGTGCACATTTCCCCTATCAATTTTCTACCAGTTTTGGATATATAGCTTTTGTGAACAACTCCTTTTTTTCTTCCTAGTTTAGCAACCGATTTTTCATTTTCACTGGCCCAGACTTTTAAAAACATTGTCTCTCCTCTCCCCTTTCCTTCCTCCAGATTGTGGAATTGCATCTTTGTGAACACAGAATGTGGTTATTATAGTTTACAGTTATTGATATTTATTTTCTGTTTAAACACTGCATCCCAACTCCTTTGGGATTTACATGTAATGCCACGATGGTATACCATAACAGTCCTTTAAAGAAGTATAATTATTTCTGGGACACAAAAGCAGCACACAGCACAGTGAATTTAGTCTTCTCTCTTCTCAAGGTACATGCTTTTTCTTTAAATACCGCTTTTGTAAATACATCTGCACAACTAAGTACTTCGATTTGGATTTATGTACTTGTAGAGCAAAACTGATAACACATGTGGTGGCTATTGGGAGCAAACATTTGTTTCAGTTCTTGTTTATCTCTCCTTTCTAGCCTTCATGTTGATGGGAAACTGGTGGTGGAAGCAATAGTTGAGGTTATGACGACAGTTGCCAGGTTCCAGAAATAATAACTGGCAGCACAAAACCTGCAGCATGCCACAGACAGAACTACCTCCTAATAGCTCAGTGTTATTTTCCACAACAAACAATAAATAGTTTCTGGCGTGATTTAGTAGCCTGCAATAGCCACTAACAGGTAGACCACATTAAACTTTCCCTAATAAGCTTTCAAGATAATCTAAATTGCCTATGACTTGGAAACATATCGTCACATTAACCACACCCAGAAGAAAAAGACAGGCTTTCTGGCTGGCTCACAAGGATGCTGTTCCCCTCTTTGACCATTGGAGCGCTGACTTTTCCAGTACTAAATGTTGCTTGGGCATTTCTGTACAGCCTGGTTTTGCTGCTTATTGTAGTTCACAGAAAAATATCCTAATTCATTACGCAGCACTTAATGGGAAAACAGTACTTTTGGGGGGGGGAGGGGGGTGTGGAAGGGGATGGCAAAGTGAATGGACTTGGGCTTGTATTTTTATATCTCAGTGGACAGAGAAGTCTTCACCTGCCTAAAAAGCCCAGGAAGTGACCTCCAGATACTTACATCTGCACCAAATAAATCCTATCTCTGGCACACAAATATTTTGCAGTGGAAGTCAACTGTGCTGCTGATTGCTGGAAATGGAAATGCCAGAAGTACCTGAAGTCCCAAGGGTTAAATCATTTCTATAATAGTAACGACCAAGCCATTAAATGTACATGAATATTTAATTTCAGCTGTACTTAGTTCCAGTCTTAATTGTCAAAACCACTTTGCTAAGAATATGCAAAGAAATTATCTATTCTCCTCATTTATGTAACATCATCACCTCCAGATTTAGGACAAGGAGTTAAATCCACAAGGGAGCTACAAGTGGCTTGTTCTGCCAGTTCATTTTGCCATGCTGTAAGAACTAGGGCTAAGCACAGTTGTGGCATCACCCATTCTCCTTCCCCACCCTTTCTTATTACACTAATTTTCACAGCATTCTCATGATCTATTGAAAATAAGTCCTCCACAATCACTTGGCTTTCTCACCAATGCTTTTTAATTGATCCAGAAAAATCTCTGCTGTCCAGCTTCAGGCTTTCAAAATATGCTTACATTCAAAGTGCAGGAATAACTCAGGGTTAAAATCAGAAATGTGGAGTATAATTTGCTTTAAACATAAAGTTCTTTTAATGGCACTATTGAAAGTGCTCCTAAGTGTTCTCCAGAAGCTGTTAAGCCATTCAATGCATCCTGCAGTGTTAGAAACTCCATGTACTCTGGCCCAATGGGTGACTACTCCATGTAGATCTTTTATCTAGAAGAGCTATATAGCTATGAAAAAAAGCACTGACTGGCATATCACATTTAAAAAATCAAAAATACCATTTATTTTTAATTAGCTCTCTTCTTTTTCTGAAGAAAAATGGCAGTTTTTCTGGTAGGTTTACTTTGTCAGGACATGTAGGGATGAAAGATTCATAATGATATTACTTAGATAACTGGAAGATTAACACCAAGTAAAAAAAGCTGGACAATTAAAAACTATTGGAAACAAAACTTAAAAAAAACCCCTCAAAGCTGTGTACGACAGCCAATAGTAAAGAAAGGAGCAGAGGATTAAGTGACAGGTGTGGTGTACATACCCCCAGAGGCATGGGAAATGCACACCTAATAGTTGTGCCTTTAGGCAAAAAGTCTTAATTCATAGAGTTACAAATCCATTTTCCAGTGTTATGTGCTAGAAGCCACACAGCCAAAGAGCATTTTCACACACTTTTTTTATAACTTGGCAGTGCAGCTGACTGCTATAATTAAATACATTTTAATAGTGTAAATTAAGTTATTTGTCTGTCATTGGGAGAATTTCAACTTTGCCAAAGCCTAATTATTTAAGATACATTAATTATTTTAGAGTTTCATATAGCATGCTCAAAAAGATGCTTACATTTTAAAATAAAATACTGCTGCAGATGAGAACAACAACATGGCTGAATCTTTTGCACGGAAGATTTATTGTACACAATGTGACTATTTTATATGAAGGATTGAATTTTAACAAGTTGAAGAGTCACAAAAAATGGTTTTATTAAGCTGGCTTAGAACTGCGATCAACTTTGGACTAGTATCATCAAGGTATGGTGTGTGTCTTAAAAAGAAGATGAGAAGATCAGCCTTTTCCACTATCACCCGTACCACGCATACCTACTAAAGCAAATGGCACGTGGGAGATGCTCCAAATCGAACAATATTGCAGAGGAAAGTGGAAAAAACACAGCCCTAGAACATTTTTGTGATTATGTGAGTGTGAACATTGTGTCTTAAGAAAATCTGCTCACACATTAATTCAATGACAGACAGTATGGGGAAGATTATTCAGGAATACTGGACCTTTCACAGTTTCCTTTATTTATATATATACATGTCTAACTAGTACAAGGGTACACAATCACTATCTTTTCAATCTAGGACACAAAGTGAAATTAATGCAACAAAGAAACAGACAATGCCATGAATTATTCCCTCATTTGTTTTCTAATGTGCCTCTAAAGTAATGCAGGCACAAAAAAAGATACTCCCAGGTTATCCAAGTAATGCATAATTCCAATGGAAATACTTCTGAGCATTGTCACAAAGTCTATGCAGAATTAGCCTGCCCTATTTGCCTAAAACTGCCTGCAGCAGATTACATGCATGCAATCAAGCTTTAAGAAAGTATGGCACTGATTGTCCTCTTTTCAAAAAGTAACTACCATCTCAAAATGTAAGCATGAGGAATCAGTTCTTGGCCAAGCCATTACATTTCAACACTTTATGGTTTTAAGTTTTAAAAGAATGGATAGAACATTATTTATGCCTCTATGCCCATACTCAGATTTTTCAGGTGTTTCACATTGCTGGTGAAGAGGTTACAAAAAATGAAAGGTAGAGTTGTCACAAGTTATTAAATAACTTCAGAGAAAAAGTCAAAGGAACTGCTATGAGCTCTGGTCTGAACACTCTGATTTTTTTTCTTTTGTTAAGAGTTTTTGAAGTTTTGCAAAACACACAGTAAGTTAAGTAAATGTCATTAATACCAGAAATCAAAATTTTCTGGAGGATGCAGTTTGTTACCTTATAATCACTATTATTCAGAATCCTAAATATAAATGTTTAGTTCATAACTCGTGGGACCTATGTATTATTATATTTTTAACAAGTAGTATTTTTGAACAAAAAAATAACATGTTCTCTGGAAAATGATAGTAATGAGTACTTCCTATGAAATGCAACTTACCTACTGTAACTCTAATAATACAGGGAATGAATAATCAAAATTATATAAAACAGTAGGAAATGAAAGAATGGTAACCTTCCCAATTTCCTCCACTGGCTCACCACCTTAGGGGGGGGGGGGGGGGGGGGGGGGGGAAGAAAGAAAGGAAAGGAGACAGAGAAAAAAAAAAAAAAGATTGGAAAAATTGGACATATGTCCTTTCCCCCCCCCTTTTTTTTTAATAGCAGGTAGTACATAAGAATTAAAAAGTTGTCAAAGTTAGTGACTATAAAATGGCAATAACACACAGATGACCAAACTATAAATCAAGATCACTCCATGTTGGATCCTATAAAGGGCTATTATAGGTGAACCCATTTTTCATTTTGGCTAGAGCTTAAGGACTTGAAAGTTACTCAAAAAAATCCACTTATTGTGTAGCTATGTGTCTCTGTTGCTCAGTGAGAAGGGAAAAGTGTCCTATGCTCTGGACCCTTCTTGTCATGCTGATATTCGAAAACACCTGGCTGCAAAATAAATATAAACGTTTATTGAAGCAGGACTGGGAATCAGGATTCCTGTCACTCCCAAAGGAGCCCAATTCACAACAGGGCACAAAAGCTAATACTCTCTGTTCTCCCTCTCACACCACAAAACTTGCTGCAGAGAGCTCCGGATTCAGAGAGTAGAAAAGCCCAACCCCAGCCTCACTTAGCTACCTAGCCTGCAGATTAGGCTACTCATTTAAATTGCGGCTGGCAGATGTCTCAGTTGCGAGCTCTTGTGCCCCTGTACTCAGTGCTGGTGAGGCTACACCTTGAATACTGTGTTCAGTTTTGGGCCCCTCACTACAAAAAAGACTTTGCGTTGCTGGAGCATGTCCAGAGGAGAGCCACAAAGCTGGTGAGGGGTCTGGAGCACAAGTCTTCTGAGGAGCGGCTGAGGGAACTGGGGTTGTTTAGTCTGGAGGAGGCTGAGGGGAGACCTGATCCCCTCTACAACTCCCTGACAGGAGGCTGTAGTGAGGTGGGGGTCGGTCTCTTCTCCCTGGTAGCAGATGATAGGACAAGGGGGAATGGTTTGAAGTTGCACCAGGGCAGGTTTAGGCTAGACATTAGGAAAAACTTCTTCACCAAAAGCGTTGTCAGGCTCAGGAATGGGCTGCCCAGGGAGGTGGTCGAGTTCTCATCCCTGGAGGTATTTAAAAGAAGGATAGATGAGGTGCTTAGGGACATGGTTTAGTGGTGGGATGGCAGGGTTAGGTTAACAGTTGGACTCGATGATCTTAAAGGTCTTTTCCAACCAAAGTGACTCTATGATTCTATGGTCTATACCCTGCTTGCAAATACTCATGAGATATTTAATGCAAAAATGACCAACTAACCTCTGAAGTGAGAGGTAGGATTTGAAAGGAGGGAGGCGGAGGAGGAACAGAACTGTGGCGTGCCGTTGAACAGTATACATAGGAAAATACCAGTCATTTTGTAGCATGACTTTTTCTCTTCTTCCCTCTCACCTCCTTGTCCCCCCAGGCAGCTCTCTTTCACCCCCTGCATTGTTATTCCCACCCTGGGCTTACACCATTGACTGCTCAGTGGCTGACTCAGCAGCAATGGTGTGAAACCCAAGCTAGATGCTCTAAAAAAAATTGAGTCTGGGAGCCCTGTGGGGATGCCCCCAAGCAGTTAAACTGTGCCCTAGCCCCACACAGACAAGGTTACCAATACTTCTGCCTCGCAAGAAAAGTCCACTCCTTCTGCTCGAGTGCATTACCAAGATATCTGAGCCAAACAGCAGCCTTTGGCAATGAACTGCAAAGTCTTCTGGTTGACACTTATGCCAGGAGGGAAGAAAAACATCAGAACCTTTGTCATCTTCCCTTCTTCCTATTCCCCTCACCTCTTTCTCGTGTTCTTCTCTTCAACACACAAAAATTTCAGTGTTACCCAGGTGTATTTTATTGCTCATTTATGTTACTTGCCTTGATTTTGACTCTGTGTTGTCCACCTTCCATTTAATGGATAGGAAACTTAGAACATCTTTACATAGCAAAGTACAAATATGTTTAAACCCAGAATTCTCTAATCCTTGACATGTTCTTTAGCCTTGAAAGGTACTATTTTCTGATTTAAGATATACCAATGCAGAATATCAGTAAGTAAAAAGTGAGACCGGTGTTCAAAATAATCTCATGCCAGCCTGAGACCCTTCTCATCACCCATTCCAGTGATTTCCCTTGTACTTTATTCACAAAGAACAAATGCATTGTGCAGCAGGAATAGTAAAGTAGAAAGTGAGGTCTGTGGCTACATAAAAAGGAAATGCTATTTCTAAAAGACTGAGACTTGTCACATCCTAAACCTGTCCTAATAACACATACCACATTCTTGAAAACACAGAGAGAATAGATATGACAGTCAATCCTGCACACGCAATATTTACAGTGCCTTATACAGTTATCAATTCTAAAATACTATATAAGTTGTTTCCAGTAATGAAAAGTCATGCAGATCACGTGATATGTTCTCTTCAATAAAGAGAATTTTTACCACTGCAGTAAGAAAGACACTACCATATAAATTGCCTAAGTTCCTATTATTTTTAAACTATATCCCCCTGCAGTTCATAGTGTTGTACTGAAGAAAGCAGAA
Source organism: Gorsachius magnificus (assembly GCA_034008185.1). NCBI lineage: Eukaryota > Metazoa > Chordata > Aves > Pelecaniformes > Ardeidae > Gorsachius > Gorsachius magnificus. The sequence continues at coordinate 115,164,195 of CM067081.1, read as the reverse complement.
AGAAAAAATTAACACCCCCTCCCCCCAAAAAAAACCCCAACAAACAACCAAAGCCTCTCCAACCCAACACACAAGGTGAAGTTTGCATGAAAAAGTAAAGGTTGCATTCATTCATCCAGCCATAGATTCTTCTGACCTCTGCTGTTCTCTAGACACTAAGAATCTCCAAATTGTTTTCTCTAAGAACAACAGACAACTAATGAGTTAAAAAAAAAAAAAGAAAAGATGCATAAACACTAGATCACTTATGCAGCCACACTGATGGGGAGAAGACAACCTCTAATCATGAGCACTGATCCTGCGTACCCTGTGAATAAAGATTCTCACCACCACTCAGTCACTGAAATAAACCTAGAGATCGATGTTCACAACTTCTAAACTTCTAACGTTTCTTATAGAAGCTCGTGAAGAGGTAAAAAAAAAAAAGTTTGACCCAAGTGATCCTGGACATCTAATTCATTAAAGAAAAAAGTATGCTAGAATTATGGGGGATAAATGATACAGCCACAAAAACTATAGACACAAAGGATTCTTTTTGTTCAGTATATTCAACTCAAGATTTTACATAAAGATTAAGTTTTGTGGGTCTTTTTTCCACACAAAAAACCAAACAAACAAACAAACAAACTTGCTTTGAAAAGCAGACATTTTTGAAAACAACTACAAGGAACATACAGATACATGAAGATGAAACAAAACAAGATAGGAGATGCTTTGAAAAACAGTGGCTTCCTCCTTTTCTCCACATATATTTATAGCAAGAACATCAATCTCCCCCTCAGCAGATGATCTCCATCATCTTCTGCCTCCAGACAGCAACGTTGGGAAGCCGTTCCTTCTCACGTGGCTACCAAGCACATTCCAGCCAGGAGGAAGGATGAAGCTAATGAGCCCATTTTTGACCACTGGGCTGCCCTGAGCCAGCTTCTCCAACCTCAAGTCTCCTTTTCCTCTCTGTTTATAATTTGGTCTCTATGTAGGTATTACATGTAATAATGTAGCATGTAACGAAAGCCTTGATTTTGCCTCTTTCTTGCAGACACAACAGTTTCCAGATTGAATTATCAGTATTTCAGTACATCCACTAAATGTAATTTCTCTCTAAAAAATATGAGCAGGAAGCTCAAGGAAAAAGACTTTTTTTTTTTCTTGACAGCACTAATGTTATATTCTACTCTGCTTCTCTTTATATGTGTATACTTCCATATGCAACAGTCAATGATTGAGGCTGGGAAATCAAAAAGTTAGTATTAGCCAATTGCCAGGAACTGAAGTACATATGTTTCCAAAAGCAAAAAAACAAACCAAACCAACAATAGCGGGATACGGTACATTACAAAAACCAGTGCTATGAAGAACAAATCTAGATTTTATTTAAGTCGAAGTAGCTGAAGTTCTGAATACATTTGGATTGAATGCCAGATAACTTCTCTTGAAATCAAAAATCATCATCAACATGAAGCTGTTGAACATGTCTTTAATCTCTGTAGGCAATCTCAGTATAATTTCAGCTTGCCAGGTGACAAGAAGGAACAACTTCTAGCTACTCACTTCCAGACTAATTTTTATTAAGCACAGTATTCTTATACTAAAGGCTAACAATTTTCTACATCAACTGAGCAAAGGTTAGTTTTCACGCCCTTCTGAATCCTACACACATTTCCTTCCCACAGTAGATGGAGGAATTTCCAAAGCTGAAAGCCATTTTGAGCAGCTTCCAGAGCCTCTCTTTGTAACACCTTCTTAGCTGTGATTTCCTAATCACTATGCAGAAGATTTCACTGCCTAATTAAAGGACTGGTGCAGTGATGAAGATAAAGAATACAGAGCAGGGCTGCAAGCTAATCTACAAGCAAAACACAGGAGCTACTTGTCAAGAGTAAGGGCATATTTTATCGACAGCTGTGTCCAATAAGGATGAGTTATGTAGTGAAGGTTTAATATTAATGTATTTCAGTCTTTCCCAATACTTACTCGTTATACATACCTAGGGCATTTCCAATTCTCTCACTCTCCCTTCTTATTGTAATGTAATTAACATTTTAACCCCTCTGAAAACCCTTGTTTTTACATCATCGCAGACTTTACAGACAGCGCTCAACAGAGCTGTAGGTCTCAGCAGCGAAGTTTTTGGCCTGTAAAATGCTGGTTGGGCATGTAAGTCTTGGTGATGAGTGAATCTGCAAGCCAAATACACTATTTGCACCTCTGAAACTTTCTTTTCCTTTATATGTCTCTCACTATATATGTATATATGTCAAAGTATATACACCTATTTATACCACTGTTCCTTAAAAGGACATATTGAAACAGTTACAGATCAATAATATTATACACCAAAGACATTAGTGTTATGTAAAACAACTATTTTTTTAAAGAATATGAGGTTACCGATTTAAACATTAGCATTACGTTCCTTTGTACAAACACGGTTCAGCTTATTTGAGAGCTGAACAGTGTCTGCTCAGGGCATCCATTTCCCCCACGGCATCCCACCCATTTCTAGCAGAACTGCCACCGGAGAAAGACTGTTCCTGTACCACCCACACCACATCTGATACAGAAGCTCATAGCTGTCTAGTGAGGAGGAAAGAGGCAATAATCACAGAAAAATAACCTTACGGCTGAAATTGGCAGAGCCTATCCTACCTGTACACTGTGATCAAAAAAATGTTATATCAAATTCCTCCTCACGGCTACTAATTGGCTGTTCCTTATTTGGGGGCAATTAATTTGAGACATCTGGGACATAATCTGCAAACATGGAGCACTCGCAACAGCAACACAAACAAGGGGAATGCTGTTATCAGCACACAAACCTCTACACAACCGTGCCCTAGGCATGTCAAACCGAACACCCAGACGATGCTTTTAAATTGTTGGACTTACGTTATCTGTGCCTGAGTTTGCCCTATACAACTTAAGAATAATAGTAATATGGCTTGCAATCACAGAGGTGTTTTAAAGCTGAATTTGTAAGCCATTTATAATTTATTAGGGCTTAGATAGATAAACAGATAGGTATTTTACAATAAAAATCTCTTGCAACAGGAAAGCTCAGGTTTGCTTCCACACAAGCTTCGAGGTGCTCATGCTCTCTCCTCTCCGTCTTTCTGACACTTTGAAGTTTTTCAGTGGGAACGGAGCCGGCTGTCAGGACCCCGAGCGCATCCCACCTGCTGGGGCTTTGGCTAGCTGGGCTCTGGGCCAGCTCAGAGCACAGCTGCTGACCCTGAAGACAGCCACTGTGAAGAAAATGAGAAGAATCCTCAGCCAAGGCTGACCCCTTCTTCCCTTGGGAGCTGCTTTTACACTGAGCCTCTCGCCCTGGATGCCTGCCCGAGCTGTGCTGCTGCTGTGCTGCAGCCCTGCCAGTGCCTGGCCGCGAGTCCTGCTGAGCTGGTCCAACCCAGCCCGGCCTTGGCCCTCCTGGTCCCTACGGCCACAGCAGATGGACAGGACCCTTGGCTCAACGTAGCTACCACCGCCAGGCCTGCCCGGCTCGCCTCGCTGGCTGCCGTGGGACAGGGCTGTGCTTGCTGAGGGTGCTGCCCTGCCTCCTGTGCTGCCCCCAGCCCTGAGGCTGGGACCCAGTGGTTCCCCCCAACCCTAGCACCGTGGGCCTGAACCCCAAGCCTGCCCCAGACCCTACTCCACAGCCCACAAACCCCGTGGAAATCCATAGCTCCATTGCTGCCCCCCCCCCGCCCTGTACCCACCCCAGGCTGCAAGTGACCCCAGCCCAGTCCAGGATTGGCAGTGGTGTCTGGTAGCAGCTGGCAGGAGGTGTTGGCACGGTCCCCACCTCGACATCATCTGGTTGGTAGTTACAAGGTTATCCCCAAAAGACAGTACTTGTGGATACGACAAACTGCCCCCCCAAAAGGTGAGAAGTAAACCTAGGCGTCCTGTAGTCTGAGTATCTAACTAAGAGCCAGCAGGTAAGAGGTAAGCAAGAGGATGGTGGTTTCACCATCCCAACAGGAGAGAAGCCAAAATTGCCCTCCTTTCCTGGAGGAAAAAAAGACAGACTTCAGGCAATCACTCCTGGATGTGTTTTCTGTCAATGAGCCAAGAGCGGCAGAGGTCACCTGGGTTCAGACCTGACACGTAGAGGCATCCCTTGTACGTACAAGCATCCGTGGTCAACCTGTGCAGTGGTGGACTGCCTCCCGACTGCTGTATCGTGCACCAAAAGCGGTATCTAACAATGGCAGAGTAAATTAGGCTCATGCTGACACACCTTGACTACTGCAAGTATTCATGTCATCTAAACAGAGCCGAGGATTCCCTGTTCTGTACAAAAGCCTGTAGCAGCAATACCCCGAGGTGTCCACACACTGAAAAGGGAATTTAACTCAGGGTTGTGCAAGCTAAGCTGAGAGCCAGACACCTACAAATTAGGCATTACAATGCTAAATAGCAAAATTCCTGTGTCCCTTTGTGGATCCAGCCATAAGATCTAACAGCTGAAATACCTGGAAAAGCACATGAGGATATTAAAAATTCTGTCTGTGTTCGGTGTGAGGACTGGACCGTGTGTGGTAAAGATTACATGCAGTCACAAGCTGAAGGGAATGGTGAAGTTAGAAGGCAATATTGAATAGCAACTCATTCGGTACTCAGCAGAAGTTAAAGGTTGTGCGGAAATACTAGTCTGTGAACAGGTAATTACAGACTGTATTAGTGCACCTGCCTGAAGGGGACAAATCAGTGTTGCATAGGCAATCTTCATCACAGTGTTTCCTAGGCTGCGAGTGCTTGCCTTGCAACCTTGAACTGGCCTTGGCATATGTTAATTTTCATTCTTTTAATGTCATATTATATAAACAATCCCTGTATTAAGATTGACTTCATATATTTGTATTAAAAAAAAAGGAATTATCCTCTTTGTTTTATTTGAAGGATACATGATATCACCTTCCCTGCTCAAAGGACATACTCTAATTAAAGATTGAATTTTCTCAGGATTTTAACTAAATCTGTCACTTAGCTTATGAATTAAAAATAATTAAAGATAGGGTCTCATAAGAATTGTAATTCTGCGCCTGCTCACTTCTTTCTGATCCCTTTCACTAACAAATTGCTAGTTTTCCATTGTTTGTGCTCTCTGCATAATTTGGACTTGCTTTGAAATAATTAATGCACATGGGAAAATTATGTTGTAAGTAAAACCAGGTTTTTTCCCATTATAGTCAGAATTTTGTCTTTCTTAGAAATAATAGTTATTCCACTCCTGTCCACAGTTGAGGAAAGCAATTGCTTGTCTACAGACACTTGTGTCAGGGACTGGTTGGTCCCTATCAGAAGATGACGTCCTCTTCATTTCTACTAATAGCTCATAAGACACAAAAAGCCTTTGGGGAAGGTAGCTGCCATTTCACTGAAGCTTAGTATGGTGCATGTGCCCTCTGTGAGTGGAAAGGACTGATGTTCCCACTTCTCAGAGCCAGACTTCTCTGGAAGATGGCTGCCACTTCATGAAGAAGTTCCATTGCAGAGCTCAGTTAATAAATTAAATGTTTCTTTCACTTCACAAAATAAATCAAATACAGAACTTCAGAATTTTACTATGTACTGTAAATAACATAAAATAGATGAATGCAACATCTGCCCTAGATACTTTCTTACAATGTGAATTAAATTCATTGTTTCTCCATGCATTTTACAGAAATTTCAGCACATTTAACCCAGATAACCTGCTGTCCCAGATACCTGCTACCAGCAGGATAGCAAATGACCTTACTTCACCAGGTTGGACGTTCTGATCCACATCACAAGTCTCAGCTCCTCTTTGCTGCTACTATTTCCCTTTCAAACCTCAAATATTCCAAGTATTTTATGGACCATTCTTTCATCAACTAACAGCAAAAATGAAATTAAATTGTGACAAGAGAGGAAAAAAAAAAGTATGTTTCTATAGTCTCCAAAAAACCCCCAAAAAGTTTCAATAACAACGACCTAGGAAATATTAAACCCCTCGATATATTAACAATACTGCGCTTTTGCACTGATGGAGACAAAATGCATATATCCTCACAAGGAATTTTAGCTTTACTTACAAAATAAAAAAAGGTCGGGGGGAAGAACACTGGCCACACATTAATCACAACAGTCTTAACCTATGCATAGAATGTCAATTCTGATGATACCACTATTCAAAACCAGAAATTATTCTTCTGTCAAATACTGCTTCAATTTAGAAATGCAGTTGACAAAAAAGTCATCCTCTCTATATCTCAGTTCTTATCTCTCTCGTAAGATGTGCTAATGATGTTTTATGGCAACTCCACTAACTTTTCCCTTCCCTCTGCTAAACCAAGGAAATGCAGTGGCATGAAAAAAATGCCTTCCTTTCCTAAAATGTTATAGCTATTGGTTGATTTTTTTTAACATAACTGTATAAAGATTTTCCATAATTTTTGTATATGCTTATACATTTCCATCCTTTTTCCAACAGAATTACTTCCCATTTCCCTAAAATTGCCACCCTAGAACAAGAACAAAAGTTCCTGAGGCAAGTTTATAATAGTTCCAAGCTCGCTCTTTTTTCCTGACTGTCTGTCTTTATGAAATTGGAAGAAACCTAATTACCTTGGAGACCTCTAGCCTTCTGTCAAATTTGATTGAAATCAGCCAATAGCTTCAGATATTTTCAGAGGAAGAGAGAGTCATACAAAGTCATAAACACTGAATAATTGTACAACTCTTCCCTTAAAAAACAAAACCAAAACACTGAATAATTGTACAACAACTCTTCCTCTAAAAAACAAAACCAAAAGGCCCACTAAAAACAAACCAACCAAGCAAACAAAACCAGTTACCTTAAGAAATAAATGGAAACTGTCTCATCACTGAGCTGTTTCAGAAGTATGAATTTCAAAAAATCTTCTTACTCCAGGAGACAGATTCATTTAAATTCAATTTTAACAAGCACTATGAAAAGACTATGAACAAGATTTGTTTTCATAAACCAGTCTAAACTTCTAACTTCTCTCATGATGCTCTATTACTTTTTACATATGTAATGCTATTTTAATATATGTTCTTAAAAAAAAAAAAACAAATCCAAAAACCCCACACCTTTCTGTTTGCTTTTAAAACCAGACTACATATAACCAATTTTCAAAAAACTTTTTTCTGTAAATTCAAAGTCCCTTATTTCAAAGTTAAAATCATTTGGATTAAACTCCTCCCAAGATTAACCTTTGTTCAAATCATAATGCTCATAAATGACAGAAATGTCCCAAAATCTGCAAAGATAAATCTCATCTTTGAAATTACTGAAAGCCTTCATTAAGCCTTAATATATGCTGTCAGTTTTAAACTAAATAATAGATGAGATTTTAACATAATCAGAAGAAAACTGCTGGTACCAGCCTCTGTTACTGTCACAGTTAAATTGACATGGTAATTTTAAAAATAACACCTTCTGTAAATCAGTTAAAGACTGACAAGCACCCACCATTTAGAAAACTATTCTTCGCATAGAAGGAAGCACCTTACTATGAATTCACTGGTACAAATGAGCAAATACCTCTTCTGCTGGTCCACTGTGGGAGTAAAACTTGGGTGTCTGGTTTAAATAAATAAATAAAGCTGAAAAATTAATATGTAACACCTTTTCCTTGGAAAAAATACTTTTTTTGTTACAGTAGTAATTTGCAAGTATTTTATTATTTGTTATTTTCTTATTTGTGGCTGCAGGGAAAAATGTATCATAATTTTTTATTAAACGTGCATTTGGGGATTAGACTATATACTGTGCTTAAAACCTACACTTAGTATTCCTCATACTATGAGGATGAGGACTGCATATTGCAGACAACTAAACAGCTAGAACCACAGGTCATCCTCTGTATCACCTGCTGTCCAAAAGGCCATATGTAGTTTATAAGACAAAAAAATCCTCCTAACCTCTAGCCACTCTGAGAGCCCCAGCATACCTGCTGGCTTCAGGTATGCTTCTCTCCTTCTCTCCAGAATTACATGCAAACCAAGGAGAAAAAACCTGCTGCAGCTGCTTGACTGATGGACTCTGCTGCCCACCATCATATCAACCCAGCCTCTTTAGGTTCCTCTGCACTGGACCGGCCGAGCATCACCACCCATGGCACAACACCCTATCTGAATCCAGCAACACAGACTAGGGCATGACCCAATCCTCCTCCATGGACATTTCACCATCTCCATGAGTGAGCTGACCAGCTGATACCCTCATGCGCCTCTGCTCTTTCCTTCTTTGCTCTCCTCTGACACCTATTCAAAATACTGCTGGCATTGCCTAGGATAAGAAATCAATGGCTGGCAGCTTCTAATGAGGGCTGGGCTGGATCTCTGTTGGCCTGGAGTCCTCCTAAACTTCTCTTAGGCAACAGCTAAGAACTTTTATCCAAAGTAGCACTGAAAAAGACTTCCTGCATGCGAACTTACTGATGGTGAAATGAAACCAAGTTGTAAACAGGGGCAGAGGAGGTATGCCACCAATAAAAGTTTGATTTAGAAAGTGTTGCATTTCTCTTCTGGAAGGTCACCAGGTGATGGTTTCAAAGTCTGCTTTAAGACAGTCGCGTTTTGTGCCTATCAGCTGTCACTGTTACAGACACATTTCACTATTTTAGCTGCAAAAAGGATTAAAATAGGATGTAATCATTTCAAGTACTTCAGAAGTAGTTCAAAGCTCTAGCTGCTGGATCACTTGATAAGACTGGAGAAAATATTTGAACACTCAAGGAAGGCAACAGCACTATGGATAATAAAATGCCATGACTCATAGCCCTTTTTCAGGGTTAGGATTTTTTTCCTGGTTTTGTAAAACAAAACAAGAAATTTACAACTGAAAACACCTGCAAAGATTTCAACCCCTTTGGGTTGAGTCAAGTTCCCCTGGGCTATGTCTATGGAACCTGAACAGACCTTGAAGTCTGGAAATTCTTTCAGGTCATGCAAATGCACCAGACATCTAGGCATGAAGCTATATAAAAATACTTTAAATAAAAACAAACTCCACAGTCTACCTATGAAATGAAATTTATTACTCCATCCTCCTGAGGATTTATGGGTGATGACAAAACATAGCACAAACTCATTTCTCTTTTCAGCTTCCAAGGAAAATAAACAGGACTAACTGAACAGGAAAAAGAGACCTGTAATTCAAGCAGTGGGAATAAGGTGTGGATATTCTCTTATATCCAACTGCTCCATAAGCTTATGAAGCCAAACTCACCATTAACAACCAAGATTCCTCCATGATTAGAGGGCCATATCATCCTCTTATAGTAAATAGAGTTACTAGACATTCAACTCTACATTGACTTGACTGATTGGATAGAAGGAAGAAAGTGTGTTGGTGCACACCTGTATTTATATGTACATGTGTGCACATGTGCATGTGTAAGTAGAGAAGCCTCACATACTTAATTTGTCATCAATTTATTCCCTAATTCCGTATGTAAAAGTGAAATGGAAGCTATTCTGCCTCTGTTTTGCCCTCCTTATACTGAAGTCTTGATGATTGTTGTTGCTTCATGTCACATCTATCCATGTGGCACGTACTGCATATATCCAGCATGAATGTTTCATGAATATTGGGGAAGCAATTGCAATGTGAGACACAACGCATATTTCAGATGACACATGACTGATGTGTTTGGAGATCTGGGTTTATTATGTACTTGCAACATTCATCTACTACCAGCAGGCTGGTCTTTCCCCTATTGTACTGACTAAAGTCAAAGAAGGAAAACAAATGTGCATTTTGAATGTATCTGATCTTTTACTGAAACAATGAATTAATGTACTGACATGATTGTTTTCTACCATCTTTCCCCAAAGACAGAGCACAGAGATAAAAACAACAGCAACACTCTTTTGTATTTGCTCCAAAATATAGAAGTTTCTTTTTAAAAAACTTTTCATGCACCACATCATTACTAGGTTTGGATTAATAAAATTTCTTTTAATACCACATTTTTAAAGTAGTATTTTTATTATAGAAATAATTTTATTCTTTTATTTGATATCTCCAATTCTCTAAAGAGTATCTCTATTCTGTTACTTACTATCTCCAAATGATTAAAAATTTCAAATTTATAAGCAGTGACCCACGTGCTGGTCAGCAAACAGTTATTAAGACAGGAATCTGGGTGAGTATTTGTTGCCATCTCCTTTCTGCTGAAAGAACGCCCAATGCTACAAAGGTGGCTTCCTTTCATTTCTCTCCCTTTCTTCATACTGAAACAAAACAAAAATAGAAACAACATCCCCCACCCATACACTCACACATGTGATTTTGAAGAGGCTTCATTTGATCCAACGAGGAAAAAAATAACTTTCTGGAAGTTCAAGAAGCTTCACAGTGAAGTTTCCCTCCATTTTATTCAATGGGTTGTCTTTAAAAAAAACATCTAACACAGCATCTTTGTTAGAGAAAAACAATAGACCTACTTATTTACTACAAATATTGCATATAACTAGAAGAATAATAATTCTATGTATTGCCAAAATCAAGGCAGCCTTAATGATAGCTATTGTTTTGAAAAATCGAAAAGATAAAAACGTTCAAAAGAATGTAGAGAATGGAATGACTAAGGGAAGTGGCCTTCAAAAGCCTGAGAAAATACAGGTGACTGCAATCTCATTAAGGTTTTGCTTTAATGATTTTAAAATTAAGAACCTGCTTTTGTACCTTCCTTGCATGAAAAGATGTCTGGGCTATCTTTACTGCTTCTCATGGCAACCTGGTATGTGTATGTGAAGAACTTCATGGACTTAGTTTGGAACAGGCAGCCTGGGAAGTGGCAGTTGCTCCCACATCATTGACCCACAAAGATTTCAAATACCTTTTTTTTTTTTTTCTTTTTTTTTTTTAAAAAACAAACAAACAAACCAACCAGCTTCTCTTTTATAGCTCATGAAACCTATTCCCCACTTGAGGCAAATCTGCTGCCTGGGCCTCCAGAGTAATGAGAAGGTGGTTGGATCTGCACTGTGCACTGATGGAGCTGCAGCTCCTCACCCACTGATAGCATTAGGAGCCCCAACATCCCACTGAGCTCAGCCCATATACGGAGCCTGCCACTCATCACACAGGGACACACAAGAAACCACGTGGGAAGTCTGAGTTAATTTAAGAATCTGATGAAAAAATATGAAACCAGACTCCATCTACAAGTAGCTCTTGCTTTCAGGTAACAATTCAGGCAGGCAATGCAGCTGTTCTACAGTCCCTCCAGTTTTCCCACTGTTAAGAGAAAATTTTACCACCTGGAGAGGTGCTTACCTAGTAGAAAAATCTCTGGACCTTGATAAATGACTAAATGTTAAATGAAAAAAACCCAGCAACAACTCAAAACCAAACAAACATATTGCTAAGTCAATTGGTCTAATTGTGAAACTCCCTCATTACAGTTCCTCAAGCCACCTGTTTCCCATTCAGTGCCATAATTGTGGACATTTCAGCTTCTGTACCTCCATCTTCAGCCCTTATTTAAGGGCTATACTTTGCAGGGTAGAAAATACTATTTCCTTCTTTCCTCCTTTCTTCCTTTTATAGATGTTGCAGTGAGAAAAATAGAAAGCATATAGCCTGCTTATAGTTCAATATATTTATTTGTTGTACTTTAAGTGTAGTAACCCTCTGAGATGAAACACTTCTGTCACAAGGGGTAATGTTTCATGGTTAGAGAAAAAAAGGATTCAAACAAGCTAACTATCTAAGTACATCTCAATTATGCACAGAAGCTGCTGAAAAATCAAACCCACATGCAGCATTCAGAAAAAAAGTTTCTTAATCCTTCAAAAGCAGACCTAGTAAATGAATAGCATGCAATGATAAACAAAATCAAATTTCAGAAAAATTACATGATGTAAATATCTGTCAGCATTTGTAGAAAAAATACAAGTAGATATCTCTTGGAACTGGTGAGCACTCCCCAACAAAACAGCAAATTGTAATTTTAAATGAGGCCACAGGTGCTGGTTACCTAAATGCCTTCCTATGTGGCAGCTGCTTGTTGATTGGTTTTGGTGGACAGTTCTTCACATCAAGGAGCCCATCACAATTATCGCCTTTGTTGGCGGTCTTGGCTTAAGCCAAGAACTGAACACCCATCTATGCTCCCTCTGATGCATAGCATGTTGATGAGGCTTGCTCACACTGTACGTACTTGTTCAGTGGTTCAATAGTTGGTTTTAATTCCCGTGCTTTACTAACCAGCAAACCTACACTTCCTTGAAAATATATATTCTGATCTAATCTCATCTGCCTCAATTAATCACCGTGGCTTTAGATAGCATCCCAGTCCTTGAAACTGAAAATGGGAGGTCAGCATCCACAAATCTCAGTTCTTACCTCAAAAGTGAGAACATTTTAGAAAAGACCATGTTGAATGTCCAGCACAGCTACTTAAGAGATGTGAAGATATTCTTCAAGAAAAGGCAATAATGAATCATTGGTAAAGAAATGTGTCATGACCATACATAGTGTTTTCCTAAATATAGATGCTGTAACAAACAATGCACACACTCACAGATAAGGAAGGGAGGCGAGAAAATTTTAAAAGCTAAAACCTTCCAATTGTTTTAGTTCAGGACTGGAACAGACAGAATATTGCGGCTCAATCTGGAGACACAAATCAGTATACAGGCTGACTGATCCCTCTTCTGTATTACTGTTACCATCACTATAAAACCTACACTTTTGCTTTCCTAAGTGGTAGCATTTAACTCATTCCTATACACAGTAGTAAAATACTGCGCACACACACACGAATTATGCATACATACACACATTTATACTACGAAGTTGTATATGAAGAATCGTGTTATTCCATGGCCTTGACCACTAGTTATTAATTTTGTTGCCTTCAATTGAAATTCCTCCTTACTTTTGATATCCCTCTACTTACACTGTAATCTCCAACAGAAATCTAATTTATGCATAAATATAATAATGCTATATACCTGCTTCATAGGTGATTCCCAACCGCCACTTTAAGGCATTTCTAATGTTCTCATCAACAGAATACCTCCAATACTCTACAGCTATTTGAATGAAATATAAGAAATATAAGAAAATACATTCTCCTGTGGTATTTCTCAAACTTCTCTTTCAGAAGAAAAGAAGGATTCTCAGAATATAAAAATTTAAAAAAAAAATATTAAAAAGTAGGTATCATATCTACTCATATACATGCATTAAAAACTAGCATTATTGATCTCTAGATTCACAGCTGGTAAGTGATAGTTGTAAAAATGTGGATTACCTCTCAGCTCTTATGCTTCTCAAGTAAGGATAACAGCATCTGTACACTCAGAAACAATGTGGTGAAAAATGCTCAGTTATCATATCTGAATGCTTGAAATATGTGAAGTGTAATATAAGTGGTTTGTATTACTCTGGTGAGAGTCTTGATTTTCCATACAGACAGCTCTGGGGTATACTTTCCTGTTAATGGTACATTTTAATTTACTAGGATGGTTTGGGATGTTGCTTTGTGAGTGATTTTATGATGTTTAAAGATTTCCCATGACAAGAATACTTCAACATATTTATATTCTTTTGATTTTCTACATGTTAATTTGGTCAGTTACCATTCTGGTTATTGATCATCTGAGATGGTCACAATTCTAAGCAAGTGCCCTCAACAAAATGGAATTGCAAGAAAATACAAAGACACTAACTAGGAAAAAATGAGACTCTCATTGCCATTTCCTAATCTCAAATGTCTAACCAACAACAACAAAAGGGAGTAAGAAGAAAAAAAAAATCAATCATGTTCAAATAAAAATAAATTCAGTTTATAATATCTTGGGAAAACAAAAAAGTCTGTGAATCAGTAAAAAAAGTATTAATGAAATGGAAAATTATTAGAAGGATGAATTTCTGTTTTCAGAGCGTGGGATCCCAATTTAGTGGCAGCAGTAGTCCGGAAAATACAAAGCTAACCACTTTTAAATGGCAAAGAAGTATTTTTTAGGAGAACACAAACATACCAGAGGGCATGACTCAAATTTCCCTGCTTGATCACAGATAAACTTTCCTTTATGCTCACTGAATCCTTCCTCTTACCTTCCTGGTTTTTGGTTTGGTTTTTTTTTTGCTACAATCAGTCCTTTTGCTCTCCTCTGTTTTCATCCATTCACTAGGCAACTTCTGCCTCTTTTTGCCTTTATCTTAGGCTGCTTTTAATATATCTCTGCAGTCATAATCCCAGATTAAAAAATGAACTGGTATTCTTATTTATTTGGTGAAATTTTGTTGTACCCTTCTCGCCTACCGGTAGCTGAGAGCATTTTAATGAGGCCTTAACTTTCTTGGCTGGCTCTATGGCATTACTGTAACCAGAGAGATATGAAAGACTTTGCAGATTTACCACTTCTACTTGCAAGTGGGGAACTCTCCCCACCTCTTTATCTCCCTGCCAGAACTGGTCACGAATTTTCCACCAGACGATTTCCCCACCAGCCCATGCAGGGCTGTCACAACTTGGCTGAGGTACTTCAGTTGTCAAAATGAAATACAGTGGTGGGCCATTCCTGACAGCTTTCATTTCTGGTTCTTTGATGTTATGTTTATCCAAACTCTGAGGAATTTTGTTTCCCAGTCTCCTAAAAATCCCCCAGCTCAGCTGACAGCAATAGTGGAAGATTCTAAACCACAGGGATTAGTGGCTTGGGTTTTTTCTATAAAATAAAACTTCAAAACAAAACCATGGTTAGTCACCCTGTGGCAATCTATCTATGAGAAAGAAAGAGAAGCCCAGATGGAGGAGAGGAAAACTTTCTACATTGCACAACTTTGACACCTATTACAGCTGGAAAGAAAGTGGTATCTCTTTCTCTAATCCTCCCTTTGCTCCGCCTCGTTTCAACAGCCAAGTCTGAAGCCCATGAAGTTTCTTTACTTCCACACACCTTTTAGCAAATCTGGACGGCTATCAATAATTACCAGAGGTTAAAATAGCAGGGCTAGCAATAAAGATAACAAACTAAATCTTGTTTGAGAAATCTCAGTATTCCTTTTGTCACGCAGAATCAACTTTATCAGTCATTAACTTTGTAACCTAAGATACTTACCACACCTGTGGGCTTTCAAATGGCATCAAAGGAGTTAGTTTTGACCTTTAAATGACTGGAAAAAGGGTACTTGAGAGACATTTTCTTTGTTGTGTGATTGTGCTGCAGAGAAATTTGTGCTAGAGCTGTGTCAATTTAGTAAAGTGGGACCTCCTAGAAGGGCACTCACTGCCAAAACCCCTTGACTCTGAAATTGGATGCCTCTTTAGCTTTCCAGCCTGGATTTATTGACTCTCCTGTAATGGCATTGGGTTGCCTTCTCTACTAGAAAACTGAAGGAGGCCTTGGAACATTAAAACAGGGTTTGATATTTTGAGCAGCTTAATGAAGACTGTTGCTTTGTGATTCCTATAGGCAGCTGAATCCTTTTAATGAATACCAAAATAAAGCTGAGTAACATTTAATGTTATTCTATTGGACTCCATAAGCAGAAAATATTTATATACAATTAGAATAAAATTGCTTATGGCGAAGAAAGCATTTCTTTGACTGGGAGCATGGTATGACAGACAAACAAGTCCAAAGCTACATGTTTTAAAGGAACTGAAATAAGTCCTGTTGCAAGTTTGGATTTTGGTCTAAGATACAATGAAGTGAGTCATTAGGGGAACAGCAGCAAAAGTTCCTTTTGATGATGTTGTCTACCAAGCGATGTGTAAACTAGCACACAGCTTTCTAGATACTGAGACATGTATTAGTATCTGTCCCCCAGGTCCCTAAGAAAAGTAAATGCCAGAACAAAATTGCTTAAAGAGCCAATTGCATGTTGCTCACTAGTTGCTAGTATATTCTGCATTTCCTCAGCACCAAGACACAGGCAGTAAATAAAGGTGTAAGCAGAAAGCAGTGACTCAAGCCAGATGAACACAGAAATGCCTCTCCTTTCAGCCAAGCAACTGGGAGCTAAGCTAAACTTGTCCCCCTGAAAAGTTAGCGTTACTCTCTTTCTCCCTGCTTCCTGAAACAACCAGCAAATTTGACAGTATCTCTCATCTTGGGATGAGACAGCTCTTGATTCCTACAGGTTAGTTTCAAATTAACTACCTGAATGCACAAAATATAATTTGGGTTAAGGTGGCTCTGCAAATATTTGTCATTTTAAGCTTTAATGATGCTTTCATGATGGTCTGTGTATACCCACACAGGTTTCTCAAGTCACATTTTTAGGGACATGGTTTAGTGATGAGCTTGGCAGTGTTAGATTTACAGTTGGACCTGATGATCTTAAAGGTCTTTTGCAACCTAAGTGATTCTATGATTGTATTCTAAGTGATTTTAGGTGCAAGTTTCAATTTGCCTACTTCACAGCTTACAGTTTCTCTCTGGAAAGCAGAACAATGGTAACTTCTTAAGGGCCATGACAAGTGGACATTATGATGTAACATCTTGCTATTTCATGACAATATCCAAACTATATTTTGTCACCTTATAAAAGATTAAATTGAAAAATAACTAAAATAATAAGCAAAACAACAAAAATGATATCTCTAAGATTTTTTTTTTGCATTCTTAAATCTGTTTCTTGTTTGAGTGGTACATTTATACCTCTCAGATTCTCCTCTAAAATTAAAGATACCATTAAAATACTTTATATAACTCTCATTCTGATAGCTGGCTACTGTTACAATTTCATATCTGCTTTAAGAAATCAACAAAAAAAAATAAAATATAAGAGCTAATCTCTTCAGGTACATTTAAAATTTTTTGTCTTTCCCAAATTGATCTAATAAAATGCACACAGAAATGCCTATGTCTTAAATTACTAGAAGCATTTCAAAGATCTTTTGACACTTCAATATCCAATACAAGTTTACTGTCAGAAAGGTCTACCATGAAATCTAATAAGCCCTTATGGATTATTCAGAAAAAGATCAAGGAACTGGAAAATTGTGGTTATTTCCTTACGAATGGACAAATTGGAAGGTCTGTCTTTGTTTTGTACTGTTTTCATAATGCAAGTAATTATAAAAAGAGACATTATAGTCTTCTTTCCATTCCTTTTGTTTCACTTTGGCTGGATCACAGGTAAGGTGGGGTTAAAAAACAAAAAAGAAGCATTGCCTTTTTTATTCACTGTAACTGAAACTTTACCTAAAACGGCAATGATGATGCTTACATTGGTTACAGCTGGATATTCTGTTGAAACAGTTAGTGCTTGGCTGAAATTCAATTGTTTCCTATTTTACTTATATGTTACTATTACAAAAAAAAAAAAACCAAACAAACAACCCCACAACTTGCAAATTATTCACTCATAATATGCTTTACTACACCATTCTACAGTGTTGCTTCAGTGGCTCCAGTTCTGCCTCACAGAAAGACAGACAGATAAACTTCATAAGGAACAGTTAAGTCTTGAACCAAAAGAAACTTTGAAGTCAGTGTGAAACTATAGCTTTAAGAAGGTCTCTGCTTAATACTACTTCATCTGCAACTGAACCAAAAACTTCAATTAAATTTTTTTACCAGATCGAATTGAGTTTTAGAAGTTCTAATTTTTTTCTTCTCATCCTAACCTGTCTTTCCAAAGTAAAGGCTTAGCCCTTCCTAATATGTTCCGGTTGATATGAAATTAAATGTGAAAAATGAAAGCAGAGGCAGCGAGGGTCTAGATTCACAAAACTAGAAGAAGATGATTTACAGTATCTCCAGGGCTGGAGAAATTAAAGTGGAGAAATCAAAATCACAGACAGTTCGTGAAACTGCAGTTAAAATATCATCTGCAAATACCACCTTCTGCTATTTTTTAATTCTCACCCCCCAAAAAGAAATATGACTTTTGCTCATCTTAACATGCACCTCACATCTCTCTCTCCCTCTCAGAATGAGAAATCTCTGGGTTTACTACTTGCTCTGCCTCATATTCCTTATTCCAAAAGTGGACACTGTGAGAATGACTCACTGAGAAAGTTGTGTGGTCACCTGTTTATAAAGGTTAAAGTTTGTGAAATAACACGCGTATTATATGAGATACATGTTTAGTGACAAACTATCTCTACTTTCCCCTAAAATAAGAAGAAAAAAAGAGACAACCACAGCTTCCAGACTTTCAGGCTAGTTTTAGATTGTTTTATCAACAGTTTTCAGGAATCTTTGGATTCCTTTATAATAAAGTTGCTTGTAAAAGTCCCTGAAGATGCATCTACACTGAACATAAAAGATGTCCAGAAGTAACACTGAGGACTGAATCGTCCCTGATTGTTCACACTGCTTGTTACTTTGATCCCAGATTCTCTTTTGAAGTGAATAAACCAGCTCTTCCCAAAGTGAAACTTCTGTCCATTTTTGGAGATAATTTACTCCCAGGTCTGCTTTGAAGACACAGTACAGATGACATTACACACAACTGCCTCATATAACCCAAGACAGTCTCTCAAAATTATCTTGGCATATTTGCTTCCTCAGACATACCCCAGCCACAGCACAGAACACATACTTTCACATGTTATAAAATAATAAGTTGGTCAGTGCAGAAGAACCCCAATATCTTATGCAGTTTGAACTTAACCAAGAAAAACCAGTTATGTCTATGGACTCAGACACTATGAAGGGCAGAGGAGACCCAGAGCAAAGTGACTTGTAATGTGGGCATGGCCAGCGTGCCCTAGAGTGAACTAGTCTGAACCATTATAAACAGTAGACCTGTTTGTGCCATTGGCCCAGAGCCTGGGATTGCTCCTTGTCATGTTTATGTTGCAGTGCAGACCTTCCTTGGAGGGTTACCCAGGAGCAGAAACTAGTTGAAGCAAAGTACTCAAACTAAACACCTCATAAATACTGGCTTACCCCAAGGTTTAGGCCAAAACTGTTTGCCGGCTCTGTTGACTCTTCATCAGCTGGGGATTCATTTTCCATGGAGTATCCTTAGCTAGTGAGATCAGGCAATTATATTTTCCACCAAAATGACTTGACTGGAGTGGACCTTTTTTTTTTTTTTCCTAGTCCACTTACCTAGTGCCCTTCCCACGAGGCAAAAGAGGGCTAGGTCACATACTGCCAGTGCAGTCAAGGAAGGTGAAAATTTCTCCTGGATTTCTCAAATTGAACAAAACCAATCTTGTATATTAATGTGTCATCATGGAAGACACCACACAGCATGTACACATGCATACCTGTGAGAACACTGCATTATTTTCAAGCTGGGCCAAGCTATTTTTGCAGATGCATTGCATGAAAAAGGCACCGAGTTTTGCACTGAGTATTCACCCTTTCAGCACTGGCTATGCAATATAGAAGTGTACTCTGGTTTCCAGTTTCAGATTATCAACTTCTCTTCCACTGAGAGTAAGTGATGTTCCTGGAACTACTTACTGATATTTATTTATTCTTCATTTTAAATTATATATATTCCCAACTAGCAATCTACAAACCGCTCTAATGATTTTTAGTTGTGTAACTTCTTTATTATTTTTTTCAGCTGGTACGATTATATGCATTTTGGAATACAGTTTAAAAAAACATTCTCCAAGATTTATTCCTTATAACATCGATTTTATATGATACCATCCATTTGTGACTGATTTTTAGTCCTCACATTGGGTAACTAAATCTAGTATCAGAAATCCATTGATAGCAAGTGCCCATAAATTCATCAATGACATGTTACCATAGCATTATCCTTCAGCACAGACATAAGGGAAGGATAAACTTCAACAGATTTAATTTTAAACAGTTCTTCTTAGGATTGCAGTAATAGTTTAATGACAGAGAGATTTGAGAAGGAAAAAGGCATGGAAAATGAAATAAAGCTGTCCTCAAAGACTGAAAGCTCACAAAATTTTGAAGAAGAGTTCAGCACTTGTCAATGCCAATAGAATTTAATGGAGTAGATACAAAGCAAAAGACAAAATCAATACCTAGGTGTTTGTGCTTCATTTCTTTGTAGTTGTCAAACCTTTGAAGTTGTTAAATAATGACTTATAGACTAAGAATAGATGTCTACTTTGACATTTCCTTAATGCCATGTCAAGAATCCAGCTACTCACAGAAAAAAAAAAGAAAAAAAAAGTTAATTTGATATGGAAAAGAAACTCAACCTCAGAACCATATGATGTGAAATTTACCCCACCTAAGTCTTCATATTGTCTTTATACAACGCAAACAAAATAATTAACCCCCCCCAACAAACTCTTAATTTCTAAACCTCTGGTGAGAAAACAAAGCTTTCTCCCCATATAGGCTTAAATGGTTCTACGATAGATAGATCATTCTTTAGGGATTCTCTGCTGAAGTGCTTCTCCAAAGCATGTCTCACTCAACCCTGTGAGAGTAAACTAGCTCTTTAGTCACTTAATAGCAGTCATCTTTTACAAATCTCATAGAAATCCACAGTCCCTCCATGAGAACACAGGACGTTCAAAACTATGTGTCCCCCTTCCCACTATGTGCCTGCTCCCCTTCCACTAAAGTTGGCACAAGCTGTATCCCCACCTCCTGCGGGGCTGGGATGTGGTACAGGTGAAAGGCTAATAAGTTCTGCTTCATGAGGAAGCTACCTACCACCTCCTGAGCCAGCGGCTCTGGGCTGTGGAGTTGGGGCAAGTCAACCCAATGGTGTCACGACCGTTGGGAGGCCTGTGTAAAAGGGGAAGCCAGGGTGGAATAAACCAGAATGTAAATTAAAACCCCTTTGCTAACTCCCAGGTGACCAGCTCTATGACTCTGATTCATGATCATTGCCTGATTAAGTTGCAGCAGCTGAAGAGGTTACTGCCCCCACCCCCACCCCCCCACACTAATTTGACAGTTAAAGTAAACCAACAATTTGTGGGACTTAATTTCTTCAATTGCTGCAGCTAAATCCTGCAGGGATTATGAATCAGGTACTCTGAGGTACCAAAGCTCGACGTCTCACATATTAAAATAAACTGAAATATCCTTTGGTTTATGTTAATACTACCGTGGCTTGGGAGTAGAAATGCCACCGTTTCATCGTCCCCACTCCTGGGGCAGAAGTTTTCAGCAGAGGTACAGGGAGGACGGACACCAGCTGGATCCTCTTCAGCTGCTCAGCAGGAACCAGCACAGCTCACAACTCAGAGCTCTTACTCTGACCCAGAAGTACCTTGTCTAGTTTGGGTTAATCTACTTTGTAAATGTAGCGTGGTGTCACGCTTTAAATTCACATCATAACTTATTCTGTATTCCTCCCATTATGCATAGATACATGAGAAAGTAACATTAATAATTTCAAATTTACATCAGACTAAAACCTTAATATTTGAATCTTGTAAATACTACTGTTTCTACTAGCAATTTAAAAAAAAAAATATCCTATTATATAGGCATTGCACAAGACTGTCAGAGTAAAGGAATTTAAATGATCAGTAAGAACTCTGAACCATCCTGCAGAGTGGGACAAGGTTAAAACCAGTCCCCTCATTCCCTCAAAAAGAGAAGGAGGCAGGGTAAAGCAAAGCAGCAAAGCCTTCTTTCCTGCTTTCTACGTATATTTAATACCGCTGGCAGAATCTTGTAACTCTGACAGCCACTTTATTCCTGCACATATTTCTGGAATACTGAGGAGGACACATTAGGCAGATTAGGCAGATTTATTTCCTTTCAAGGTCACTCCTTTATTGATCTGAAGCTAAAGAAAAAGCTCAGACTTCCAGAGTACTCTTGTATTCTATCTCAATTTTTAAGGAATTTAATTCACTTTAATTTAGACAAAACGGGAAGAATTTTGGAAGATGAAAATCTTGTTAGGAAACCAATCTTTTGATACCAGAACTGGTTAAGCATGGTCTGTGGTTTGTCCTCTCAATATTAGATCTCTGTGGCCAGTTAGGCTAGGATGGGACTTCTTTACAGGCACTCTGCAAAGGGCTTGTCAGAGAGGGTCACAAAAAATTTGTAACACCTATGTTTTCCACAATCTGCTTGGACTGGGATTTCCTAAAACTATTACAGGGTTCTGACAGAGGTATTGAAAATAGAATTGGCATAACTGAAATTCAATGTGGGGCTGATTTCATATTTTGGATGCCTGAATCTCATTAGGAGTATTCATTTTTCCATGACAGCATGTAATTAAAACAAACACATTCTAGACATCGCTGCTATTTTTTATTTGTTTTTAAATGCTACCAAAGCCTCATTTTCCTTTTAGGAAATTTTGTAGAAATATAAACTGATGGAAAGGAGACTCCAGAGAGTATTTTGTCCTCCAGTAACATGGATGGGATGACTTGCTGAGCAATACCGTATTAACAAGTTTCAGGTTTAAAAAAAAAAAAAAAAAAAAAGGAAAAAAGTAGGACTGGGTTTGGTTTGCATGATGCTTGCTTTAAGAAGATACTGTATAATCAAAACAGAATCTCCCATGGGAGAGATTTTTCAGTAGTAAAGGCAGGCAGGCATTACCCCAGACTTTTGATATAGAGGGTATGACAAGAGGAAGAACAAAGGAACAACTCAATACTGCTCGCTCTTGCTGGAGCTGTAGAAAGTGCTACAAGGAACAGCGGGGAAGATTAGAAACCACTGCTGCCGAAGCATCTACTTAAGCAAAAGGTAGTTGGTGCAGGAGATAACAGTAAGTTGCAAGGCATATCCTCATCCCGCACCACCCACTGTTAGATGAAGCTCGGAAATATCCCCGTTTCTCAGCTAGTAAGGACAGGTCTCTATTCTGTCTCACAGTAAACAAATCTAATTTCTGCTGCTCCAAAAGCTTTGATCATTGAAGCACTTTTGCAATTTCATGACTGTAGCTTCCAGAAAACGCCACAATACAAATGATAATGCATATGCAATGATCTTCTGCTTCAGAGACAAGAACAGCCAGATCAGGGGCACGAATGGATAATTACATTTCCAGACTTTCTTATTTCATGCTTTAACATTAGGGCCTTGTCTGCCAGTGCCAGTTTTTGGTGCCAGTCAACAGAGAATATCAAGATGAGGTGATGATTCACTTGACCATTAAACTAATCCAGCTCTATTACTGCCAATTAGAATCCTGCATAAAGTTAGCTCTCAAGGGAGCACATGTTCAGGGAGTAAAGGAATATAATTACATCAAAACTGTTACACACGAGACTTGAAAAGTTCCACATTTTGGAAGTGCACGGATACAAGCGCCAGCAGAGCTGCTACTTTCTTGCAGAAAGGAAGCAACCTTACAAATCCCTTGTTAGGCTGTCAGGCACTGAAAGTAAGGGAAGGATTTTGAGTCCTGAACTGATCTATAAAATGCTTGTTCATTAAAGTTATTTACTCAAATAAAATAAAATTAAAACACTGTAAGCTATCTGATCTCTCGCTTTCATCATTGGCTAGTAGCCAGTTAATTACAGTGAATTAATTATGTCTTGAATTATTTTTCCTTAATCTATCGACAGTTTGCAGTTGGTGCAAATACTCAAGTTTTGCAGAAGCAGCTGTGCTTTACCTTTATCTTATACCATTTGCAAAGTGAGTAACTGCATAACGTAGTGTGGCTGTACTGTATGGAAAAACAGCAACAAAAGCGACTGGCATAATGTCAGTGACAAACTCTAATCTGTGACAAAACTACATTTTAACTTACACATTTATAACCTATCCTTTTGTAATGCCACAAGTATAATTATTCATATGACAATTTAAAAACAGAGGCATCTCTAACGATAGGTAATTTGCCATTGCAAAATTGCAGACAAAATCGCTGGAATAGGCCAGAGCCTGAATATTAGTTCAGATAACTGTGCCTGGGTGTGACTAATGACATTGAATTGGAAACATTCTCCCATAAGTCTCCTGGAAAGGGAGAAAATTTACAACTAGGAGAGTTACTGAAAACCCCAGTGAACTCTGAGGAAGAAAATTAGTTAAGTTTCAAGAGAATTGGCTAAACAATCGACAAAAACGGTTTTATCTGCTCTGCTGGCCAAGACGACAGATCTTTCCTATGCACTTAACTCTTGTTTGAAAATGTATGCAAACAGGGAACCAAAACACAATTATATGACATAATTCAGTTCTACAAACAAGCACTGTAATTCAATTCTGGAATGTTAAAGCATTTCATTTGTTATTATAAATATCTAACGAAATTGTGTCATTTGAACATTTTAGAACTTCCAGTGACAGCAACCAACTTTTCATCTCCTCTTTTTGCACCAGCTTTTGATGGGGTACGAATTTTACCATCACTGGTATTTGTTTCTTCCTCCTCTAATTTCCTGAGCTACGATTCTCTGCTAGCCCCAGCGCATCCTCAGTTCTCCTCCTGTCTTGCGGCACACTGTTGAGCAACCCCTCCATCTCCCCCCGCCTGCTCCCCAGGCTGCTGGTGCTGTCCCCGGATCCCTTCCTTCTCCAGCCATAACCTTCCCTTGGCTGTGATGAATTTGACTGCTACCTTCAGACAAATCATTCCCCAAAGCACCTCACCTACTCTACACAATCTGATACCTCCAGCTGTCAAGCAGAAAATGCGCACTTGATGATGGCTTAAAGTGTAACATTATTCTGCCTCTGAAGCAAAATAGGGAATGCTAACAGTCTTTCTATTTTATTTTAATGTTGTGTCTGTGTTCAAAAGTCTCATTAAGCAGTGCTGCACTTTTCCTTCTAGAAGGATGCCTGTGCAATGCTTTTTCCTGAGGGTGTAACAAAAATACACATGAATCACCTTTATTTGTGAGATTATCTGCAGGAAGTTCTTTGTACACTGTAAGTTTAGAAAATAATTTCTATTTCATTTTGGCAGATCTGCATTCCACCTGACAAAAAGAATAACATAAAACCGCATTGTTTGTCTGTGTTATTTTTTGGGGGTTTCGTCACCTCCATATAGCATTACAGACCCATTCTCCACTTAGGTCAAAAATCTTGGTGATGTATGAAGTGAAGACATCTCTAAATATTAAGAGAGTGCTCAATATGACAAATCTGAAGAGTGAAACAGAAGCTCTTTCATAAGATAAGGCCAGTACCTGACAACTCTAAGGGGATGGAGCTTACTTTACTCAGCTCAAGTCTACAGCCACTGTCGCATCAAAATAAAGCTACTTGGAAGAGAGAGGGATACGCCCTGAGGAAAAAATATACCTTACTCTTATGATACTAGAACTATAAATATTATTACTCTTATTAAGTCTGTGAATCCCATGCTCAAGCATATTTGAGAAAATTTAAAGAGACTTAAATAAATTCATTGCATTCAGAATTTCAGACTAACTGCAATCCACTTGTTTGTCACTTCTGTGTTAACTAGTCTCCTACCCCCTCAAATATGGTTCTAAAAGCTCATTTTACATTCCTGCTACATGTTAATTATCTGTTGAACTCCATCTTTGTGAACAGCAGGAGATAAAGTGCAATCACATTCATCCAGAAGCATTAAATATCTTCCTTTCTTTCTCAGTACACTAGATAAAAACAACTTTTCTACAGTGGATGTTTAATTTTAGGGTAATCTTAATCTTCCCTGTTTCAGCTTCTTTATCACCTTAATGCCCCACGTCTGGTTTTGGAAGAAAACCTCCACCCCTAGCCACAGACTACTTCTCTGAGAAGTTTCCTAAAGCTACAATTTCCGCACCAAAGTAATATAGTATGTTTATTTCCAAGCCATTTAAATACATTTTAAAAGAGAAGAAAATGGATCAGCAAAAACAGTGTGTAAAACTGTGATAATTTTTGAATCATAAAACTTAGAGAAAATTTCCCATGTTATCTAAAGTAGCATTACACATTATCTTGTCTGCAGCACATATCATGGAGAAGCTTTTTCCCAAATCTACCAGGTTTCTTTTTGAAATAAATACTTATTTTTAATTCAGCAAACTGTTTCTCTGAAAGTCTGTATATGCCTGAAATGACACACGGCTCTGTCTCTGTGAGCTCTCAAGTTGAGGTATGTTAAAGATTGGGAATAATTTCCTTTCTATCTCTGATGACAAGAAGCTTTTAAACGCTGAGAACAACAACAAAAGAAGGTATTTTATTAGCTAAGAAATTCTTTCACATCCCTGTTTAGACCTCAGTCTGATTTAGAAGACGAGAAAGTCATGCAGATCGTGCTGGAGAAGAGGCAGACTGAAAATCAAATGATGGCTTCAATATTCAGTCTTGTATGTTGCAATTACAATATTTTCAAATGAAAAATATGAATTCAAAATTCAGATTTATCATAGAAATTCTATGAGTTCATTAAACAAAACAATTTCTCTACCCCTTTATCTTTGACAGTGTCTGACACAATTTACAATTTTGATGACAAAACCAGTACATATTAAAAAGGCATTACTGTAACTTATTTATTAATAACAAATATTGGTGCAGAAAACAGGCAGCATGAATGAAACTAAGCTCACACAGATTAAAACTTCCAGAACACAAGAGTGCCTGGCCACCAGAAGAAAGCATTGTTTGTATTGAATATATAACAAGATGCTGAAAAAACAGTCAATTTTGGTAATTTTATCTGCCTCTGTGCCCCATGAAAGAAAACTTGCATCATATAGTTAGATTGCCACAGAAAACATGTAAAATTTCTAATATCTTCACATCTTTAGATAAAGTAATCAGGGAATAACTTGTTTCCATAATGGGGCAACGTGTTTGTTGAAACTGGGTAAAATTTTAACACGTGGGGATTTTTATGTGGCAGTTTTGAATGAAACTGTTTAATATACATAGTCACCAGAAGAACATTGCTTGAGTATCATAAGAGCTATAATTTGCATTTGTATTACTTAAAGGTGCACTAAAATAGAGGTGACAAAAACAGAGTCACAATTTACCACTTATTTCTCAATTCAATCTCATACTAAAATAAAGGCAATTAAAATAGAAAGAGATACACTTTTTCTGTGTTCTCAAGTGCAAAAGGCAAAACACAAAGCTGCCTTTCAAGGATTAATGAACCATCAGACAGAGGTTTATATACCTCCCAAGTATGCAAAGGACGGTGCAGCCGTTACAAACCCATCATACGCTTCCTGTGGAGCGATCCTTTAAGCTAATCACAGCAGATTATAAATATCAAGCCGGGGGAGGGGGGGGGGGGGGTGTAAAAAGAGGGAAGGAGGAGATGGAAGGAAGGACAAGAAAGAAAGGAAGGAAGGACAAGGAAGGAAGGACAAGGAAGGAAGGACAAGGAAGGAAGAGAGAGAGAGAGAATGCTGATTTTGTCTGTGATAGAGTTGGTTTTCTTCACAGTAGCTGGTATGGGGCTATGGTTTGGATTTGTGCTGGAAACAGTGCTGATAACACAGGGATGTTTTCGTTACTGCTGAGCAGGGCTTGTACAGAGCCAAGGCCTTTTGTGCTCCTCACCCCACCAGCAAGAAGGCGGGGGGAGTGGGGGTGCACAGCCAGGACAGCTGACCCCAACTGACCAAAGTCACCGTTACGCGTGATGGAGCCCTGCTTTCCTGGAGATGGCTGAACACCTGCCTACCCATGGAAAGCAGGGAATTAATCCCTTGTGTTGCTTTCCTTGCATGTGCAGCTATTGCTTTCTCTATTAAACTGTCTTTATTTCAACCCATGAGTTTTCTCACTTTTACTCTTCCAATTCTCTCCCCTGTCCCACCAGGGAACAGTGAGTGAGTGGCTGGGTGCTGCTTAGCTGCCCAGCTGGGATTAAACTACAACAGATAGAAAGAAAGGAAAAAAGAAGGAATGAAAGAAAAAGATCAAGAGAGAAATAGACTACAAAGGGAAGTAGAAAATAGCTTGTGTATCCACAAGAATCTCATGACTACATTAGAACTAATGGAAGCTTGCCAAGACTGGAACAAAATTAGTAATGTTATCTTCTTCCCAGTAGTGGTAGCCACCACAAGTAAAAGGTGACGAGAACTGGAAGCCTTCCCAGAATTTAATTTTCTCAGGAAAGCACTCAGCAGATAATTCTATTAAATTCTGAAATGTTGGATAAGAAAAATATAATCCCAAATTCAAATTGCATGTCTGCATAGACTGTGCAAGGTGATTTTTTTTTTTTTAAATAGGGCAACACAGAAAAAGAAAAATGGTTTAAGCGTCTGAGAACAGTCATTAAGGGTCTCAAGAGACAGAGGGGGAAATCTAGTAAATTTGAGTCCACCATTCTTTTTTGAACCTTACATTGCTTTTCCTAGAGGTAATTTGCTTAAGCATGCATGGCGAGGGTAACATCCGCTAAAGGATGCAGTTTCTTATTAGAAGTATGTCAAATGGCTTATTAATAAATGCAGTAAAATAGGAAACATCTTAATATGTGATACTAAAAGAAAATCAATTACATTTGCAAGTCGTAAAAAATCTCATAGTTTAATTGCAAGAAGTAATATTCTAGAAGGACTTTGCTGAATTTATTTTACTACATGGTTCTAATTTTAACAGGTGGAAACCATTCAAATGGAATTAATTATAATTCCTCTATCTATTGATCTTCATATATTTGTGCCTGTAAGGTGCTTGGGAACTCTTTAGTGAGCAACACTGAATGTGAATACAAAGTATAAATACTCAGAAAAGCAATTCACGCTTCTATTGATAGCAATAAGGCCTGCTATGAGGCAGGGCAGTGAACCTTACCCATGAGGTGACACAGGCTACTTACAATGCTGTATTTCTATGAAATCAATTATAGGCTATATTTTGTGATGAAACAGAAGTCAGAAGATGGAGTTCCTTAGTCGTTTCCAAGTTCAAGACTTTTTCTCAAAGAACAGCCAAATGTCTGTGTTTGCGTCGGGGGATGAGTGGGAGAAGGGATTAATCTTTCTATACTAAGACGTAGAAACACCTCTACTGACCAGTGTAAGGTACTCAAAAAACTCAAAAAAACCTTGAATTCTGTAATACAAAAAAAAAAAAAAAAAAAAAAAAAAAAAAAAAGCCACAATAAAAAGTCCCAAAGCCAAAGACTCAAAAACTTCTGCCTTAACCAACAGTCTAGGAAGAAAACATAAATGAAAACACAATGTGCAGACTTACAGCAGAAGCCAGTGGTTTCTTTTTTCCAAGAGAGATCTATTGTCTTTAAAACAAAAATCTATTTCCTCTTATCTCCAACAAAAATTGGCTCATTTTCAGTTGAATATCCTTTCATTCACTCCCAAAACTTTTTAATTCATTGTTCAATCCCAACATATAAAACCAGTCTTATAAATAACCTCATTAAAGAAAATATTAAAAATGATACAAAGCCTGATGAAGATCTGAAAAGTTTTTTTGTCCTACCTCAATAACTATACTAGAATTCAGTTAAAGAGGTGCTATCTTTAGAAAATCCACAAAGAGATTGCAAAGTAAGAAACTATTAATAAATAACTTGTCATTGGTTTTGAATTTTGCAAGTCCTCCTATCTAAGCATATAAAAATATTTCATGAATAATAATGAATTGACTCTAAAACCATCCTGTGAGCTAATACTGTGTAATGACTTACACAAACAAGTACTTCTATTTTAATTTAGAGTTAAAAGAATAGAGCTTCATCAGTATTCCTGAAGTATAAAATGACACCGCCAAGGAAAGCAGAGTAATAGATAGGGAGAGTAGACAGTGAAACAAAGTTATGTTTTCATGTGAGAAAACAATAGAAAAGAAAAAAAAAAGTGAAAAAACAATAAGGTTATTTATTGTACGTTCAGTATCACACACATGTATACGTGTACCATAAAAGATATCTATCCAGGAAAAATCCTCTTTGTTTCTCTAACCACACAGGAGTGTAATAAAAATCATCTGATAAAATCATCCATTCAATTCAAGTTCTGATTAATTACACAGGAAAACTAATGATGGAAAAGTAAATTTAGTAATTAATAGATGTAAGTTTGGAAAGTTTATACATGTTTTTACAGAACATGGTTTCTAAATAGAAAGTAACCCTATAACCCACAGTAAGTGGAGAGGCTCTTTATTCAAAACAAGTACACATTTACGAATACATAACTTGATTTTGGTTTTTAATCATGGTAAGAAAATGCCTCTCTTAAACCCTATTCAAAAATTTGGTTTTAGGCTTCATAAATGGAGATTTTGATTTGCAAAGTCACTAAGGAAGCAGATGTTTTGAGGACTGTTCTGAACAAAACATTAACAATATGTTTTAGTCTAAAATAACTTGACAACGAATATACGTTATTAATTATATACTCTTTGCCCGTAGCGCCCTCTCCTCCCCAAAATGCATGAAGGGGTATACTGCACATTTCTAGTTCCCGCAGTTACAGAAAAGATTATTTTTGATAGCACAAGTGGTTCTTTATAGTTTTATGTTCTTGAAAGTGTAAGACTGATGGGATTTACTCTTTAAACATGTACTTTTTCCAGCCTATTTGCCTTACTTTTATGCTTTATTCTTGCAAAATATGTGTTCATGGGGAGTGTGTGTGTCTGTAAATAAAACCATTAACACAGGTACAGACAGTATTCAATTTTAAAAAATTCAGCATTTCAATACTGAAACTCAGAAGAGTTGATATGGAAATTATTTGTCCACCTCAGTATATACTAAAAGTAAATCCTAATACAAGAAAGGGGTAAAAAATACTCTTCCTCCCTCCATAACCAAAGAATGAAAACATGGCAAATAAATTAAAACCAGTAATTTCTATAACAGTATCTTCCTAGGAACCAGAGAAATTGGAACATTGTAATTTGTAAAGGTGAAATTATCACAGAAATGCAGGCTTCAATATAAAGAATTCAAAAGGTCCCATTAAAATTAACTCAACACTTCTTAATAATCTTGCTGTTCAATATGCAAGAATGGAAAAGTTTGGAAAAGCTAGTGTAAATCACTTGATTTTACACCAAAGCCAGACAAACAGAGAAGTGGCATTTACTGAAAAATTGAATTATTAAAATTCCTAGAGTATTTCTTAAAAGATCACCATTAAGGGGGATCTGGGACACTGGAAACTTAGAAAGTTCTGCTATCAAGTACTGTCAGGTATATCATCTGAAGACAGAAAAAAAAAAAAAGTATAGTAATGAGAATGCCAATGTTTCTGTTTTGCTGTATCCACTGCCAATACTGACTTCCCAAAATACTCTTCTGAGCAGTGAGTTGTTGGATAACAGAGCTTAGAAAAAATATATTCCATCATTTCTTGCACATCTAAATCCATTCCTTAAAAACTACAAGAGCTAGAGCAAGGCTTATTGCACATATTAAATAAATATCTGAAACATTCCCAAACGTGTTTTAAGAAATATCTTCCTACCTTAACAAAAAGCAAGAACTTTGAGGATGAAATAATACCCTTTGTGTGTGCGGCACTTGGGGTTTATCATTGGGGGGTGGGGAAGAGGAGGAAATCACTTAAGAGTGAAATGATGAATCACTCTTAAGCAATAAAAGTTGTTTTCAAAGCTGACTTCTGCTGGGCAGAGAAAAGTTTTCAATTTAATTCTTTCTAATCGCTTGCCTTAGTTAATACTGTTTCCTGACCCTTTACCATCAAAAATTGGAAAAAACAAGTCATCTTGCTGCCAGTGAGTAAAACACACTGTGCACAGCAGAATACCAATTCAGCCTGCAAAGCTGGTTCCATTCCCATTTGTTGTCTTTTTCTGGTGAAGTACATCATTAATGAAGACTACAGAAAAGCACAGCAATTTGTTTTTCATGTTAACCTCTTCAGCTCACTACTGCATACAGCAAGACAGGCTGCAGCAATACTGGAATGCTGGCACCAAAACTACCCCGTTTCCTTCAGGTCTGCTCACTTTAACAGAAAAATGCTATGCAAATAACCAAAAAAGGTCGTAATTTTGTCCAAATAATTGACAATTGAATCTACTCTCATTACAGTTTACTGGGAGCCCATATAGGATTACAATTTAAAGAAAACATATTCACTGAAAGCTTCCCACAGCTAGAATCACTGTTTAGCACTGTAACCATCTGAAGCGCAGGATTAGGCTACAAAGACTGATTCATTTACTTTGTTGGAGACACAATTGTAAATTCACTTTATTCACTCACTTAAATTCACTTTTCCATAATGGTTAAAAATTATGCATATTAATTACCCAGGTAAAACTTATTATACTTATTGCCTCAGTCTTGAAGGTGCCGATAAAGCCTTCCTCCCATTTAACACATAGCATTATGTTTACTTTTCAATTTACCTAATAAATCCATTCTCCAAATTCCTTAAGTAGCAGCATAATTCTGAATTGCCTTCGAAAAGCAGAAGCTCACTTAGCATTACCATTCCTTGATATTTCTGAAATAATCGAGAGCACTCCGGGGAGTGCTCTCAATAGTATTTATCTTTTTTTCCCCTTAGGTTGAAAAGTCATTTGGGTTCATTTCTTCTCAAGCTTAATTCTTTCAGGCTCCTCCATCAAGCAGGGGCTGTTTCTATAAAACTCCAAAGCCTAAACTGGGAACTGACCTGCATCAGCTGTATCAGCTACTCCAGGACCCATCAAACCATCAAGGAGCCCTCCCCTGGTCACAGCTGACAGAGCCACAGAACAAGGTTTCCTTCCGATCATTGCTACAGTCTTTCTGCAAGCTGAGGAAGGAGATGGATTTTACTGGCCTCACAGTCCGAGACTGTCTTTTTTTGAAAACTGAATTTCTTCAGCAAACAAGAGGATCTCCTTGTGTCAGCCCCACAGGTTGGGGGATGTGCATGTGTGTGAAGGTAAAGACAGAAGGGTTGGTGGTGTGAAGGGGAGACATCAACTCTAAAAATCAGATTGTGGAACTATTACCAGGCTAACCACCACCTTGATCCAGAGGAAAAAAACCGTAAGCAACAGGGGCTTTATGAGACACGTCTTTCCACCCTTCACCAGACAAGCAGAATAGGTGGGAGAGAAGTCTCTGCCCTTCATGCCCAGATAACATTTCTGCTTGCGATGACACCTTCAGCTACAAACACAGACTACTTTGTAAGCAGCAATAAAGCTCAGGAAGACCTACTGCAAGCATAAACCCTATGAAATCATCTCTACGGTGTTCTCCAAATAATTTTTCAGACCACAGTTGTAACTCCATACTATGGAGATCTGAGGTGCTGATGAAAACTGAAGCCAGAAGAAATTCATTCAGTTTGGGGCTACACATCCTTGGCATTGGTGCTTCTAAGGCCAAAGTGACAGAGGGAGTATTGATATGGAGGATGATGATGATAAGGATAGACTCTGTTAAAATAATGTAAGACTCAAGAGTATAAGTAACAGTTTATGAAAATAAGATATAAGGCTAAGAAATGGCTCTGTTCATCAATCCGAAAACTAGTAAGACCAGAGGACAGGCATCAGGCAGAAAGGTTTGCATAAGTTTCTCCATTATTTCTCTAGAAAGAAGCACAACTAGTTTTTGTTAGTGCTACAACATTAAAATCAAAGGCATTTTAAAGAAATATGAAGATGTTTTATCTCTAACTGGGGGGGGCACAATTTCCTAAGCCTTAACACATGTATAGAGTCTTGCATACTCTCACTCATGGGCTACTCACACTAAGTTGTCTAAAGATGTCAAGCAGAGATAGAATATTCATTTTTGAAATATAAATAATAAAGGGATGGGTAGTCTCAGATGTTCCCTTGGGTTTGTATTCTTTGTTGCTTGTGTGTCTCAGTGGCTTCCTGGGACTGATGCTTAGACAACACGCTGGTCTTCAATACTTCTTGCACATGAACTTTCTACAAACTTATTTTTGAAGGTGTCAGGGTCAATAATTTATACTCCTTATTTTTCCATTCTGCATGAGGAATCTATTATGTTTTCTACTCGAATGTTTTCTGTTTCAGTAAGCAGAATTGCACATTTATCAGAGAATTTATTCTAAAGTAATCCAGAAAATATTCCAATATATAAAATAAAATAAACCCAAACCAAAGTAAAATAAAATACCTGCAACAGACACTTGAAAATTGAAGCTCCTGCACCTGGTTACAAAGCAGAATGAAGGCTTTTGTAGGAAAAACTTTAGAGTGAAACGTTTTCCTGGCATCTCCCTGCTCAGACAGGAAGGAGAGAAATACAGGGGGATGTTAATGGCTACACATAAGGCAATCTGAAAACTCTTTTTGCAGAAACATTACATTTGGAGTTAAAATAGAAAATAAAAATGCTTTTTAGATTAATGGTAAATCGTGCAAAGCAATAATTAAAGAATAAAAAATATAGCTTTCTATTATTTTTTTTTTTTCCTTTTCACTGTTATAATTACTCTCTATAGTTAGCTGGTTAATTAACTTCCCTTGTTATTTGACTGGACAGGATGAATGAAGATTCAACAAAACTGCAGGAGATATCGGGACAAAGACAGTACCCAAGATGATGCACATGCACGTTGTCACATAGAAACATACATTTGCACCTAGACACACAAATACATACACTCCTTTACACCCAAGGAAGCAGAAGGAATCATTTAGAATTACTTGGCTTATTTTTAAACAAATTAGAAAATTCATAATGCATGTACTCAGTAGCGTTGCTTCAAACCAGACTTAAGCCTTACTTCTCTGTTCTGAAAATAATAAAATACTAGGAAAAGACACAGTAAGTTCTTATTTAACATGAAAACTTAAAATTATTACAAGAAGAACTATCAGCCTTCCAGTGAATGCTATTTCATCAATATTTTAATATAATACAAAGGGAAAAGCTGAAGAATATTTTAATTTTACATGAGAAAAAAATGACAGTCATAAGAAGGAGAACAATGCCTCAGAAGAAAAAGTTTTAGGGGAATAAAAGCCCAAACTTTCATATTAATTATGTTTTGTGGAATTGAAAAACAGATTTAGAATAGTAAGTCATGTATTACCTGTAAAGGGGGGGGTGGGGGTGGTAACACATTACAAAGCTTTGAGAAAAGAATAGCTGGATTGTAGTAGAACCTCTCCTATACAAGACAGACAGTACTCAATATTTAAAATATAACTGCCTTCAAAATATTTGTCCAAACCCAATTACAGGTCATGTACCTCCCTTTGCAATAGCCCTATTTTCATGTGTAGACAAACCGCTCTGACAGTCAGCTATCTAGTTTTTGTTTATTGTTCTTGCTCAACTACAGCTAATTCAGGTGTTGTGTCACTTCTCATGTACATATATATTTTTCATATGTCTTAACTGCCAGATACATTTCTAATGCTTTCAAGGACACTGTAACACAAAATATTTTTCAGCTTATCTCTCACTTGCAAAAACAATAGTTTGGTTTTATGCTGTCAATTAATGTATGAATATCATTTAGGTAACATGAAAATTGCCTGAAAAACTCAAATTTGTAAAGTGGATTCTGACTGTTTGAAAAGCTGTATCTTCAAGGAGATGTTCTTGAACTGCTGTCTGACAGTAGAAGAGCACATCTTAGGACTGATCCCCACTTTTGTGAATAACTAAGTCATCCCCATCACAGGGAGCAGTATTATCTGCTCATTCAATTCTGGTATTCCGTTCGGTATGCCTTTCTGTCCTGATAGTGTTTTCCAACTTGTGTTTTCCGTTATCAAAATAGCTCAGTCTATAGCCCTGTTTTCTGAGAAACGCAAAGACATCAAAACTTTTTAAAATTAACTCTGGGACTACACCGAAGTGAATGTTAGAATGACATGTTAAAAGCAGCACTCACAAATAACACACAAAATATTATTTAATATTTTGGGGATTAAATTGGAAAGAATTAAAATAAGGGCTTTCTCCTCATTTGATGACTTACAACTTTAAAAAGTATATAATGTAACTAATAATGAATAATAATAGTGCATAATAAAAATAACAAATAAATAAACAAATAAATGGGAGCCAGGACACATCACAGTTGTTCAGTTATTTTGGGAGTCATTCCATTGCCCAAACACAGGTATCCTGTGCTGTACCAGAGCCCCAGGGGTATCGTGCCTGCTGTCCAGCTGTCCATCCAGACAGTCTCAGGCCTCCCCGCAGATCTTGTGTCACATCTGTCAACCCTGTGCAGATCTCTTAGCTACACTGAGGCACCTTACATGGCACTAGATACCTACCTTGAAGCAACTGAATTAAGCTTAAAAAAATGCTTCAAAGTAAAGTTCTATAACTTTTTTTTTTCTTTTCTTTTCTTTTCTGGGGGAACTATATAAACATTTACTCCCTTATAAATGTCTATTCCCCTTAAAAAGGAGATTATTTTTGTGGATTGATTTTGACCAACAATATTATTCTTAATTGCCAATATATTTTGCAGAGTGGAATATCTTTTTCCAATACAATTAGGAAAATTTGTTGTCAAAGGAGACTTTCTCCTTGATCCAATTCTTTATGCACTATTTCCTATTTCCTAAATTGGAGGTTGGATGAGGATTTTTCTGTTTTCAAACAGTTATCTAACAACAGAAAACACTGGCTGGAAAATATTCATTTTAGATTAAATTTAATCTAGTAATATGTGCACAGATTCTTTATAACAAACAAAAAAACAGATAAGAGGTGAAATGAAGCTTTGTTTCCCACACAGAAAAAGGGAACCAAAGGACATTGCAAATCTAATAAATTCTTCCAAGTTCCAGATCTTATCCAAATCAAGAAAGGAGTAAAAGGGAATTGCTTGCCTCTTCAGCGAGGATTTATTTCTCACTTGACTTGGTTGAAATACAGACAAGGAAGAGAACAAGACCCTGAACTGATATACATCCTTATAGGTCCACCAAAGTCAAAAGAATAAACAGATTTCACAGCATCTGAGGATTAGCCCTTAAGAGATCAAAACTTACCAGATTTTTATCCCTGAAAAAAAGAAACAACCCAAAACTGTATACCTTTAAAATCTGCTCTATTGGAATTCCTAATCATAAAACAGATGGTCTGAATGTAGTATCACATTAAACATTGGCTTGAAAGAACTTCCTTGCATCAAGCTGATTTGTCCCCCAGTACTGAAACGGTTACGCTGAGACAAAGCAATTAGAAAACTTCTTTTGCTTTGGGGATGATACCTCTCCAGCCATCACTCAGCTTCCAGGAACTTTACAGCTGGCTAAGAAGACATACAAATTCTCCAATAAGATTGCACTGTAAAGGTTTTAAAATCTTTTGTGCAGGGCTACACAGACTAAATTACCAAATAAAGTGTTGTGTATATTGGGATGAAATAACTTACACCACATAAAATAATCCTTTATTCATGGAGAAATTTGCAAGGAGTCTGAGGCTTAACAGCTTATCATAAATTCCCACAGAAGATAGAAGTTGTATTGCTGTGGCACATAAACCTATTCATATTTACTACATTATTTCCAATGGGAAATATCCATGAGCCACGAAATGACTCTAACCATTTTTAGTGTAGCTGTTGTATAAAATTATCATAGAATAACTTCTGAAAACTTGCACAGGTTTTGTTTTGGTTTTTGTTGTCGTTACTTGGTTATTTTACTACTTCAGATACCTTTCTTTTCCTTTACTATTTTCTTTTACTGTATCTTTCTCTTTCCTGGTGTAATTCATAAATTCTCAGGCAAGCATACTTTAATGAACAATCTAAATTGAGACCAGCCTCATCAATTCAGTGAGATGGGGGCTGCTGAAGAATACCAAAGATAAAAAATAAGCACAACAAGAGAAGGATTTCCTTAAGCAGATTTTTTTTTTCCCTTTCCCACATGATCATGAGTTGCTGAGGGTCCAGTTTACTCCTGACCCGAATGCAGAGATCAATAAGTTAAATAATTAGATTGCTCCAGGGCAGAGGTTGGTTTATTTCCCTACTGAAAGTAAACCCAGGTTAGCAGATTGCTGGTCCGTAGAGGATGGAGCACTGCAGTCCTGTGGGCTGGAGGGGGACAGCAAGAAGCCTGTGTGTGCCTTTAAGGGATTTTATTTGAACTTTATCATTATTGCTGTGGCTAAGAAAGAAAAATGCAGAGAAAAATCAGGGATTTTTACTCCTAATCATTTGCTGTTTTCCTGTTAAAAAGGTTTTGGGTTTGTTCCCGCCCTTTTCCCTTTCCTTTTAATGAAGTCCGAACCTTTCCATTTTCAAACTAACCTGCATGTCTCCTAAAAATCTCATATGCTTTAGATTCGTTCATATTTTGAGAGCAATGATGCTAGTATAAACAAGTACTAGCAAATAAAGGTTTAAATTTTAAAAATTAAAGTTGAAAGCTTGTATTTTGGGAGTCATAAATTGACTAAGTAACTAGACTAAATAGTTATTATAGAAATTTTATTAAAAGCAAATGCATCAACGCATATGCTCTGTAGAAATAAAGATACTCTTTGTACGTGGCTTATAGAAGGCGGCTCCATTTTAAATGCCAGCTGACAGTGTTTTCTCTGCCATATTGTCACAGAATAAACACAAAGAAAACCAGACTCAGGAGGAGGTCTCTGAGCCCTGACTGAAGACATCCCCAGACACTAAGCAGTAGGCTCCACACGCATATGCTGGACACCCAGACAGCATGACTTCTTCACTCTACAGTTCAGGCTTCTAATGAATATATGCCATCTTCTCATGAAGAATTCAAAGCTTTATAGATAAAATACAGAGAAATGAAGCAAGCCACCTAAAAGGGAAGGGGGGTAAGGGATAAGCAGCAGGAAGCCTTGGCAGTAGCCACCCTGCATTGCAGGTGCAAGTGGCAGCAGTGCTCATGCCTGTACCTGCTCTGGGAAGCCCATGGTTTGCCACCAGGGCAAAGCCAAGCCCTGCAAGATCCCTGGTTTTGATAGCAGCTGGCCATGGATCTCAGTGTGGCTGTATTGCCAACTGAAGGTACTGTCTCAGTATTTCTTTCAAAAAAAGGTGGGTTTTTTTTCCAACTCAGTGTCTACCTTCTGGTTTAAGGCATATGACTTGTAATGCCTAAATCTGGCTGTGCTCTTCTGTGCAAATGCAGAAACTGCGAGATAAGACTCAGACTGACATATTGATGCCTCTTTTCTTAATTATAATTCTATAAAATAAATTATTCTCCTCTAAGACAAGTCAACCAAAAGTCTTCGTCAGACACCATTTCCCAATGCTGTTACATAGAACAGGTTATTCCCAAAGAGCATTTGTGAAATTCATGAGGCTCTCTCTTGAAGTAAGAAATGCTTCGATGTATGAAATCTAGTTTTAGGTGAGTTTTGAGAACACTCAACATAAACAAAACTCCTTGGTCCTATTATGATCACCTTCCCTTCCAACATTTTTGTTTGTTTGGTTGGGGTTTTTTTTTTGTTTGTTTGTTTTGTTTGTTTGTTTTTTGTTAAAAACATAGTCTTAAATTTTAGGCTTGCTTCCTTAGTTTGGCATGTCTACATATATGTATGTTGCACACTTTACTATAATACTATAAAAAGTTCATACCTAGTTGTTTTAAAATTCTGTAAATACATCAGGAGTCTGATGAAAAACTTTTCTTGAATGTAAGTAGAGATACTAAAATTTTATAAATATTAAAATCAATTTTTGAAGTGAAGTAGACTGCTAAACAAGAAAGTTATACCTAAAATGTGAGCTGGATAAAAGAATGAGTTAAAGTCTAATTTTCAAAGTCTACAGTTAAACCAGGTTACTGTTTACTTTCTTTGTCCTCTTTTCTTGGCAGGTCATGACTGTGCAAATAAGAAAACTCCTGTACTTTTTTATGATATAAAAAACTAAAATGCATGGAGAAAAGAGAAGAAACATCAAAAAATACAAACACAAATCCTGAAATCTACTTGAAGGATTGTTATCCTTGATGTTCCATGTGTTATGTCTTTAACACAGGCGTTTCTGGTTTTGTTTTTTAAATTCACAAACAAAACATGTTTTCTCTAATTTCCAATACACTGCAAAATTCAATTCAAAGTAATCCAATGCAAATTCAGTTTAAGATTTGAAATCAGTTTTTTATCATTCTCATTTATGCATTCTTTCCATTAGCAATGACTCTGAACTGGAACACAGTTACCAGCTGCTGATCATGCATAAGCCAGAAAATAATATAATTCGTTCTCCTAATAGAAAGTGTTCAACTTTCTGAAACGAAAACATATAAAGAAATAAGAGTCTACCTTAGATTTTACAGAATTTCACTTCCTAATATGTAATTAAAACCAAACAAAAATCCCTTAAAGTAACAGTATGTATAATCTAGTCCTGTTAATAGATCATTATGGCTGATCTTGATTCATAAACTCTAGGATTTAAATAGAGGTTGTATTTATATCTTACAATCCCTGGGTCATTAGAAACTCAGAGAATTTAAAAAGAAGGTTTTCTGCCTTTTGGTGTTTATACTGCCTACGAAGAAATAATTCAGACCCTAAAATTTACAAAATTACATTTTGTCCTGAAGCTCCCAAATATGACAATGTTTATCTGTTGGTGTAACAGCAAGATATAATTTCCCTGTCGTCAGTTTACCTTCTGTCTTAAAAAAAAAAAAAAAAAAAAAAAAAAAAACAAAAGGTGGAGAATTTGGTTTTGGAGGTCAAAATAAAACCCATCCAACTAAAATGGTCCAAAGCCAATTTAATTTTGGAATGGACCATGTAATACAAAATGCTACGCACTTCTTCTCTGCTGCCTGAATATAGGTGATTTTGTCACTGTACCCAGCCCCCTGCAAACACTACACCTCAGCTCACTCATATAAAGCAGTCAATGCAAATCCTTTGAAGAAAAATGTGAAAACATGACCTGTCTGAGGTAACAGAACTGCCTATGCCATTTTTTTGCCAAATTTGAATACTTGGTTTCATAAGTAGTTTACATGAATGACATAACTACAGACAGAATCACTTTCTTATCTCCAGTATTATTTGAACAGATTTTACACCTTGTACATTAAAGATTTCCATAGGCCAAAGTAGGTACTCCATTCTATTTTGTTAAAATGGGGACAACACAGTTCTGTACACTGAATTGCATCAGTCTCGATATGGTGCTGCTGGACTCAATAGTTGGCTATAAATTTGCCCAGGACTGACAAAATACACTACTGCACTATACAAGCAACTATGCTGTGATATTGGGGAAAAATTCCATTGCTGTGCTCCTGTATCTTCTTTCCAGACTTGAGGTCAGAGGACGACAAAACAGGATGGCTGGATATCAGTATCGGTTAAAGCTCCTGGATGCCAGAGTGTTCAGTTATTCACTTAAGGGTAGAAAATCTCCTCACAGCAATTGATGTGAACTGCTAACAGAAAATACATAGAAGGTTCTAGCTGATAATGTTTACTATTTTCTGTCAAATTAAGAGAAAATTATAATCTTCTGCCAGCTGGAAATAATAGCATCCAGGTAATCAAACTTGTATTAATAGGAAAAGAAAGCAAAAAGTAAACCCAAATATAATTAAAAAAAACAAACAAAAAAGGCACCCTGAAATTTAGATAACCGTTTTATGTTTTAAATAAACATCTACCACAGTGTGACAGTATATTTAATAATTACCATTCACAGTTATATAAAAGGAAGGTAAACGTTTCCCAGAATGTATGACCTTGAAAAAAGATTGTATTGAAAGTCCTTAACTTAACTGAGATAAGAGATCAAACTAAATTACTTTTAACCTACTTTTTAGGTTTATTAGAAAGGAAAATGGGAAGAAGGACCAAAAAATATTAACCAATCAAAAAAAGTTCTACTTTACAAAGCTAAGTTCAGCAACAAGATCATTTTGACAGCTATACTACTCTTCTATTGAAGAAAATGTTCTTCTTAACTAACAGTTTAGCTGGTTAAGTGGTATTTGACGATAATTACTGATTCACATAGATATTACAGAACTGATTAGAAATAAGAGCAAATTATATTTATTACATCATTCTTTAGAGGCCACATGTACCTTTACAGAGTTGTTAAAATATATCTTAGTATGGAATTTTTCTTTTTTCCCCCCTCAAATTAAGATGAAAATTTAACCTAAGCTGAAAAAGATATGATTTGTATCAATATCCCTCTAAAATTGTTATCTCCGGATTAAATAGACAAAAATTCTCTGCAATCCTCAAATTCAAGTAAGATGATTTCCTATCATCCTCAGCTGATCCACATTTAATGCAAGAACAATAACACAGTTCACACACTGTTTACATAAAAGTTTAAATAAAAATGGCTATAGAATAATATGTAACAGAATAATATATAAATATATGCCTGTCTATTTTCATTGACTAAAAAACCACTGTCTCATTGGGTTGATGGGAGAAGAAAACAATTTCAGGATAACTTCTTGACTTCCGTTTAAGTTTTTGAATTAAAAAGTGGGGAAGGGTATGTGTGTGCGCCTCCTTTGGCTTTTTTTTTTTTTTTAAGAGCAGAAAAGAGAAACTGGGTACATATTGATTTTGAGGGCAAAAGGCTGTTTTAATTTCTTTCTGAGTACCCTATTCGAAAATACAGCATTAATAATAAATGCTTTCTAAAGGCTATAGATGTTATCCACACAATGAAACTATGAAGGTGAAACCTAACTCTACAGTAGGAAAAGAAATCCATAAACCCCAGGCTTGTACAAAGGCATGGAGTTAAGAGGGAGCAAATATTCTGAAGAGAGGAAATAAGGTAATGTTAGCATCAGAAAACGAAACAAGCATCTGAAGTATTCTATTTTTTGTAACAGCATAAAGGTCAGATAATGTCAAAGCAAGAGGACTTACAAGGTTCAA
The DNA here is from genome assembly GCA_034008185.1 of Gorsachius magnificus. Taxonomy (NCBI): domain Eukaryota; kingdom Metazoa; phylum Chordata; class Aves; order Pelecaniformes; family Ardeidae; genus Gorsachius; species Gorsachius magnificus. Next base: position 115,121,576 of record CM067081.1, on the reverse strand, counting down.
AGAAAAAAGTGGTCAAAGAAGTTGGTATTAGTCAGAAATTAAAGTAAACCAAAATCTGATCTTATTTAAAACACCTATTTTAAATAAGATTAATTTACCTATAAATTCTGTCAGCTGCAATTTCCACATTGCTATGACAATAAAATTGGATTTTCTTCCTCAGCAATTATTTTCATTTAAATATCTGCAACATGCTGTCTTATTCTGACTATATATGTAAGAAAAAAGTTGAAAAAACTTGATGGCTCTGAATGACAAGATGTACAGCAAATTCATAACCACATTAAGGAAACTGTCCTTTTTCCAGTGCTTCCTCTTACAGCCAGTAACACGTTAAAGCAGTACTGAGAAACAGGAGAAGGATGAAGACTAAAGAGGAATAAGATGACTAAATCAATATTAAGTATCAAGCAAGTCTAATAAGAAAATGGGTACTGTACTAAACATGCAGCACCACTTACACTGCTCATCTTTATCTTAAAATATATAGTCTTTATCTGAAATTGTAACAACACTGAAATTATGCCTCCTAACACACCTATACATATTACACAATGCATTTTTCAGCATGGATACATTTTATAGGGCAAACTCTTTTCTTTGCCCTAGACAAACATCCATTTTAAACTGATTTACAACTCCCTTTACTGTTGGCGAAACAGTTTCTTCACAAAGATTGCATCTCAAGGGATTGAGATTGATTGTTTCACACAATATATGGTGACAAAAAGATTTACAGTTTTGGATCAGAGCTACTAGCACAGGCAAAGGCGTATTACTTCAAAGACGGTGTGCATTTTAAGATGAATTGGGTCCTGACGATGACCTCTGGTGAGCTACCAGGCTTAAAGTGTAAAGTCACAATTTGTTCTGATATTGTTTCATTGCTATAGTCTGGTTCTTCATTTCATATATTTAATAAAAAGTTGATAGACATTTTACATCAGAGACTTCAGCATTTCATTGTGAAAAACAGGCTTCTGTGATCAAATAAGCATAAAAATGGAGGACTAAACCTTGCACAGCATGAACACAAAGACAAAATCCAAAGCTATGGTTTTTTGTTTTTTCTATTTTTTTTTTCCCTTTAAAAAGAACAAGAAAAGTAACAGGGGTCAAATTATGACTTTTTGTACCTGAAAAAGCCACCAGTTCATATAATGCAGAGGAAGTATATAAAAATTAGTTTGAGTGCTACAGAATTAACTCAGAATCCTGCAACTTTATTTCTGTGTCAAACCCTACCTTTTCTTCTGACAGAACTGTCAAAAGAACAGATGCAGTATGCTCTTTTGGAGACTTCAGCCAGAAATCGAGCAACTCAAACCAATCTATGCTTTTCCTTTTTTTTTTTTTTTTTCCTTTTAATGTAGAAATATCTTCCTTCTTTCTAATCCTCATCCATAATGGCTAAAGAAGTAATTCTTTCTCTTCAATCATTCTTCATCAGTCCTGGGCCATCATTTAATAATTCATTTATACTTCAGAGACACGTTGAGACTGCTAATTAGTTAAGGGATGGATTTTATGCATAACTTGATGTGTGTCTATGCCAAGCAGATGTGTACAGAGTTATAACATTAGCACCTTTAAAACTGTCATATGCTCTAGCAGCTTCTACTTAAACAGAATTTAATTAATTAATACAGAATAAAATAAAGCCTTTTCTTTTTCACAAGCTTTAAATCAATTTTTGATTTCTTAGAAAGCCAAGGCAAATGGAAAAGATTTAAAGTTTTTTCAGAAGAAGTATTTGTTCCAAATATATTAATTACAAATGACATTTCTAGTTAACATATAGAATTAAAATGTAGTTATGTCAGATATACTCAAAATAGTTCATTTAAAATTCTTTATTTAAAAAAAAAGATGATGGAACTTTAGGAATTTATTTCAAACAATATGTGAGAATAGGTTACCATTTTTCTTTGGACTGGTGTAGTTTCCATCCTGTAATTATTTTACTCCCGAGTGGGCATCATCACACTGTGCTGAATAGCTGAATCACTCTCAGAGTGCACTTTCCAAATGTTCAGAGCCTGCCTCTTTCCATAACCAAATTCTTTGGGGACCAAAATGCTTCAAACACATTTTGTTCTCATGAATGCCTGTTTAGAAAGACTAACTTTTAATTAATTTTATACTCCCATATTCTTGTATTTTGTGTTTTAACATTAAGCCTTCTTCTCCTGTCAAATATCCACGCACCGTTTCAAGAGAAACATGCATTTTCATGTATAGCAGCTGCTGTCTTAAGTGCCAGAAAGACGAATCAGAATCAGTATGATCGCCTTGCCTTTTAAAAGTATTTTAGCTTTTCTATATTTATATCATGATTATAATGCATTTTGAATGAACACAGCTTTTCAAATAATCTTTTCCCTTATCTTTAATTTGTTTTCTGCATTGATAGGCATAATCAATAATTCATCAATTTGTGAATTCGTAAGTATGCCTCTTGTAATGTATTCTTTTCAAAGTTTTATTTTTCTGACATAATGAAATGAATTCCTATCATATTAACTAGCATATCTGAATGTTTTCCTGCTCTCAGTTTCAAAACACCGCCTGTGTAACATAAGGGCCTCTTCAAATGAGCTGTTAGGAGTAGACTTCCAAGAAAGACCAGAAGAGATTACCAATTATAAGCAGAACAGTAAAGCTGTTTCTGAACAAAAGCATGACAAATATTTTTCAGAAATAATCGAATTCCACAAATGAAGCGTTACCTTCCCTTGACTTCTTCCTGGGTCAGCACAGCATGAAGAACCACCAGCTCAAAATGTCCTCAGCTAAACTATTGTAAAAGCCAAGAAAGCAAAATCCATAAAGAGTGCAATTGTTGCACAGAATTCCACTTCTGCCCTTGAAGAAAACACACACAAGCCTATAAATGGTTTCTTTCCAAGAGGCCCAGGCATGGCGTGTGCCAAGGCCAGCAGCATGGCAGAAATGCTGGAAGCGTAGCATGCGGAGAGCCTGGTGGCAGGCTCAGGCTCCCAGCTGCCTTCCAGCACTACAGCAGCTGAGAGGAGATTAAAAGTTTGCCATGCCAGAGCTTCCAGGGTGTACTCAAGACCACCATGTAGGGTGGAAGGACCCCAGTACAGCAGAGGAGAAAGCTGAAGACGATGCATCCCAAATGGGAACAGGAGTCAAAACTGTTGTACCCGGGGAGGGGGGCATGCTTCACACAGCCAGCGGCAGCAAGAAGATTAATAATCCTGTCTTGTTCTCAAAATACCCTCTTGTAACAGAACAAGCCTTCACCCCTATCAACTAGAGGGCCAAAGTATATTGTGGCAGCAATCATGCTAATTATCCTGTTTTCTTTTGATATAAAGGAAGACATTTTCTCCCATGTCCTGAATGGGGGATATGCTATTGTCACATGGAGTCACAGCGAGAGGAACAGGACTCCAGCCAGGAAGCACTGTATGCCTTCATGTAATTTTGCAGGATCTAGCTTTATACACCTACACAAACTTTGATTTTAAACTTTATTTAAACTTCCCTATGTTACAAAATGTCACAGTGATGGGGAATCTAGAGAAAATTCAAATAAAATGTACCTGAATGTTTACAATCATCTTAATTGAATGTGTAGTAATTCACATCATTGCAGACAGTTGAGGATACTGGGCTATGTACTTATGTTTTAATACTATTTTTCTGTTTCTAAATTCTTTCACATTTAGAAATATTTTGAGGCAGTTTTTGCCTCATTTCTTCTATTTAGCTCCAGTGGCCCCCCTCACTAACAAATGGAGTTCAGTGTTTCAGTCTCACATCTTCTGAAAAAGTTAAAGGAATAGAATATTAATGTATGCAGCCAGTACTGTCAATGAAACCTTCCCATAAACGCAGTTCCTAGAGACTAATGGAGACCTCTGGGTTTCAGAGTACCCTGCTTAACAGCACCGCTCTAATTACAGAAGGATGCTGTTAACTTCTGTCCTCAGCCACTGATGAAATGACCCAGTGATGAAGCAGGAGGGAAAGCAAACACAGTCTGATTTCAAAACTGTAATTCAACTCTGATGTCCTGAGGCTCGAAGAGTCTTTGCATCACTGTTGCAAAGTTCTGGGTGAGTTAAAGAGAAAGCATTCTGCAGTGGTTTTACAAATTTCTGAACTCATGAAACAGCAGGGTCTTTCTGAACTTCTGTAGTTCATATGAACTACACTTCAGGAGAATGGAGGATGGATAGCAATGTCAGATTCAACTCATCTAAGAACTCTGCACTGGTTTTCTTTCCAAGGAGACCGGAAACAAGAAATCATGAAACACCCTATTCCTCTTATTCTTGTTGGGGTTTTTACCACATTATATAATTTCATGAAGCTAAGTCTCTAAACTTTTATTTTACCTTTACACTTAGTCAGAAATGTTAAAAGCATCTCCACTGATACTGAGAACAGGATTCTTGTAAGCCATATTATATAGTACCATAACAGATATGGAAATCATACGTAATATCATTATGAATACCAAAATGCAACTATTTTATGAATGTAGTCTGTGAGATAACTGTAACATTTTTGGTGTAAATATGTTCTGCTGCTAAAGCTCACGGGATGCTCACCATGTGCCTATAGGTTTTAAAATTAACTCAATCTGCTCAGGAAGACACTGCCACCTCCTTCCAGAAAACAACTGACAAGCACAGATTTGAAAGACAACATCATTTTCCTAAGCTCTATATTAAACTGATAACTGTTTTGTGAGATTGAAAGCATAAGGATCAAAAAAAGCTTCAAGTACACAAATCCTTGTGAAGGAAGAAGAGTTACCTTTCCAAGGGCATGCTTGTGAGTTTTGAGAAAGTAGACAAGCTGACCTAGAAGAACATTAAAGAAAAGCTTGTAAAAAGTTAAGACTTCACGAGATGAGAGATGCATTAATTCTGTCTATATTAGGTATCTTACTAACCCTATAGCCCTCAATTTCAATTTCTCTAGAGTTTGTATGTAGAAGGAGGTAGTTATCTAAGGTCTTGATCTATACAGACTGGTTTGGGTTTCCTTGGTTTTGGGGGGTTGTTTTGTTTTCTTGAAAATAGATTTTCTTCCTAATACATGCTACTGTCTTTCAAAGAGTTTTTTTTCAGCTAATACATTCCTTCAAAGAGAAGCACGTAAGTCCTGAACCAAAATTAGATCTGCTGAACATTGTTCACATAGTACATAAGACCTGTACTCCAGGCATAGCTGGACAGGGAAAGGCAAACTGTGATTTTATTGTGAGAGATGGGTGGTCAATACAGATCTGAAATTAGGAGGACTGCAGCAGTTGGGGAGACGAAGGTTATGGATCAAAGGCAAATGTTACTATTGCTTCAGAAATTACCACCAGTCACCTGGCACTCTGTAACTGGCAGGGTACAAGATCTCATCCTGTCCCAAACATAAAATGTATTTAATTCAACAGTTAGAGCAAGCAGAAACAAAAGCACAATCACTACAGTGGACATTCAGTAATTTGCAAAATTCTGGAAATTCTCATTTGTGTAGGTGTGCTGAAGCAGCACTTCTCCCAGGAACAATGAGAGATGATACCACTCTTAAATACAAGTACGATTTTGATATAAAGAACAGTTGTCAGCTTGGAGTTAAGCACATTTTTTGCTGAGATCACCTTTGTCTAAAAACAATGCATAATAATATTAAACTAGATAAATTGGTTGTTCAAAAATAATCAAACATACTTCCTTTACACTTATCTTCATGGGATAAAGGGCTTTTCATTTCAAAGCCTGGTATACTTAACATGGCTTTTTTTTTTTTTAAAGCATTTTTAATACTAAATATGAGAGAGTATGTCATCTTTATTTCTGAACAAGTAAGTAAGCAATTCACTATTGCTCACGATGCAAAACTAGAAACCACTATATGAAATCATTAAATGACAGAGGGTGGGAGCTAGTCCTTGTTCTACATAATGCATAGCCAAACTCTGCAAGTCATTACCACAAACAGCTCTGGATGATAAAACAACATGCATAGATTCCATAATAAATTCACGTCAGAAAAATCTCTCCAAGACTGTGGAGCAGAAAAATATGTCCTCTAGCTCAGGAAGACCCCAATCCACAGCATCCCAGGAATCTGATAATATATACATGTGCAAATCTGTCTGTATTTTCCCCTGGTTCTTTACTCTTTTCCTAAGCATCTTTTACATTTAGCTAGAGGTTTTACCAGAGCAAGTATATCTAGGATCCTGCGCATTGGGGTGGGGGAAATGTTTAGCAACCTTTTTTGTTGGTAATATAATACCTGCATACACTTCTTTTCACTTAGGACCATGTGACTTTTTTTCTCCTGAACAGAACTCTTTTGAATGTGAGTCTCCCTTTGATAGTTACATTCAACTTCAGAAGGACCATTAGTACTTATTTTTCTTTTGTTTTCATTATTTTGGTTAGCCTTTAGATATGCACTCCAGAAAATTCATAGCCATAGGTACTATAGGTGCATAAATACTATTCAAGATCAAATAATCAGGATTTAGTTGACAAAAAATACACACTGAAATAAAATACAGTATAGACAATTAATTGATCACCACGAAAACTAGGATAGCATTTAGGTTTTAAATGAACTGATCCCAGAGAATTATAGCTGTTGGTTTCAACAAATTAGGAGAGGAAAAAAAATGCAAAAGTCTGTTTAAACCTCCCCGCACCCCACAGTAAAAATCTAAATTATAATGACAAAAGATGTCTTCTGCTTCAAATATTGAATCACAACCAAAGAAGTGTTGACAAATAATAAAACATGAGCAAAGTCAATAAAATTGGCACAAAGAATTGGAAGAAAAATTTTCCTGTGTCTAATGTGATCATGTTAAACTCCTCTAACATTTAGCAAATAAACAAGTTTCATTAATATATTTGTAAGATATTTTGACAGCTTTGTTCTTTTGATCTCTCATCTCATTTCTTTCTGTTTGCCATGCTACTTCCACCAGTATTTCTAAGATGTACTTACATCTCTGAACTGTTTGCAGTCTTCAGTACAATTGTTTCTGCCACATAGCACTATGTCCAGTATATACCAAAATCTTCTACCATGCCAGTGACCGATGTTCAAGAACTCTAACAAGCCATTAAAGCTCTAAGCTGTAACAATTTAAAATAAAATATACTAAAAGGCATTTCTGAGTGATTTAAGTTCTTCTTTGTGTCATCGGAAAACTTCTGAAAACCATTCCAAGAATTCATCACATTAAGCAAATGGAAATCCATGTAATACATTTGAATCTGCCACATTTTCTATACAATCTTACTAAACAATAGAGGAGCAGAGTAAAATAAAGCCTTTGCATATAAGCACACAACAAAAAAAAGGCAGGGAAAAAAACCCAAACGCACCCCACGTGTCCTCCAGAACGGATCCCTGCATTCTCCACTTCTACATTAAATAGAAACATGCCTAATATGAGGTTTTAAAAAGATGCCTGGTTTTGGCTTTGTTTTCACAGGCATAAATTGAATTGAGAAATTCCACCTGGAAGTAAGATTTAAAAAAAAAAAATCCTCATGAGGACAGTCAGGCTGTGAAACAGGTTGCCCAGAGCAGTTGTGCAACCTTCAGCCTGAGAGATATTCAAGTCCTGACTGAAGAAAACCTTGAGCAACCGAGTCTGACCCTGCTTGAGCACTGAAACTGAAAAGAGAAAACTGAAAAATTCCTGAGGTTCCCTCCAACTGGTATTATCCTATAATCCTACAGTAAATTCATTACTTGTATAAAACATCAAAACAAGTTGTTGGTATTGGCTTCTGAAGAACCGTGTATTACGAAAGATTTGTTTCACTTTCAAAATACAAATTGAAGAGTCAGCTTTGGTTATGTATCTATTACAGCCACTTCCAGAATAGTCTCATGCCTAAAAGGAGTTATACTAAATATAGACCAGAGTATTTCAGTCATTCAGAAGTCGTCATCTTAGACCCAATTCTGCAGCCTCTTATCCTCAAGTGGTTCATTTGGTTCTGAAGTTTTTGCTTCTTAATGTGACAAAGGCAAATAGGTAATTAAATGAAATAAGAGCATGGCCTGGGTTATTACTTAATTTAATCATTACTTCCACAAAGCTTTCCTTACATTGTAACTTTCAGCAAATTAAAAACTAAATATTTGATTTTGAAGCAACTTTTTCATAAACAAAAATCAGCATCCACAACTGGTCACTGTAACTAATATTTACCATCCAAACAGATGGCAGGAATAAACCCCAAAGAGTGGGTGTGTTTAATCAGAATGTTGTTGATTGGCAGTTTTATACAATCCCTTTTAAATGAAAGGTATTTATATCAAAAAGGAGCTGAGTTTGGGCAATGGCACGTTCAAAGAGAGACAGAGAAAAAAAAATGAAAATTCTCACTGAAGAACTCTTTCTAATTGGCATTCTGCTCATCCTGTGCACAAAGGAGAACGTTTAAAACATTTAAAGAAAAGTTCAGCACTGTTCCAAGAGTATCCTGGGGAGAATAACCAGCAAAATGTAAGATGCCATTTCAACACTGAAGAATGCTTCCTCTTACAGAGAATACATCCTACCATAAATGAGAATTTGATAATTATTTTGCTCATTCACATATACAATGTATTTTTTTAATGAGATACTATTTTCCACTCCCACTTGTATTTTAAAAGTTTGAAAAACTATTAGTATCTGAAAATTTATTATTCTTTCCTTCTTCCTCCTCAACTCCATAAAAAGTGCTTGAGTCAGCTCCCATGAAAAGATAAGTAAAAAACAAATCATGATAAAATTGACTAAAACCTAAGTTTCTTAGCCTCCAGTCCCACAAATGGTTTGTATAAACCTCTCCCTACTTCTTTATTTACTAGCATCTTTTTGTTCTTTATGTAGGAAATAATTTATATAAATACTAACTTATTGGGACAGAATAGCTTTCCCATCTATTCCACATCAGGTCAGTGACCAAGCCAAACAAATGAGGAAAGTGAGTACAAGCTCTTCTGGGTTAGATGGCAGCAGGCTTTCATAGAGGCTTCCTTAATAAAGCTAAGGAAGAGCAGGCTGTAATTTATAACTTCTCATACAGCAGAAAATGCACTAAAAGCACCTTATATCTTTATTCAAAAGACAGACAAGTAAGGTCTCAGGCATGGCCTTAGATCTAGTTGAAAAAGGAAAAGAAATGACAGGTGCACTCACAAAACAGACAGAAATGAATAAGAAAGGAAAGGAAAGGTGACATTCATCCTATAATTTACTGCCAAAGTCTTTACCAAATGAAGAAATGTGGCTTTGTTTGAAATGATCTCATTATCTACATCTTGATTTCTTTATGAAGAGGCCATTATGTAAGTAAAATGTAAATATAATTTAAGAGCATTCCCTTCTCTTCCAAGAGCTTTTTTAAAACCATTCAGAAGTTTCTCTTTGAACGATTATTTATAATCCTAATTGTACTAAAAATGGTTGTCCTGGTTTCAGCTGGGATAGAGTTAATTTTCTTCACAGAAGCTAGCATAGTGCTGTGCTTTGGATTTAGTACTAGAAGAATGTTGATAACATGCTGATGTTTTTAGTTGTTGCCAAGTAGTGCTCAGACTGTTCAAGGACTTTTTGAGCTTCTCCTGCTCGGCCAGGTGCATAACAAGCTGGGAGTACAGCACAGCTAGGACCCAAACTGTCCAAAGAGCTATTCCATACCATATAACGTCATGCCGGGGGGGGTTGGTGGGTCGGTCGGTTGCGGGGGGAGTGATCGCTGCTCGGGACGGGCTGGGCATCGGTCGGTGGGTGGTGAGCAATTGCATTGTGCATCATTCGTTTTGTATATTCTGTATATTTTGTTATCATTCTCATTATTACTATTATTATTATTTTCTCTTATTAAACTGTCTTTATCTCAGCCCTCGGCTCTAACCTTTTTCTCCTTCCCGATTCCCCCATCCCACTAAGGGAGGGGGGGGGGGAGTGAGCGAGCGGCTGCGTGGTGCTTAGTTGCCAGACGGGTTAAACCATGACAATGGTTAAATAGATGTATGAGTTTCAAGAAACCTAGGGATCAACTCCCTCCCTTCTTGTTGAATTAAGATTTGGTTATATTTTTGGGTTTTTAAGATGGTGTCTATAAAAAAGTCATAAACAAATACAACCTACTGAAATATTAATTTACATTAAACAATTTTAGCCCACACTTTTCTGTTGTTCGCAATTACTTGAACATACAGTAACAACAAATCTGTTACTGGAGGTAACTGGTATGAAAATTCTGTCTAATTCAGTATTTTCCTCGTATAATTCAGTTTCAGGCATAACTAACATAGTATTAGTATTGACCTTAATTAATTCCTCTTACCGTTAAGATTGAAGCTACCTAGACTAATTGTTATTTAAGAATCTCCCACCTACCACATCAAGTCTATTAAGTTAGATTAGAGTACAGGTAACATTTGAAAAAGCTTATATAATTAGAGAGCTTAAATCCATATTACAACAATGTAATATAAAAGATTTAAGAGTTCTACATGAAAACCAAGTTACTAAGTTTTTCCATAAAACCTTCAGTCATACGAGTGAGCAAAGTTTAGAAATCCTCTTCTGTGCTTCATCAGTAGCAATTTATGTGGTTTTTTTATACTGCGGCAGTGAAAGAAAAAAAGACTGTTGTGGACATGAAATACAGCACAGACTATGGAAACGTTTTATTAAATAACTACCCTTATTGATCCAGTTCATTGGCAGTAACAGAATCAAGTGTTTCCAAGTTACAATACGGAAAACATTTTTGAGACTTGAGAGTAATACCCAGTTTGATTTGCCTGTGCTATGGATGGTAGAGTACCTGGAACCTTTGGCGGCTAAATATAGGGTGACAAATGGGTTCAAAACTTTTATCTTCTGCTTAATGAAAAAGATTTGTGAGAAATTGTAATAAGACAAAGCTAATTTTTCTTGAAGATGGATATTTTATCAGTTCTCAGTATTGTCCAGAAAACTGGCTTTCCCCGCTCTTGGAGCATCTCAGGTTGCCCATTCTTGCCAAAGACGGCCTAGGACTTTCTGTGAGGTCTATGATTACATACCACATGGACCAAAAGATCTGTTTATATCTTAATCACTAGGAAACCTTAGTCCTCTTCATATCAACAAAGAAAAAAACATCCTAAGTCAATACTGTCCTTTTTATGCAAGCTGAACAAAGTGGCCTACATGATCAAAGGTCTTCTACCACTTGGAAAAAAATTACTTCAGCTGTAGGTATAAGATCCATGTCAGAAATGTCTGCAGGTGGGGGTACTCAACAATGGATAATTGCAGCTTCCTAAGACTTCCCATTCACCTTCTGTCTAGAAGAAGATTTGGTGTAAAAATCTGAACTGTAGAGCCCAATAGAACTTCCTTAATTTATTCATACCTGGTTTATTAGCTAGCATAAAGTAACAATGGAAGGAGATTAAAAGAAATGCAGAAGATAGCTTGGCAAAAAAATACGGAAAAAATCTCAGAAATAAAAAGAATCAAAATAAAAATCAAACCAGAACTTTCTGTAGGCAAAGCTGACCAAGCCAAATTGATTTTGTAAATCAGTTGTAAAGTTTCTATTAGTAACATTTGGTTGCCTTCTATATAAAATTAAGACAATTTTATATTAGTGACAAGATAATAAAAATAGGCTTTCCTTTGATATTCTGTTCCTCCTGCAAAGGTAGATTAAAGCAAAGGTTCTCGTCTGCAAATACTTTAAGACTTTCGTAATTTAGTCTATCAGTTCAGATGAGCTTGATATTACTTCTTTCCTAACAGAATGGTCATCTGATGATAATCTTCCAGGTAACATTCAAAACTTTGAATATAAGGTTTGTGTTCTTTCTGATTGCATTTGTAGTGATACATTGCATGCTATTACTGTAAGAGAACTCTTTATGTTTTATTTGTATTTTATCAGTCTTCACACACTGTATCAACATATTTAAGACAGTAAGAGTAATTCTCCTCTTCTTTGCTATGACAGTCTTGTATGCAGTGACAGGTTCCCGAACTCTCTTTCAAATAGAAAAAAAATCGAGGTGATGTCCAGGTGGTGGCATAACTCGTGTTCTTAATAACTCAATGGAGAAATTTCCATCTCACTACTGATTGCAAAAGGAGCATAGGAAGTGGCATTCTTGGAGGAAATGAGCCTCTGCAAATATACTCTTGCTTCTTGTTAAAACTAGTTTTATGAATAATGAAAATGTTGGCAGAATGTGTAGATTCAAAGACGCTTGGTAGCAAAAGGAGGAAAGCAAAGAACATTTTTTTTGTTCCAAAACGTAAGAATTATATTGTGTAAGTAAAGATTAGATTATGGTTTACAGATGTCAAGCGGAAAGGCTTACATTGCTTCTGCAGCTGGTGTTTGATGTAAGAAAATACTTCAGTAACGGAAGAAAACTCAGCCTTATTCCTGTTGTATGGAAATCATCATAAAATGGGCTGTTAAAATGTTAACTCTTAACCCTTTAAAACCGAAGCAGCACTCTTGCAGGCGTAAGAACAAGTGAATATAAAAACCACCTGTAATAATATATCATGCAAACAAGCGTATTTGTGTATTTTATCCCATACCCATGTTTTGCAGTACTGTTGTTATATGCTGCCTAGTCAAACTGAGCTATTACAAGAACATGTCTTTAAAGTTTGCCCTTTAACCAAATTCAGACAAAAAATATGAGAGATCACTCAATGGAACAAATCCAACTAGAAAGGCACACAACATTAAAACAAGTTAAGAAATAAATCCTAAACTTTTCCATTTTAAGAAACAAATGGAAATATTTCTTTTTTTCCAACCCCTAATAGAAATATTGTAATAACGCAATCAGACAAGAAACGTTACAATTCATCTTCATTGTTATATAGGTGCCACTTCATATACCACAAAATCCTCCACACCTATGCATCTCTCCTATTCCTTTCCCCCTTGACCAAAGAAGCTATAGCTAGCTAGAGACAAAAAAATTATAGATAACTGTGCATTATTTTTGTGGTTAAATAACATATCTTTAATCAGTTTAAAATAATTAGGAAAAAGGACACAGAACATATTCTGGAATATTACAATCACCAAACTATAAAGACTTATAAATCAGCAATACTTTAAAACAGTTTCAACTATAAGAAAGGGGTAACTATCATCAGAAAAAGGTACTTTATACAAAGGGGATGCCATACCTGGGCACTTTAGTCTCTGAGCTGGTAAGAAAGGCCCACATTGCTGTTTAAATTCTGATACCATAGGCCTATTCCCTCTGTTTAACATTAAGTTCAGAAAGGTTTTGTGGCACTGGCTCTTAGCTTTTGATAAGGAGCTCAGCTCAGAACATTACCTACGGTTAGTTTCACATATACCACCTTTTCTCTTCTGACATTACTGTAGTTAAAATATCCAGTAAAATCTCTTACTTTTCCTAGCATATAAATAAGGATCATAGAAAAGTTAGCAGTCTGGGCCTCCTTTGGACAGTAGACATGAAAGACTACTTTTGAATTTTGCTTTCAAAATAAGCATTTTTAAATAGCCAAAGAGTTTTTAAGAGGTCTACCTTAACATATATACAAATGTACAACTATTTTTGTTATTCATACTGTTAATTTTTCATTACAAGTTTTCCTTTAAAAATGAGATTCTATGAAATGCAGACAGCCAACTTAATGTTGAAATGGGGTTTCAGAAGGAAAATACAAGACACACAAAATTTAAACTTTTTCCATAAATAGAATTGTATGATGAGCCTTTGGCATGACAGTGTTTATCATCTATTTTCCAGATATGCATATTTAAACAGTTAAATATTAGACAAAATGAATGTTGAAACATTCTGTATGGAGCTGGAAATGGAGGAGACGCAAGGTACACAAACACATACATACAGAAGAAACTCTGAATATGAAGCTCCATGAGGCACATAATTTTACAAGACATTTTGAGTGTTTTCAAAAGTAGAGTCCATTGCAACAAGTTGCTGAAATTCTTTTATTCTAAATTGTAGATGTGAGATGTAGAGTTCAAGATTCTAAACTCAAAACTTCCTTAAGAAACCTTAAAGTTAACTTTAATTACAACTAAAAAAAAACAAGTGGAAAACCCATTATAAAATACTAACCTATACTTCTGAAAATGTTAGCTTAATCATACATAAAGAAAAGTAAATAAAGCACTGATAGCTATTTTTTTCAAATATATCCATTCATAGCCTGTCCAGTCCTACAGTAACATGGTTTTAATTAATCTCAATCAACAAGATTAGTTTACCTGTGCACTTGTCTATGTGAAATGAATATAAATATTACAGTATCACCTATGCATTTAAATCACAAAGCTCATCAACTTCTGTTGGCAAGGTGAAAGATAAAAGCCACAGAAGGTCCTTCCCAGCCTCTGTCACTAATGATAAACAGCATTAACTGCTTCTGCAGACACTAATGCTGCTATCTTGGGAACACAGGCAGCCACCATGAGAACTTTACAGCTCCACTAATCATACTCTTGTTTGTCACAGAACACCAAATAAAATCTCAACAAGAAAAGGCAATAAATATTAACAGCTATGAACAAAGGAAGGTCACATTAATATGTAGATCTTTAAATACAAGATGCTTTCTTCATTAACTAAATAACTTGTTCATTATTACAGAGTGTCAAGGGGGCGTAAGGGAGAAAATACACTAAAAAAAAATCCCTGATTGAAAGCTTTAATATATTATCTACTCAACATTTAATATTTACAGAATACGGATTTTTGCTTGTTCTACTTTTAGTTCAAGGTTGTAAGATGTTTATATCATCTATTTTATAACCCATGTATGTTGTTCAGCTTTTGCTTTACCCAGAAACTGATGGGTAAAGTTCAGGTTTGGTCTGCATTTTCCTCCTCTTTTTTTTTTCTGCCCAAAGTTTTGTTTGTTTTGTTTTTTTTTTTTTTGTTTTGTTTTGTTTTTTTTTTTTTCTAATTGGAAAGAGCATTGAGGGCATATCTGGATACCTTCCTGTTCCTTTTTGATCACAGAGCCACAGTGACTGTTTCCAATTTTTCCCCCAAAATATCCCTACCATATACTACCTAATACAGCTTTAAGAAAATAGTATTAGGTAGACTCGAGCTGCCACCAGTGGCCCAGTGTCAATGTGGACATAAGCTTAGGTTTTGCAATTCATCCACATCAACAATATTTCTATTAAACAAATACTTGGTGAAGGATTAGCAGGAACAAAAAGAAGTGAGCACTCCCAAACTCAACTCTCCCTTATATAATGCTATACCTAACCCCAATATATTGTTTACACCCAATTAGTCCAAAAGCTTTATACCCACATTTTTTTCCCTTTAGTTCCCCTAAGTCCCCTCCTATACCTTGGTAAGCTGTTCCTGCTTTCCCTTCACTCAACAGCAATCACAAGGCACTCTCTGTACCAAAGCCTGGGCTACAACTCCTTGCGATGCCATGCACTCTCTTGAGAAATGAGAGAAACAATGCAAGATTAATGTGACCAGACACTCCACCATTATTACCATAGGAAAGCTGCACAGGCTGGTTCCAAAAGTGGTTGTGAAGTACATTAGTGAGGCCATGTATGTAAAGCCTTTTGGGAGAGTGAGAAGAAAGCCAGAGTAAAATAATCACCTTGGAAAAAGCAATCGGTGAGCCTTGCATCTCAGCCCTCCTTATGCAGGAACCTTCTGCTGTGGTACCAACCTGGGCCCAAACACTCCTACACAACAGCCAAAGCATCACTCGATAGCGTCACATTTATGTGATCTTTCCTGTACACAACCACTGAAGGTAAAATGAGATTATCAGAAGCGAGTGGCCTGTGAAGGGCACAACAGTCCTTCTGTCACAGCTCAACAATACCCTTAGATATAGAACCCCAGACTCAAGTGCATGTAACAAACCCGAACGTTAATGTGGTTAAAATGAAAAATGGTATAATCACTTTAATATCATACTAAAAAGTCAGAATTCTTAAGATGCAAATATATTTAGGGATATATTCAAATTGATCTTCAGTTGGCTGATTCTTTCATATGTATTACTTCAGTCAGAATAAATTAAATCAATTCTATTTTTATATATTGTACTGTAAACAAGCAATCTTTTTATACTTAAAGGTGTAATTTCTTTTAAAATAATATTTAAACTTGAATTATTTGTTACTGATTTATTATTGGCAAGCAGGGAACACAAGCCAACCTTGATAGTGACATAAATTGGTCACAGGTCTAAAAGTAGTAATTGGAAATTAAGCATTCCCAGTCCCACTAACATTACAGATTGCTAGTAACTGCGAAATTTCAGGGATACACAACTGAAAACATAAACAATATTTTATGTGTGAATCAGAAGTTAAAATTCTAAACTTACAACAGCAAGTCTTCAGAGGTGTTAAGTGAATAAACAGCTGGAATTTATTATTATGAGACCAAGCTCACCTACAAAATACGCTTAAAACATATTCAGTGCATGAGTTTCACATTTATTTTACCTATCCTTGATCTAATTCCTTTCAGCCTTCAAGTCCTACTAGGATCTTTTAAAAACAACCAAAGGAAACATTTGCTTTTTTGGAAATTGTTTTAATTAATGGAAAAAATGTTTTAATAAACTATTATCTATTGTATAATGGAATGGGATACAGGAATGAATAACATTCAGTACTTCCATCTATCCTCAAGATTTTCACCCTTCTTATGTAAAAAGCATGAGTATTAATATATCAGTTTAATCAACACCAAAAAATGAGTTTGACCTAAATGTAATAAAAATATGGTATAAAATATTTTGTCCTGCAGTGTGCAGAAGACATGAAGAGTAGCCACAAAAGTCAGTAACATTTCTTTCACATAAGGGCACAAAAGCAACTAGATCAAGTTATAAATCCAGGTATCATTAGTGAATAGAAGATGATTAAGGAAAAGCATGTGATCAGGACAAGAAAGTATTAAGCTTTCTCAGAATTTTCTGCTATCCTGCAGAAAGGTGGTGTTCAAGGATTTCCTGTGCTGAGTTGGTATCTTTCCATCTAAGTGCTCTGAATGATTTTCTTTATCTCTAACCCAGTTGTTGCTTTTTTAGCTTATGCAAACTTTTTGGCATCTACAACATCCTGTGGCAAGGAGTTCCACAGCCCAGTGGCGTTTCAGTTTAAAGATAGATTTCTTCTGGGAAGTTGAAATTCTCAGCTCCCCTTCTATAGCCCATGCATGGGAGAGTGATGGATTTTAATCATGAAAGGTTCAGAAAAAGATAGTAAAGCCAGTCAGCCATTCACAGACACCCAACTCTTTCTCATTTAAAGGCAAATTCAAATAGAACAGCAGGATCCCAAAATGATATTTCAGACAAGACACTTTCAAGCAAGACTGTTGTTTGACTTTCAAGCAAAAGACTTTTATAACTCATTCATCAAAAGATAAACATGAGACCTTATCACACAGGTACAGCAAATTTAACAGAAAAACGGAGGAAAAAATCACACCTTTGACAAAATGGGAAATAAAAGTAGATAGCAGGAAGCAAATGGAACCAGATTAAAGTCACTATCTTGAGAACTTGTTTCCATTCAGATCCATTCAGCAGAAACCTACTTCATAGCAAAATCTTCTTGGGCTTTAAGAAGGAATCACAAAAATGTTGTCATACCAAAACATATGGTCATGTAATAACTGAATACCCTACCCTGCTATTCTGTTCAGACATAAGACTTTCAATGAAGCAACAGCAAAGCAATTTACCTTCACCAGTCTGGTCATGAAAGAAGGAAGAGTAGGTCTCACTGTTGTATGAAAAAAGGAGTAGAGGAAAAGATTGTGCATGTGAAAGCTTCCTAAAATAAAAACTTTGCCTGTTCTGAGTAAATTTAGATACGTTTGGCCAGGAATTACAGGCTTACAAAGCACTTGTTTCTCAAGGAAGGAAGCTTTTAAAAGTTGTAATAATGGGTGAGACTGAAAGGGGCAACTGCCTCTCATGCCTCTATTTGAGAGGGAGAGGTAGATGATTGGCAACAGCTTATTTTTCTGAGACTTTCTAGGCTTTTTCCTTAGTGAAGAGAAACTGGTTCCTCTAGGGTGTGAGCTAAAGAAATTAAGCACTTACTCCAATTATATCTCTAGAAGAACACATTTCTCTCCCTTGAGGAAGCTGAGAAGTTAGCAAAATTCAAACTCAAGAAAACATGTTTGCGAAACCAAAGCCCAGGAATAGTAGCTTTCAATGAGGAGAAAATTTCTTAAGAATATTGCACAACATAAATTTCTTGTCCTTCTCTTGCATTAAAAAACAGGGGTTGTTAGACAGTAACCCAAGTGGATTATCCTAATACAGACAAATATTTGAAAAAAATGTATATATCCAATACAGTAACGGAGGCCAAAAATGTGCTAAATTCAACCTATGCTATTTCTTGATCTAAAATTCTGAGTTTGGATTTGGCAGGAATGCTCACAGTGCAAACTCTTATCCACACGATCATGAAGTATCAGTTATTTCAGATGAGCTCCTGCAAGAAATTCTTCTAAGTACCATAAATAATATTATGGCTCCATATGAAAGATTTGTTTGAGTTTTTGAAGAGTGATGGATCCTACTATATTACTAACACAGATCCACTGGGCATTATGATAGATATGGACACTTATTTCACCACCCTGCCAAGGTACCATATCCTTCTTAGCCATCTCAGGATGCGAGAAATCATTTATATCCATTTCAAAGCTGTGGTTGAGATATAGTGTGTGGAAATGACCAGTATGACAAATAGCAGTTAATTTTAACAATTATAAAATCTCTTTTTATTGTCCTTGCAGAGAAATATATCAGCTGTTGTACTACTGATTGGGAAGACCATCTTAGGAAAAAAATATCAAGACAATCATCCAACTTGATAATATCTTCCAGCACTGAGTTTTGGGTAATTTCTCTTTTTCTGATCCCTCCCCAGGGAGATCGTGTGAACTCTTCCTCAAAAGATATTTACTCTATTCTAATGGTTTCAATATTCCCAACTGAAAATTACTTTAGAAAACATAAGTGATCACCTATTTGAGAGCAAGAGTTACAACTAACTCTGAAAATATGTCATACCCCAGTGTTTAAATTGCCAATGACCTGGTTCAATGACTATCTCACACAGGTACTATGATGATGTCAAGAGCCATCAGATGGATTCAGCCAGAATGTAATACAGCTAGGTGATGGAAGAAGCTGTCACAGCAGCAGGAACAACAGGCATGGCCAGAGGCAATTGTTCTGCGGTCAGCAGTTCCACTACCACTATGCCAGAAGCAGTGAAAATTTCCTGTGGGAACAAAGCAAGAATCTTCAACAGCTACAAGGTACCTTTGAAATCTGTAGCCAACAGACAACATCAAAGACATGTGAACTACATTAGAAATTTAATCTTGCAAAGTTTTACTTAAGTGTTTAATTTCAGATATAGTTCCAGTAGAGGAACTAGCTTAATCTTGTACTTTAATTTAATCATCTGCATAAACATGTGCAGGTTAAAGATCAGAAACTGAATTTGTAAATACTCTATCCGTATTTTCAATTAAACTTATTTCAGAGGAACCAACCATCATCCCTGGATAAGTGACGCAGTAACATAGGAATTCGCTAGTCTAGAGGGTAAGAACTATACTTGCATGTATGGCAATATAATAGAAAACAGTACTGTTCTGTCACAGAACAGCACTGTCACTCCCTCGTCACAAGCAGCTGAAATAGAGCAGTTTCTTTCCCAGAAAATACTCCTAAAAATTATTGTACAAAGTTGCTTAAAAACTACATTCCAAAGTGACCTCTTGCTACAATAATTCACTTACACAGAACAGTGTGGCTTCTGAAACAATAAGAGAGAACAGATTTTATTTAGGTAGCTGAGAGCTGTTCCTCTATTAAGTAGATATTAACAGAGAATTTTAGTGCATTTTATTTCATATATTTGAAATACATGTGTTAAACATCTCATAGCTGCACTTCATTTTTTCTTCCTTCATCTTTAAAACAGCATACAATACAGGACCAATTCTTCCAAGTGAAAGGATCACTTGGAGGTCCCAGATATCTTTCCCCTCCAATACTATCATAAGTGATAAATTACAACAAATTGCAAGCCTAACAAAACAACCCTTTAAACAGTATTGTCATATTTATTATAAAAATCCTGGTTCATTGCATTTTGGCATTTTATACAACTGGTTCTGACAGTGATTAACATGGTTTGGGCTTCTGCTGTTTCACCCAAGAGAAATAAACCACCAAAATCTCTGCAGGTGTGTAATGGGCCAGGGATTCACAATCTGTTCTGCAAAGTCAGACTTCAAAGACTTCAAAAACAAAAATCCTGAAGTTGGCATTGCCTCTGTAATCATTTAAAGCTTTTTGCATATTTCAAGGAATTCTAGTTTCAATGTTTTAATCAGCACTGTTATTCAACATTTTTCTGTAACAATTTAACCAATTGCATGACAAATTCTCCATTAGCTTTGAATTTCACAAAGCAAATAACATAACGAGCAGATTTGAGACTAAATAACAGAGCAGACTAAATTATTGAGTACTTATTTGAACTTGAAAGGGGTTTTCACTTATTTGAAGCACACTGTACAACTTATCTGATGCATATGGGTGGTTAGAATTATACAGTAATTACAAAACAGCAATCAGACAGTCGCACCTGCAGTAAAGGAGCCTCAGGACAACATCCCTAATTGCTTCTGTGATTATCTGTCTAAAAGTAACACAGAACTTACTTAAGAAGAGTTAAAGTTCAGGCTATAATTTCAAGTCCTTTACAACTGAAAACCAAATTAAAAATAAACTCCAAAATAATAAATATTTCTAAAACTCTGCCTTGTGTAACAGAAATTTCAAAAATGTATTTATGATTAAAACTCTCTTAAGAGGTAGAGAAGACAATCGCTTGATACGTTTTTTGTGTGTTTAGGTTTTGTTTTTCTTTTAAAGTGCATTTCCTTATATTCAGTATACTTTCATAAGTACTTGAAGAATTTTTTGTTCCCTACCCAAGTGGTGTTTTTTCTTTAAATTTTTTTTTTTTAAAAATAGTCTCTTAACTATGGTTTAAATCAAATAAAAATAATTTCTGTTTCCTCTTAATTTGAAATTATAAACCTTATTTCAATGTTCACTTATAAACCTGATAGTCACAGCTTCAAAATACTCACCTGAACATAAGGGGTAATTCTAATATAACATAAACCTGTAGGAACTGTTTATTCCATTTTGCTGAAGACTTAGTCAAAACCACTGATCTAAACCAAGGATAATATCATCCTCTTGATCATAATAAAGTCACATTAGTAGAGGAATAAGCCAAACAAATCTACAATAAGAAGGCGGCTGTAAGAGTTGAAGTACCATATAATGTTAAGCGTTGTCCTTACTCGATGAGAGTTAACTCAAAAAAAGGTCTATTAGATGCCTTTTTAATTCCATAGCTGTTCATGACTTAAGGGAGTTAGGGTGGAGCGAGTCATGGAGAACAGCAGCATCTTGTGCACTGTCCTGGCTCCTGACTTGGCTGAGTGTGATGGATCGCTGCCCCCTTAACACCTCTACTTCTCTCTTTGCTTTATATCAGCTTTTGTACCAGACTTTTGAACTTGAGGGGAAGGTGAAACAAGCAGATTGTCAGGTATGACCAAAAGTTAGAGTTCCTAAATTTTGAGTCTTGTAAGCTACCTAAGCTCAGGATGATTCATGCCAATTTTTATGGACGGGGTTTTCTGTTTGGGGCGTTGACTTGTTGTTGTTGTGTGCATAAGCACAGAATGGGAGAAAAACATTTAACTGCATTCATTAAATCCTTATGCTTATGATAGCTTTTTCCTCCCCATGTGTACTTTATACTGACATAACTCTACAACAGACTGAGCATTACAAAAATGTTTTAATACTTTCTTTCAGTAGCATGACATGACTGAACTTAAGACTCATTGACTTTGTGTCAAGAATGAAACGTACCTTAAAGGAGAAAGTGTTCTTCTGTCTTCTAAAGATTTTTCCCCCTCAACTGGTAAAGCTGTTTAAAAAACAGCTTTAAGACTCAGATGCAATTAAAAACAGTATCTTCCATTAATTAAAAAAAAAAAAAGAAGAAAAATCCTGAGCTTATTCTTTACTAACAATTCCATATTTTTAAATTTTCTTTAAAATTTTAGAACTTTGGTGCTCTGCATGAGTTATAACATTGTCAGCCTGAAGGAAATTGAGATATAGACAAGTAACAACAGCAATTATATTTGCTATTCTTGGAGACCCACATACTGCACATAAATACAATTGCACTCCACGCAAGGAATTCATCAATACTAAGCAAATAGTGTAGTTAAAATACAACACTAAACATGGCTGAAATAGAAGTACTGAGTCTATAGAGAGAGACTACAATATATAAAAAGCACAAAAAGGAAGGAAAAAAGGTAGTTATGCACTACAAAAGAAAGGGCACTTATAATAAGGAAAAGCCACCTGGTAGAAGGATATAGGGAGTATTTTTCCATCTTTTGCAAAGAAAAAGATTGCATACCGATGCCTTGCAATGGGAGTTGAAGAAACTTCATAAGGAAACTTTAAAGTCCCCGTCCATCCATTAGATAATGGCTGGAAAGATAATGTGCATATAACATTTGAAAAGTAGATTTTCTACATATCATCATATGCTGAATTCATTCCGATCACTAACAAGTCATAACACTCATAGGAATGTTCTAGTAGTCATTAGTTGCCATTACTCTTGATGCTGAGGGAACATCACTTCAATGAACAATATATAGTCATGATGGTATCGTGTGGCCTCCAGTGTGCTTGTATTTAAAAGCCTAGAGACACAACATACAAAATCAGAATGCAAAAAGTTGCTGTGTGCCATCAAATGAGAAAAAAATAGTGATTTAACGTAACAAGATACAGAGAAGCAGCCCAGGTGATGTCTGCCTTCACTATGTCCTGTGTCCACATATAATATACTTGGAGAAGTAATTAACAGATGGACAAAGTACCTGAAAAGTGAGTTATTAAAATCTGGACAGCAGAAATGAACAACCAGAATTCATTAGAATACTGAAGTGTTACTGACTCAAATATCAGAGAATGCAAAACATAACAAAAATTATGTTAATTTCCCCCCTGTAAAATAACAAAAAAATATTATTAGCATCATTATCAGCTAAGCATGTGGGGTAAAATATTAATTTCCTTCTCTATTACATAGAAAAATATGAGAGATGTAGGAGCTCAATAAGGTATAAATATTGGCCATTCACAGAAGGTTTGGGCTTGGTGTTTTGTGTTTTTTTTTTTTTTTGTTTTGTCTTTTTTGTTTGTTTGTTTTTTCTAATCATAAGGCATCCAACCAAAGATGATAGTACTAGGCTTCTTCCACTACTTATATTCCACAATTACAAAATGAAAGGCGACTTTATAGATTGTTTGCATATATGTTTGTTCAGAGTTTTACGCTCCTGTCTCTAGGTCTGTAATGCTATCAGTTTCCCTCTGACTTGTAATAAGCATAGCATAGAATAAGGATGTTAAATTTGCACATTAATTCAAATGTTGTAATAAAGTATTACCGTGTCTCCTTCATATGAAAGTTCAGTGATATTATCCCTATGATTATTAATTCCTTTGGCATACACCCAGAAGTATTTATACTGTATATAAATTAATAAATTATGCAGCTAGCAGTTAGTTGAAGACAGTCTTTCCAATTTCTGTTAATTAATAACGTGGCTGTCATGTTAAACCAAAGGATTTGTGCAAAAAATTTCAAATCCTTAAGGCAAAAGAAGTGTTAAACTATTAGTTATCAAACTTTAAAAATTCTAATCAATACTGTCAGCCTGACGACAATTTTGGCTTTACCTGGCATCAGTTTTCTCAAATAATTATTTTGTTTTATCTCAACTACTTTTCTCTGCAATGCTGTGTTTTCAGAGAAAATGAGAAGCTGGGGAGAACAAAGAATTCACTTAGAGAGCTGATTGTTTGGTATATATTAAATTATGTATGTATGATGTCAGCTAATGCAGAATTAATACTCAGATCCAAATAACTGTAAACTATCCAAAGGCTATAAACACTCTTGGCTGATAATGAGGTATGTCCTTGAAAGTTTCATTTTGATGGATATCTATGGGTTTTTCCACTGATACAGGTCTACTGGGAAAAGGCAAGATTTGAATGTGCAGCTTCAGTAATCATTTTGATGCTTAACTATTATAAGTACTTTTCATGTTAAATTTGGGAACGCAAAATAAAGGTAGCTTTCCACTATTAGATCTGTTGTACTTCATTTTGAGATGTGAGTGGCAAATTTCCATTTGCTCCAAGTAATACAATTATTTTGTAGCAAATAGTAATGTTAATCATCAGCATGAATGTCAACCAGACAGTTGGCTTAATTATAACAAGACTTGGGGGTTACTATGCATCCCAGTTTCCTGAGGGTAAAAATTTCCTTCCTGATTCAAAACTTCTGGTTTAAAAACAGTCCTTCAACCTCAAAAAATCCAGCCCCCCTCCCCCCCCCAAAACCCAACAACCCCCCCTCCCAAAAATTAATAGTTTGAAACCAGAATGGCTCAAGTACTGAGTTTGATTTTATGAGAACCACTATTAAAAAGGGACCTTTTTTTTTTATTTTGAAGTAACTGTACTCTCTGTATACCATGCTAATTCTACAAAATTGCTACTCCTGACTAAAACTCAGAGATTTCACTTCAGAAATAACCTTTACATAGAAATTGTACATAGAAAACATGATTTCAGATGCGTTCTCTTACAGATAGTATTACTGACATAATTATGGTAGATTCTTCTTGTTAGAGTTCTCTTTTATTGCAGTTCATATGGTATTGATTTTAGTGACCTACACAAAATGCTTTCACGAAATCGGGAAACCATACATTTCCAGATGATGATGACGACTCCTGATGTGGCACTCACTGCAGAAAGCATACTGCTTTTCCTTGGTATTTCCTTCCTCTGCTAGCTCTGAATTTTTAAAATATCTAAACCACATGACAGATACTTGAAACTCTGAAGCTGGTACCTGGTTAATTACTCTGACTATCTAAGGACAGTGAAAGTTGTTACCTAAAATAAGAGAACACATAATGTGAAGCTGTTCCATACAGGAGTCCAAGCAAAAGACCATTTTGCTTAATGAGTCCAATGCCTCAACACCTTCTGTGCAGCACTGCGTGAATGCGGCCAAGACACTTCATGAGCATAGGGGAGAAGCCCAGGGGTTAGCTGAATTGTGAATGTTCAGACAAAAAACAGCTGTGGTGGCTCTCACACATCCACATTTAGATTCTGTCCGTGACACCGTGTCAGCACAGCAGGTTTAATGAGAGTACACAGCGAACTCAGAAGAGCTATCCTATATATCTCATAGGGAGGAGCTGACCTGAGGCTACTGTAGCCCTACCGAAACAATCTTTAATCTGACTCAACAAGCATTCAGGATTTTCTCAGTGATGTTTCTTAGCAAGTCAACAGCAGACTTTCTAATGTAGCTTGACCTGTAGGATATGAAAGAAGAAAAGAACAAAAACAAAAAACAGGTACTAAAGAAGACAGAGTAAAAAATTCATCCAAGATGTTTTAAGAGTTCATCATTTAAAACTACTTTGTGGTTATTTTGGCAAACAGACTTAAGGGACAGGAAGAGCAGAGCTAGAACATGCTATTTCTATACTACCTAAAACCAGAAGAAAATGTTTTGTTGAGAAAAACAGCACCAATACTTTAATTTTAGCAAGAGCCTCAAATGTTCATAATTCATCTTTAGGAGATTAGAAGGCAGCCATAAGACCAAAACGCTATTTTGAAATTCTTCTCAGTACTTCTACCAAGGTCTCATAGATGGGAAATGTTGGGATGGAACCTGGTTAGGATTTATATTTCTTCTTCAACCTTAATCTTCCTGGAGTTTAGAAAGGCTTCTCTATAACCCTTACCTTACCTTGTACATATTTTTCTAACACCTTTTATTTCTTCTATCTCAACAAAATCCTTGTTAACACAGTATGCATTGGTCACAGAGAGAATGAGAGTTAATACAAAATCCATATGGTGTTATAAAGAAAAAAAATTCAGCCTCTGAATGACTCAATGAAGTTCTGTCTATTGGTGTTAATAGATTTGTTTCTGAATCACAGACTTCTTTGATATGCATATAATTGTGGCAGAAAAAAATGTTAAGAATACTTTAAATGTTCATTTATGCTCCAGTCCAGGTATGCTTTCTCTATGTGTTAGCTTAAGTCTCATCTTTTTTCTCAGGCAACTTTTATATAGTCCTTACATCTATAAAATAATATATAAATACATAGTAACACCTAAGAAGCAATGACATACCAAACTTGGGAAGCCGATTAAATAAAATTGACTATGTGGCAAAAATCCTCTGTTTCTTCACTTCATCTAAGATCTTTCCCCCCCTGCTCAAATCAACTGGCTTTCTAATGTTATGATCTCTTCGCCTAATTTCAATGCTGTAAATATCTACTTTAATTGCTTAAGATCACCTGACCTATCAAAGCAGTGAAAGTCCAGAAGAGTGATTGCTCTAAGGAGAAACAACTGCGTAATTCTAACCACAAGAAGTTCCAGTTCTTTGTAAAGGACATAATTCTTCCCAGGGCTAAAATTTTACAGAAGGAGATGCTAAAACATACCGTTCCAATAAATATGACCATTGTCACAGGCTGCACCAAAGCCAAACTAAGACAAACTATACTGGCACAAGCAAACCCTAAGTCCACCTAATGAAAGGTAAGAAAAGAGCTCATAATTTTCATTTTATCTTAAACTGAAGTCTTCCTGAAGCTTGCCATTTCTACCTAATCTAATTAAGTATAGTCTTTATAATTCCTGACACCAAAAATTTAGTGCATTACATATTTGCTAACAGTAAAAACCACTGTGCATATCTGGTATAAAACCAACGGTAAATATTTCACAGCCCGTTCTCATTTATTATGTGCATTTGGATATGTGATACATATTTTTTGAAAGAAATTTGTAAAAGAAAAATTTAAAAAAAAACCCTTCCAAAATAGCTTGAAACATACTGCATAAAACCCAAAAGCACTTAAAAAATACAAGTTTAAGAACTAGGTTTATTTATTTGTTCAAAAACTTAAATTTCATATTTAAGCACAGTTGAAATAAATAAAATCTTCACAGTTACAATAAATTTATAACACTTTCTCTTTCAGATGAGACAAGTGAAGACCTGAGAAAAGGAAAAGAATTTTGGCCTTAATCCTGCAAGTTACAAAGCATTTTATCCTTCAAAGTGAAAAGTACCTGAATACGTTGTTTGTTTGGTTTATTTTAATTTATTATCTGAGCAATGTCCATTAAATCAATAAGAGAAAATAAATTCAGAAACACTGGATTTAATTATTGATTTAATTAGTGGTGAAACTGCTTGCAGTTTCATATAACAGCTTTCAGCCAGCCTATCTTTAAAAGCATCTTCTACCATCATTGCCCTAAAGGCCTACCCATTTGCAGGGGGTAACTCAACTGATAGGAACTGCTGATGTGTGAGAATACCTTGGACCAAGCCTCCAGCATGGCAGAATGCACAAAGGCATGGCAACATTTTATACTCTCCTCAAAAATCTCCCACTCAGTAATAATCATTGAATCAAATTAAAAATTCAAATACATAACTGCTATCCTCCAGAACAGATCCGCAGCATAATATTAATATGCCAAAAGAGTATATTTAATACTTAGAACATATTCATTATAATTTTATAATTTGACATTTTATGTGCCATGCATAGTGAAAAGAACACGCCATGGCACTTATGAGCCATTGTGCTTGAAATTATGCACTCCTGTGTGATATTTTAGTATTCGTAAAGTGACTTCTAAATAGTTAAAAATAGCATCCTGTAGACATGACTATATATAAAGTCAAACCATTTCATATTAGTTAATATAAAAAAATGAGCCTACATTCTGCTTCAATATTTATTTTATACTTTAGAAAGTAAAATAACTTCCCTCCTCTTCATCCAAAAACCTCAATTCAAATCTAAGAATAAACCCCAGCCTTCTGCAAGAAATTAACTCATAAAAAAAAATTTTCAACAGTATTATCAATACGACACATTATGTTTTTCAAAGAGGGATTTCAGAAATATGACTGAAGAGATTCTCAAACTGTATTTGATTCCATATTTGAAAGGAAATTTATTTAGTTCTTTACACAACCGTAATGCCAATTTTATTTATTCTTTTTGTTTGGTTGTTTTTTTTCTGTTAAGGAGGAAAATCAGTTTCTTAGCTCAGGTTTTGAATACTTGTATAGCTGTCAACTTAATTTCAGATGTTCTTCCCAAACATACAATAGTTATGGCATGAAAATGCCACCCTAGTGTAAGGATATGTATTTCTTAGGTTTCATTTTTTAGTTGAGTCACTGACAATATATCTACAAACATACACGTGCTAATCATCCTTTCCTGACAGTTTAGGTCTTTTGTTGGACACACTATTGATGTCACGGTTTAATTGATCTGATATCACAGTTCACAGCTGTGAAAGATCAAAGGAATGACTTTTATCTTTGTCACAATTTTTTTTCCTGCAGTGCAATAGTTTTGTGTATGGATTTATCACATATACATTGCTAATATCTGAAAGAAATTCAGTGAAGAACTAGAGAGGATCATGAATAAATTGAAGAATGTCAACACTCTTCAAGAACTGTACAGGCAGGAATCCAGTCATAACTATCTATGTCTCCTGAGTCTAAAATAGTGCTGATAAGAAATACAAGCTAATCTGATAAATTGTCCTTAATGAACAGAAGGTTACATTTCGGTTTACTTTTAACTTTTTTAATCATTTTTTTTAAAAAATGATGGGAAATAGTAGATCTTTTTTAAAATAAAATTTCCTTTTGAAACATTCTTAAATTTATGTTTTAGAAGATAACCTGACTCCCAGCCCTTTTATTTTTTTTTCCCATCACTGCTACAAAGTACTGAATGGGAAAGAAGGTCTTTATTTTAGACCACATTTTATTAAAAAAAAAATAAAATAAAAATCTAGGGGGAAGAAAAGAAATTGAAAGAGGCTGAGACCATGACAGTGAATTAAGGGTAGCTAAAACAGAGACTGCACAGTATGGTAACATCTTTTTTTCTTTAACATTCTATAATAGACTTCTGTGATTTCACTTAAAAGATGCATTTCATGTAGAAATGCTCTTGTACTGATTAGTAGAAAGTAGGTTGAAATACTGTCATCACATTATTCATAATTTGCATGGATTAGGCTTCTGACTTCACATGTATACATACACAGACATACACGTTTTAATGCTAGTCTTCTATAGATGCTGAGTCACCCTAACTTTCCCTGAAATCAAAGGAAAACTTAGAAATGTATTAAGTATTTCTAATGAATATAACATAACTTCCAATGACTAATGACCACCGTAACACTGTGGTTAGTGGTATCTGAGTAATATTGCTAACAATTTACTATACTGAATGATGTAGAAATAAATCTAGCAATCTCCTTCCTTTTCTTGTTCAAGAGCCAAAGGGAAATGTGGTATTTAAAAAAGAAAACCAATCCATTTATTTGGTATGTTTACTGACTATAAACTTCCTTATTTAACAAATGAATGCCTGCTGGTTAAGATGGTGAGATGCCTCCACATGATGGAGCAAATTGTTGGAACTATCTCCGCCTCCAAACCCCTCCTGCTCATAAGTTTGCCTTTTAACTGAACGAAAACATTCTGAGTTATATAGAAAAAGCAGCCACCACTATTTTTAAGCAAAAAGAAACTCTTCACTGTGGAGATCCAGTAGTACTGATTTAGTTTGTAAATATATGATTTGAGTTTGCATCTAACTTTATGCATGAGTAAATCTCTGTAGAGAAATGCAGTTAATCCTGCTTATTCAGATATGCCCAAGAGGCTGTTATACGAGGACAGTAACCCTGTGGTGTGTGTTCCTCTACAAGCACATGTGAACTTCCAGAAAACAGACATTTTGGGCAGATGGTTAAGACTAACCTTATCATTGACTTTTACAGGACTCTCCCAATTAGAGAGGAACAAACGATGGGGGCGGGGGATGGAGATAAGCTCATAAACCAAAGCTCAAGACCAAAGTGCGGATATTGCTTCTAAGCCAATTCACTGAATTTTCAGGCACTGTTAAATAAAAAGTGTGCATCTGGAAACACCACCAGCAAACAGGGGACACTGGCATTCTTGATATCTGTATAGACCTCTAGTTACTCACATGGGTTGAATGCATGATCTAGACGTTTTCAAATATTTCAACTTTTCAGAATACAGCCCTTAACTTTTTGGCAAAATAATTTGAAAAGTACAGGCCCAATCAGTTAACATTTTTGTTGAATGCTGGTTTGGGCATTTTTGGTATATAGCGTATTTTGTGATTTATTAGTATACAGAAGCACAGTAGCATATAAAAGCATATAGTATATTTTACTAGTATACTCTTAGCTACCCAGCCTTATTTCTCAATCTCTGATCCAGAAGCAAAATCACTATGTTTACAGGTGCTCTCTGGTCAAAAAACTGTACATATTGCAACAGCACATGAAATTTTTATTTCTGGATTTTTCCTCTGAAGGTTTGATTACAAGGAAAAAAGACTCAAATTGTTCAGCCTCCAATTCATTTTGTGACACTAGTTTTTCAGAACTTTTTCAGAGATACTTGACTTTTATAATAGTAGCTAAGACCATTCGAGAGGATTTAAGGGAAAGTTGTTATAAAATTTTGAAGATGTATGTGGAAGGAAAAAAAAGTTGTCAAATTCTAAACAAAAGAAAAACCACAATGGTAAATACTGTAAATTCTTGACCTTTTTGAGAGTCTTCGAAAGTACAATATTTAATGTATTGGCATATAATAATTTTTCCTTTTGCATTTATTACCTAAATAACTAAGAAGAATATTGGCATGAGTCCAGACAGTCTTTGTCCAGAGGAAAAAAGTTGTTCTTTATTATTGTCTACAGGTATTGTTATGGCTTTATATAAGGTAGAATAAGACTAATCTGTTTCTTTTATTGTCTTATGCTCTTGCTTATTTTTCTCTTTTATAAAAGCAAACACCCAAGAACTGAATCAAATAATTCTGTTGTTTTGAGCAAAAAGGTTCTTAGTCCTGCCTTTAATTCCACTATGGCTGCATTACTCATTCATGTTATTCTTTTTTTTAGTCTGTGCGTTACCCACTTCCCTAAAGTTTATGAAAACTCCTCATTTTCATGGCCCCTCACACATACAGACCTGGGGAGCAAAGCCCATGATAGCTGCTCAGGAGTGCAAATCAAGCATTTCATGCCCAAAGCTATTACACAGAAATGACTGTCTGGGGTTGCATCATCAGCATTACTGCTGTAGCATGAAGGAGAAAAACAAAACAAATATTAATGGAAGAGATGGAAGGACAGCAACGAACACATAAAGACTTGTTAAATCATCGTTCCAGGTTTTCCATTGCCTCCTTGGATAAGGGAGTTATGCAAATGGCCCAAAGTATTGACACGCAGGTGTTTCACGTTGTATGTACTATCAAATTACCTAAGAGATTTCAGGGTTTTTTTTCATACATGAGTGAATCAGGTAATTAAACTATTTCTTGCAATTAAAATAGCATGAATACTGTAGAGTCAATTCCTTCTCCCCTTTTAAATTTACAATAGCAATTTTTAACTATTTTAAAGGTGATGAATTTGACCATCTTGTCCAACAAACTGAAAATTTTTTCAGTTTTCATTTTTAAAAGCTCACTTACAAGTCTGAACAGGCTACAGTAACAGATATCCGACATGCAGAGCATAACCTAAAAGAAGAAAAGTTCTATATGTCAATGATTTCTTAAAAAATTATTGAATGGATTTATACTGTAATACATCAGACATGGAAGAGTTTAACGGTAGTATAGCGTTCCCTTTTTATTTCAGATTTGACTAATATGTATTCCACAAAACCCACCAAAAAGAATGCATAGGTCTTCTGGAAAAAAGTATTTGAAGAAGTGGTTTCAGTGAACACTTATGATTTCCCCTCTTTTTTTTCTCATTAAGTTTGACATTTTTGACACTATACTCTATTACAGGCTATTAGCCTAAAGCAATGATTGGGCAGATTAGATTTTTACTGAAATACAGAGTGAAAAATGTGTGAAAAATTGAAATTACAAGCCTGTATTAGCAGGTCCTTTACAGAGGGTAGCTCCATCTTTGTTCTACAATGAAGTATAATAATTTAGACCCTGCAGCTTACATTGGTGTAAACTGAAAGCCATATCCAACGTGCCTTGATATGAAGACATCCTCTAGAAAATGCCTCTATTTAAGCAAGTGTCCACAAAACGCAGATTTTCTCTCCTGCCCCCCCCCCCCCCCCCCCCCAAGACTTTTGCTACTACTTTTGTTTCTTATCCTCCCCTTTCTTCCCTGCCTGCTCCAGCAGCGGCCCCAGGGTTTCTGAGTGGAGCTGCACCTCCTTCCCTGCCCAGGTGGGACTCAGGCAGCTTGGCCAGAGGAGCTGGGGGGCAGCACGCTCCCCACAACCCACCCCCCCCAATGCAGCCAGAGCACCTCGCTTCTAGGGGCACTCAGGCATGTTGCTTCCCTTCGTGGCCTTACAAATTTTCTCCTTCAAAATCCCAATACATTAAGGTTAGCACGCTGTCTTACTGCTCAGAAGGGTTTTTCAAAGGGCTCGTTCTCTGCAGAAACTATAGCACCTAAATTTCATGTTGCTTTTCATATTTATGATACAAATGTGAAGAAAACATGCCAAAATATTCAGATATGCTATACAATATATTCTACACAATAAATTAGGATAACAGAAAGAAAACATTTTCTGACTGCAAAGAGAGAAGAGTCGCAGAGAAATGTTTTAAAATATATAATTCTTCAGGTATACATCAGTGACTTTTTTGCATCATGTGTGATTTTAATAAGGTAAAATGAATCAGTAGTTGATGGATAGATACCACTTTCAGCAAGTTGATAAGATGACAATGATACAGCCACTGAACCACGTCTCTACCATCTCATAATAATTTTCATTATAAAAGCAGACTTCCTTTAACTTCATGAGGGGCATAACCGTTACTCTTTCTAGCAGACTAAAAAGGAACGCTCTTATTTTTAAGCTTTAAATTATAATCAGCATAGTCTAATGCAGCATATTTATTCTTTTAAATTTGCAGTGTTACAAAGTGAACCTACTTTCGACTGCAGAAAAACAATTTCTCTTATTTCCAGAAGGTGGCTACAGAAGCTCCATGTTACTCTTTTATTTTGAATTGCAAAGGAGAACCGGTCAGCCAGGCAGTGGCCAATATTCTGGTCAGCAGAGTTGGGGTGAGGACTCTGACGCACTGGGTAGGAGATGGCAGACGGAAGCTATAAAGTACAAGGGCAGTGCATCTATATTTGCAATCAGGGTGATTTTATTTCATCTGCAATTTATGAAACTCGCTGTGTACAGTCACTGAAAAAAAGGTATTGGATGAAATGAGAAAGATCTATATACACTAACAAGAAAAAGGAACTTCCACTAAATTATTAAATACCAAACAGAAATAAGAGTGTTTTAGTGACCATTTGAGACTGGTGAAAATTTTCCACTGAAAATATTTTTCAATTAAAAAAAATATGTTCATGCAGAAATGTGTGATACACATGCATACATGCAGGCACGATAAGGCCAAATCAAATTTTCACAGTGACATCCAAAATTAAAAAACAATTTTTTTAAGTCTGGTTCGACAAAATGAAAATCACATTCTACTGAGCTGCTACACTCTGTTGAGAAGTTGTAGTTTGAGGTCATAGTCCCAGGAGTCTTTGCTGGCTTGTATCTGGGGAGGTAAAAAAATTGCTCCCTTGGTGCACTCTGCCTATGGCAGAGACACTGCAGACTCTCTGTAGGATAGAGAAAAAAGCCCATGAAGAAGAAATGAATACCTAAACCAAAATATCCAAACAGCACTGGGCTAAAAATTAAATAATACATTTGAAATAAAGTTGAGAGCAAGGAGTTTGAACAAAAGTTGTGTTGCACTGAAGGTGAGCAGACACACAGCACTGTAATTAGGCATTTAGCAAGAAAATTCCCCTTCTACAATCAAAGGTAGCAGCTGCTATTTGCTTTTTAACTGAAGAGCCTACTTTCCTTGACACAGTATTTAGTTCTAACCTTTGCCTGAGCTAGTTATAAGGTATTCATAATATTGGTGTTGCCACTTTAAACAGTGTCAAAAATGAATGGAAAAGATTTTTAATGTTAAATAGTATTTTTCATATTTCTTTCAATTAATCTTAAATGCAATTTGTCAAATATAAGCATTTTGCTTCACAGAGTGCTTTCCTTGGAGAAGAAAAATACCCTCCAACACAAGGAAGAGTCACCATTACACCAAATTAGAGCAGTGGTCCACCAAATTACCCATGACTTTAACTAAAGCCTCACACAATGTAGTTTTTTCTGTTTCAAATCCATAAAAATGACCTTTAGATCTCTACCGTCACCTCGAGACTGACCTTCATTATAAATTCATCATCTTCTCCCTTTCCTCCCGTATGTGCAAAATTTTTATTCTCCCACTCTGCAATTTCGTCTATAACTGCCCTGCTGACTCATTCTTGCTTTCCCCCATCACTCAGCTGAAGCACTTACCATTTTCAGTATCTTTCCCCGAGATCAGATTATAGCATGTAGAGAATACGGCTACTCCTTTCCTTACAACAACAGATTGAGTTCCAAACTATTCTCACTCGGATTCTCTTCGCTAGTCTCATACTCATTACTTATTTCTCTTTTCATATATTTCCACCGTTGTCAATACACAAATGTCTCCCTCTGGATATATGCCATCTGGAACAGCCTTTTTGCATTGTTTTGCCTCATCAGCTCCAGCTTCTATTAAAATCTCCTTAAAACTGGAATTTTAAAATATAAATATATTTAATATGAACATTACACTGTAATTAAAGCAATAAACTCTCTTCCCTTCCTGTCCAAAAATTACGCACTATTAATTTCAAAACCATGGCCAACTTCAAAGTGTTATTCCTACTATTTCTGAGTTAGTAAAATCCACCAACAATAAAACCTAAAGACAGAACTCAATTTGTAAATATTGTCTTATACAGCCTGTGTGCACATACATACATGTACATATATATGTACAAGACAAAGAGAAAAGCATTCTCCCATCTCAGGAAAAAAGGAAAAACACAACCAAAACAGCTTCATTCCTTTTAAATGCTTCATTTGTCTTAAACCTGTGAAGAATGTCATACTAATAAATGCTGATAGCCTGTTTTTGCAGCAGGTAATCTCCTGGTTTCAGGCGAACGACTGGAACACTGTTTTATCTCCAAACAGGAGACAAAAGGCGTCACTTGGACTGCGGGAGCCAGTGTCGACGTTAAGAACATCTTGACAAAGATTTACAGAACAGAGTCTAGTTGAAGGAACACTGAAAAAATAGGAACAATCCAAGGGGTAACATAGAAAGGACAGGATATGAAATATTTTACATGTTACTAATGAACTGCAGCCTGTATGAAACTGGGTTTACTATGTATCTTTCAGCTTCAATCTGAACTGAATTTACACTTTGCAGAGTGAACTATTTAGATAACATTGTAGAATAGGATCATTTTCCCCCTCATCTGCATACTTCTCAATCAGAATATTTTCTACTAAATTGCAGTCCAAGTTTCATCTGGTTTTCCTAAATAGTAAATGTATTCCTATTTAGCCATGTGCAAAGCACTCTGCTCTCATACACATCTAAATAAGTACACTGTGAAAGCAGAGTACAGATATTTGCCTGCTTTGCTGGAGCAGAAAGAGAGATGCTGTTTTCTTCCTCAATGTTGCTGTCATTGTTGTGTAGCATCCTCAGTAGTAGTATCTGATAGATATTGTATCTTTACACAGTCTTCTACCATTTCAGCTGCTATAGATTTCCAAGGAAGAAGAGGTTCAAAGAGTAATGACTATCAGAAAAGTCATTAATAATTTTAGTCATGTTATACATTAACCAAAATTACATTTTAATACATGCAGTATTTCCTTTATAAATTAATGACATGGAAGATGCCTAATGAGATTTGTCTGACTAAGGTTTTAATTAAAAAAAAAAAAAGAAAAAAAAAACCCAAACCACAAACACTGACATACTCAAGCTATACTCAAATCCACTTTACAACATGGTACAATTTAAAAAAAAAAAAAAAAAAGGGGCGGGGGGAGGGAAGCAAGCAGCAACCTGATACATAAAAACGTTCGAAAGATGTAAATACCTACAGTTAGTGGAGACCAGTTATTGCTATGACACCTTGAGAACCCTCTTTCCCACTTCGATTATCTTTTAACATACCCAGCAAAACAGGGAGAGGGAAAAGGCTCAGGTGGCTCAGCACCCTAGGATAGTGTCAGAGTCCCAATTACACTTGATTATCAGTGTGAAAGATTATTCTGTAACAAGGCTCCAGTTTTGGCTTCTCCATAACGAAGATCAGTCCAGGCTCCCAAACTACAGGAAATGTCCTCGAAAAGTTGTGAAGTAACACAGTAGCCTCACAAATCTCACTCACAGGCATGCACAACTTCATTTCTCAGTTATCCTATGTGCAGTACCTTTTAGTTTCAGATGTTTCTATAGCTCAACCAAATTACACATTTATCTAGGCCATATCACAACAGAAATTTGAGGGAAATTACAAAAGTAAACCAGATGCCACAAAGTGCTTCGGTAAGCCATGCTGTTGGAGCCACTGTATATTTAATTTATGCAACCCAACTTCCCACAGTACCGTTTAGGTGGAAAAAGTATGTATGTTTATAGATTAGTCTAAACACAAAGCACAAGTCATCCTCTCTGGAAATCAGATATATTGGCACTGTACCACATTATTATACACAAAAATATGCCTATAGAGATAGATCATTCTACAAGTTTTATTTTTTTAAATCATCCATTTAAATCAAGAGTGATACGTTGACACAGCCTACAGAATTTCTGTCTTCTTGAGAAAAATCCAGATTTTTCCCATGCAAATAATGCAGTATTATATGATCCACAGAGTTCAGAATAATGTTCCTGAAAGAGGTTTATGACAAAAACAATCCACTTAACAGAATGAGTGGATCCAACCCCTAGATGGACAGCAAATTTTATCTAAATAGAAAAAAATTATTTGTGTCAGAGGGTAGGAAGAACAATTTTTATATTTCTTACCTTTAGTGATTTTTTTCTGATCAGTATGTCTTCAGTATTTCCAAATAAAAACTTTTTTCTCTTTCCTTTTTTTTAAAGATAGAAAATCATTTGAACCTTGTGGAAATGTAGTATTTTTACACTGATGTTTGTGGTATCAAAACTCATATCTCCACAGTGCACTTTAAAAGTTACACTTGCACCTTTTCTCTGGAATAGCAGTAGGTGGACAAAAATAAACCTCTACTGCAGAGATTTGAAGCAAGTCACTGCCTGCTTTGTACCCTACTTGTGGCCCCTATCTCGGTGGAATTGCCTTCACTAGACTGCTTGCCTTGAGCCACGTGGCAAGTAATTATTTGGAAATACATAACTACTACTACTTCATTATCCTTCATGCCTTGCTCTGGGCTACTGGAGATGGACAGAAATGCATCCAGGACCAAATGGTGTTTCCAAGCTGCACAGGGGCAGCCCAGCCTCCCACCAACCACTCCTGCCATTTTCTTCAGCCTGTCTTACTGTGTACACACAGTTTCTGATCTTGTGCGCATGAGAAAACAGGCCATATTTCTGTGATTTGAGTCACTCCAAGAACTTTTACTGGTCAATTGTGTTAACTTCACAAGAACTGCATTACCTTTGAAAGCCTGTAGAAAGGAAAATGGAAGGTTATCTACCTCTCCCAGAGCAGCTGAGGCACATCCTCACTGCAAAGGGGATCACATCTAACCAGGGTTAAGTAGGAACTTTGATTCCAGATCACTTTCTCAGCTCAGTTATTAATGATTTAAATTAATTTAAAAGAAAGCTTTTCTTCCACCCCACCTCCCACCCCCAACCAAACCGAACCAAACCAAATTAAAAAGTGGAAGTGACCTTAGTGGAGAAAGATACAAATGATGCAACTCAATTTATCAGCCTAATCCACATCACTCGAAATCTGATTAATAATGTG
The DNA here is from genome assembly GCA_034008185.1 of Gorsachius magnificus. Taxonomy (NCBI): domain Eukaryota; kingdom Metazoa; phylum Chordata; class Aves; order Pelecaniformes; family Ardeidae; genus Gorsachius; species Gorsachius magnificus. Next base: position 115,083,278 of record CM067081.1, on the reverse strand, counting down.
TGGTAGTCCAACAGGGAACATCTCTTATAATTACTTCCTCATGAGCCTCCCACCAGCCAAAAACTATTTGTCTTAATTGACAGGGTATACTCCTCAAATAGCTAAATCTTCCTGTTTTGATAAATTAATTCCGTTGATGAACCCTTTGTTAACATCTTACAGTAAATCCAGAAACTACACATTGGTGGGATATGAAGACAAACAGCGCTATACTCCAAAATAAAAATCCTGTAACTGTCCAAAGCACACAAAAGCAAATTACTGTATATCTTTATTTAGAAGCTATGGATTTTGTTAACATTAATTACCTCTTTCTTCAAGCTTTAATTCAGGGACAGTTTCTGTTAATTTAGATTACTTTCCCTTGGGGTCTTCATGGCAAACACGCAGTTACAGAAACAAGAGCAGATTCTAAATGGAGGTGATAGAGGCAATGAGTACTTGTAATGAGGTCTGCATCAAAAAGAAAAATGCTCAGCCTTCCCTCCAAAATACAAACAGAAAAAAATGCACAACTCACAAATCTATCTACTCTGAACAGTACCAGCCTCTGGCCACCCAGAAGAGTACAGGAATTGTCAAGAACTCCACAACTGGAATTTTTGGTACCAAGAGACTACAATGATTTTCAAAGCATTTCATTTAGAGAATAATTTTTTTTTTACTGTCTCAGGAGCATCCCTCTAATCCCATCACCCTTTCAGGAGTAAGAGCTTTCAAGCACTTCTCAGGAAATAACTCCAGTAACAAACTGCTGAGACACCATAAGAAAAGCTGCTCAGAAATACAAATTTAGAAAAAAAAAAAAAGTAACTCCTAGCTATAGATAAAACTTTATAAATTACTGAAATATAGATCAGTCTATTTCAAGATCTCCATGTGTTTAAATATCTTTAAAACAAACACAAGTTACCCACAGATTAATAACTCTTACAGTATGTCTGAGTCTCAGGAAGTAACATTAATACCAGTAAATGTATTGAAAATATTTGTAGCATGTGAGCTTTAAAACATGTTAATGTACCTATGGTGTTTTTTTTTTTTGTTTGAACTGTTTTTTCTTTAATAACAAGCTATTAAAAACCAACTTATTATATTTTTTTTTTTTTGTGGGGACCTTTAAAGTACTGTCTTCACTGTAAGATTTTCAGTAGATCTACGAAAAGTCCATGAGAAAAAACCCCTCTGACCACTGTTTTATGATGAAAGATTTTATGTGTTTATGTTCTCCCATCTGTGAATTATAATTAATGTTTAAAATCAGAAAACAGGCTGCTTTCTTGACCTTAATTGTTACACATTTTTAGCTATTAAATCTTTCTGATATTTTCATTACAGCCTGACTAATATTATCCCACCTAGCTAGCTTTCCAATGCGGTATTGTTTATAGTCTTTGTGCCTTGGGGAAGGATTTTTCATTTCATATTGTTTGTTCAGACTTTAATGAGATTCTTAAAAGAGCAATCCTTTGGATTGTAATAGGATCACAGTATAGTTAAGTGACTGGTAGAAAGCGTTTTGACATGACTAGTTTTTCTGAAAGAGAAATTTGTGTTCACAAAAGTAAGCTAAATAATAAAGGAGGAAGAAATAGAAAAGAGAATGAAGCAGCAATGGGCAGTCACAAAAAGAGTATCTAAAAAAACCCACCAAAAATACTACTAGGATAGAAGTTATATTTTAAAATAAAATTGCTTTCTCCTCCTTCTTTTTCAAAGGGCTTATTTCAAAAACATGGATAATTGACAACTAGAAGATCCAGGATTCACAAGAAAAAAAGAGGCAAATGGCTTGATAATCTGCTAATGACAACTGTACCGGGGTCTATCATAATAAAATTTAATTAAAACAAACAAACAAAACAAACCCCCCCCCCCCCAAAGCTTCAGTTTCTTTTCTTGCCATCTTGTCTAAAATAGATTATTTCTCTATGAAGAATCTCGTGGCTATGTCTGGAAACAGAAAATACTTTGTACAGAGCAAGTCTGCATATCAGCAAAGTAAAGTAAGGGGTTGGTTCCCCTCAGTATACTTTTTAGGCACTATTTTTAGGCATACACTTGAAAATTTAAGTATCTTTTGAGGAAACAGAAATATAGAGTGTGCTGGAAAGGTTAGGGAAAAGTTTATTTTAATTTACAAAATGCATCTAATCCCATTTACTTTTATGCATACCTTAGTATAAAGTATTTAGCTTTATAAAAAAATTAAAGCTGTTCAAAACTGAATGAGCAGGCCACCAGTGGCTTCAGCAAGACTTGACATGATAATAGAAACCACCAATATAAATGTTAATGGTTATGATCAACTCCACGTTCAGTATCTCATGGAGCCCTAAAAAAAACCACACAGAAAAAGATGAGCAAATTACTCTTAAAGCTGATGATCCCTATAACAAGAGGAAAACTGTATCAGGAAGAGTAGTGGAAGAGAGAGCACAAACAGTTGCTTGTACTTATGAACTAATAAGTTCCATGTGATTTTCATGGTGCTTTAAGAAAGAAGACATTATTTAAAGACAATTATGAACATTTTTATTCTTCTCCAACACATCTTATTTTCAGTAATTATTATTATATGCCTATAATAATATATATAATGTGATTAGATTATTATGCTTTATGACAGGAAGAGTTCAAATTAAGGAATAGAAGACATCCAGTTTCCCCATCTCTTCATTACTGAAGTAATATTCTTATTTGCTCTTCTCTCTGACACTCTCCTTTAGTCTGATGTTAAAACTTGACAGTTGACCGATTTACCAAAATGACAAACTAGATTATTAATTTAACTAAGATAAGCTAAATTTCTACATTGTAGATTTACTGAAATAATTAAATTACTAAAATGCATCAGAAAGATATGTGAATACTTTAATTCTTACCCAGTACAGATGTAGCCAATTCCACACAAATACACTTTTACTTTCTTGATTTTCAAATAGTTTGGAGCAGACAGGTCAGCTGACAGCTCATGACAGTATCTAGCTCAGACAGGAATTTTAGAAAGCCTCCAAAATGCCCCAAACATGACTAAGCAACATGCAGCATACACAATTAGAGATGGGCCTGGAGAAATGATGAACTAATTGGTTAACTAGCCTGCTAACCAGTGCACGCTTGCTCTCAGCTCAACCGTCACTGCCCTTTCAGTCAAACCAGCAGGCTGCAAACGGGGAGAAAGGGGAAGGCGCAAAAGAGTCGGAGATCTTTTAGTTGCACGGCCATTCTTTAAAAACACATTCAGCTCCAAAATATCCATGTGTAGTTTATCTGGGATGTAGATTAAGTGCAGCACAGATGCCGAGATATTAGACCCGGCAGTTTGCAGAGGCATCTTTGGTCCAGCAGGATGCTTTAGCAGAGCCATGTACAGATTTCTGAGACAGGTCAGCAGTGCAGCTGCTTATGGCAATGCTTCAGCTGACTCTGGGGAGCTCTGGGTTCCTATTAGCCTCCACTTAATCCCAGGCAAAATCTGGCACTGCAAGGTGATACACCTGAGCTAATAAGCCCCTTCTGGATCCAAAACACTGAAGAACAGGGGGCTCAGCCAGTGGGAGCCAGCCTGGGTCCTGCTGACATGGAACGGAGCCAGCATTAATAAGCTGGGTCCATATGACAGCTGTTCTGTGCATCCCAATGGTATGGGTATTTTCAAGGCTTTTTCTGTTATCCACTGTTTTCGTGCTGACTGCCTGGCGTGCCACCATATTAGCCTGGCCCTAAACCAGCAATTTGGGGGGGGGGGGGGGAGGCGTGGTGCGTGGCACAGGAATGGAAAGGTCTCCTGCACATATAATGTCACTGCTCCTGACATTAAGAAACAAGGATTTGGACATTAAAAAAAAGTGATTGCATCTTTTAGAATTTAAAAAAATGTTTCTGCCTGTAGCACGTATTTAGTACCATTTTAAAAACAAAGTGTGTAATACTCCAATGTTTGAAAACTATGAATGACATTTTCATTATATTTTGTGCCTAAAGTCCCCATGAGAAATGAATTTATATGAAATATGCTCTGGTGAATTAAAGCTTGTGCTGCAGGTACAGATCTGTGAGGAAAGACAGATTTTGTAGAAAATGTATCACAATCCTCTTATTTCTTGATTATAAAATACCGTTAAAAACCTTCCGTAACTTCTGTGTTTTGTTTTGGTTTTTTTTTGGTGGGGGGGTGGGAGTAGGGGAAGAACTGGTTTTCCTTCATTGGAGAACAAATCAGGAGGTAACCACATAAAATATGCCAACTCATCTTTTAAATCTTATAAGCTTCTATCCGAGCTAAAAATTTTTTTGGGTTTTGGTGAAGTATTTTTTAATTAATACCTGGAAATCCAATTATTTTTAAAACACATTTTAGAACCGATATATTACTTTTGTAAGTAATAAGCAACCGAGTTTAAATATATACTTTTTCCCAATATGGAATTAATATACTGCATACTTCACTGCTAAACGCTCATATTTTCATCATGGGGTGGTATTTTGGTAACAAATTGTAGCTATATTTTACGGGGGAGCAATGCAATCTAAAGACTAGTTAATCCCCTGATGGGGAAGAAGAACATATATAGAGGATTATAGCATATGCAATATCCATATTGATGGAAGACCTTTTGAAAGGTACGAACATGAATCATCTAAAGATACAACAAAACTGAACTATTAAGGGTTAAAAAAAAGTTGTATTTCCTTTCTCTTGAGTGTTGCATTAAAATTAATATCATATGCAAAGACAACAAATTAATAATATCAACCTATATACCCCTGAAGAAAATATGACCAGAGAAATATTTCACTATGAAGGTTAAACAACAGAGTTCTACATAAGACAAGACAAGTAGATGAGGAATGACAGAGTAACTCTGAGGTTGCAGCCTCCAGTCCACTGTTAGCCTTCCATTTCCCCTGGAATCATTATTCTGGAGATTTCAAGAGTTCTCATAAATATTCCAGGTATATAGCTTCCTTCTGGTTTGTATTACATGACTTGCATATTTTTTTTTCTGATAATTAAGTTTTTTAAATATACAAACTGTTATAAACTTGCTAGTCTCAATCACTCAATCTGCTGTCAAAGAGACAGAAAATGGGCAATATACTTGTAAGCACTCTCTATTTGTCCTGAGAAGAAAAAAGGTCTGACTGTTCTACTTGTTAGATTTTTTTTATATATATATATATTCACATCTCTTCTGTCAACATTAGTAGTTCCTTTTTCATGCAATTTACACTGCATATTTTCAATGCTGTCCAACACGTTGTCTGCAAAGCAGAAATCATAATCGTATTTCTTACTCCAAAGTTATCTCACCAACACAACCATAACCATCTCTGTTCAGTCTTCAGCAGGCAATTACCATCCACAGGGCAAAGTTCACACCAAAAGTCAAGAAACACTCCTGGGTGTTTATGTACAAACTCTCCCTTCTGCCACAAAGTCTTTGTGAGTAAAATAAAAACTCAGGACATCTTAGAGTCTGAGGAGACAACCGTAGCCTACATAGACAGCATCACAGGATACACAGCACAATTGGTATAAAAGGGATGTTATGTCCCCTCGCTTGATAAACTATGTATATTGAGTTTCTTTAGTCTGCAGAGTTGGATATTTCAAGACTGGAAATTAATCCTGTAACTTTTCTGCCACCTTTCAAACTTTTTAATTTCTTTTAAGAGCAGTTGCCAAAATCAGGTATATTACGGTAGTGATTTTTTTAACAAAGTTAACTACAAAATCAGTATCAACTTCCCAATTTCCATCCACTATCCTTCAGCTTGTATGTCAGCTAATTACAGCTGTATCAGAGGATCACATTGGGTTATCCAGCAGAAAGCTAACGAACTGCCTCATCGGATGAAACCTTTGATTGAACTTTAAGGTGATGAGTAGCCCAAAAAGGAAGGGAAAGACTACTCGGACATTTGAGAAGTTTCTTTCCTTTACTGTTATCTATGCCCAGCAACAGGAAAATGTGAGAACTGGCCTCTTGTTCTTCATAATTGTTATATTAAAATGCCAACCTCAAAACTATAGATCTCTGCTCAGGTCTTGCGTGTCTCTTCTCCTACCCCATCTCTTTCAGTTGCTCTACATTACTCACACTAAAATGGCAATCGTGCCTACATCACCTCTCCTAACTCAGCTGTTGTGAAAGGATTTACTCAGCTGAAGCCAAACTCGAAAGCCACATATGGCACCTCAGAGTTTGCCTAGAGCTGTGGAGCAGCTGCCAACCTCATGTTCCCGCAGGACAGTTATAACTTGTGTCCACATCAGACACCTTTTCCCCAAGCGTGAGCACTTGCAGACCACTGCAGCTTGTTACGGATTGCTTCCCAATGCTTGGGTCTCGGGTTTTCATCCTCAGAGGTACGTATATAGATTGCTTTGTTCAGATTCACTTCCTCCTCAGAGGCTGACTGAATTTCACATTATCCTGGGTTTTAAGCAACAGAAAAAATCTGTTATGGAAATTACTGATGACAAACCTATGACACATTTCCTATCAACGATTCAATTTTCAGTACATGCTAATAAAGTTGCAAGATTACTCTGCCTAGATAGAACAAGCCAAGCCTTTAATCTTTGTGACCACCACAAATAACTTCAGCGTGACAAGGTTTCCAACTGCCACAGTCTTTTCTTATAGTTTTGGTTTCATCTCCATTTGGGTTTACCTGGTTTTCTAGAAACTTTTCTCATCTGTGAATATATGCAATTCAGGCTAATTAAGTAACATAATTATTAGATCAGTTGCTTCTAAATATCCATTTCTGCAACAAATAAATGCATGATAAAAGATTTTGACTCATAGTTCACTAAAAATTACCTATGTGATGGTCCATTCTTCTCCCAGTCAGCCTTTGTTTATACCTGCCTCCGACTATGCCAGAATCCCAATAAACTACAGGAAAGAACCTACTGGTATGAAAGCCAGTGATTAAGAAGTAACAAAATATACTTAACACTGAAGAAAAGAAAAAGATGACAAAAAATACCTTCAATTTCTGATTTGCTGAAAGTATATATACACACAAAACATGAAAAGACTTTGTGTGACATATAAAACAATATTATTGTATAATTAGGAGGGGGGAAAAACCACCTGACTGAGACTGCCTTTCAATTATGTCATATTTTATGTGGGAGACTACTGACAATATAAATCCCTGCAGGGAGGGATTTGTAAGAAATTCCCATTACAGCCCATTGTGTACTGCTGTTCATGCAGAGAGGGATTTCATAGAGTTGACATAAAACTACACTTACCTTTGGCTGCCACTGGGGTAAGTGCTAATTCAACATAAGTGACAGTTTGTTTGTTTGTTTAGTTTGTCAGAAAGGTACAGGCATATTACACTGAAATATAGGAATTATGCTTCACTATTACACACAACTGAAGGTCATGGCTATTTTAAGTAAAAACAAATAGAAAACACAAGCACAGAGGAAAGAACGTGCAATTGACTGACGCATTTTGTTAACGGCATTTTCTCATTTGCAACCGTTATCATAACCATCAATTATAATTTGTTCAAATGACTTCAGGGTTGAAGAGTAACTGGCAAACATTTCCATCAGCTCAGTGCACTTACACAAAACCATGCTTTCCTCTTGTGTCAGATAAAGGAAGCCTGGATAAATGGAGCTCGACTGTTAGCTTGCTGAATTCAAAACACTAGGGTCTGCAGAATAAGGCCTGCTATGTATGAACCATACGAACAAAGCATTTAGGTACACACCGTACTTAGAAGTAGGTCTTACTGATGTTTGCAGAGAGAGGCACGCAACAAAGGTACAACTGACTGCACTGCACAGAAACCAACATTTTCCCGCAGAGATTTTAATTTCATTCATGTTATTCGTAGCCTTGTACTGAAGGGCAAAATGCTAATGTCAGTGGAAATGAGAGTCTAAGACTGAAACAAAAAAGCAGGATTGGCTGCTGAAGCTTTGAGACTGTTGATATATTTTTTTTTTTCTATTGATTTCTTTTGCCTGGCCTTCTGATACTTTTAGAGCATACACTTCCTGTAACATGGAACAACCTTAAGTCTCACTAATCTGTCTTTATCTGGAACCGCTTAATTTTCACCATCCAACCAAGCAAGTGTTAAACTAACAATGAAAGATCATTTCGCTAGCAAACCTGCTTTTCTTCAGTCCTGCACAACAAATATGAATTTTAGAACGTGATACTTTCTTATTCTTTCTGGACATTAAATGGATTGTTTAGTTTATATGATAGCATCACACACATTAGCTCTTCCCTCAAGCTTTTTAAAGACTTCAGGCAAAACTAGCCTGACAAGCTTCAGTGAAATCACTGTAAAGTTGTCATCTTCCTCAAACTCTTCTTCCATTATAGAAATAGTATTCAGAAAACTGACATTCCCTTGAATCTAAAAAATTAATGCAACCTCCTCCTGCAAGAGCAAAGGAATAAATTATAATGAATCAAAAATCCTGCATCTGAACATTTCTCCCTCAAGAACTACAGAGAATCCACTAATAGATGTTGCTATAATTATCAATTTAACATGACAGGCACCCGGACACAATAATGATAGATGGGCAACAGTACAGTACATTTAAATGTATCTTGGAGTTACAATATCCTATTGTGTTTCAGAAAGTACATGAAAATATCTATCAATGCCATTTTAACCTATAAATATATGTATACCTAATTATTACTTACTGACTTCACAAATCTATGATCCATATAATGAGAGCACTTTGGACACTATAGGTAGAAAATACTAGGTCATCATTTTGCAGTGCCCTTGGGAACATCACTAAGTATGAAGTTTCTGATCATCTAAATTGCCTGTCTCTTGAAGAATGCTCTGCGTCACCGTGATCACCACAACTGGTAAATCAGAGGAAAGCTACAACGCAGCCAGCTTCCACAAGGCTCTTCAGAGACCAAGAGCCAAGACTGAAAGACAGTGAATGGAAAATACCAGGACAGGGAGGTTGGGTTTGTAATGGGGAGCTGAGAGACAGCATCTTCATCCTGGCATGTGTCTTTACAAAGGGAGTCCCATAAAGGCTACAGCCAAGTATCACAGATATGCACACAGATGGTGTGTTGCAGACTACCTTTTCTGAACAGCACAGCAGGGTGATGAAGTGGTGGAAGAAATGAGAGCTAGCACCCTAAGGGGAGCAAACCCATATTTCCACTGCAGTTGCCTGGTCGAAGCACAGAAGAAAATGTTTTTCTTCATTTAAGGAGGAGCTTACAAAGCAATTCTAAGAAATTTGAGGTGACCTTGCCAACACAATCAACCTTCTGCTTTCTGTTAAAGAACAGAATTCTGATATCTGCAGGGAGGAAACGGGATGGAGAAAAGAAAAATAATGAAACATCCTTTTTGGGAGTGGAGTTTTCAAGGTTGCAATGGGGATTTCAGAGTCTCAAGGTGCAGTACAGACACTAATCTTGTTACCTAAGAAACTACACTATTCTTTCCTACAGGGAGCCACATGCATTAATGCAGTGTCCAAGGTTGTCGCCGGACAAGGGTCCTCCACAACACCCACCCTCTTGCAAAAGGAAAGGCAATTTATCCTTCTCTAAGATGATGCAAAGCACACAGCAATACACTGTGCTAGGTTTGACAGCATTCTTCATGGTAGCATCAAGCCCATCTCATAGATGATACTAAGAGATCTTCAGTGCTTGCAAATATACCAGATAGGCCATCATTAGCATCACCCCACTTGGGGACATTAGATGAAAATGTCTTTGAGCAACAGCCCTGTCCCAGCTGGGAACGATGCTCCTTTGGGTTCTGGCAACATGTAGGACAACAGCAAGTCAGTGGCAGAACAAATGGTGCATGGCCTCCTGATGGGAGCAGCCCACAGAAACCCTACAAGCTTGCAATGAGAACATAAATGACAGTTTTAGTGCACGTGGTGAGGGGGGAAGCTTCAGAACCAGCTTAGAGGACAGTGCAGTCCTTGCCACTGGTTTCTGTTCTGAGAGATGTTATTAATATGATAATTCACAGTACACAAAAGGATCTCTGATACATTAAACAAGGACGAGTACATAACACTGAATTCAGAAGTTAAATTCACTATTGCCTGGTCATGCATCTTCCTTTTGCCAGTCAAAGGACATTTGAATATGACCCAAATACAAAAAAGCCAACAAAATATTTTAGTATTTTCAGTTTGCATTAATTCAATGCCTAGAAAATAGGCTACTCTGGCAATTTGACTGTTGACATTCAGGTGACAGAGGTGAGGGTAATATAGAATCTCTGCAGATTATAACGACAGAGCTGGCACATAAAATAGGTTTAGCAAAATAGGGAAATTGACCCATCAAGGGAGCAGAGACTCTTCCCCAAGTCAACCTGCTAATAAAGTAGTTGAGAAAGCTCAGACTAAGTCTATGCTCTGTACATGTAGGAAATTACCACACTGACCTTCACCCTGGAATCCTCAATGCAAAAGTAGAGTGTCACGAAGGTCAACGATTACGCATATGCACTGCAGCTGGACTGTCTTTCTTAATATTTGGAAAAATATTAAGAATATATAAAAAATTAATCCATAAAGTAATGTAAGAGAACTGTAGGAGATTGCAATTATAAAAATGTCTCCTGTTTTTAAAGCCTAAAACAAATACTGTATTTTGAGTGTACAATAAAAAATGGTGATTTAAGTTATTCCATATATATTATAAAGAAGTTTGATATTAAAAATAATGAATGATTAACGTAAATGCAGCAGCAATTACTTCTCTGCCCCTCACACTTACCATAATAATGTGATGAAATCAAACAGTGAAAAGTAATAAATATAATCTCATTTCATTTTGCTGATCAACAGCAATCAGATAGCGTGCTATTATATGAGATACAATCAATATAACAGGAAATTTATATAGAGATGTTTACTGCTACTTACTGGGTACTTCTATTGATATTTTAAATGTATAATTAGAATAATGACTCATTTGCCTTTCATCACAAAAGCAGAAAGCTTCAGTCCTTGGGTTTAGACTTCCAAATGTAAAAGCTATAACTTTGTTCTGACAGAACCTCTAGGAAGAACAATTTCCCTGCCCACTTTAAAGGGACTTGAAACCACTCCAAAATACTACCCTTTAAAAAGTGTTCAAATTAAGAAGCGCAGAGAGATTTCAATGGTGCTAAGCAGAGGAATAAAATGCCAAGCACTAAATGAAAACATCTTCTTATACTGTCCATGAATAATACGTATTTTTACATTATTTTTCATATCATGGACCTTATTCAGGAAGATATTTATGCAGGTTTCTAATCTCATTAAAGGCTTACTCACTGATGAGCTCATTGTATTTCAAGATGGGCTTTGTTTCTCCTGCCATGATTCCTCTAGAGTTGTACTTTATAGATAAAATATAAAAATTGCAGCATAAGTAGTCTATTAGGATGCTCCATCTGTGACACTGACAGTATAAGGTGTTTCAGAAGACATAAGAAAGCCTCAAGGGGAAATTTCCTCCTAACTCCAGGCAATTAGCAGATGTCACTCTTTCTCTTCAAAACAAATCAAAGCCAAATTTAGATCATTTTTGAAACGTATTTAATGTGTTCTTGGCTGTTTCATTTTCTTTTCAAAACCATCCTTTTTGAATATTTCTATAAACCTGAGCAAGTTTAAGCTCCATTAATTAGAACTGCTAGACTTAAAATTGAAAAAAAACCACCACCACCAAAAAAAAACCAACAACAAAAAAACCCAAAACCCACCAAACAACCCCAAACCTGCAAAAACAAACCCAAAAGAATCCATAAGATCAGGGTTTAAAGACAGTACAAAAGGAAAGAAGGAGTCCACATTTCTGTGTTCCTACTGGGAGGGAGAGGTCTTGGCCTCTCCATGGAGCATAAATAGTTATCATAAATAAAAAGCAGAAAATGCTGTAGAAAATGTGCAATTTACTGGATGGGCAGTATATAAGTAGCAATGAGCAGATACCAACCACCTAAGTACTACTGAAAAAAAAAATCAAACTGAAATCTAAATTATAGGTTAAAAATTTTAAGAATTACTTTCATCATACTTTTCAGACAACATCTTTAAAATCTCTATTGTTTACAGAAATTCAGCATCTTCAGCACTCTTTCCCTCTCTAGATATAGGTGATTGAAAATGAAACTTTTTTGTACCAGTGGACCACAGATAAACATCAAAATGTTTTGAGGACTATCGCAAATTCTTTATCAACCTTTGTATTAAATGCTCCAAATTTTACTGTTGAATATCATTTCCCGGATGTACTGAGAAGCTTTCACCAAAAATGCCCATGGCCCACAAACTGTGGATGCATATTCTTTGTCTAATTTACTACCACATATGTTTATATAATCTTCTATAGCGGGTCTGAATTTGGCTTCTCATATCAGTTACAGTCTTGCTAGATTTTTGGGAGGTATTTAGGAATGCTCTGACCTATAGAATTATAGAAGGAGGTGTAAGTTAAGGGACCTCAGGAAGAATTGCCAATCATACAAAAATTAGATGAGCGCTAGTGATAGGGAACACATGGTGTAAAAGAGCCATAGTGAAATGAGCCACATACATAAAACATCTGCCCTTGGAAGTTGTGATCACTCCCAAGCCTTGCCTGGGAGCCTGCTCAAAGAATTTGAGCAAAGACAAGCAAGAGAAGTTACCCATTCTCATTTGACCTACTTCATTTTCTGATTAGCATTTGGTAATTGGCTGGAAAAAGTCCAGTTTCTTGCCCAGTAGATGCTATTCAGGTATGCTGACTGCTTTGGGTTAACACCCTGAGAATACGGCATTCTGTACTAAGTGATTTAGGAATACAAATCTCACTGTAATTAAGTGGAGTCCAAGTACCTAACAGCTAGGGATTTTTGATAATCCCAAATGTTAAATCGTGTTGCAAAGGATGACATGAAAAAGCTGCCAGTGTAACTCTGAAGAACTGTAAGTAAACAAAGGAGACAAGTCTTGCTATCCCTTTCTACTTTTACAGAAGTAATAGGTCATTAACTCTGAAAGATTCAGTAAAAGCTTTATAGAGGGGGGGAAGAAGATACACTAAAAAAATAAAGAAACCCCAACATTTAAAATAAATTTGTAAGCTAAGTATGTTTAAGCATATAAGTTTTAATTGGGTAAAATAGGCAACAGCAGGAATATTCAGGGGGAAAAAAAAAACCAAGGTTAAGGGATAAGGAAAATCTAGATAACAAATACTACAAAACACTGGAAACTCAGTCAAGCGACACTTCTGCTTTTCTGTAAGGAACAATGTTGAAGTAACAATTTGCCAAAGCGCTAAATGAACGCCAACTGTCTGCTCTGCAAATCTCAACCTGAATGAGTATCCTGAGGCATGCTATCATGTCTGAAAAAGCTCTAGTTGAAAAAAAGTCTCATCTGACCCCTGAGAATCAGTTCAGCTGAGAAATAACAATACAAAATACGTGCAGAAAGCTACTTTGACACATTTTTCTGAAGGTGGCTGATTTATCGCATTGATCTTTTTTTCACCGAAAACATCCCAATGTTTAGTCAGGATGAACATCCACAAGCAGCTTTGCAGTAGTGTATCAGTCTCAACAAGAAACTAATGACTAACAGCAGTGTGGATGCTACCCCCCATTAACTGAATTGAGGTAGGCAGCATTAACTGGTAAACAAGTAGTAATATTTCTACACTGAAAAAAAGTAGGAATGGTGTAAAACAAAGTAACAAGTGAACAGTAATCTTGATGGCACCAGTCATGAAGTTTAAATTTCAGTGAAGCTTGATTCGATAATGGAAGGTTAACTGCATCCTTACGGTTTCATTAAAGAATGTAAAGAAAAGCTTTTCTGGAGACAGAGAAGTGTTTTCTACTGAATCTTATCCACTGCAAAATTCTTATCGAGGCTGATGATTTGAGGACAATCCTCTAGCTTCCGAAAGTTAATCGAGTGATTCAACTTTGACTAGAAATTTCAGGGATCAAGTTCTTCCAACTGAGCTTAACCTCAGCATGTGTGATAGAATTAAAATTTATTAAATTGTCATTTCCCTGAAAGTCTTGTGTTTGAAACAAAACTGATGAAGTGTTGTTAGCATCCCAACCTTACATCATATATAATTAATACATCAGGTTAATCATATTCAATTGCTTCTCCTGTTCTCAGTGGCTGTTCTATGATAGTTGAGAAAATAGAAGTTAATTTAGAACCTGTTCCTGCAATTTCAAATGTAAACACTCAGCTCAGCTCTCTTTTGCTCTATAGAGATTAATACATGTGTATTGATCTACCCACATGCATCCACTTGAAACCAAGGCCACTAATTAGATCCTAAAAGTGCCAGGAAATTCGAGTTTCTGCCGAGAATACGGGTTCTGCCACAAGTTTGTGATGCACTTTAAAACCCTTGCCTGAAAGATACTGAAGGAGCACAAAAAACACTACTGAGTTCCATTTCACATCAGCTAATCAAAATTTCTGGGGAAAAAAAAAATTCTTTTTAAGCTTCAGTATATTTTTCCATAAAATCATTCTTACATATCCCTCAGACTTTTTCTTTTGTGTTATTCTCACAAAAATATTCTAGTACACTCATAGCTTTCTTATTTCTAACTTAGTTATAATCATGTTACACGCAAAGAAAGTTATGATGTTAGGTCTTCAGACTGTGACCCACAATGACTAGTGTAAGTATGGTTCAAAGCAGAGTGGGGAGAAACAGTTCTCTCCATAGCCCAGGCCATAGGTCAGGCTGTTAAAAATGAGTCATCTCACATACATAGTTAAAACTTTGATGTAGGAGCAGATTTTAGAAAAACTTTCAGATTACACAGACCACTGAACAGTTTAAGTTGGAAGAAATCTTAAAGATCACCTAGTTCCAAACCTCCTGCCATGGGCAGGGACACCTTCCACTAGACCAGGTTGCTCAAAGCCCCATCCAACCTGGCCTTGAACACTTCCAGGGAGGGGACATCCACAAATTCACTGGGCAACCTCTTCCGGTCCCTCATCATGCTCATAGTGTAGAATTTCTTCCTTTTATCTAATCTAAATCGACCCTCTTTCAATTAAAAGCCATTACCCCTTTGTTCCATCACTACCTGCCCTTGTAAAAGTCCCTCTCCAGCCTTCTTGTCGGTCCCCTTCAGGTACTGGGAAGCTGCTGTAAGGTCCCCCCGGAGCCTTCTCTTCTCCAGGCTGAACAACCCCAATTCTCTCAGCCTGTCCTCACAAGAGAGGTGCTCCAGCCCTCGGATCATCTTCATGGCCTTCCTCTGGACTCTCTCTCCAACAGGTCCATGTCCTTCTTATGTTGGGGAGGCCCAGAGCTGAACACAGTACTCCAGGTGAGGTCTTATGAGAGCACAGTAGAGAGGGACAATCACTTGCCTCAACCTGCTGGCCACAGTTTTTCTGACGCAGCCCAGGATAGTTGGCTTTCTGGGCTGCAAGCGTATGTTGCTGGGCCATGTAGAGCTTCTCATCAACCAACACCCCCAAGTCGTTCTCCTTAGGGCAGCTCTCAATCCATTGTCCACCCAGTCTGTATTTCTGCTTGGGATTTCCCCAACCCACGCGCAGGACCTTGCACTTGGTCTTGTCGAACTTCATGAGGTTCGCACAGGCCCACGTTTCAAGCCAGTCAAGATCCCTTTGGATGGCATCTCTTCCCTCCAGAGTGTCAACCACACCACACATCTTGGTGTTGTCGGCAAACTTGCTGAGGGTGCACTCAATCCCACTGTCCATATCACCAAAGATGTTAAACAGCACCAGTCCTAATACCGACCCCTGAGGAATGCCACTCATCACTGGTCTCCACTTGGACACTGAGCCATTGGCCACAACTCTGAGTGTGACCATCCAACCAATTCCTCATCCACTGAGTCATCGATCCGTCAAATCCATGTCTCTCCAATGTAGAGATAGGGATGTCGTGCAGGACTGTGTTAAATGCTTTGCACAAGTCCAGATATTGGACTGATACCGAAAAATGCTAAAAATACTTTTGCTTTTGAAAAAAACCCCAGAATATCCTAAACATATTTAAATGTCCCTTGGACATAAATAATAAGCTTGTAGAGCTTGTTGAAAACACAGTTCAATTGCAAATACTGCAGACGTGCTTGCCTGAGCCTGCACAAACAGAACAAAAGTATTGAGCAGAACCAAACAAGCCTTTTTTTTCCCTCTCCTTATATCTCGAACACAAAGAGCTAGACCTTCTGTTTGGTTGTTTGCAGTTAGCTCTAAAAGTTGGATGAGCAATGCTCGTACTACACAATGCTCGTGCTTGCTGTGCATGGTCTTAATCCACGTAACTGCTGAAGTTTCTGCAAATCTCGGGCATTGTCTGTATGCCTTACTGCCAATTCCTGTTCAACTCCCACGTGAGCTCTGTGAGAATGGTCAGGCCACAATGCAACACCATCTTCAAGGGCCACTGAGAGAGGTTAGTAAGTCTTGCTGCCAGCGAGGCTACTTAACTCAGGCTGTACACCAATAATTTAGGCTGAAGCTATAATGTCTGAAGCTGTAATGCCTCCAACTCCAAAGCTGTGCTGCAGTGTGCAAGATTACTATATTAAGCTGTCCCACTGTTCAGTCCCTGAGCCTCTTGGCATATTTCCTGGCTATGGCATCTGCCTATTAACATTTGACAGGAAAGCAGTCCAAAAGCCAAACTCTTTTAGGCCTCCAAGACCAGAGCTGACCTTATTTCTGATAATACACAAGAATTTCTGTCCCACATATTCTTTAGATTCACTGTGAAAGAGAACATAATATATGTAGAATATGGTACAGCTTTACCTAGTAGCATAAATAAAAACACAGCCATGGACATGATCCCCTCAACACTGGAAAAAAAGAAAAAAAAAAAAAAAAGAAAAAATTACTTTTGCATGGCTTTCTTCACTGTTCAGGATAGTTTTCCTATGAATCAATATATATCCAACTTCTCCCGGAGCTTATAACTTTTCTTAGGACCCTTCAGTCTCCCATGAGATCTTCCAACTCCCTGTTTTTCTCTTGCCAACAGTCTTCTATGGTTTCCTGTGAGTGCCAGGAGGCTTTCCTCCTCTGGCCTTGCATCTTCATTCTCTGCTCTCAAAAACACCAGAGATGATGTGTGGGAGGTCAGACTGGATGTTTAAAGGTGTAGTTGCATGTGCAACTTTAACAGCAGTATGGTTCGAGCAACGTCTGTTCTCCCTCTTTCCTACCCCCACAAGTAACCATTCCTTCCTGCTTAGTTATGTTGGCAAAAATATTTTTGAGGCTGCAAAATGAACCAGATGAGGAAATGGATCTGGGCTGGAATTTATACGTAAAAAAGCGGACAGAAGAAAAGAGCTAACTGCTTAATGCAAGAGCTGTTTAATTTGGTGTTGCTGCAGAGGGAAAGGCCTACATAAACGTTGTTTCAAAGTACTTCTGATAACACACGATGACGTTGCTTGCTGTAATTAGAATATATGGGTTGCAAATGGTTAGTAGAGCACTATGTCTGCATATTAATTTATGGATGCATGTCTTCTAACGGATCATTATTTTTGTCAAGTGAATCATTAAAGGTCTTAGAACAAATATATTTGTGTGATTAGTTTGTGGTAATGAGACATTACTTAGGCTATCAGACAACCACACCTTGAAGAAAAACAGGGGATTTAAACACAGGTCCCCCGAAAGTACAAGCACCAGACGATAGCAAAGGCCTTGACAGTGGGAGCGGAGGACGATGGCAAAGCTGTCAGGGCTATAACACAGATCAGAGATGGTCAATCACAGGTCACTAAGGGAGTGCAAACCTGTGAGCTGGGGCAAAAAAAAATTGTTTTACCAGTGAATAAAGATCAAGTTAATATACTGTGGTAGCAGAACAATAAAAATGAACGAAAACAGACCCCAACTGAGGAGAAAGAAACACCCTAGGTCAAGATCATGCTCTTCCCACCAAAGAGAAGAAAGAAACTGTCAACATTAACATCAACAATTTCTGGTGAAGAATTTGAGGTACTGACCACTCACCGTAACTCCACACTGTTTTTTTCGCTAAATAAGACTACTACCTTAGCCCCTGTGAGGCTTTAAGACAGGCAAGGGTAACCACCAGACAAAGGAGTACATATAGAAAGTTTGTTTATATCAGTTCTAACTGTATCATTATTGGGGATGAGCTGTAATAGTTGTATAATTTGGTCTGTAAGTATTAATATCACAGTAAAGAGACTAATAGTTCTTTGAGTAGACTTAAGACTTTAACAAGATTAAGAACAAATTCTTGGGTTTGCATACACAGTGTGTTTTCTTTAGGCCATAGGAAATACATGGGGTGCTTGGCATATACCCTACCCTTAAGGACTGACTGCTAAAGCTAAGATGCAAGCTGTGGCTTGAGATTAGATAAACTTGCCCTGATACCTATGTCTCATCTTTATCCTTCTGACTCTACAAGTTAATGAACAGGAAGAAAAAAAAGCTGCTGGCTGTTCTCTAGAACACCTTCCTTATGAGACTAACATTACTAACAGTGACCAGGAATTGCATCTCTCCTTTTCCTGACATGATCAGTAATGAAAAAAATGAACAGTACTGCCTCTAAAATCATCTTTAAACAACCATTTACAAAGAGGAAGCATAGGACATACATCTCCAAACCACTGTTTTATGCTATGTAGAGTTCAAATGTTCTGCTTTGGCTTTTACTGTATTATCAATTTAAAGTGTAAAAAGGTACAAAATAGCTGGAAGTTTAGTAGCAACTGTAAACAGCTGTGATGTAGCTCCAAACTTAGATATTTCTGCAGTTTTACCTAGTCTCAATTAAATATGAAGAAATTATTAGCAATGTTGATAGGGGTTTTGTTGATATTTTATATTGCATGTCAAGTACCACTGTTGCATTGTTTTCCCTGTCTCCTTACCTAAGTCCTACTTAAGACAACATTAATGCTTTGAGGTTTGTACATCAGTTTACTAAAGGAAGAGAATGAAAAGAAAGACTAGATATACAAACATCTAGCAGGCTATTTTTATTTTTACATGTCCCATGGTCCTAAAGCAAAGATGAGCATGAAAACTTTGCAAGTAATCTGTTCTTATGTTTTTCTCCCAGGAAATAATTCACAGATAAAAGTTGATGCAAAGAGACAGCAAGCATCATCCTCAAACACCACTTGCATAACCAAGCTAACAAAATTACAAGACCAAAAGCTTGGTTGTGCATCACATAAAAGAACTTGGAAAATTACATAACAGCAACATTGACCTACTGAGGTGACTAAGATCAGATTGCAAGATTCAAGTGCTTAAAATTTTGAAAATTTTGTTTGACAAGTCTCTTAATGCTTCCCCGCAACACGAGGAAAAAAACCTGTGGAATGCATAAAGCACTGAATATGATTATTCATACCTTCCAACAGAACTTGCTCTGTACTGTAAAAGCGAAACTTTAGCCACAGTGCATACAAGCTATGAACAATAAATGTACATTAAATTCACACGTAGAGGTTTTTTTTAGCATTTCTAAAAAATACTTTCAAAAGACTAAAAATACAGACAAGAACTTTTTGAGTTAACACTAAGAAATAATTAAACCAAAGTTAATTATTACAATTAAAACAGTTAATTGCCTATTCAAAATCATATCCCAATTTGAAAAACTAAATAATGGCTGATAAAGTATTTGTTTGACTATCTGTATAAATTACTTGTTTGATAAGTTATCGGTAATTACCCTTCCTGATATCCTGTTTCAAATCCTGTTCTATCATATATTTCTTACTGGTCTTTCTTGCTGAGTTACTTCTGGCAATCACTATCTCACAGCGGTCTCCTCCAAGTGCTGCTCAGCTACTAAAATATAAAACATTTATATTCCTGGGTGTTGAAGAAAGATCAGGCTTACTAGCATCGTCAAAATCATGAGTAAAGCCAGTGTTTTACTTTTTAATTAAAATCTGTGGAGCTTCTGGTCTTCTAGTCTTCTGCATCATGCTGTTCTGTCACTATATTACATGGACTCCAAAGAAGAGCAGTAGGAGTAGAGGTAAGGTAAACCCAGATATAGGCAGAAAGGTCAGTCAACGCTGTTATTGTCACCATCTTGGAAACCACCCTTTTTTTTTTTTTTCCACTATACACAGAAAAGCTACCAGAGTTTAATGAATGTAATACATATTGAAATAAAATTTTTGTGAGAGCAGTTTCAGAGACCATAATAAACTACAGTTGCACCTAAAAATGGTAAGCTCATTTGTATTCATTTTGTGGCATTATTGACAACCACATAGGAGAACGAATCAATAACTAAGCTATCTTCTTCTCCTTTAAGTGAAGTCCCATACCAAGTTTTTTTTTTGTATTTTATAAAGGCAGGATTGTTAGATTTCAAAAGCAAAGCTTCTGTGCAGATTAAACCTTTTAACACCTTTATCATTATAAAAATACTAAAGCTGGTATTTGTTACAATATTATGGGTAGTGTTTTCACAGGCGGGTGAAAGTTAAGTCAATTAAAAACTTCAATCTGAAATGAGAAATGGCTTCAATGACATGCCATTGATAAAGCAACGCAAAAAAAATTACACATCTTTACCAAAACGTTTCAATAATACATTAATAATGTGCAATAATTTATCTAAACAGAGCACAGAATAAAATCAGTAGCATAAAAGAGTTGTAGCAGTTTCTATTTATCAGTTTGAAAGGTTTGTACTAAGAATTAAATATTTCCAGTAAAGAATTTAATGAATGAATGTACCTAGAACACTAGTAAAAAATGCCAAAATTAAAAGAAATGAGATACCGTGAGGCTACATCAGACAAACAAGGCAGTAAAGACCAGATCAGAATGTTCCCAGCCAGCAGGACACTGTGTAGCTGCCTGAGTGCCACACAAACAGGGGAGCATTTCTCTTGAGTGATTTCAGTGACATGCCATTTTGTCTAAGCAACACGCCTACACAGACGCTGAAGGCTTGGATCCAATTAACCATGTCTGGGAAAAAAACCCCAAAAAATAATAATAAAAAAAAGACAAAAAAAAAAAAAAAAGAGGGGAGGATTGATCTGGAGCACC
Source organism: Gorsachius magnificus (assembly GCA_034008185.1). Lineage (NCBI taxonomy): Eukaryota > Metazoa > Chordata > Aves > Pelecaniformes > Ardeidae > Gorsachius > Gorsachius magnificus. Next base: position 115,062,178 of record CM067081.1, on the reverse strand, counting down.
CTGAGAGAAAAAAAAAAAAAATAAAAGGGCTCATTTAGATTTTGCTGTTATGTGGCCCAAGCTCATGAGGATTCTACAAAATGTAAATGCCAGTGACCTGCAAACAACACCCCATAGATCTCTGCAGAGTATGAGAATGATACAGAGCATTACTTTCTAAACCACAGCATATGCACGACTACTGATATATACGCTTTTTTTAAATAGTTCGCAGCCTGGCACAAATGCTGCCATTGCCTGTGGTCATATGTGGAAGAGAGGGGGGCTGCAGGGGGAGTTGCAAGGGTCTTGCTCTATTCTTGTTACTGTTGAGGAATAACTTGCATCACAAAGTGTAAAAATCTTAGTATTTATGACCAAAATTTAGTTGCATGAAACATAGCTGATATATTGGAAAATGACTGATATATCGGAAAACAACTGAAATATAAGGACCATCAAACAAAATGAATAAAAATTATAGCAGATTAAAGAAGGCAAAAATGCAACAGTAATGTGTTCAAAGAAGAGACTATGAATGGCTCCCCAACACCCAACAAAGGCTGAAAACTATCATAGTGTCAGATTTTTTCCAAGAATGTGAATAAATATTGTTAAATTGTTCATTTACTTTTTGGTCATCACATCTTCCAGACTCACCTGTTCCAGTGTGACAGTTTACTGGAGTAGCGAGCCATAGGAAGTAAAAGAAAAAAGAACATAAAAGATACAGTAATACTGAATAAAGAACAAGCTTTATTTTATTATCTCTTTAGGTCACCAAGAAGGAAATACAAGTAGAACTCCAGATTTTTTTTTTAAAGTCAGTCAGCAAATACAGGGGTGAAATATATTACTGCAATAACTAAAGAATAAATGTTAATGGAGAAGTAGAAAAAAGGATTTTTTTTTTCTCTATGTTCTAAGACTTAAGTAGTTTTAAAGTTCAATCTTTTATTTAAAGCTGCAACAATGCATATATGGCATGACAGAAGACGAATCACTCTTAATTCACGATATGAGATTTCTTTCTATATATGAAATTATGCCTGTCCTTGGAGGTTGCGAAGTTTAACTAGTTTATATTTTATTTAGTACTTTTAATCCTGACAGCAGGCTGCCTTAGGCCTCATTTCCACTTAATTTAGAAAAACAACATTCCTTATTCATGTACTGTCTGATCAAAGGCTTACATTTAGCACAACACACATTAAAATAAGCACATTTTGAGCAGATTTCTTACAGCTGAATGAGAAACTGAGCCCAACTTATGGAAAATGTATTAGTTTAGGTCATACTGTTACTGCAATTTGTGCACAAAGTTGCCTTGCCAAATTTATAGCGTTCAAAATAGAAAAGAAAAAAGCTATGGTATGATATTGATACATAATGGCATAAATGCATGCATAACAATCACTGAATAGAAAAAAACATGAGGTAAGGCTTCCTTCTTTTCTTGAGTCATTCACATTTGCATTATTTACATTATTTGCATGCTGATTAAAAGCACTTTGGGCATAAAGGATTCCAGGCATTCACATAATTGCATTAGTGCTGATGGATCTTTGGGCCCAGCAGTCAAAAGAATGTGCAGAGTGAGATGCCAATTACTTTGCCTTGAGTATTATGGGCCAATTGCTTGTATTTAGACAAGTCCACATGTACCATCAGTCACCGCCTGTCAAAGTACGTAACAGTTCTACTTTAACCACCAGAGTAGAATAAGGTCAAGTCAATCACATTCTATTTCTAGGATGTTTTAAATATCTTATACACTTCATACAGCCACTGACAAAACAAGTAAGTTGTCTGCAGAGTTACATAAATTAGTTTATCTGAAATTATAATATTTTCTTCAAATCTGGTGTTCCGGTCTACCTGACCTTTGATATCCTCTCAAGAATTTTGCAAACAACGTGCCCCAGTTCCCAGCAGTGCTTATGGTATAGGTAAGGCAGAATGCAATTTAAATCTTTCACACCTAAACACCAAAACAAATTCTGGCTGGGCTTTTACTCAGTTTGCTGTGCTGAAACTAAGAAGCAAATGCAGTTTAATCTAGTCAAAGACAAAACCATATGGAAGTGAATAGGTTATTTTAAGGACCTGTGAACTGACAATGTTTCTGGGCTAGAATTCATGTCATGGAGCTCAAGACAAGCACCATTCCAGTTGATGGTGTTCTGGTGCCAACATTATTTTATTTGTATTTCAAGTTTGTTATGCTTGATAAACTGAGTGTGACCAGAAGCACTTCATTTGTTTTACTTCAGCTGCTGCAGAGAAGACAGGCAAAAGAGCATTCAATATGGTATTGAATCAGTTTTCTTTGCTTAATGTCTTACTTCTGTTAAATATCTATTAGGCTAAAAACACAGGAAAGTGGCAAAATTTGTAAAGTTTCAGTTTCACATGAGTAACAAGAACATAATTAAAAAAAAAATTCTTGCAACCATCTAAATCTTAGATTTCATTCATGATAAAACCATAAACCCAATAGTTTTCTCCATTTTGGAATGTTTCCAACTGTCTGCTTAATAAATAAATGTCTCTGCTGTCCACTCAAGAACAAACACAATTTCCTTAGATATAAGCATAAAAACTCACTTAAAGCCGCAGCTTTCAACTAGAGGTTTTTACTGTGGGAATTTCTCTTATTTAATCATTGTCAAAGAGATCCTACCACAACTTAAGCAACTTAATTTCCAGTATCTTTCAAGTGAGAAATCTGAAGGAGTAATAGCTTGGAGATAAATTATCATTCAGTTCTTAGGGCTGACCTTACAGGCCTTTCAAAACAGGTTTGTCTCCAGATCCCTGATAGTAGGAGCTGGAACAATATGTCCTTTTCTTTAGCCTAACAAACGAATCCCTATATCCAGATCCATTTCATCCTTGAAGTAGCTTGCACGCTCATTGATTCTTTGACAGCCTTTCACTGGTTCTGACTGAGACTCCTGCTTTTTTCCAATATTCACTATATGCTGCCCGGACCCATCCCATAGGGAAGTCTGCTGCCTCCCTGGGGCCCGGATCAGGGACATTGCCAAGAGACTCCCTGGTCTGGTACGGCCCTCTGACTACTATCCACTCTTGATTATACAGGCAGGCAGCGATGAATTGCCAGAGAGAAGCCCCAAATTGATCAAAAGGGACTTCAGGGCACTAGGGAAAATGGTTGAAGGATCAGGAGCGCAGGTAGTGCTCTCCTCGATCCCATTAGTGTCAGGAGGGAACACGGAAAGGAATAGGAAAGCTAGAGCGGTTAACATGTGGCTCAAAGGTTGGTGCCATCGGAAGGGCTTGGGCTTCTTTGACCATGGAGAGGTTTTCATGGCACCGGGCCTGTCGAGAACAGACGGTGCCCAGCTCTCTCAGAAGGGAAATAGGATCCTCGCTCATGAACTGGCGGGGCTTGTAGAGAGGGCTTTAAACTAGGCCTGAAGGGGGGAGGGGATATAAACAGGCTCACTAGAGAGGAGCCTGGGGGGGTCACCCCATTGCTGGGGGGGAAACCGATAGCCCAGCTCAAGTGCATCTACACTAATGCACGCAGCATGGGCAACAAACGGGAGGAGCTGGAAGCCATTGTAAGGCAGGATGGTTATGATGTAGTCGCCATCACAGAAACGTGGTGGGATGCCTCCCACGACTGGAGTGCTGCGATGGATGGCTACAAACTCTTCAGAAGGGACAGGCAAGGAAGGAGAGGCAGTGGGGTGGCTCTGTATGTTAGGGAGTGTTTTGACTGTACAGAGCTTGACACTTGTGGTGAGGCAGAATGCTTATGGGTGAGGATGAGGGGGAAGGCCAACAAGAAAGATATCCTGTTGGGAGTCTGTTACAGACCACCCGACCAGGATGAGGACGTTGACGAAGAATTCTACAAGCGGCTGGCAGGAGTCTCTCAGTCACGAGCTCTTGTTCTTGTGGGGGACTTCAACTTCCCAGACATCTGCTGGAAATACAATACAGCAGAAAGGAAACAGTCCAGAAGGTTCCTGCAGTGTGTGGAAGATAACTTCCCGACACAGCTGGTAAATGAGCCTACCAGGGGAAGTGCCCTGCTTGACCTCCTGTTCACTAACAGAGAAGGACTGGTGGGAGAGGTGGTGGTTGGAAATCATCTAGGCCTTAGTGATCATGAAATGGTAGAGTTTTCGATCTTTGGTGAGGTAAGGAAGGGGGTCAGCAAGACCACCACCATGGATTTCCGGAGGGCAGACTTTGACCTGCTCAGAACACTGGTTGGGAGAGTCCCTTGGGAGATAGCCCTGAAGGGCAAAGGAGTCCAGGAAGGCTGGGTGTTTTTCAAGGAAGAAGTCTTAAAGGCACAGGACCAGGCTGTCCCTATGTGCCGTAAGACAAATCGGCAGGGAAGACGACCGGCCTGGCTGGACAGAGGACTACTAGTGCGACTAAGGGAAAAAAGGAGAGCTTACCAGCTCTGGAAGAAGGGGCAGGCAACCCAAGAAGAGTACAGGGATCTTGTCAGGTTATGCAGAGAGGAGATTAGAAAGGCAAAAGCCCAGCTGGAATTTAACCTGGCCACTGTTGTAAGGGATAATAAGAAGAGTTTTTATAAATATGTTAACAGCAAAAAGAGAGCCAGGGAGAACCTCCATCCACTAGTGGATGCAAGGGGGAACATTGCCACTAAAGATGAGGAAAAGGCTGAGATACTCAACGCCTTCTTTGCCTCGGTCTTTAATGGCCCGACAAGTTATCCCCAGGGTACCCAGCCTCCTGAGCTGGAAGATGGGGACAGAGAGTGGAATGAACCCCCCATAATCCAGGAGGAAGCAGTCTTTGACCTGCTATGCCACCTGGACATCCACAAGTCTATGGGGCTGGATGGGATCCACCCAAGAGTGCTGAAGGAGTTGGCAGAGGAGCTTGCCAAGCCACTCTCTATCATTTATCAGCAGTCCTGGAGAACAGGGGAGGTCCCAGATGATTGGAGGTTGGCAAATGTGACGCCTCTCTTCAAGAAGGGCCGGAAGGAGGATCCGGGGAACTACAGACCAGTCAGCCTGACCTCGGTACTGGGGAAGATTATGTAGAGGTTCATCTTGAGTGTGCTCACCAGGCACATGGAGGACAATCAGGGGATCAGGCCCAGCCAACATGGGTTCATAAAAGGCAGGTCTTGCCTAACCAACCTGATTTCCTTCTACGACCAGGTGACCCGCCTGGTAGATGAGGGAAAGGCTGTGGATGTTGTCTACCTGGACTTCAGCAAAGCCTTTGACACAGTCTCCCATAGCATTCTCCTGGAGAAGCTGGCAGTTCATGGCCTAGATGGTGTCTCTTCGCTGGGTTAAAAACTGGCTGGGTGGCCGAGCCCAGAGAGTCGTGGTGAATGGAGCTAAATCCAGTTGGCGGCCGGTCACAAGCGGTGTCCCCCAGGGCTCAGTTCTAGGGCCGGTCTTGTTTAATATCTTTATCAATGACCTGGATGAGGGGATTGAGTGTGCCCTCAGTAAATTTGCAGATGACACCAAACTGGGTGGTAGTGTTGATCTGCTGGAGGGGAGGAGGGCTCTGCAAAGGGACCTGGACAGGCTGGATCGATGGGCCGAGGCCAATTGTATGAGGTTCAACAAGGCCAAGTGCCGGGTCCTGCACTTTGGTCACAACAACCCCATGCAGCGCTACAGGCTTGGCGAAGAGTGGCTGGAAAGCTGCCTGGTAGAAAAAGACCTGGGGGTACTGATTGACAGCCGGCTGAATATGAGCCAGCAGTGTGCCCAGGTGGCCAAGAAGGCCAATGGCATCCTGGCCTGTATCAGGAATAGTGTGACCAGCAGGAGTAGGGAAGTGATCGTGCCCCTGTACTCGGTGCTGGTGAGGCCGCACCTCGAATACTGTGTTCAGTTTTGGGCCCCTCACTACAAGAAAGATGTTGCGTTGCTGGAACAGGTCCAGAGGAGAGCAACCAAGCTGGTGAGGGGTCTGGAACACAAGTCATACGAGGAGCGGCTGAGGGAACTGGGGTTGTTTAGTCTGGAGAAGAGGAGGCTGAGGGGAGGGAGACCTGATCGCCCTCTACAACTCCCTGAAAGGAGGCTGTAGTGAGGTGGGGGTCGGCCTCTTCTCCCTCGTAACAGATGATAGGACGAGGGGGAATGGCTTGAAGCTGCGCCAGGGCAGGTTTAGGCTAGACATTAGGAAAAACTTCTTCACCGAGAGAGTTGTCAGGCTCTGGAATGGGCTGCCCAGGGAGGTGGTGGAGTCCTCATCCCTGGAGGTATTTATAAGAAGGATAGATGAGGTGCTTAGGGACATGGTTTAGTGGTGGGATGGCAGTGCTAGGTTAACGGTTGGACTCGATGATCTTAAAGGTCTTTTCCAACCGAGGTGATTCTATGATTCTATGATTCTATGATTCTATATGTTACAGTATCAATTCTGTTAGTTCAGAAAGTCCATTTTGCTCTTGAACATTACTAACTATCCCTTTCTTTCACTTTGGCCTAAAAAACTATTTAAGACAACAAATATCCTAATACCAACAAAGCTGGAATTTTCCCTCTGTGAAACAGAAGATACTTTAAATCCCAATATAAGGTCTTATTATGCAGAAGAAAGAAGAGACTCTCTGAGCAACTGTGATAGAGTTGATCTCCAATTTCTGAAATAACATTTATCTACAGAAGCAGTCTCCACATCAGCATTTCTGGCATTGCTTCTGGACAAGCCAATTTTTGTTTTTCAGGCTTCGGTCCTTGTAATAATCACGACCCTGGATTGTGAACCGCTGCTTCAGCTTCCCTCGCCCACAGCACGCGTGGCTCAGCGGCTGTGCGGAGCCAGGCAGCCCAGCAAGGCTGGGCTGTGGTCAGCGCCCGAGTGCCCAGCAACCCCAACGCTACGAGCACCGAGTGACTTGTGCAAGATCCTCTCACTTTTTATTTTCCCCCATTATATGCCACACATCTTATTGCATATACGCTTTTTCTACTTGCGTGAACCCGAGGTTGTGCTCCCTCAGGTATTTTCTCTAGTCTTGAATCAAGTTTTTAGATTTACTCCTCCTTCCTACGTTTCATTATTCTGTTGGTTTCACATGCTAATTGAAAACTGAATTGACTTTCTGGTTTGCTTTCTCAGTGAGGCAAATGGAATTCATCACCTCCACCACAAATTAATACAATACAGCTAGAAAAAACATTCATACATATACTTGGAAAACTTGTAACACACCTCATGTCACTAGTTGGTATATGAATAATTCACAGATTCAATTACTCAGTGGCAGAGTCACCATACGAACTGAAAAAAAAATTAATCGGTTATTTCTTAGTGCGAGGGAAGATAGCCCACTATATTCAGCATCCAAAATAGCATAGTAGGTAGAAATAGGAATAGGAGGACAACAGGAAGACAGGGAAAGGAGGTTGTTTTCTTTCATCGTTCTGGGTTCCCAGCCTTAAAGCTGAATGAAGTTTAAGCAGTAGATGAATGTGCCAATTTAACCTGCAGAGTAGCAATTTGATTTGACCCTCAGCCACAGAAAAGACAAAACTCTTAAATATGAGACATTTCCCAAAATAACTGTGACAAAGCAAACAAATTAACAGTCAATTTCACAAATTAGTGTCTCTTTGCTAAGAGGGGGGTCTACAAAAGGTCTGCCGACCCTTGGCAGAAGCTGAAGGGAGACCACAGCAGGACAGGAGACCTCGAACAGACATTTCTTTCATTAAAACTCTGCTGAAAAAAAAACACCCATACAAACCAACTTGGATCTAAGCACCTACATTTCAGTCTTCACCAAGGGAGGAAGAAAAGTTTGTCTTTCCCTTTCAAAGGAGAGAGCAAGTTGATACATCAGTCACTGGAAAATAGGCAGGCACTTTGGAGCAGAGTTGCTAAATCCATCAAGTACTTTATGAGTGGGCTCAAAGTCTTACCATTTTATATGAAATTTGATTTTCACTTGCATAGAGAAAACATGTAAGCTTAAAACATCTAAACATTAGATGTTAATGAGATGATAAAAAAGGACCTCTTTGAAGTCCAAAAAGTAACTTGGGTTATTATCCAATTTAATTTTTAAGAAAGAGATAAGACTTAGCACAGGTATAGGAAAAAGGCACTGACACATTTACATCTAAGTAATGATAAGCCTATGTGCTATCAAACTGCAGACATAGTAACTATTTGTTACCACATGACGCTGAGTGATTAAGCAAGGAAATTTGCATTTACCCCAATGCATTCACCTGTTTGAAAAGACCTTTTTTTTTAACCAAACATGCATAGCCTTTGCTTAATTCTGATAAAGGTTTGATTCTAACCACCTTGCCACAAGAAAGGAAAAGGTCATTCTAACCCCAACAACAGAAAAAAATCTAGATAACTAGTTGAAAATCCCAAAGGTACAAAAAAAAAAAAAAAAAAAAAAAAAAAAGAGTGCTGACTTGTACACAAAAAAACCAACCCCCAAACACCACAACCCACAATTTCTGTCCCTCACAGCAGAAACAGTTTTTTGCATGCTTGGACAGATGTCCCTGTTAGTTCTTCAGACACAGTTTGCCAAGGGAAATGTACAGATAACATTTGCTTTGATGATTAAACTCCACAAGACAATGTTACCAGAAGCTTTTTGTTTTTTAAATTACAGATTCATAAATTCAGCATATTTTACTTTTCCAGTAGTGAGCTCTTCAGCGAAAACTCAGTAACCATGCATTAGGAAATTCCCTTTCACATTTAAATTCAGTTCTTTCTAAACTTTCTTAACTTTGAGACTAATGCAAAAGCTTTGAATCAAACATTCAGTAATTGGATCTGAAAAAGCATTTGTTAAATAGTGAAATTTCTATTGAAGTGAAAGGAGCAATTTCACTTTTAGGAAAGGAATTTATGACCAAATATTCTGTATGAATATCCTAAAAGATATATTAAACCGATTCAAATTTTAGCGATTTTTTTAAAGCTAGAAGTACGCAGTCATGGGTGACATGGAACTTTACACATGTTTTGCTTTTAATGTATTGTTAGTGAACTGCTTCCAAATATCCTAAAAGTAATCGTTTTAACAAAACAGGGTTCATTGTGAATTGGTGATTGATTCTATATGCTGCTGAAATAAATACAAAACATTTGCAAATGAAAAAAATATTTCTTGAATAAATATTTTTTAAAAACTGGAAAGTTAGATGTGGCAACAAAACCAAAAGCAAATAAAAGCAACGCTTGTGCCACTGCCAAGAATATTCAAAAATATTCAGACTTTGTTTTCTAAAAGGTGATCTTGGTGGTGATAAATTCAACTGAAATGTGATGCATGCAAACTAGAATTAAGTGAACTGGATTACCTGCAAGCTGGAATACATCTTATTTATTATTCCCTTGCATGCAAAAGCAAAGATAACGTTCTAAACTGCATGGACAACATTACAATTTATTACTGCAGCACAATCATGACCTGCTCTATGAAGCAATTACGCAGCTGCAAAAAAACGCCTCTGTAATTATCTTTTCTAGTATAACTGTATTCCAGAATCTTAGCTTCACCAACCCCAAATTCTCTGGTCCATATGCCAGAGACCATAACCTTCAAAGGGTTTGGTTAGGTTTAAAATGATACCTGCAGAGGGCTGCAGACAGGCCGACATATATCTATTCAGAGGTGTGAACTTATCCTATTTGTCAAAACAGGTGCTAATGAAAAAGCAAAATTATAACAACTTAAGAGGCAGTGTTAATTGTTTCACTGCTGAACATTCCAGGGGGAAAAAAGGCACTAGTGAATCTACTGTTATTAAATGCAGCAGCAAGGTGGATGGAGAGGGCAATACGATACTTCTCTCAAAGGCTGCTGGAGGTGGGAATGAGCCATGAATAATTTCTCATCTAGGATTTAGAGTAATATCTGTCTTATTCCAAGACAAATGTGAGAGGAACAGACATAAATTTATAGAACTGCCTCTTAGCTGTGGCATGATAAGACCAAAGGAATCAATGAAACAAAGTCCTGGAAGAAAAAAATTATCTCCTCATAATTCTTATTTACCGTACGCTGCTTATACAATTATGCCTCTTCTGACCCCCGAGGGTTAGAGCCCAGCCAACATCCAAACAGGGTGCAAACAAAGCAACAACCTGCTGAGCTCGCCCTGGTTCTCCACCACATTAAATCCTGTTGCGTTTCACCATTTCAAGCCTAGGAGTATTTAACACATCTTGCTCTCCCTTTGCTTTTCTCCTGCTGTTTGCTCACCTCTGGGAGCAGCCACCTCTGAGACAGCACAGCTCTCTCCTCCTTAACCTGGAGAAAAGGTGGGCCAGGCCCCTTACCCGCCACGGGGCAGAATCCAGGAGGTGGCAAACACAAACTACAGGCTGGAGACTGTCAAAGAAAATTTCAAGTCTTCCCCCATAAATCAGTGCCTGGGCAGCCAGTGGATAACATGAGCTTAATTCATAGAACTCAGTTTCTTTCTAAAATGCAGCCTTCAGTTTTCGTCAGTGTGTTAATTGTTATTTTGAAACACCGCTATTATACTTCAAGTTCTCAACTACTCCATAATAAAATTCACCCCCAGGTATTATTAACATTCAAATATCCCACTCCTTTAAATAAGGCGCTGTTTTCTTCCTTGTAATACAGTGAGCACATTACATAATTCCACAGAATTTATTTTAGATATTTAAAACTGATTACATTTTTTTTGTTTGAGAAAACAATTTGTGCAGGAGCTTCATCCTATAAGCAATATTCTTAGCTGAGATTACTCAGTCCCTTTCAAACAATGTGTGGTAAATTGCTAATTATAGTCAATTAAACCATATAATATGAAGCAGTTTTATGCTATGCAGTTCTTTCAACCATAAGAAATGACTAGTAAATGCTGTAAAACAACAAAACCTATGAAGACTTTTTAAGAGTAACAACATACTTTGCACACAATGGGTAAGTCAGAGAATCCCTGAAAACAAAACCATTCAGGTACCTGTTTAATTGCAGTACAAGTCTTTACATTACATTACTGTACAGCAATGATTAAAGCAATACAGTCTATTACCAATTTCAGCTAAAACAGTTTTTAAAATATTTTTTCTGTTCCCTTTTTGAGGGTTAATTTTACCTCATTAAGGAAAAAAAAAAAAAAAAGATAAGATTTCCACATATATAAAACCCAAAAAATCCAACCCACAACTACAATGTGGGGCAAAGAGAATACTGATGGTGTCTTTTCTATCAATAAGCTAAGTAATCTGTATTCCTTTCTAGAGATACTAGCCTTGACCTTCCTATGTTTCCTTTTATCTGGCACGTTAGCTGTGATATCATCCTGTTTTTACCACCAGTTCTCCAGACAATTAACCACAAATGTTTCTTTGTGAATTAAATGCAAAATTAGATGATTTAACGTGTCTTGTGGAACTCTCCACTACACCACTGCTGGGAGTTTTCTGAAGACCATCTGAGCAGTGCATTTTACTCGTTTTAGCCTTATGTGTCAATGTGAAAGCTTTAAGGAATGTCTTCAGAAGATGTAAATGGAATCAGAAGAGAATGGGCTAATCAACCAAGTTCAGTAAATAACTGATAGAACAACAAAGAGCAACAATAATGACTCAAACAAACGTCTGTGTTAATTGATGGTGCCAAGTGCCTTTTCATTAATAACAGGTTATACTTCTACAGTATGTCAATAAGTATATGCAATATACCTCTTCTAACAAGTGGATTGCTCTAATGATTGCTTGTTTGCTTAAACATTTTGATAAAACATCCCACCACTGAAACAGGAATAAGGCCACTTCATTTCACTGACACTCTTATCTGCTCTGGCTAACATTAAGCTGCACTGAAACCTAAGGGCAGGAACAGCCCCTGGTGCTCTCTGGAGCGTGCTCCATGGTCATTGCCATCCACAAGGCTGGCTGACTCATGAAAAAGTGGGAGGAGAAGAAGAAAGAGGAGGACTGAAGTGTGCCTAGGTCTCAGCCCAACTTGGAGTCAGGGTACACACTTAAATCCAGAGTCAGGCAAGAGTTTCTGGGTACCAGAGTGGAGCCCAGCTCCAGTTGCCTGGAGTGGAGCAGTGTGAATGGACTTGCTGCTTTTCTCACTGAGCTTTTGAAAGGATTAGATAGTTAATATTTTAAAACCTTTAAAAGATTTAAAAGTTGCAGAAGATTTGCAAAGTGACCTTGCAAGTTTTAGTTGTTTACAAACCTCACTTAATGAGCTCGATTTGTTTATATTTACAGGTGTGACAAAGACATACTTCAGTCTTCAGAAATTAAGATGCATATTATATTTGTCCCCTCAAATATTGTAAATCTATAACGCTACTAAACACATAAAGAATACTTAAACAGAACTTCATTTTCTGATCAAAATCTAATTTCATGCTCAGCTTTTTATTTGCTTAGGCTGGTACTATAGCGGAATAAATATGTCCATAGACCAAGTAGCCCCACAGTTTGAAGTTAAATGGAAAAAAATATATATGCAGATTTACATTTATTTAATCACAAATAAAACCCAGTGTATTTTACTGCAGTCTGGAACTGTACAATGTTACCTTAATCATCAACAGAAGGCAAAAATCCATTTAACAAATGTTTCAAAAAGCACTCAAAATGTAGATTTCAATGTGCTGACTAAAGCTGAAACAAACCACTAAGCAAATAAAACAACTGAACCTTTGTTATTGATAGAGGGCACTCAGACAGACCCAGGTTTCAGTAGCATACTAAACAGATTACTGGAACCACAACCAACAAAACTCATTACTGGTGTTGATTTAATTTTCAGAGTTTTACAGAAGATGGAAGCTTCTATTATTTTTCAGAGAGGTGTAGCTCATAAACGAGTCCTCACAAAGGCTTTCGCCCAGCCTTTTCTTCTCTAGGTTCTGTTAGCTATTTCACAGAAATATATGCCTAACAAAAAGTCCTTACAATTACATCCCCACACCCCAAAAAGCCTTGATGGATGCTACATGTATAGATCCCATCAGAGGTGATCAACAGACTTTCAACTCCTTCTCATTTAAACAACAGAGCTACAATAGGAGATGCTTTCTTTTGAGGCTGTATTTCATACATAACTTTGCTACATAAACTGCTTTAAGATAAAATAATGGTTATTGTTCAGCCAGATCGATTTTCCAATATAATTCACCTTTAGTTTCACAAACAATTAATGCAGCAAATGTTGCCCAGGCTATCACTGCCTCTTCAAATGTGCTCACTGAGTGCACAGCTTCAAAATCAGTGCAATGTTTTTCCAACAACATGAGCTTCTTGGCTATGTCCAGTAGCGTGGGCCAACTGGAAGCAGATATGTAAGAATAAACAGCTGGCAAAGAAGATCTTCTGTCCATCTTTCACACATTTCCACAAGAAAACTTGCCTCTCTTCAGCTGATAAAGCTGGAAAACCACACTAGGCACTACTAGAGAAATGATGCTTTAATTTATAGGTTCTTGTTGTTGCAACTCTGTTTAAATTTTGACTGGTTAGAAAGATTATTTCGGACAGAAAAAAAAAAAAAAGAGTAGTTTCTAAAATACTTATGTAATAGATTACCAACATAAATGGGTTGATTTACTCTAGTGGATAAATAAGTAGGATCCAGAATCCTCAAAATAAATGATACCTTTGTGGAGTTCTGTGAAAGAAAACAGCCAGTCTGGAAAATATCCTTTAACAAAATTAAAAGAACAGTGAGAAGCACCACTTCCATCAAGCAAATCATGTTGTCAACATGTATGTGTAAGCAATTATTAAAAAATATATCCAGAGAACAAAAGATTCATATTGCCACCCTGTCAGACGTAAAACAGACAGAAGATCATAGTTTTGTATATTTAAAAAAAAAAAAAAAAAAAAAAAAGAAAGCCCACAAATTAATTCTCAGAAACGTAGAAAAACTATAGATATAGATATATTTTAAACTCAGGATGGAGAAACCCCTACAAGCAGATGTAAACTTCATGGCTTGCATGTAGCTTTATGCTCTTGTCATTCATCCTTCTTTAAAAAAAACAATGCCTGCCTTTTTAAGTTAGCAAACCTTTTTGGTTTTAATTTCTCAGGCAAACAGTTGGCATTGACATACAGCTATTGCAGCTGAAATCAAAGCAGAAATTTATTTAAATCCAAACTAAGGTCTCAAATAGAAGAAATTATTAGTTATATTAAACTATGAATGCAGCTATAATCATATATATTCTTACATAATACTTGAGCTTCCAAAACATTAGGTTATTTTTCCAAAGTTTAAACACAAATTTTAGACAGATGCAGTAAACAGGAAGTTACCTCTTTACACTAACGCAGTTCAAGTGGGGGGAGATACTGTTTTAAATACAATTTAAGACTTGTATTTTTGTACCTGGCATACTGAAATTTCCAAAAGCAGTTCATTAGTTTTTGAAGTGATCAGAATAAAGTTTTAAGAAAAACAATCTATTTCTTTAAGAATTTACTAGTAAGATCACATAACCGTGACTCAGTCAGCATTTATTATTCTGATATAGAAAGTGCTGATATTTCACTTACAGAAATATCAAATTTTTGAGCTCTGAAGATGTTTATTTGCTGCTCTACGTTCACTAAATTGGTTTCACTCCCAGAGGTACTCAATATTACTGTATTTTCCATTACTTATTTGTGATTAGATTCATTATTTAAGATTGTGCCATGTATTTGCTGTTGGTACTTCAGGAATAATAATTTAGTAACAAGCCCTTATTCAGTATTGGCTTAAATGATCATACTTAAAAACTGCAACATTCAAGGGACATGGCCTTTAAAACATCATGTTAGATCCAAAGAAATTGAAGGAGGAAGAAAACCCATAAGCAACTCATCTGTCATTTTATGGCTGCTCCCCATTGCAGCACTTTCCAGGTGCCTGCCCTAACAAACATTTCCAACTTTGATGCTGAGAGCCCAGCCCACAGCCCTAAGGGCTCACAGGTCATTCCAGTTGCTCACAGGTTGCTCCAGTTGCCATCATCCTCCTTTGCCACCTTCTTACATAGCTTATGCCTATTCAGTTTGCTGTTGATTATCACTCCTACTTTCAGCTTTTTTTCTACATAATTGCTTCCACATTTCTTTAAGTATGTTATCCATCTTCCAAATGCTCCTCAAGAGATCTAATTGGGCTGCATTTTCTTGAAGCTAAAGCTCACTGTGGTACTTCTGCCAGTGTTTCTAATCTCTCTGTAGGCCTTGTATAATTTTTTTTAACTTTCAAGTATTTCTATCCCTGCACAATTTAGTATTGCATGCTAATTGTATTAGCATGTTGTTAACACACTCTCCCAGATCATTAATAAAGATGTTAAAAATGACTGGTTCTAGCAGTGATCCCTGTGGTACCCTCAAAACACCCTTTGTTTGTAGTCTTTCAGCCAGCTTTTAATCCACATGACAGTGCTCTTATCCAAGCCAATTTGAATTAATTTTGCAAGTAAGGCTTAGCAAGGTAACAGCCAACCCTTTTGCAAAAATCCAAAATTACTACATTGATTCCTCCCCCACTTCCCACTCCTCCTCCAAATTCTGTAGGGTTTTGAATCAATTAAAATAGTAATCTGTATTTACCAAATACATTGTCAACTATATCCTATGCATTTGTTTTATCCTATCCTTTAGACATTGTATACAATTTTTAATACTACCTCTGCTTTCTTCTCGGTATTTTAGATTTCCTTCATAGCTTATGGTATTTCAAAAGTAATAGGCAACGTTGTAGCAGTTACCGCCTTTCTAAGTATTGATCTGATGACTAACGAATGGTAAGCAATATAGCCTTATGCTCTATGCAGAAAGTAAAAATAGGTTTATCTTTAAGTGAATCTGTATGCCCACTGGTAGGATTTCAGTATATGTTCTAAGTTGTAGGATACTGTAGTTTTATGGAAATGTGGTTAAGACCAAGTCAATCTATTTCCAACATAAATGAGATCCAACCTTCATCATAGAAATCCTAAAGCTAAATATCAAAAGTCATAATCTATAACAAATGTTGAATAAATAGTAAATAATTAATAAATACATGCACTTTCCTGTGTGAATTTTATGCATACTTAAAGGCATTTTCAAGTTACTCCATTTCTTGCTTTTTATCAACAATTATTTTACAGGATTTTAACTTACTTATTACTTAACTATAAATGCCTTTTCTCAGTTTTCCTTGTTAAAGAGTCCTACTTAAAATTTATTTCAGTATCCCAGGCAACTGATCTTTCATACTTGGTAACAGGCCTAGGATTTTGTCTATGTCTTAACTCATAGCTACAAAATGAATCTCTGAAGATTTTTACTTTACTTCACCTTATTATCACATTTATAACATACTCCTCAATCTAAAAAAAAAAAGTGTCATAAATTACCAACGTCTTAAATACTATCTGAATAAGAATTTTAATATTCTTATGCACGCTAGACTCCTTATTTCTGAAATTCTTCCAAATTGAATTCTTAAACTTTGATGTCCTTATATTATTCACATGATGCAAAATCACTCTAAAATCTTGATGAATGCAAATTCAGTAGTTCCAAACTCTTTTATTTTCATTTTATAAAGGGTTCTAAGAACAGCTAGAAGAATCAGGTCTAAAAATTCCATTTTACAGTGATGGGCTATGTAGTTTTAAAAACATTCACCTTAATGAAGTGAAGGACAAATGTTATCTCAGTACCCATAAGAATCTCCTCATAAGAATTCCAATGGAATGATGGACATGAAATACATCTCCTCCTTTTTATTAAAAGCAACATGCTTTACTCCTCTAGGAGGAAGTACCCAGTGGGTTTTTCACTACTGCATAGTACTGTGGAAGTTAGAAAGAGATGAGTAGACATAATACGGAAAAGTTTAGTTCTTTGCTATTGGTGTCAACACACATTATGGAGAAATAACTAAACCCTTCTTAATGAAGTGCTCCCTTATAGTAATCAGTACACTCAGTAGCCCACTATGAAAAAATTACACTTCCTCTTGGAGGCTGGAGACTTCAAGCTTATTCCCTATTTACTTTTGTAAGGTGCCTTTGCTGGATACTTTTTTGAAGAGGCATGAGCATTCTTAAACAGGGATGCCACTTACTACAAATACCCCTTTTTTTTTTTAATCTGTGTTAAGGTTCTTCTCAATTACTGCCTGCTTAAGACTCCCAATTCCTATAAATTTAAAAAAGGGGAAAAAATTAGTTTATAACTGCTGCCTATCTGTGAACTTTTGCTGGACAAAGAGCACCACTGCATTGCTGGTAAACATCTGATACGCAGATCACTTCCTGTATTTCTGGGTAAAGTAGATTAAGAGAAATGGTTTACATTATTGCAAAAGTGTACAGTTCAAATAAATTTGCAGTTGTAACTTCTTGTTCTTGTAATTAGTAATTTTACTTAGGACTTTTATATCAACTATTAGTTATATCCATTCACATTTGTATATACGTTTTCTATTACGTATCCCTATCTAGAATATTTTTCAGTGCTCTATGGGAATCCAGTATTATTCTTCCCCACTTTCCCTACTTCCTCCTCCTCCTGTAGTGCCTTCTGATAGCCTATTCCCAGCCTACATTGCTGGATAGTGCCAAGTACTATTCAGTCCTCATGATCTTGTGCAAATACAAACAGGTTAAATGGATAGATAAAATGCGGAAGGAATAGATGTATCAGCAGCAGGGGACTAGCAGCATGATGCCAAGGGAACAGCAGTCCTCCTGGTCTTGCTCTTTACAGAGCTGCTGGGCCTGATGGCTGCGCTACACCTGAAAAGAACTTTCGTGGGCTGAGAAGTGAGAAGAACAGGATATTCTGGATCTTGGAGATTTTTCTTCTCCATGACTACAGCCACACACATCTTTCCCACTCACTGAAATGGAGGAAACAAGTACCCACCCCTTTTTTGTTCTCCAGCATTTGATTCTTATGATTCAAACTCATATGCAGACCTATCCTTCCCTCTAATGAAATTCAGAAGTTCAAAGACCTTGCTTTCAAAAGTTCCTTTCAATTTTCCCTTCTTGGGTTATTCTGTATCAAAAGTATATTCTTGTACACTCTTAAAAGCAAATATTACATGATAGAATGTATTATCTGTCGCTCATACTCAATAAGCATTTTTACATAGGTTTCATATTCAAATTTCAGGGATTTTTGTCAAGCAATTTATGTAGGTACAAGCTCTTTAAAGTGTCCTTTGGGGACATCTGTCTTTCCAATTTCATCATTTCAAGTGAATATAATACTAGTGTCCCCAGGTAAAAGTCATGATGCAATTCTATCAGACAGTTGCTGTACTTTGCGCAGTGTGGGTGTGAGAGCTAATTTTGTCCTTATATTCAGAGGCTTCATTAACAGTCTTAACACATTCACTGCAGCTTTCTAAATCCTTTCAGGCTTTAACACTTAAGCTACTGCAAAAAAAAAAGTTCATGTACAGAAAATGCTATTTCTCTAACCCAAATAAAACAGATCTCTTAGATAATGCTAAATGCCACTTTACAGCAACATCATCCTAGAGAAATTAAATTTATGAGAAATTAATTATAGCTAGTGAAGGCTGTAAAACATTGGTTTGGACGATTTACCCTGACATAAAATATGTGAAATTCTGAACTGAGATGAGTAAAGGAAAAGAGTAGAAATTAGGTGTCAGTTATATGCAGGCATATGAATGTCAATGTAATGCATATTATACTGCTTTGCTGTTATGAGTTATTATTCAGATAATTTAATCATGTGACAATATATTGATCATAAAATTCAGTAACTAAAATATGTGAAAAAACCCCACTTTTTCTTCCCTCAAAGATGGGCATTTTTCCTGCTTTATGTTTCATACAGTGGAGTATATTTTAGCTATTTTCCTATTTTCTAAAAACAAAAACCAAAAGCAACCAAACAAAAAACCCCCACCATCAATCTGAAACCCTCAATAGTATTTTTCCAATATATGCAACTTACAGGAAGAGAGAAAAAAAAGTTAGCCCTTTATGTGGGTCATGCAAAGCTTCCGTGCATAAGAATATTTTCATCAATTGATACACATCACATAGGAAAGCATGTCTATTCATTATATTTTTTTCTTAAAAGTTGTCCATGGCAACAAATTATAATACAGATGATCAAACTTCCACATGCTGCTGTTTGGAAGCTATAAGAATTAAAAAAAATTCTGCATGTAAATTATACAGAATCCAGCTACATTTCAAATTAATGTGTAAAGTTATAGCTATCTTTACAACTTCTGCAAAAAAGGGAAGCTTTATCGTTATCTTGATATTACTTGCCAAGTCATTTCTATTCCTTTTTATGCTCACTAAGCCTATGCCAAAGTCTGCTTCTTTTTGATTTTGACTTTATGATTGAAATAACACAAGAAATTTTAAATTATGGATGAACTTCATTCCAGGTAGACTTGCTCCACAACACTACTTCCAACAGTTGCAAAATACTTTGCATAAAACTTTCTTTACAGTGGCAGTGAGGGATGATCGAGTATGAACAATCTGTGGAAATTTTCCTTTCCACAGACAAGCATTAATCTGGAGGGTTACCTCCCATCAGCAACTCCTGTTGTTTTCAGACTGATTCAGGAGACCTTTTATAGAAGAAAGGGACTCAAACAGACCAAAGAACTGAGGCCATTAACTGGACTATATTACATGTGAAAAACTTAAATTATTCATTTCTATATTTATAGTACCTGTTTAAAATTTTCTAGAAACTCCCACATTACTCCTTGGATGTGGCAGGATCCAAAAGCAATTCCATGTGAAAGCTAATTTGTTTCAGAATCTAAAGGCCCTTGCGTACAGTAAGTCATGCCCACAAATAAGCTTGATTTCCCAATACACTGACAAAGGATAAAATTGTCCCCTTGTGCGAACTACGAATATTCTGTGGGGGAAAAAAAATTAGAAGATAACATGAAGCCACAAAATCAGTAAATTTCCATTATCTATTGTCCTCTAAGTTGAAGGAAGATCTATGCTGACCTCGGTCCTGCAAAGGCAGAACAATACTTCCCTACTACCTGAGAACCAGATATCTGGAAGGACGATCAGTTATATAATCTGATCATTCTGGGGATGTACCTGTAGTTCATGTGCAGGGGTTTTATTTCACTGATGGCAGATTTCAACGCAGGAAACATGTTCTCATATTCTCTTAATCAGCTAAAATAGTCTAAATGTTATTTTTGCCTGTATCTCAGATTTTCTTTTGTCTTATTTTCCTCTCCTCCTCACTAGACAACTGATAGGGAGGTAGGTTAAAGTCTGACTGAATTTGCCTTGGATGAACATTATTAATTCTATGTAACACCAACCTCATTTAAGAAATTAATCTTGGCTTAAATAGATAAGTATTTTTGAATGTGGATAATACAAAACACATTGCCTGAATGGGTCTTACATACATTTTCCCACATTCACTAGAATTAAATATATTGCCAAAATTACAACAATTTGGGGGATAAACTTTGAAAAGGTATAAAAAAAAAAATAATGTATTCTGTGTTTTTGTTAACAACATTTGTTAGGTTTTCAGTCTCTTAGAATACAGTATCAATTGCTGGCCAAACATTTTCTAAAAAGGAGCTTCCCTTTCTGGGATGGATTACTGTCCTCTAGCTAGGGTAAACATGAATATGAAAGTAATAATTTTTTTGTGATTATTTTCTCACTTGTATTTAAGGAAAAGAAGAATTTAAGAAAAGTTCATAGTTCTCACATTAACATAACAGAGAACATGAACAGACACACTACTACTGCTGGAAAAGCTGCCTGTAAGAAATGCAATTATACTACTGAATGACCATATTTATTTTTAAGGGTTTTTTCAGGTTTTGAGAAACACTTCTAATGCTGCTTCTCATGACACATTCTACAAACATTTTAAACCTTTCCCTGTCTCAGTTGGTCTCTAAAAAATGGAAGGTTAAGATAACAGCAAGAAGAAAAGTGAACTATGACTAGTTTATTTTGAGAGGGCTTTCTTGCTCTGAAAACACTTTGTGGGCAAAAGAATCATCTCAAGGCTATGAGCTATACTGTATTCAGGCAACTTCTCCTTTTACCGAGAGCTTAGTAAAACATGACAAGTGAATGGCCAAGAGACAGGTTTGCAATGGGAGCTTCTGGTTCTCCACAAAGCAGTGAAGGATGGTGGCCTATCAGTAGATGCAGTACAGTGGTGGGTTAACTAATCTGGTTTACTCCAGCTTGCAGAGAAAGACTAGGAAAAAAGTAAATTCACAATAGAGGCTTAAGCCTTGTTGTACAATATCGACCAAATTCGGTTACTGAAAAGACATTTGTAGTCCCTATGTGCTTGAAAGCAGAAATGCTGTCTAAGTGGATTCAGAGGTATTTTCCTCTGCTGTCATGGTTTTAACCTGGCAAGCAGCTAAGCACCATCCAGCCACTTGCTCACTCCCCCCTCCCTCAGTGGGATGGATGGGGGAGAGAATCAGAAAAAAGGTAAAACCCACAGGTTGAGATAGACAGTTTAATAAAAGAATACCAATAATAATGAAAATAGTAATAGAAAATACAGAATAGACAAAATAAGTGATGCACAATACAAACTGCTCACCACCCACTGACTGATGCTAAGCCTGTCCCGAGCAGCAGTTGCTCTCCCCCTGGCCAACTTCCCCTGAGCATGATGTCCTATGGTCTGGAATAGCCCTTTGGCCAGTTGGGGTCAGCTGTCCTGGCTGTGCCCCCTCCCAGCTTCTTGTGCACCCAGCAGAGCAGGGGAAAAGCCCTTGACTTAGTATGAGCCCTGCTCAGCAACAACTAAAACATCAGGGTGTTAGCAACATTCTCCTCATCCTAAATCCAAAACACAGCACTAGGAAGAAAATCAACTCTATCCCAGCCAAAACCAGGACATCCATAAAGGGCAGCTTTAGTCAGAAATAATGGTTCAAGGAGTCAAGAGCACAGGAATGCTGAAGTCTACAGGTGTTGATATGAACTTGATTAGCAGCCTTTGTGATCTCTGTCACTGGGAAATTGCAAGTCTAACTCAGCAATAATGTTGAAATCTTAATGTATAGATATGTGAAAAAAAATACAGGGCTCACAGTGATTTATCAAAAATCAGCATGATAAGGAGAAAAGAAACTGCTATAGCCACTCTTCAAATTGAAGCCGAAGGGAATAATTCTATGAAAGGCAAAACTGAAGATGAGGCAGATGGGGAAAAAGAACTTTTGGGGAGTATGAACCTTTTGGGGGATAATCACAGGACTAAGCAGCATGGAGAGGTAATTGCTGCTTACGGGACACAGCCATATATATTTTAAACACACTTGCAGAGCCTAAGACAAAACTAAGGCCTGTTTAAGAGAGGAAAAATAATGAAACATAATCAGAATATAATCTTCTAAAGAAAATTCTTTAGTAAGGTGGTCCAAGTGTGAGACTGGTTCACAGTTCCAATCTCAATTTTAGTAATATTGCCTCTGTTTACCAAAAAGTTTGATGGAAAAAGGCTGCTGTCCCTTGAGAACTGCAGAGTAAACGCACATTTGATTCCACAAAACTCACACTGACTTGGCATCGGTAAAGGTGTGTCCATGCATTCGTCTGGATGGCTTGGCATGGACATCGCAGCTGGTGTGAGACTTCCCAGCCTTCTTAATGTGGACATCTTTTATAAGCAGCTTCAATCAAGTTGGACAACTTTCTACCCTTTCACTTCCTCTTCTGACATACGATAAAGAACCTTTGCCAGCTCTTCTCAGAAGTGTTGATTCTTTGCCAAAGATTTAGCAATATTGAGGGCAAAAGCAATATTGCTTTCTGTTAGTTGCTGTGAAAAGCCTTCTTCACTTTAAAGCTTTTCTAGCATGAGGGCAATAAGAATGGTTGCATTCTCACTGAACTCTCCAGATAAGGAGTGCAAAACCTCTGAAATGAAAAGAACTATGTACAAGATGAAATTCCACTTCAGTGGATTACTACATATGAAGACAGATGTTTTATTGGGTTATCTTTCAGAAGACCTACTTAGCTCCCTTAGTGCTTGCAGTAACTAGTGTCTGCAATTCCATGAATAATAATAATAAAAAAATATAATCAGTCAACGTGCATGGTAACTAAACAGAACAATCTGTAAAGAATTATCCTCTAGCAATGTTGGTATGTCAGAAGAACAAGCAAAGAGTAGGAAATGTCTTACAAACGAATCATAATATTCAAGATAATCAAATTAAAATTACAAAGTTAATATAATGAAGGTTCAACCAATATGGTTAGGATTTTTAAAGAGATAATCTATACTGACTGTAAAGAAAAATGACATGAAAACTAACATTAAAGAGTGAGACATTCCAAGAGTACATAAAGGTTTTGTAGATAATTGAAGGCAAGTAAATAATACAGATATGAGACTGCCAGTTGTTTATCCATAAAACAGGAAAAGAGAATCTCAACATCATTAAGTGATCTAATATTGAAAAACAGATCAGAAATGCTAGCATTAAATGAATTGTGTGGCCTGGCCAGTAGAGCAATACACAGGTAGCATCGGGATCAGCATTGCAGGCAGCAGCTTAGATGGGGAAACTGAATTCCTAGATCTCCCATATCCTCCTTTTAAAGGTGAGAGGATGCATCACTGGCTATAGGGGCAGTTGACCAAAAAATACTCTCCTGTTCACTCGATGCAGACCTGACAGAAGTGCACCTCACTGTATCAGGGTAAGTGATAAAGAGAGCTAGAATCTCCACCATTAAGTTAAAAAGTCACCCCCATATTAGTCTTGAGGCAACACAACAGACCATCCCTACACCCTTGACTTCAAATTTGAGCCCTCCCCGCAAACTAATAAAGACCTCAATTAAACTATGTCAAAGTAGAGATGAACATATATTCAAAGACTTGGGATAAAATTAACCATTTTGGTGCAACTATGTCAACAGTTATTTAGAGGAAGAGGAACAGCTGAAAGAACAGAACTGAACTTGACAAGAGAATAAAAATAAATAAACTTCAAGTAATATCAAGAGGGATTACTACTACCTGAAAATCTTCAGTTTTCTATTGTGATTAAAATTTGAGAAATAAGAAGAGGCAATTCAATTTCATTAATACAGCTCTGTAACTACGCAAGAATGATATATGAGGGAAAATAGCATTTAAAAAGTAAATTAAAGACGACAAACAAAAAAGTCAATTTATCCTTCAAACACTATACTGCTCCTGTTAGTGAAATGATTTCTAAACTCCAGTCACATTCATTGCAAACTCAAGTTATCATCTGACATCTGATTATCATTACACATAATTTCTTTAACCATTGTGACTCTATCAGCACATGACAGTGACCCTTTCAACATTCCCAGACTGATGCAAATTAGTCTTTGAATTGGTCCTCACTCCCTCTATGCTTATATACCACCCCCACCCCCCCAACTTTCCATGATCATACAACTTTGATTTCTCTGTGGCTACCCTTCACAATGCCAAATATTCAGATAAACGTGAAAACTTGTTTATGGCAGCAACCAACTAAAGATGACTTAAAAGTAAGCCATAACAATGTCATGGTGGAGCTGGAAGCACAGTATAATGTGGTTATCTGGAAATAATATCAAATAGTGAATAGTTCTTGTGGTGAGGAATAAAAATAACATATGCCATATTCTCTCAGGGATGAAGACAGTCTGGTATTCAAACATAGCCTACATTTGCCCTTAATCACACTGGAGTCTTTTCACCCTTCTGTGCTTTAGTTTTCAGTATTTGTAAAGTTGTGTAATCCCCTCCTGCACAGAATTGGAGTTGTTAAATAAGTATCTGTAAAACCTCTAGAAATTTGTTAATATAAGTAGACATGATAGAGTATTTTAGTGAGCAATATTTTTAAAAAATATTACTAGAAATCCAATGAGCTAGTTGTTCTCCAGAACCAAGCTCTCAGAACCTACACTACTAATTCCAGTTCCAAATATTTCACTAATTAAAATGTTGTACTTATAAAATTAATCATTTCAAACTACAGCAAACAAGCTAGAAAAACAGAGGAATGAAGGCTGATACAATGAGAATGGTTGGTAGTATAAACATAAAAATGAATGGTCTCAGACCCTGGTAACAGTATCTGCTGTCTCTGCGAGTTCTGAAGAAACTGGCAGACGACATTGCTGAGACAATTTCCATCATCTATGAAAGGTCGTGGAGAACAGGAGAGGTGCCTGAGGACGGGAAGATAGCCAATGTCACTCCAGTCTTCAAAAAGGGCAAGAAGGAGGACCCAGGGAACTACAGGCCGGTTAGTCTCACCTCCGTCTCTGGAAAGGTGATGGAACAACTCATTCTGGGTGTCCTCTCCAAGCGAGTAGAGGAAAAGAAGGTCATCAGGAGTACCCGGCATGGATTCACCAAGGGGAAATCATGCCTGACCAATCTGATAGCCTTCTACGATGGCATGGCTGGCTGGGTAGACAAGGGGAGAGCGGTGGATGTTGTCTACCTTGACTTCAGCAAGGCTTTTGGCACTGTCTCCCATAACATCCTCATAGGGAAGCTCAAGAAGTGTGGGTTGGATGAGTGGACAGTGAGGTGGATTGGGAACTGGCTGAACGACAGGGCTCAGAGGGTTCTGACCGGCGGGAAGAGTCCAGTTGGAGGCCAGTAGCTAATGGAGTTCCCCAGAGCTCAGCACTCGGCCCAGTCTTGTTCAACTTGTTCATCAATGACCTGGACGAGGGGACAGAGTGTACCCTCAGCAAGTTCGCTGATGATGCAAAACTGGGAGGAGTGGCTGATACGCCAGAAGGCTGTGCTGCCATTCAGTGGGACCTGGACAGGCTGGAGAGTTGGGCAGAGAGGAACATGATGAAGTTCAACAAGGGCAAGCGTCGAGTGCTGCACCTGGGGAGGTCGAACCCCACACACCAGTACAGGCCGGGGGCTGACCTGCTGGAAAGCAGCTCTGCCGAGAGGGACCTGAAAGTCCTGGTGGATGACAAGCTGACCATGAGCCAGCAGTGTGCCCTTGTTGCCAAGAAGGCCAATGGTATTCTGGGGTGCATTAAGAGGAGTGTGGCCAGCAGGTCGAGGGAGGTAATCCTCCCCCTCTACTCTGCCCTGGTGAGACCCCACCTGGAGTACTGTGTCCAGTTCTGGGCTCCCCAGTTCAAGAAAGATGAGGACCTCCTAGAAAGAGTAGTCCAGAGGAGAGCAACTAGGATGATAAAGGGACTGGAGCATCTCCCCTACGAGGAAAGGCTTAGAGAGTTGCGCTTGTTCAGCCTGAAGAAGAGAAGACTGAGAGGGGACCTCATCAACACATACAAATATCTTAAGGGTGGAAGTCACGAGGACAGAGCCAGGCTCTTTGCAGTGGTGTCCAGCAACAGGACAAGGGGCAATGGGCACAAACTGAAACATAAGAGGTTCCAGTTGTATATGAGGAAGAAGTTCTTTACTCTGAGGGTGACAGAGCACTGGAACAGGCTGCCCAGGGGGGTTGTGGAGTCTCCTTCTCTGGAGATATTCAAAGCCCACCTGGATGAAGTCCTGTGTAATATGCTCTAGGAGAACCTGCTTTAGCAGGGGGGTTGGACTAGATGATCTCCTGAGGTCCCTTCCAACACTTGCGATTCTGTGATTCTGTAATCCTGATGCTGTGCATGACCCCTCATTCACTATTGCTGACTGACTGGGCATTACGAACATTACTACTGTCAGCAATCATCCTATACAGAGAAGAGGTCCTAACTCTTGAGACAACTTTTTGTCACTTAAGAACTCTTTTTGCCATATCTCTCATAACAGAAATTTAAGTTGCATGCTGATAAGGATTTTCTTTAATGACAGTTCTAGTAGCGCTTACAAAAAGGGACAACTCGTTAAATAGTCTTTATAAACAAAACTGAGTAATTTATACCAGAGAAAGAGCAAAGAGGTTTGTGGTTTACACCTTAGTTTCAGAGTTTGATAATTTTCTTTGTATCTTGGCTTGATCTGATTAGTCTTTTTTTTTTTTTTTTTGCATGATGACAAAAAGCTTTCCAAAGTGTTACACATGACAAAAAAATCTGCAACCATTCAGCTATTCCCAAGAAGACCTGTCAGCAACAATTTTTAGGTGAGCGCAACAATCAAGCTAGCATTTGGTACATCACATTAAGGAGGTTCCATTCACCTCTTGTGTGTCTTCACCCCCCATAACACCCACTGAGATACCAACTAAATCAGACAGATCTCCACAGGATGGGCCAAGAGGTCATTGTATCCACAATACCTAATGCTGAACATATGAAGGAACATCAGAAAGCTTACACATTTTGTTCTATGACGACTACAAAGTTATACTATCTTTGTTAGTCAAGAATACCATAGATCCTTCTGCAGATTATGTACCCAGGAAAAGCCATTTTCAGATCTTTAAAGGTGAAAATATATCCTCTAAAACATACATTCAGAACACAACTTGAAAGTTGGTCTATGAAAATGAATAATTGCTAGACACATAAGATCAATGTAGGAGCATTAAGTGCATGAATAAGGACCCTAACAAACGTGTATGTATAAATACTTGACTTCAAAACTGCTGAAGCAGCTACTGCACAAAGTATGGAATAAAAGTACCATCTATCAGTATAACTTTACTACAGTAACTTCTTGATGCTAATGTCTTTTTATACTAATCAGGAGCACACTAAAGACATGCATTGCAATAACAGTATCAGTTACATAGAAGGATATTCTTTTCAATCTAATCTAATTTGGGAGTGTAAGTATACAGAATGCAGACGAGTTGCCTCTTCAATGGAGAAAAAAATTAATTGGAGCACCTCTCCTCTGGTTTTCTATGACAAATGCTTTTTCACACAAGGTTTGTCCTAGTCGCAACTTTTTCTCTTTATCTCTATATCCTAATGACACAAGTAAAATCAATCATCAGGATCTCTGTTGCCATAAGAGAGATGAATCTGCCACAGCTTGAATTGCTGTTACAATATACTTAGAGTAAATTATCTACTCAGGCATAACAGAAATCCTGCCCATTATACAAAATTATTTTGACCTCTTAAGTGTTATCAGATTGTTATTGGAATCATTGACAGCCTGGATTTCAATACCTGAGATTTAGAAAGTTTAAGCATGTGTTCTGCATCTAGAACACCTTGGTATACAGTTTCTGCTCTTAATAAATCCAAGTTGTTTCAAAAAGTAAAGATCATACTGCAAACTGCACGAACTTGGTATAGGACACTTAACTTCTAACCATTAGTAATCTTATCATCCGTAGCGTACCACTGAAGTGTTACCATTGTCAGGATGGGTTTTGCTTCTGGGTAGCATTTCTTTTTCAAAATACAGCTTTTACAAATTCTGAACATCCTCTTTGTGTTACTATTAAACCATTTTGCAATAGCAATATTTCTGAACAAAGCACTCTTATCATAGGGTAGCTGACATTGGTGAGGGTTAGATGACCTTGGTGGTGCTGCAACATTTGTAATTCTCCAGCACAATCAATTATCTCATGATAATGTCTTTTGTCAGAGAATATTGTAATTCAATGAGGACTTGATTTTTTTTTTCTGTGAAAGAAAATATCTGCTTTGACTGGTATACAGAAACGTTCATACATGGGTCACTGACTGACAAGGGAATTGTAAATTACTCAGTAATAAAAAATAATAGTAGGCATTTATATAGCACCGTACCTCACACATAATGACCTGTAGGTTCATCATAATAAGTATTATTTGTCAAAAAGAAATTCCAGTAACCATCATATCTTCCAACAGATTTTATTTTAAAAATGGTACACTAAGAAAATTGTAAATTTCAAATCTTATCAGTTAAGAGGTAGCCTGGCATATTACAGCAGCTATACTAACCAGCTCTGTAAATAAAAGTAAGGATAATGAGAAAAAAAAAAAGACAAAAAATTCAGCATCATAAAATAAATTGAAAATTTACACCAGAAAACTTTTGTTTGAAGTTTCACAAATTATTAGCAGACAGGAAAGAGCTGCATGCATACACACGCACAAGGATATATATCGCCTTCTGTCTTCAAGCTTATTCTCAGAGCCACACACACAGCCACAGAAATGAAACGACGAGACAAAAATCACAGCAGTGAAACAACAGCGCCCCTACAATTTGGGATGCCCTGACAAGTACATCAGAGAATGGAAGTTGAAATGCTAGATATCTAAAGAAGGCTGCAGCTACTAGTGTGCAAACATTTTTTATGCATTAAACTGTTATTCCATAGAATTTGGGAAAAATCCAGAAGTGAAAGTAAGCGAGCTCTTACATGGACTAGATGAAGTAAGCATTCCTGCAAGCGTAAGCTATTTGCCTTGCTTTTACTCACAAGAGTGCCTATAAGCTTAAATTTCCTAAGAATTCTGGCAACCATTTCACCATGGAAAGTTTAGAATCATA
The DNA here is from genome assembly GCA_034008185.1 of Gorsachius magnificus. Lineage (NCBI taxonomy): Eukaryota > Metazoa > Chordata > Aves > Pelecaniformes > Ardeidae > Gorsachius > Gorsachius magnificus. The sequence goes on along the minus strand of CM067081.1, from coordinate 115,032,766 downwards.
CTCTAATTAAATTGGAAGGGACCTTCAGAAGTCACCAGGTCCAAACCCATGCTCAGAGCAGGGGTGACTATAGTCATATTGGGAAGTTAAGAGAGCTGCATTTTGAAATAAACCAAAGTGCAATGTTCATTCCTATGAACAGCCATTTCTAGCCATCAGAGTATCAAGCACTGACATTAAAAATGGAAATTAAAAGAAGAAATATTTCACTGACATTAAAAATGGAAATTAGAAGAAGAAATATTTCAACATAAGCTAACATTTGATAACATTCAATCTAAAAATCTTCAAAGCAATAAAATATATCATCTCACAAGTAGGTCATGAAACCAATCAACACTAAGACATCTCAGTAAACATGTCACAATAAACTTTCCTGAAAGAGGGTGATAAATAAAAAATGATTGATGACTACATTGTGTAAACGCGACTTTGAGGCAAAACCAGCTTAATTTATCTATACAACCTCAGATTTCTTTGCAATAGTACTTAAGATTTAACAGTACACTACTTTTTTCCAAAAATCTATTTAAAATTTATATTTATTTTCACAGAGGCTATCAAACCCCACTACATATCTGAACAATAATATACATACTAAGTACATTGGTTCACATTTTATCTCTGCATCAAAACACACTAAAATTAGGCATTAAAATTCATCAGTATCAGGATGAAGACTTAAGACATTCTAACATCTTATTTTTCATCCTATTTCAAGGAGTAAATGCTAAATTTCTTTAAGAATAAGGTAGTTCCAGGTAAATAAAGTCAACCACCTAATTTCTGTATGAAAGCTTTAAATCACAGATATTCAGACATTTGAAGTTTAGTATCTTGCTAATACTAATATCTGAACAATCTTTCCAAAAAAAAAGAATACATGCACAGAATCGAAAAATCGAGAAAACACTGCATGACTGATAATTAAATATTGATTTGAGTAATATGAATTATTACCTTCAATTTAAGAAGAAGAGAGAAAACATTTTTCAGACTATTGAGTGTTGCTATAGTTAAAAGATGGTAACATCCGAGAATAATAATGACTAATGAACAATGTATCCAGCTGGACATTTCATGTTTAACTGGCACTGCTTTTGGAGAGTTAGTTCCTAAACCTTTATTATATATCACTGAAGATGACCCAGGGCCTTACACATAAGATGCTACAATCAACAGCACAAATGCACAAATTAAATAAGGAATAGTTCTATGATCATCCTCATCCTCAATTTTAAATCTTTCATACTCTAATAAAAAAAAAATAGACGAAGAATTGTCATAAAGTTACCATGTGAGTTTTCATTCTAAGTAAAAATCAAACATATAGGTATATCAAATTAAATGGAAAACCTTGGACAAGAAGTCAATGGATTCCAGAAGTCTGGCTTTTCTCCTAAGGATGCTGCCTAATAGCACGGATGTGCTCCATCTCCTGATGTCCAATATAACTGCAGAAACTCAGTAAGAAAGGACAAGTTTTCTCTCTCATCTCTCCAACCCTATACCATTTAGATCTTTGTAATCAAACTATTTGTGTAAAAAAACAAACAAAAAACCCCACCCCAACAAGTAGCAGACAATTCCTAAAACATGGCACGGATAAAAGAACTAGCAACTAAAATTCAACGATACTTCAAAATACTACTGGGCTGTTCAGCTGTTCTAGTTCTGTTCTTCCACCCTAGTGGCAACTGAACAAGGCCTCCTCACTCCCTCCAGACATCGTGAAATGTGGGTGACTGTAACCAGAGGCTAAATAAGATCAATTGACCCAGCAAAATCTGTTTATTTAAAACTACAACTTTGACTGCTTTATTTCTACCATAATATGAGACAGATTTAACAAGAAATGCTTCTAGTGGCTTGATTGAATATTATGTTGGGAAATAAAGCCATCCAAGTTAAAAACTTGTTAGTCTTAATCTTAGATCCTACTTACTCCACATTTTTTTTATTTTTTTTTTTTTTTTTCAGAATTATCAAAATATACGTGAGTAAAGGGGGGAAACATCCTCCCCATTGTCACAGTGGAGACAGAGACCTGATGACATTCAAAACTTGGCTAAGTAAATTTTCCCTCATTATAAAATGAAAAATAAAAATAATTTAACTAAATGATTGACTTTGTTGTACATTCAAAGAAGGTGGAATCCACTCTAGACATGTAATTTAGGGAACTAACAAGGAGCTTTTTCTTGAACTTTCAAAATATACCATATTTCAGTATTATCTGAAGTTAGTTTCTTTACTATAAATACTGCAAAAGCCTCTTTCTTGGTCTGTCACAAGCATTTGCTTGGGTAGTTAAGCAAACGTGTCGTCATGTAGCTAACAATCTCCTTCTCCTCCTTCTTCCCCACTCTCTGCTCTGATCAAGGTCTGGATTCTTATTTTTTGTTCCTTGGTGTTATGACATTTAGTTTAAAGCACTTGATTACCAGTTTCCAAAACCTGACAAACTATTTCTTTGCCTGTAATTTGGAACAGAATTAATGCTCTGGGTAGAAAGGATGCCACCAATATCCCCCAAATATGAAGTGAAGTACAACATCAAAAAGTTGCACTACACATTATCAGTGTGTTCTTAATCTATGTTAGGAGCTTTCACACGCATACACAAAGTACTCTACCACAAGAGCAACTCACCCCATGTTTATATTTTCAATGATTTTACTCTCCTAGCATGAGGGAGAAACAAATACACAAACATTAAGCAATTTCTAAAGATAAAAACCAAGAGTTTGATGCTTCTGTAAAAGCTCACCCTCAGTTATTTACCTAAGATCACAAATGAGTTGTATGTCAGGAGAAAGATTTCACCCTGTTTCCTCTCAATTATCTACTAATACACTGGTAATTGAATAATTACTTCCAGCTTCTGAAACTTGCATTTTTCTCCTGCATACTTACAGGTTTATCGTATACTACTGTCTTAGAAAAGATGAACATCTGTAGTATTTTGTAATCCTGCCACCTTTCACTCAAGAATCTCAAATAGCATTAAAATAAGACTCACCGTCTTATCCTAAACCAGCAGTACAAGAAACACTGCACTGTAAATACCACAGGTAATATCTAAATTATGCAGTTTTGAATCACCAACATAGGATTTTACCTGTATGACTCATACTCACAGCATTTAAAGGCAGTCACATACTTAAAAACACAGTACATTATGCTGAACAATGGTAAGCAATTTTATATAACGGATCAATAACTAACCAGCATACATTTAAATACTATGGACTTTTGGGGCTCCATCAACAAGGGAAAACTGATCAAAAATTCCTCAAATCATCTGTAAATGATATAGTAAAAAGTCTCATCAAATTCAAATAGAGAAAAACCTACGGTTCATTCAAGGAACATAACAAAAATGAAAATGCATCTGTCATGCAAGCAGCAAAATGGGTTTCACTTGGGTTTCCTCCAACTGAAGTGATATACATAGAAATACAGACTATGTAGCAAATCAGCTGGCCAGAAACAGAAAAAAGATAGGGAAAACCTGGTAAAGACTCAAAAATTAATTCCTAATACAGAAAGTACAGAAATACTCACAACTTAAAAAAAATTTCTTAACATCAAAGTAAAGAGCTTACACAATAATAAAACAAATACTTATTAATTTTCAAGACAGAAATAAAATAAAGGGCAAACATTTAGGCAAAGACAGATGCCCTCTTTTAATACGCTTAAAGGTAGCGATTCATTCAGCACACATTTAGGCAAATTATATTGCATATTACTTTTTATTGATCCATAATACGTTTATAATATGCCACTTTATAATCAGAAGAGTGCTTCTTCTTTAGCGACTGAAATTTCTGCAAAGACAATTCAATTAGAAATGGGCTGCAATCAATCTGGTTTACCTTTAAATTTACTTTTTATATCATTAATATACAGTTAATGCATCTCACCACAAAGTCAGTCATGCATCGGCCTGCCTTGAACCTACATGAAAAGCTGATCCTTTTTAATTCAGATATGAATGAGAGCTTGGTCATTTGAACTGCAGAAATTAAGGATGATCATACCACTTTCATTTAAGGATGACCATAGCCCCTGTAGAAGACTAACATGCCTTAAGGTCTCTTGTTGAGTGAGATATTCAGGCTTGGAACAGAATTCTGAATATATTAAGTAAACCAACTTAACCAAATCTACTTATTCCCTTCTCAAAATGCTATTATTGAATTAATCTTGCATTCCACCATCCAAATCAGGCAATCCACTTTTGACTCTCTCCCTAGTTTCCCAAACCTTTTCTTTATCCCTGAAATGGAGTTTTTCATTGTCAGCTATGTTCTGCACACAAACTCTACCAAATTTGCATCTCGAATAACTTCCTTCCTGTGCTTTTCTTATGTATTTCCCAAACATTTCATTTTGTTTACCTATTTTGCCTTAACAGCATTGTTCTATGTTTCTAGAAATATCTCTGTCCCCATTCATCAACTCATTTCTCCTTTCCTACTGGCCCCCTAGGGTCAATCTCAGCTCTCTTAAAATATATCTCTTAGAAAAACATTTCCTCTTGTCATTATTACCTCTATCATGCTCCTCTTTTGTTTTCTTTATAAGCTGTTTGTGATGGGATAGAGCAAATTCTACCATTACTTCAAGTATCTTTCAAAACCACAGCATTAATATACTTTTAAAAGGCATTTATTGGTTCTATGTAAATGTCATTAATGAAAATATTTGAATGCTTTATGTTTTAATCCTAAATAGTACAAAGTAACAAAAACCACCTTGACTTAGCATGAATTTTAAGTAAACATGCAAACTGCGCTAAAATTGCTTTATTGGTTCAATTACAGTATAGCACAGAAATATCAAGTTCCTATGCCATGGGATTAAAAAATGAATAAACCACCATATGAAGAGACTATTTCATGACAAAAGCACACCAATAAAATGTCCTGTTTCTGTAAAAGAAATAAAAAGTGGGAAGGGGAAAGAAGGAAGACAAAGAAGGAAAAGGTATGGTGGAAAAAACAGGAAGATTTAAGTTACTGCTTCCGAATTAATACACTGTTACACTAAGATTTGTCAAGGGACCTGAAGGTGTTAAACACAAAACTCTCTTCAGAGTTAAATGCCGGTTTAAAAAACCTTAGTGTTTTAGCACTATGTATTGACCCTTTTATTTAAAATTATAATAACTATGTCATTAAATGTTAAAGTTAATACTTTAAACTTCTACAATAAGAAAAATGCACCAAATATATCTAATGATAGCAGAAAGACAGACATGAAACCATTTCTTAAACACAGAGGGATTAAAAGCATTTATCAAGTTAGCAGTAAACTGTGGGATCCAAAATTGTGGAGAAAAGATAAACCAAGATAATCACTATGATAAATAAATTTTCAATGGTGTTTTGTTTACTTTTCTTTTCTAGAGTATGTTCCGATTTCTAAGAGTTGGTAAAAGTTTTGATTTAAAGAGTGCTTACAGATAGCTAATTAAATATTTCTGGTACTTGGAGTACTAAATACAATACTAAATACAAGTGAATAATGAATTAATATATCTATTTTGTTGATGCTATTAAAATATTTACATTTTGTTAGGTAAAATTCTGGGAGCAAGGAACAGGCACACAATTGCATGGTTAGACCTTAACCATCTTGTATAACTAGGGAGGGATGTCACGATTAGGATCAAACTTAATCCGAAAGTGTGGAAAAGAGGAAGACTGTTCTCAGCAGAAATTATCCCAAACCTTTATCTTCCAAGAGGCTAGTTAGTATATACCACCCAACATCACCCCAATCCAGTCATTCACTCATACTCTCTGGTTTACACTGAAGGGGAGGAAGTTCCTTAACTTCTCTTTCTACTGTCTTCCTCTCCAAAGAGGATTTGATAGCAGAACGATATATTAGACACCTGATGAGTCTCTTCCAGCTGTCCTTGCCAGAACTCTAAGGTGGCTATATTTAAATATCAGTTTGAAGCTGGTAAATTTCTGCTATCACTGAGCAAGATAATGGGGTTGAGAGAAAAAAATATTCTCTAATCAAAACAGAAACAATAAATCTTAATTCAGAGCTAAAACCCAAAGCAAGAGCCCCTCTAGCCAAAAAATAAACAAAACCCCCAAAATCACTTCATACCCACAAAACACACAGTTTCACAGTGGATCCTAGAAGTTATTTTGATAGTTGACTCTCAGGTAAATAGAAAAGGAACTGATTGCACAATTATATAGAGCATAAGGTGCAATTAAGGATTTATTGGCATTTAATTGTTATTAATCATGCCACTTTCTGTCATAAATCACCAGCTACACACAATATGCTGGGCTTAATAGGTTTACATAAAACCTCTGTGTGTTTGCATATATATTTGTGTATAGACACACACGTTCACAAAAATAACTTTTTTCGGCTTATTTTTCTTAATTAAAACTGAAATAAAAACCACTATGAAAAGGTAATTTCCAATTTTATTTAAAGAAACATGGAAAGTATTATTCCAGTTGGGTATTTTGATGACAGAATTAATATTATCATAACTAGATGGTTATCTTGCTCCCCCCCTTTCCCTGTCTATTTTTTGAAAAGGCAAGACAGTCCTGATGAAGACTATGAAACTGGCATTCCTGGAAACAAAATCCCCCTCTTGTTCCTCAGGGCAGCTATACAGCTTGGGAAACCTCATAAGTTTCCTTGGAAGATGACTCCATAACGCCTCAGCAGTGTCCTGGAATGCTGGATTGTCCTTGACCTCTTGCAGAGACTGCTGAAACCACTGCCAATTACTGTCAGTTTTGTTGGTTTATTCTGCAGTATAGGCACCTGTAAACCATGAAATGGAACAAGATTGCAATTGCTTTCATGCAGGTCACAGTGCAACCATCAGCTGCTAACAACTGTCACTCATTATCTACTGAAAATGTAATCAGATTGACAGCACAGAGATGAAAATCACTGTTTTCCCTCCTCATGAATCTGAAGTATCTATTCCTTCCATTGAAAGGAGTCACTCCTTCCCTTTTTCAAAAGTTTATACTGTTACCCAAATCCATTAAAAAAGGCCGTAAAATACATGTCTATACCATATTAAACAAGTAGAAACACAAAGCAATTTCTCTAGGACAATGAATGTTATCAAACCACTTGTTCCTCAATAGCGGATGAAAAGAGTACGTACATGTGCTGGGCAGGACAAAATGGGGGGAAGAGAAGGGAGAGAGTGATTTTTGTAGTGTTCTGGCAGCTTAACCAATTTGGATGCTGGCAGATTAATGACAGGAAAAAGCTCTAAGTCAGATGTCCACATAATTGCATCCTGCTATCAGCATCTTTCTAGTTAATTTAAGGGGGCTGTATCTCAGCCATCTCCGAGCTCCAGAAATGCAGAAGTAGAGTATCAACTTTTTAGGTGACCAGTCTTTATGTAAACTGATTAAAAAAAAAAAAGAAGAAGAGTTAAAGTCCTATGAAGAGTGTATTCTGCTAGTCTAACATCCAAATAACAAGCATATGGAACTGTGCTGATGAGACGTTCCCCCAGGAAGAGAAATTCAATGCACAGCAAGACATGGTGGCAGGGAGCACTTGTGACTTGTGCAAGTCACAGGTAAGCACAAGACCTGAGAACATACTCCACTGAACATCAGAGAGTTGAACTTCAGTAATTTCCTCTTACCAGCTTCTCATCATTTGTCAGGAAATTATTATACCTGCTGTTTATTACTAGCTAACAGGCGGATCACTCTCTCCAAACCCTAAGCCCACATAAACAGCTTTCTTTTGATCTACTGCCCCAGGAGAGTCGGGCAGGTAAGGACAGACACAGATCTCTTCAGCCTGCTGAAAGCGTTTTCCATGCTGTCTCGCTAGCTTACTTTGCAAGAACGAAACATTCAGGCTAAGCATCAGATAGTCTAATAAAGAGAATAGAGGTCTAACAGAAGGCTAACAAAAGAAAATAGTAGAAGAAAATAGTCTAATTTAAAAAACACTCATAGTTAAAAAACATCAAAATAAGCCAAGTGATCACAAAGGAAAAAAAAAAAAATAAGGTGGTGGTTAGTGGAAGTCCTCTGCTAAGGCAACAAATGTATTCTTCCCCCAGTTCCTGCTTTACAAATAGATAAAGTTCAGAAATCACAAAGAATGAAATGTTTGTCAGAGGGACCTTCCCTCAAACCAAGAAAGACAAAATGTTTACAGCAGTGAGAAACACTGATGGTATCAAGTTGTTAACCCTCTTAACAGCATATTTCAAAAACAGATTCTGTAACTGCTAACAGACCTTTGCTAACCTCTGGGGAAAAAAAAAAAAAAAAAAAAAAAACAAAACCCAAAAAAACACAACCAACACACAACAACACAAAAACCCCACACCTCAATCAAAACCAAACTCAGTACTCCCCTCCTCCAGGCAAAACCAGGCAAAATGGAGAATTTGGTAAGTCTCTCTTCCTTTTTCTGTATTTCAGAACTTTTTTTTTTTCTTTTTACCTGTATACAGAATATTTCATTTAGTTTCCCAATTCAGGTTTACTCTAAGACTGTGATACTTGTTCTGGTCATTACAAATAACAGACACATTATATTCAGACTCTGTTATGACTCATTATGTCTACCAATGAAAGTCATTAAAATGATGAAAAAGCTAATATTGCTCCAAGACCAAAGTTAGTCTTACTTCTCCCTCCTACCCCCCAATCAGGTAGTTAAGTAATTTACAAGTAATCAAGAAGGGAGAAATCTTTCTGAAAGGAAGTTCAGTATTTGTTATGAATAGCTGTTCACATGTAAATATTTGGAAGTCATGAATTTTTATGATTTTGCATAACCTTTGTCCTTTTACTTCTTCACAATATGAAACTCATTTCATTACATGGATGCCTTACCTAAACAATGCTACAAGGGCTGCAATTTTGTGACTGCCCTTGAAAATAAGACGAACTTGTCATTTAACAAATCTAGCAGCACAATATCACAAAATGGATTAATGTACTGTTTGCATTTCACTTGTGTTCAGTTATTTAATAAGAGCTTTTCATTCTAATATTCGCCAGATTTATCTAGTTTTTAAAATTAACAAAAGAAAATATGGAGTAAGAACAGAAAGGTAAATAGATATTTCTTACTGTTAGCAACTAAGCCATTTTTAATGGCCATTCAAGAATTACAAGTCACCTCAGTCGTTGCTTGCACACTGAAAAATTCCACTAAGTTGTTTCTTCGTATTTCAAGTTGATCAACATTAGGTCGAGTATCACATACAACTTTATTTTTCTATTATGCTTCATTCTTCAGTGTATCTCAGTACTTCAACAATACTAACCGGCTTTATGAAACATTTCAGGGAAGCTATTCCAGAAAAACACCTGAAATATGAACTATCTAATATTCCTTACTATATTTCCTGAGCAATGAATACTCTTTCCACAAATTAGGTTTATATAAAGCTGAACCTTATGAATCTCCTGCAGAGTAGCCTTTACTGTAGAAAGGAGATCTTGCTAAAAAAAACAGTAAAAAGATATATCAGAAATGTAAGAAGGTATTACAAAAAAAAATCTAAGACAGTGGATACTAGTTACAATTACTGTATTGCCACTTGTTTAGCATTCGTATCACATCTTCAACTAATATTTTTTCTCATAGCCATGATTCATTACAATGCTAAAAAGGCTTCTGCTTCTCAGCACTTGTTTTACACTTTCAATAATTTCTTCTCAAGTAGATGTGAGATACAGTAACTAATTAGATTTAAGCTGCTAATTTCTTTAATTCTACACACATCCACAAACATATATACACAGATACGCTAGCATACAGCAAAATACTAATTAATGGAACCATATACTGAATAAATTTTTATACGTAATGGTAATATCTATGCAATGATGTAAGAGATCTGAAAAATTTAAACAAGCGTGTAAGGACATAAACAAATTCTATTCTTACAAAAGAAATATAATAAGTTGTTTATATTTATCAGTGTGAATTACAGCCAGTCAGGTTAGCCACTGTGATAAGAAGCACGTATTACCTCACACTAAATTCCAGTGTAGCTCCTGAGAACATATTTCTGTGCATTCGGTATCATCTTAACACTCACAATAATTCTGTTTTCTTTGAGCCCTTAAAGATATAGAAACAAACAACTGTGGATATATATATATATTTTATTTATTTTATTTTTTTTAATTCTGGCTCCATTTAGGTAAAGAGAACAACATCTTTAAATATTGTCTTCAAGTCTGAGACAATGAAAAGAATGTTGGGAAACAGTGTTTTACCATCATAACACAGCTAGTTCTGTAAAACAGATTTTAATAGAAAATTCCTTCCAACATTTGCATTCACAGGCTATATTGTAAACACTGCTTGTTTGCTTTAGCCTGAATCTTGTCAGAAACAATATAATTTTCAATTAAAATTAACAGAAGGAACCCTAGAAGTCAAAACATGAAAACAAATGTTGCAAAGCTGAAGAACAAACATCACCAGTTATCTAGAAAAGACCAGTATAACAAATGAGACAGAGACCAAATCTCTCTCACTTAAAGCCAAGTTTAAAAACAAACGTACCGAAAATTAGGCAAATAGATACTCACAATTTCAGCTTTAGATGGGCAACAATAGCTTGAAGCATGCTATTGAAATCAGATTGACCCAAACAACGTATGTTTTCCTATTATGCAGTTGGTTAAAGCAGAGAAAAGCCACAAAACTCCTCTGATCACCCACTTCTCTAGCTTACTTCTTCCAATGTCAGAGTCAAACAAACAGCATACTACTAGTGAACATGCTAACAAACTGAATTATGGGAAATTTTGGTATCTTCTACAATTTTTTAAAATCTTTTTTCCCCATAAGGGGAGATGAGAGAAAAGGAAAATACCATAAAAACCAGCTGAACTTTCTCCATGAAAAGAAATAGTCCAGAAGAAATTAGGAGATCTGAATTATTTCAATGGATTATTCACCTTCAGAGTAATATCAATGATGAAAATTCCCATGTATGGATTGTTCCTTTTATGGTTTACAACATTCTCAGTTTAAACCCAGGTTTTGGTGCAAAAACGTCTCTCTCTTCCCAGTACCTGCAGTCTTCTCTTCTGCCCTCCACCTCTTAGTTTACCACCATAAGTAGGTAAACCAAACTAACTTTTGCTGCTGTTTGGTTGGAGTTTTTTTTGTTTTTCATAATACTGAGGTGGCTTTCTGTTCTATTTATACACCAACTCGCATGTTAATTCTTCTACAGCAAAAATGCCTGAAACTGATGAATATCTGAAACCTGTGACTCAGAAATTCTAATTTGTTCTCAGCTACAGCAGGCACCACTGATTTTATTATAATGAACATTCCTGACCCCAGGTTAATAAAAACACTGTCAATTAATAGCAACTTAATATTTTGGAAATAATAGAAGCAGACAGAAAAATGTTCAACATTTATATTATTTTTATTGCCGTTTTTGATGCAGGAACAGCAAATTCTTGTATACATTACAACAGCAGCTGTTCTGATTGCTTTCTTGTATGACATTTGCTTTCAGTTGTTGTGACTCTAAGTCTCTGTCTTCCTACATTCCTGTACAAAGTCTCACAAAATTGTCTTCTGGACAACGCTAAACTATAAATAATGAATACCATGGCATCATGAAAACTGAACATAAAATTCCCAGCAGGCAACCATAATGACACGACTTTAAAATTACAGTATGTTAAAACTTCAGAAGGTTGCATAATAAAATTCCTAAATGATTAATTTAATATACTAATCTTTGCAATGATGATTGCAGAGGCAAGGTACTAACAGGTGTAGAATACAGAAGTGTCTGCTGACTGATACCAGGCCAGGTGTGAAGAAAATTTAAGTGAATCCTGATGTGTCCCAAAGAAAGAACAGTAGGAATTACTACAACTGAAAAGTAGGTTTACTTTATTGCCTTTGTTTCCTTGCAATAAGGTCAAATGAGAAATGTGGAACCATATGTTTTATACAGGCCCATTTATTCCACCACACACTAAACATTTTACTTTTCATCAGAGGTACTGCCTACAGTTTATTCCTTTGTATATCACCACTATACTTATCACCTACAGTTAATTTCCATGTTAAATATTTTAGTGATTTCTCTACATCAAAGCATAAGCTTCATCTAACTACATTTTCCAAAACGGATCTCCATACTTGTTCAACTTTCTCTTTATCATGCACAAATTCTGATCTAAGCCTAAAGCATGAAGGCAATCAATGCTGATGAATGACTAGAAATGGTTTCTTTATTCCACTCCTCACTGAATAGAAAGTTTCCATTATCTCCCTCAACATCTTCACTTTATCAATTTGACAGGGGCATGCGGTTCTACACTCCACTGCCTTCACTCTGGAACTGTATACAGCTTTTCTATCTTTTTCTAATATAAAAGAAAAATTATAGAAGATACAGTCTAGTGAAAACTTCTCGCCCTCCCTCATAAGTGTCATCTTTTTCTTTTAATTGTTCTATACTTTGCTAAAATGCATATTTGACTGAATATACGGCGTCAGTCAAAACATTTGCATGAAATACAAAAGCTTATTTGGACAAACAGAAAAACGAATCATTACAGCACAATAAATGCTAATCTAGTTAAGTCACTATGTAAGGCACCTGTGACAATTTATAGTATAACATCCGAGTTTTTCGACTGATCATTGTACCTGCAAAATATGTCTTACAGAGAAGCATTAAAGATGCATTGCTCAAAGATAATTGGAGCAAAATGACAAATAGAAAAATGTTCATTCAACTAAACCAGATTTTATCAAGCTTCAGCCAGTAAGACAATACACTGCTAATTATAAAAGCAAAGTATACCAAACATCCAGGGAAGCGCTAAAACCAACAACAGTATAAAAAAGGAAATTCCCTGCCTTCACCCAGGTGATTCTGGCAGAACTGATTCTCCCCTACAGCATGGTGCTTGGTCCTTCCTAAGATGATCTGTGATTTGCCTAACAAGGATCCTGTTTCTGCAGGAACCCAAGATACCAATAATGGTCTTTTATTACTCTTGTTTTCTCCTTACTGTCTATGCTGGTTTTGGCTCGAGCAGACAGAGTTAATTTTCTTCACAGTAGCCAAGTATGGGGCTATGGTTTGGATTTGTGCTGGAAACAGGGTTGATAACACAGGGATGTTTTTGTAACCGATGAGCAGTGCTCACACAGAGTCAAGGCCTTTTCTGCTTCTCACACCACCCCACCAGCAAGCAGGCTGAGGGTGCAGAAGAAGCTGTGAGGGGGCACAGCCAGGACAGCTGACCCCCACTGGCCAAAGGGCTATTCCAGACCATAGGACATCATGCTCAACATATAAAGCTGGGGGAAAAAGGAGGAAGTGAGGGGAACATTCAGAGTGATGGCGTTTGTCTTCCCAAGTCACTGTTACACATGATGGAGCCCTGCTGTCCTGGAGATGGCTGAACACCTGCCTGCCCATGGGAAGCAGTGAACAAATGCCTTGTTTTCCTTTGCTTGTGTGTGTGGGTTTTCTTTCCCCTATTAAATTGTCTTATCTCAATCCATGGGTTTTCTCACTTTTATTCTTCCAATTCTCCCTCCCATCCCACCAGGGAACAGCGAACACCTGTGTGGTGCTTAGTTGCCCGCTGGGGTTAAACCAAGACACTGTCCCATTACGTTTCTGGCTTTCAGGCTCTAATGGAAATTTTGATGAGCTGTGTGTTCTGTCAACCCTTTTAAACCTGTCACCTTTTACATATTTGCTTATTATGAGTCCCTTGAGGAATTAAGTTTCCCCAATCAACTTTTGTGCAAACTGAAAACAATAACTTTTTTTTTTTTTTATTCATAGTAACTCACAAATTTGAATTGTACATCTTGATTTAAGACATCTTCTGGAGAAGTTCTGGTGGAGCACGTAATGTGGCTCTAACCCCCTTTCAGGTCTCACTGGGCAGCAGAAAATGAATGATGAAGGTGAAGGCTTCACCAAACACTGCACTGAAGAGTAGAGAGATGGGAATCTTTCCTACCACTCAGCTCTCCTTTATCACCACATCCCCTATTCCCACCCACCTTCTCTTCTTTCCTCCTTCCACCCCAGGAGTTGCCAGTCCTATAAACACACGACAGCTTTGGTGCAACATGGCACCAGAAAAAACACTGCATTAACAGCCACAGGCAGGCAATGGTGTGAGAACATGGTATCCACCTCAAGCCTCTCGCTGCCCCCCCTCATATTTGCAAACGAGAAGCAGCTGCAGCAATTACTCCAGGTTGGACAGTGGAAAAAAGGAACAAGGAGTAAAAGACCAGATGCTGCCAGACAGCGGCAATTTAGGCCCAGGATTAGCAGTGCACTTATCTCAAAACCGCAATAACAATCAAAATTATTAGGTGATAATAAAACATAGTTTTAGAATTATAATATTACAGTGTTACTGCTGTGTTGACCAGTGCTTTCTTAAATGGTCAATAAACCAGACCTCTATATTAAATCATCCCCCTAAATGTGATCTAAATTTATATCAACTTCTGTTACCTCATTATAAAAGCTAAAAAAAGAACTTAGCACAAGCCACTTCCTCATGCTCCATGTTCTATCGAGCCATTCTACAAGTACCAGTTTTCATACAGAAAATAGAGTTTAGAAACTCAATTTGCCCAGCATTCTGCAGACATTTTCTACAGAAATTCAACTGAAAGCTTGCCTGGTCATGTTGAAGAGCTCAAAGAACTTAGGGTTTAGGTATCATAATTTTTTTTTTTTTTTTTTTTTTTTAATGAGTAGAAGTTATTTTGGTACTTTGATTATATAAAATGAAATACTTAATCTGCTAATCAGCTAACAGATTCTGCAAAGCAACTGCCTTCTCTCATAGCTTCAGTTTGCTACTTTGTTTACCTTTAATACAGCCTCACATAATTAGAAGCGAAGGCACTCATAAAAGTATCTCCAGAAAACCCTATCCCATGGCCTTATTTTATTTATGCTGCATACTCTATCTTCTTACCAGTGCAGCCTAATACGCAAAGTATTCAACTCATACTGGTTACTTATAGCATTCACACTGAAAACCTCAGAAGAGATCAAAGACACATACTCAATGCCTGATTTATGAAAGAAGGTACTTCTCATAATTTTATAAGGAAATAGATGAGGTTTAAGTTCTTTTTTTGCCGTCATTTTTTTCAGTAAGTGCTGAGTACATCTATGTATGTCTTATATTTTGCATACCAAACCCAGGACTTATTTGGTAGAGTTACTTCCTCAAAAACTAACAGGATCTAAATTGATTTTCATTTAAAAATATATAACTGAGCTTCAAAATATAGGTTGGACTCAGAAAATAAACAAAGATTAAATTGTTTCTTGTATAACAAAACACAACAAAGTTTTACAATAAGGCTTCTTTTTTTCCTCCCTGGGAAATTATTTAACAGGGCCAGTGCTCCTAGAGGTGGATAGTGTTTAATTATTCCACTTTGTTCCAGAAATAAGGCCCAAGGAAGAAAACACCACCATCAAATACCAGGTTATGATGAAAAGTTGTTTCTGTGCCCCAGTGTGCAGATCACATTCTCTTATTGAGCTCCCTGCCCTTTCCTACCTGTCCTTCCTCCCTCCCATCTTCAAATAAGAAGTACAGCTTGATCTTTTCCTTGATCTTTCTGTAAAAAGCAATCTATAATATTGACCTCTAAGAAGCTGCTAGCAATTAGATTTCCCAAGGGGCTACCAGAGTGAAGGCAATATTAGATGATTCAGGAATTGTAAGTATTCTGGGGAGTTTCCCGATAAAACTTCTTCACCTGGTACAGGTGCAAAAACACATTAGCTAAGCAAGAGAGTCAGTCAGCAGTGCTACTCTCCCAACTTACTTTCTCCTACAACTCAGACTACTGCTTCTCTGCATCGCAAGCTGCCAATCCATTCTGGAGGAGCCCTTATTTCCTGCGGGCACTACCCCTCAGCCAAAATTTCCACTGCTCATAAAAGCTGTGTACGTCTCAAATGCCAACCATCTCCTATAGATACACGGTGACTGGAAGTTTTCCTTTGTCTTTCGCGTTGATGAAAATGTGGACTGCTAAAAAAGACCACCAGTACATGGGTCTCAAAGAAACAGAGAAAGAACAGATAGAGTCCTGCATATTATCTGTGCAGACAGGTTCTTTTCATTATTTAATAAAAACAGTAATTATGCTTTAGAAAGACTGCTCTCAGCCAGTTTCAGTCTTACTGGAAATTCTTACTTATGCTCTTAAAATCTCTTCATTATGAAAACTGTTTTCATTATGAAAACTACATGAAAAATGTAGTACATCTTAGCAGCTTGAAACTACCATTCAATATCCAGCAGAGGTGAATACTACTTGAAAAGTTTCTCACTTGAAAATTAATTTCCCTACATACCCAAGCTTTGCTATTCTTTAATAAATTACTCCAGAAGAATATGACGACTTTGGTTTGTTTTCCCATCTTGGAAGCAAGTCTTGGGGCTAGACTATCAATTATCAGAGAAATCCTTTCATTGTGTGTCTGACATTTTAAGAGACATTTTTCCAAATGATTTTATCTCCCAAATACTGTAACAAAGCCTATTCAGGAAACAGAGTCAGCAGAACTCAGGCTGTCCTAATATCCCCTTTCTTTTGATAAGCTGAACCATAGGCCACTGAAGTATAATGATCTGGATACTAAAGGACTCCCCAGGCATCTAGAATCTATAAATCAGAGGGATTTCCTGGCTTTGAAGTAACTTACTTTCAGATGATTAGGGAAAAAGCTGTGAAGTATATTTTCAGCCATCAGCATATGTGGCACTGAAAACAACGCAACATCTTTTTCCAATAAAATAGCAGATTCATTCAAAATCAAATGTATTCGGAAGGCACTGAGAGATCTCTGCCATATATTCAGATATAAAATTTTAATTACAGATAGATGTGTCAAACTGCATGTTTGGTTGTGCGTACATGTTAAAGGAAGAGATCTGCAAGCAACTGCAGCAGTGTTTACTAAGCAACCTCCTTGGGTGTAGTGCATGGACACAATTTACAGAAGAAAGCCAGACGGTAATTGTATTCTCAGGTTTTTAAGAAACTGAGAAGTCCATTCATGCAGAGGGCAACAATTCTTTAATGCAATGAAATGGAAGTACAACTGATGAATTTTGCAATGTTTAAGTTACAGAAAAAGTTAAAACCTTGTTTTCCCCCCCAGTCTTTTCAACACAGTATTTGTAAAGCCATCCAACTTCTCTCTCTTTCTCCTTTATTTAAAAAAAAAAACCAAAACAACAAACAATAGAAGAGCTGTTTTGGTAGCTGCTAGCATAAATTTAGAACACCAAATTAGGAGTGAAAAAGAGAACAAAAAAGCTTCCTTCATAAAATATGCTCCATATAATTCATTATGTGTATGCACATACCATGTACACATGTTCGAAAGTAAAAACAAAAGCAAAAAAGCCACACCTGAAGGTCTTTCTGTCAGTGATGGAGAGGCTAAATTTGGGAGTTACCTGAATTAAGAATAGCAGTTTCTCTCACATGTCCAAATCTAGTGTAATTGCTAAGTAAAATGGTACCAGAAAGTTCTGTGATGTCTTCCAGTGACAGCTGGTGGTTATACATTCAGAACAGAATATAGGAGCATGCAAAAGTATAGGAAACTTTCACACAAAATTTAAGAATGAATCATGTCCTGATTATAAAAAAAAAAAAATACTCAGTGTCTTACCACCAAGTCCACTTTTATTATAAAAAAATCCCAAAATAAAAAAACCAATCCACAACAGATGAAAAATTCTTGACATTACCAACTCTGTCTGTTGATTTATTACTACCAAATGTCTAATATCAAAACAGATTACTGCAGCATACGAGAATAATCTGCTGAAAGAGTTCACTATGGCATGGAAAGCATCAGCCTCCTTTGACTTTATTTGGAGAATAAATCTTAATTGAAAAGAAAAGGAAGGCAAGAGAAAGGTTTCATTTCTCACTGGGGTGTCACACAAAATGAATGCACAGCATGATCTTGTGTTGTCAAAACTGGAAGAGAACATCACTTTACAGAGCCAGAGATCTGGCAATGCTACTGTTACCTTGCACTGTTTGGTTTGGTATTACTGAAAATTCTCCGTAAGAATCAGGAAAAATAATGATAGACTGAATTACTCCATTGAAACCATTGAGTTCAAGTTGACAAAATAGCAATGGTAGCAAAAATAGGGTACTAGCAGAAATCCACAATCAGAGCGTGCAAAAAATGTGGTCTAAGTAGCGAATCAAGGGATGAAAGAGTAGGCTGTTTTGCACACTATGAATTTGGAATTTTAAACTAGATGTAAACAGAAAAAATTACTTCACACCGGCAAAGATTAAAACAGAAGTAAAATTAGGAAGAAATACAACCCCTCTTACCATTTGGTCAGCTTTTGGGATTTGAGAAACAGTTGTTTTGTCTTTGGCACTTCTGTCCTAGTCCAGATCAAACAAACCAGAGCGAGGGACACAGGGGTTTTCAAAGCACTTACAGCTTCTATTGATTTCTGACGTTTTCTGAAAATGATCTGGAATTTGACACCAGGATTTTTGCCCTTTCTGACATTTTCCTTGATTTATGCCTTTTCTTCTATTTTTTTCTTTAATCTTTTCATTCCTTGACTACTTTTCAGAAAAGGATTTTGATTTAGCTAGTTAAGACTTTCTACTGCAACACTGTCATGAGTCAGTGAGGAAAAAGCCCAGCAAAATCGATGACTAAGGGCATGGAAAGATGAATTCTGGCACAGCTAGCTGGACTGATTGAAAATTTACTGCACCAGATGCTCATTATTGACTCTGGTCATTTCAGCACAAAGTTATTTAGATTTGCTAGGAGCCATACTGTGATTTGAAGAACAAAATTCAGACAACCCATTAATTCAGCTGCAAAGGTGGTAATCACTAGTAAGGTGGCAACCATTTAAGCAACTACATTTACTGCTTGAGAAATAATTAGTCTGTACCCTAAAATGGCTTGATCTTAGCAAGTGTGAGTGTTGGCTTTTAGTGGGCAATAAAATCCATGTGCTAAGCTTTTGCTACTTTAGCACAACATCTGCAAATATGTCAGTGCATAAATAAAAGTTATACTTTCTAGTTTTGCTTTTCTACTTTTTATAATTTCTTTTATTTTACCTTCAAGGAAACAAAGTTATTCATCAGAAGCAGTAGTAATAAGAGTTTTTTATCTTGTTTTGACTAACTTTTTTGATCCAAAAGACCTTCAAGCAAGACTTTTCTTATATTAAAGAACAATCAAAACTGAAAATTATCACCTCTACATCCAAAAGTAATGAGAAACTTTTCAAATCAGACTTTACTTGACTTGTCAAGTGTCCTAATATTTTTGTTACAGCTTAAGTAATTTTTAAAAAAAAATAAAAGATGTAATTGCTGCTGCCATTGGACCAAGCGAGTTAAGATCACTTTTCATTTCTTAATTATTTAGTATTAAGACGGTTAATGCTTTAGCACTACCTAATCCATTAAATAAGTGTAATATTATACAGCTTAATTCTGTACTGTGAGTCAGTTCTGCCCTCAAAGAATGAGATAATTACTTACCATAGGATCAAAGTCTCAATTACTTTTTCCTACTGTCCACTGAAGCTGCAAAGCAGTCAAGAAAATAAAGCTAACACGTACGTAACAGGAGAAAGGAAAATTAAAATTTGTAGTGAGAACAATGAGGAATAAATAGTAGAAAGAATTGTTACAAAGCCTAAAAGATGTCGAAGTGTAAAGCAGCAAACCAGAAAGCTAGAAAAGAACATGTCAGAATCTGTAGAGAGAAAAGACAGCAAAAGCAGAAAATATGTTCAGTCAAATATAATTTTCCCATTAAGGGTTCCTATTGATAGATTATGGACCCTGGATTAAAAAGCTACAGCATGTGACAAGAAAGTATAATTGCTTTATATAAATTTATAACACTGCATCAAGTGCAGTAATTTCATTTTAAGGACAAAAAAGAAATAGTAACTGTCTAATGAAGAACAATGAAATAGTCTATAACTAGCATAATTTACCTTACAAGGAAGGATAATACTAATTCACTTAGAGAAGTACCCCCTCCAACCAATAAGAGGTATAAGCATACAAAATAATAACAAACTAGATCTACACAGGGTCACTTATTTAGCTTTTTGCACGTATCTCCCACAAAAACCTAAGAAGTTCCTTATACTAAATCCACTTCAGTAAACACATCCAGCTGTATGTCAGTGCTTTTAGTCAACCAGACTGAGTTCAAAACAATTTGCCTGAATATATTCACAATCAGAAGGTAACATTTTATTAATAAACCATACACAATATCATCAAAAAGGGCATTGGTTTTCCTTCTGTTTAATGGACTATATTACAGAGACCTCATTCATCTCTCAAACCTGTTATTATTTCCCTAAAATAGCAGTAAGTAAAACTATATCCCATTCATCCAGCTTATTGTGGGATTGGAGAAATCGGTAAAACCACCTGGCACAACAAAAGGGAAAAACAAACACACACACACCCCCAAGTAAACCTTAACCACATTTGTTATGCATTTCATTTCTCTTAATATTGGATAGCAATTTTCATTTTTCTCCTTTCCTGGAAGCTATATAGGCCTAAACAGTAACTTACATAACACCACAAATACATCATTGATTTGACAATAAATTAAAACTCATCTCATTATCTATAGTTTTACAGACATGCTTACTAGACAGACTTTAACTAGGTACTTAGGATAAGACACTAAATATCTAACTGCCTAAGTTGCTTAATAGTTGTCTACTTTTAGCTCATGGTTGCAAGCCTGCAAAAAATAAATCCAATGTAGGTAACTGCAAACATTATGGAAAAGCCTAAAATATTTTTATAGTAAAAAATACCTAAGAACTGTTTCAATATTACAAAGCTAAGAGATATACAATACTGGACATACTGTATCTATAGTACAGTAGGATATGAAGGAAGATAAAGGTCCACATAAAGTTTTACTAGAGTTGTTGAAATGTAAGAGTAGAATCAATCATGAATTTTCCAGAAAAAAAACAAACCCCCAAAAAACCCCACAAAACTCAGAGAACAAAAAGTACCAATTATCAAAGTCTAATATTTTTTACTGCTGTCAGTTTTATTTTGGAAAACGTAACAGTTTGGAATATATTTCTCTAATCCAAACTAGATTGGGCCAATCTCTGGCCAAAAGCACCAAGAACATTACATCATATTGACGTTAACAGCCATGGCTCATGAGCCTCATCTCACATTTTGAACCACCACGGTTTGGCTCCTCTTCTGTTTAACATACAAGCAGCATTTGGATCTCAGGTCACCATATACACACAAGTTGCCTGCTACTACTGACTGTTCTGTGGAAAGCCTCCTTCTTTCCTGTTGAAGCACTTGGCACTTCCTAAAAATTTCCACACGCAGAGCAAGATAAGGAAACTACTACATTATTTACCTGATCCACCTTTCTGTGTAGCCTCACACATTTTTAACTGTTTATACAAAAAAAGGGAGACTGAAATTCCTGGACAGAAATAACCAGAATAGGCGAGATTAATTTGTGCTTCCAGCCTTTTCAAAAAAAGAACTAAATAATCCATATGAAGTAAAGGAATGGGAGCGGTTGGGAAGAAAGAAAATTGGCTTCCCTAGATGAAAGCTGTAACATAGCAGAATAGAAAGAGCCTGGGGAGAGGAATGTGGGGAGAAACAATAACTCGGTCACAAAAGTCACCATCACTGAAACGGGCACAGTTATGTATATCAGCCACTTTTGTTTTGTACAAGTCTCCACTGAAAAAAATGTATGAGCACCATGGAAAAGAGCATCCAGATAGCCAGAGGACCTGTCCGAACCATCAGCTTCATAAATTAGTAGTTTTCATTCTATCCCAATTCCTGCATAGTACAAACTGAACTAGAGTTTATCTGCAAGAAAATGAACAACTTCAGTTCAAGATATTCTGCGGCAGCTCAACTGCTCAGTTTCTTTTCCTGAACTAACCCAGGTAGGTTACCTTCTGTCTTTTGGAAGATGCATAGCTTCTAAAGTTAAAAAAAAAAACAAACCCACACACAGATTTTTATTTGTTTTATTCCTTTAACATCAAATCAAGAGTCTTTATATCAGCTTACAGTTTTATCTCCCAGTGAATACCAACCCAGTGAGCTTATGTTCCCCCTCTGCCTTCTCCTTATTATCACCTTACTCCTGCACAGCACTATATGTTGCAAGCTGAATGAAGGATAATATCTTTTATTTATATTGGAAGTCACATAGCTATAAGTAATAAAACAAAAACATAACAAGATGTTCAATTAAAGTGCGGATCATAGACAAAATACAACGTGCCCCTAGCAACAGCTTCCATTCACTGCATAGAAACATGCTGTAGACATGACAAATCTTTGTGAAGTTTCTCTTCATAATTACTCTGCTTAATGCAGGCTGTCATTACATGGTAGCTTTGATATGGAAAAATATTTAGTGTCATATACCTATGTGCAAAGCTACTAGCAATAAACATGAACTCTTTCAGCAGAGCTATCATAAACCCCATGCTGTGTATTTTCCTCTCTAAACTTGAACTCTGCAGGCTCTGTGCCCCTTGGCCAACAAGCTACAGCTCATCCCATGCCAGCAGCCAGAATCAACCTTCCAGGGTAGTGGAGGGCAAAGACCACCCCTGAGCATGCTGGCTTGCATTCCCAGCCCACCAGATATGCGAAGCGCCTCACTCCATTTCACACAGGGCAGCTCACCACTTGGCTTAAGCATCTCTCTTCCTCCCTCCTCTGCATTTTTATCCTCAGCCCCACCCCATCCAACCCCAATACCCATTCCTGTTCCTAACCCAGCTGCTGATGCTCTTTCCAGCCTCGCTTGATCCCATTCCCAATGCTGGCATTATGGACTTCCCAGCTTTTCCAGGCTTAGTCTTGTCCATCAGCCGATACATATGTATTTTCAGTTACTAATGCCTCTACTTCAGAGCTTCAGCTTGACTAAATGATTCTTCCTAGTTTTTTCTCCACACCAGTCTGCCATACTTAGCTGTTCTACTTTTTTTTTTCCATTCTTCCCTGGGCTTCCCTCAAGTCATCTACTTCATAGCAATAACATGCATGGGAAACTCCAGCTAGAATAAATTTCACATACACGCAGACAGGTAGTATGCCTTATGTAAATGCAGTCCCCAAGCCGCTTAACTTGCCATTGTAAAGGCTATCTTGTCGTCTTTTAATGGAACGCTACAAAATCATCTGAAACTTAAGGTGCGTTAATCCACACTGTAAATTACCATTGATATTAGGTTCTATCT